>CM035122.1:23001315-24201315 GCA_020205555.1 Panax stipuleanatus
TGAAATTCCCGAATTTCACTCTTTGATGTTGTAAGTGTTTAAGCCTATGCATTTATTTTATGAAAAGAATCTATTATTGTGCAAGTTCTCCTAACTTCACACATTGAGTATTGTGCAAGTTCCCCGAACTTCACACGTTGAGTATTGTGCAAGTTCCCCGAACTTCACACGTTGAATATTGTGCAAGTTCCCCGAAATTCACACGTTGAGTATTGTGCAAGTTCCCCGAACTTACACAAATTCCTATATTGTGCAAATTCTAAACTTCACTTTGTGCAAGTTCTCTATCCTTCTCATATTGTATTGAGTAGGTTATTGTTGAATCGAAAGTTGTTTACTTAATTGCTTGAACCTTATTTCCAAGCATGTTATTTAGTGGTTTAATTACTTATCAATTATTCCACATTGATATTATTGATGTCCGCACCTAGTGCATTTGAGCTCGTACAGTCTTGGACTTGTACATTATTCAAGGTTCTAAATTTCTTGAACCGTGTCAATAAGAGTCTGAACCTTTGCTCGGTTAGACTAGTGTATAAAATTTTCTTTGAAGCTATCCAAACCAATTGATGGTAAGGATTCTTAGACGGAACAGAACACCCCTCATATGTAGGAGCGTGCCCAGGTATCAAATATATATGATACGAGTAAGCAGATATAAGTGTTATGCATATTCACGTTGTTCCCGAGGCTGATCTCCTCGAGGTACTAGGTTTCTGTAGCCAGTAGCCATTAATCCAAAAAGGGTTAATTAGCTATTGAACCCATTGGAAAGTTATAGTTCAGAGTCTACTCGACTATCAGTCATTCTAATGGCAATTATTATCTTTGCTTTTAATATTCATATTATTGAATTGTTCAGATGTTCATATCATTGAATCTATCTAATGTTAATATTATTGAATCGTTCAAATATTCATATTATTGAATCGTTCAGATATTCATATTGTTGAATCTTTAAGATATTCATGTTGTTAAAATCGTTGTCAGATATTTTTCCATTCATCATGATATATCCGTTATTGTTGTATTTAAACTTGCTGAGCAAACTTGTTGCTCATTCTTGCTATATCATGACTTATATTGCAGTTAAGCCCGAGGCCTCAGGGAAGGACAAGGGTAAAGGAAAGATATAGGATGGTTTGTAAGGAGCAGACTTTGTCTTTATGATTTGTTTAATTACTGTTAATGTAATATGAATCCTAATGTTCATTCTAGGGTATGTTTGTAAGATTTTATTTAAGGTTATCGAATCTTGGGACTAGTAACAACTTTTGGATGAACGACGTACGTTTATTATATTTCGCATTTTTAGTTATCGTATGTTGTTAGAGGTGGATGTTAGTATTGTTTCGTGGCGACCGGACCAGGGTCAGAGGACCCGAATTCGGGGGTGTCACAGCTCATATCCTGCATGGATTCTCTAAAGTACGTATTTAACAAGCTCATGTTGAATTGTCGATTGTCCAAATGGCAGTCAATCCTTCAATAGTTCGATATCATCTACGTGACTCAAAAGTCTATCAAAGGTTAAGGAATTGCGGATCAATTGGCTGAAGCACCATCAGGGAATTTCGAACCCTTGGAAACTTATTTCCCGGATGATGGGATAATGACAATCCAACAAATCCATCGAGAAAATACAGTCCAATATTGGAAATTTTTTTATGGAGCCGTGAACATGGAAGGTGCTGGAGCAGGGGCAGTTCTTGTATCTTTTTCGGGAGAACATTATCTTATGGCCATCAAGCTATAGTTTGCTAACACCAACAGCACAGCCGAGTATGAAGGCTGTATAATGGGACTTAAACTGGCCCAATCCATGGGTATCCAACGGTTAATAGTCTTTGGAGATTCTGAGTTGGTCATCAGACAAACCACCGGGGCATATTATACCAAAGAATTGCATTTGTTCCCCTATCATCGGCTAGTTATCAAGGTGGCTCTGGAGTTTGAAGAAATAACTTTCATCCATATTTCCCGAAAGTAGAAATGACTTTACTGATGCATTGGTAATGTTGGCTTCCTTGATCCAAATATCTGATAGGATGGGAATTCTTGACATCAAATTAGCAAGCCAAAAGGCCCCGGCATATGGAAATTACATTGGAGAAGTATTAGATGAAATACCTCCCATCAAACAGCCTTGGTACCAAGATATAAAAGAATATCTACGAGATGGATCTACGCCTTCCAGTGCAAGTCAAGCTAAAAGAAAGTGGATTCATAAGATGACTATGAAATTCTATTTGAGATAAACAGGATGCTGGAATAGGCCTTTTAAGGTGCCTAGATAAAGATCAAACCCAAAGACTCCTAGATGAAGTCCATGGCAAAGTGTGCGGTCCACACATAAGCATTCCTTTACTTTCCAAAAAGGTGTTGAGAACGGGGCATTGCTGGATCTCGATCAAAGCTGACTGTGATGATCATGTCAAAAGATGTTATCAATGCCAAGTCCATGGAAATGTTATCTACGCACTTCCAAACGAATTTCACTTCAAGAGTTCACCGTGGCCCTTTTCCATATGGGGAATGGATGTGATTGGGCCAATAGAACCCAAAGCTAGCAATGGTCATCGATTCATATTCACCATGATCTACTACTTCACCAAATAGGTAAAGGCTGCCTCTTTTCCCAAAGTCACCAAAGTGGTAATCATTGGTTTCATCAGAAACAATGTAATATGTCGATATGGACAACCGGAGGTGATCGTATCAGACAATGCCAAGAATATAAATAACCAGATGATGAAAGAATTATGCAGTAAATTTCAAATCAAGCATCTTAATTCTGACATCTATCGTCCCAAGATGAATGGTGCTGTCGAAGCAGCCAATAAGAATATCAAGAAAATTATGCAAAAAATGTCCGCCAATCACAAGGGATGGCCTGACTTATTGCCTCTGACACTCCTAGCCTACAAAACATCAATGTGCACTTCTACTGGGCTACCCCGTACTCATTAGTCTATGGCATGGAAGTAGTACTCCCCATAGAAGTAGAAATAGAGTCATTGAGGGTGTTAATAGATGCTCAGATGGAAGAAGACCAGTGGTTGCAAGAGCGGTACCACCAGTTATATTTGATAGATGAGAAAAGGTCTACAACCATCTTTTAAGGGTACTTATATCAGCAAAGGATTTCTCGGTCATACAACAAGAAAGTCCGGCTTCGGCAATTCAAAGAAAATGACTTGGTGTTGAAGAAAGTCCTTACCACTCAAGATGAAGCCAAAGGAAAGTTTGCCCCAAATTTGGAAGGCCCATTCATCGTGAAAGAAATGTTGACAGAAGGAGCCATCAGATTGCAAGAAATGGATGGGAAAGAATTTCCCCAGCTTATCAATTTAGACACCGTGAAGAGGTACTATGTGTGAGTCACCTGCAAACCGCCATTCGGGTCTTGTGAAAAAAAGAAGCAACAATCAATCAAATCATGTCTTTAATGCAAAACCCTGAACTACGAATGACCTGGTCTCCCTCAACCCGGGAGTACGTAGGCAGCCATTACGGTGCGGTCAATCCAAACAAAAAATCCAAAAACCCCTCAAACCAAGCTCAAACCCAAATAAACATTTTTTAAACCATTCAAGATAGGCCTGAACTACGAATGACCTGATCTCCTTCAACCACAGGAGTACGTACGCAACCATTTATGGTGCGGTTGAACCTTCAAGAAAAAAAAACAACACATTTTGAAAACCAGTCCCAAGACACCAAACCTTAGATAAAACTCAATTACTATCAAACATCCCTGATCAACAGACCCTTCTGAGGTCTTCACTGACATCTCAATGTCAGTCCATCAAGGAAAAATTCATGATACATCAAGAAAACAAGTCATGAAAAAAGTGGTAATCATTCAAGCAATGACCAAACATATCCAAAAGGGAAGTGAATCAAAATATATTTCTTTGCCATATAGTATTGTTTAATATATACAATGTATCCTATACATAACAAAATTGGCTAGCCTAGTCTATACAGGAAAATGAAAGCTAGTCTATAAACCCACTGATAAACGGAATAACAAGTCCAACATGGCATCCCTCGCAGAAGATGGAGGTGCATCTGTAAGCTGGTCTTCATACGAGCTAGAAGATCCACAACCATCTACATAGTGCTACCATGATTATCTATCAATGCACCCATATATGCAACAATTTCATATATGTAGGATCTAAGTGCAGTATTATCAACAAAAGCAGCATCCCGGGCAACTAGGACATCATCTCTAGAGAAAAGCTGTGTCCCGAGTAGCTTGAGCATTGTCCTTCTCGATAAAAGCAGCATCCCTGCCAGAAAGGGCTGTCAACATCAGCGTTCTAGCCTGATCCCTCTCAAAGGTCATCCGAGCTAAAGAATCTATAAGAGATGGGTCTGTAGTAGTAAAAGTGCTCGGGGTGTCACTGACTAAAACTGCTTGTCAAACCAGCAAATAACTCATCCTGGGTGGGAGAATCAGGGTCCTCTATAGGCTCATCCTCATCAAAATCAATACTTGGCTCCGAGTGAAGCAACCACGGCCGATGCAATGTTTGCCTCTAGCCATGCAGAGTACTCTAAAGAATGACCCGTATGACTAGTCAAAAAATCAGCCCTCTTGCGACGAGTCCAACAATCATAAATCCTAGTCAAATCATCTGCTAGCAGAGATGAAGCTGATAGTCGCTGATCCATAGGCCCATCAAAGTGGTTAATATCCTGAAACTGGTCGAACTGTCCCATGACAGCCAGTGGATGATATGTGGTCACCTTTCCCAGACCAGCCAGGGGTAGATAATTCTTGCCAACTGCATGAGTAATGAAGCTATAAGGAGAGTTGAGTCCTGAACATGATAAGATCATAAAGGGATCCTCGATCGTCATCAGAAAATCCAACCAAGATGGTTATCTCATTAGTAAAATAGTATCCATGATGTCTAAAAGTGTCGATCGGTCTAAAGTGTGTCATGAACCGTACGCATAATAAAATGATACTCCCCCTGAAGAACCCCATAGAATAGGTATGGAAAAATGTGGCCGACCACAAGGTCTCTGCCAATATCATGGGCAAGATGGTATAACCTTCTCTGAGAGCACGAATTACTGTGATCAGGCCGATGTCCAAATGGTCCATATACAGCGGCATGTGCAAGTAAGCTGTGATGCACATCAACAAAATATCTACGCTAGCAATCTGCCACTCCCCTGCAGTGATAATAAAGTCTCCTGAATATCATGCATAGCTGTCCAGCAAGCCAAATCGATCAATTAAGAAATCCAAGGACACCACACGCCCTGAAGTGATCTCATCCGCGATGACTCTATGCCGCAAGCCAGTCAAGGTCATAAACTGCCGTCTCATATCACTAATGGCCATCCTAGCACAAGGCCGATCTAACGGTAAATCATTAATGCGCTCATACTCCTCTAACGTAGGAGTCAACTTGTAGATACCGAACCTGAAAACTTGTGGTTCAGGTATCCAACAAGATAATATGTTATCTATGAAGCTCAGTGGTACCTAGAAAGCTAAGATGGACATGGAATGCCCCAACATCTGATCAACTGTCGCTCTGTTTGTGGGAGGCAAACTGTCATACCATGATCTCAAAGAAGAGGCTATCAATTTGGGTGGCATGTGCGTAATACGGCTAACGGTAGATGAAGACATCTGTAGAATCGTATCATGAGACCATCCAGGGGTCAATGCTAAGCTCACCTATATGAATACATATCCATAACATAATACATGCATTATAATAGATGATAATGATAAAGGATAATAGGATGCAGTAGATAGGAAATATCATACTTGTCTAGATACACTGTCTAATAAAAGCATCATCTCTGTCTACTATTAAAATGCAAATATAAAAAGCACAGGTAAATGGGGCACAGCCGCCTAATGACTAACAGAGACCTATCAAAAGAGATAACGAGAAATGGGGCACAACAGCCCAATAACTAACAGATGCCTATCAAAAGATATAGCGAGAAGCATATCAGAAGAAATCTATGATATCTATATCACCCAGCCGATCAACCTGTTGTAACTCATTCTAAGTCATTGAATCTCTGCTAGAAGGGATGTCGGGTCGATAGAAAGGAGGATCTGCACTAGTAAAACTGCCAGAATATAGACCACCTGAGGGTCCAGCGCCGGAGCTGGAAGGATCAAAAGAATCTGCCTCTAAAGGATCCCTTCAAAGTTCCTGATGAACAAATGTACCCGGTCCAATCGCTGTGTCAAACTGGTAATCTGCTCCAAGTGAATAGGCTCTAGAATGCAGGCTATCCAGTCTGTCATCATCACAGACCCAGGAACCATGTTTTCCATTAACTGGGTGGCGCGTGTCTGAGCTCCAATAGTGTGAGGATTCCACCAGTGATAAAATGCTTCCTGAGTGTGAGGGCTCTCTGATAATGTGAAGCCATCCAAGCCCATCATGGGAATGTCTACAATTGGCTAAGATAGGGAGCAAAGTCGCCTAACAGGAGGAAGGAATGGAATACAAATCTCTCATGTGATGCTCCGGATAGCATGCTCTCCCAAGTAGAGCTCCTAACCTCCATCAGTCAAAAGAGGAATCTGATGAGTAGATAATATGTACTTTACCTTGGTCGAGAATCCATCCTCAAAACTGACTGCCAGATAATCAAGGGTGTAAGGAACCCACGTGATAACAACAGCGGTCAATAGCTACAATTACAAGCGGGAATGAGTAAACCCCTATGCTATCGGGACCTCTGTAAAGGTGGAATAATGCCACCGCCGTCTTTACGAATAGGTCTCCAGACCTATAGTAATAGCCGGGCGTAGGCAAAGGAGCCTCTCATATGCCCAAAACTGGAAGTACAATGATTCAACGTCCTTAGTGATAAAGATTGGCGATCTAAATGAGAGAAATTAAAAGGTGAAAGTGAAATTACTCACCAGCGAAAAGGGGTAAAAACCCAGCCAAGAATCTGTCACGCCCTTAGAGCGTAGGCGCATCCCACAAAGAAAATATGCAAAGGTGAAGGAGCCATGCGATCCACATCCCGAGTGTCGTTAACCAGAGCAAAAGAGACCGTCAAGGAGTTGTCCACTATGAAATAACCCCTAATGATAACTAAGAATAATCGCCGAAGAATGCGATCTCTAATCCTCTAATCATTAGGCAGAGGCTCAGTCAAAGCCCCACTCGTGGCATCCACACTCAAGGGCCCAGAGTGAACAGTTCGACCCTTAAGGGCCATAGCAGGAACTCCCAAAAGGGATCGAATGGCAGCAGGTGAAATATCAGCCACTAAAGGCACCGGGTCATATGTAAACTCCAACCCCGTGATGAACCGCCAGTCCATCGGTATCATCATAACCTCGTAGTCCAATAAGTGGAGAGACTAGGTCTGGTGGAACCAGCGCTTAGATAAAGCCCGTAGATAACCCCAAGGGAAACTACGAGGAGGAATAGAGAAGAAGGCCTCAAAACCCCAAGAGTTGACGATGGCCTGGTACTCCGGATGGAGAGTCTGGTATAAGGAATGAATGCTAAACCAGTTCCCCTTAGGCTGAGTAAAGCCGGGAACCTTCATCAAATTGCAAATCAAGATTAAGCCATTGAAAATTTTAGTTACCTCATTTGCGTGGAGATAGATCAAAGGATGGCGTCTTAAATGCTCCAAAAGATCTAGAATCATCACGATGATAGTTGGAAGCTCCTAACGCGGGGTAGTCGAAGCCAGAACAGAATCCACGATAGGGACATCCTCTTCATCATCCACATCATCCGACCTCTCAACCTGGGTAAGACTAATCACTGACTCAGTCGACCGGCGAGACTGAGGGACATCAGAAGCTCTCCTCCTCCTCACACCTGTAGAGAACCTGCGAGAGCGGCTCGGTATGTCTGAATCCATAACCTGAACAAAATCTCCAAATCACCTCAGAAAGGGTGAGGTAAGTTTCAAACTTACAACTTATTAAAATTAAATCATTATTTCATGCATAATCTACGTCCTAAAGCATGTATTAGTTTAACATACATCTCTAGTAGAGTTAAAATTGCATGATCATTAAATGATCAAGCTTGTGAAAAAATTTCGCCAGAGTCTCCTTTGTAAAATGGACTATCCGCATACACATAGGCATGACTAGGTGGCCATTCTGTAGCACACCAACCCAAAATCATGAGCATTTCATATATATGAAAATTTTAAAAATCAAACTCCCAATGTCAACTAAATTACCATGTGTATTTTTATTTGCAAATCCAGGCTCATTTGTCCTCAAAAAAGATGAATAAATTGGCAAAAAGGGCACCAAATGACTGTTTTAGAAATCAATTTTTTTCACATCAATACGTTCAGCATGGTAAAATATAAGCTTTTACTAAGTCTGATAATTTTTATCAAGTCATATGAGCATGCATATTCTCTATATTGTGTTTAGAAGCATTCTATATGAAATCTAACGTTCTAACGGTCAAAACCTGAAAATAAAGGATGTAAACGTTACCAAAGTTGTGCAGAACGATTGTACGGTGACGGATTTTGCAAAAACCAACCCGAACTCAGTAGATCTAAAGAGGAATTTTTGGATTTTCTAAATGGTTCAACTTGAAAATGACTTGTGAAAGCCACGGGGAAACTAAAATAGACCCGCGAGGAGCCGCGGCTCTACCTGCGACCACACAAGGGTTGCCCCACCCCCTCTAGTTCGGTCCAATTAAGGTTAAATCGGAGTTCCCAGAAGTTAAAAAGTTAAATCATGGAAAAAGATGCTATGCGATTGAGTAGAAAAGGCCTGAAACCTTGAATTCGGGTAACCAACTTCTGACAAAAGAAGATCCTCATGTCAGCCATTGGTATGAGCCCTGAAGTGGTATTTGGAAAGCCATTGATGGAAAATATTGAAAACTGCCTCTATCAAAGCATCGGGAAGGTCTGGTGTCGTGAACCGTCAGTTTGGAATGCGTTAAAGTATCTAGATTTGTGCGAGGGTATAACTTATCAGAAAGATACCCCCAGCAGAGATATCATGATTGTCTGATATTGCAAACCATTGGCGACAACTCCAGCTTAGCATCGAGAAAGAGCCGATGATGAAAGCCGTTGAGAAATTCTTCAACGAAGTTCAGATTGTCTGATATTGCAAACCATTGGCTACAACTCCAGTGTAGCATCGGGAAAGTTTTGGTGATGAAAGCCATTGAGAACTTCTTCAATGAAGGTCAAAGTATTTGATATTGTAAACCGTTGGCGACAACTCCAGCGTAGCATCAAGAAAAAGCCGGTGATGGAAGCCGTTGAGAACTGTTTCAATGAAAGTTAGATTATCTGATATTTCAAACCGTTGGCGACAACTCCAGCGTAGCATTAGAAAAGATTTGATGATGAAAATCATGAAAAATCTCTTCGTCAAGGAGGACTGATGATGGAATCAGTTATATAATTCTCCAGACAAGGTATCAAATCAAATCAGTTTAACCGACCATTGTAAACTACCGTTTGAGTAGGCATCGAGGAGATTCGGTGATGATCAAACCCTATAAACCACCGTTCGAGTAGGCTTTAAATCAGTTCAACCGACTGTTATAAACTACCGTTCGAGTAGGCATCAAGGAGGTTCGGTAATGGTTAAACCCTGCAAACTACCGTTCGAGTAGGCTTCAAATCAGTTCAACCAATTATTGTAAACTACCGTTTGAGTAGGCATCGAGGAGGTTCGGTGATGGTCAAACCTTGCAAACTACCGTTCGAGTAGGCTTCAAGTAAGTTCAACCGACCGTTGTAAACTACCGTTCGAGTAGGCATCGAGGAGGTTCGTTGATGGTCAAACACTACAAACTACCGTTTGACTAGGCTTCAACTTAGTTCAATCATTCGTTGTAAACTACCATTCGGGTAGGCATCAAGAAGGTTCGGTGATGGTCAGTTCATTGTCAACTACTTTTCAAATAGATAGTAAGAATTCTACTGCCCGACAGAAATGTCGGTATCAACCGGACAATAATCCAAACCGTTGGCGACAACTCCAACGTAGCGTTGAAAAGGATCCAAAGATATACACCGGTGTAAACTATCATCAAGATAGGCATCAGGAATCCCTAATGAGGTTACTCGTTAGAAGAGGAACATACCCATCAGGGGTAAAGTCAGAAAGCGTATCTGAACTATAACATCAATCCCGAGTGAAAATAGCACAAGACAGCTCAACGGACGGACTGCAAAAATTCAAAGATCTGGTCATGGACCCATCTTCGAAGATTCAGAAAAGGTCAAATCCCATGTCATTGTGTAGCTCTCAAAAAGGTATAGCACGCCTCAAACGGACTCCCGTATTAAAAGTTATGAAGGTTCGAAGCAAATAATTTGTTGTTCGGAGTGCACGTACTTTGAGGCAACTGGACCTGCGAGAGAGGGGCCCACTCGGGGAGCCGTACCTCTACCTGCGGCTGCAGCGAGTAGACACGCTACCATTTGGTCTATAAATAAGACCGCCGCCCTTGCAAATAAAGAAGGAAAAATAGAAAAAAGTAGAGAAACTCCGTCCATTTTGACCCTTTTCCTACCTATTGTGCTCCAAACCTCGATTTTTTTTCTTCTAATACGTTTGTATACGTATATTCTACAACATATCAAGTTTTGACAGGTGAAAACGGAGATTTGAAGCCCTCCGAGTGGCATAAACCCCGTAGCGCTGCTCATTATAAGTTTTTTATTATCAGAAGCTGTTTACTGCTTTATCATACACATGTGAACATACATATGAAGTTTTAGCTTCTGGTTTTGCCTGGATTTCAAATCCTTGGCCTTTCTAGCTTACTTTTAAGTATATATATAAGTTTTTCTTTGCTTGCACAGCCTGGAATGCTAATCCGTGGCTTTTTACAGTTTTTATATATATATATATATATATATATATATATATATATATTTGGACTAATATGTTTGGCCTGGATTGCTAATTCGTGGTCTTTTCAGCTTTATTAGATATATAACTGACTATATATATATACTAACATTCAATTCTGTCAAGCTTGAATTGTAAATCCGTGGCATTTACCGCTTATATATATATATATATATATATTTATTCTGACTTCGTTAGCCGAGATTGCTAATTTGTGGCTTTTTATCGCTTTTATATATATATATATATATATATACTAACTCGTTTGACCTGGATTGGAAATCTGTGGCCTTTTCAGCTTTAATATATATATACTAACCGTATATATTAACATTTCATTTAGTCAGGCCTGGATTGGAAATCCGTGGCCTTTTTCAGCTTATATATATATATATATATATTTACATTTCTTAGTCGAGCCTGGATTAGAAATTCGTGGCTCTTTACAACTTATATATATATATATTTACATTACTCAGTAGGGTCTAAATTGAAAATCCGTGGCCCTTTACAGCTTATATATATAAGTATATATATATATAATCTTTATTTAATGTGATTAAATATCTGTTTTAATTATACATTTGATATGAATCTGTTCTAATGTAAATTTTTGTGGATTAGATTAATCTAAATCTAACCATTTCTAACTTCCAATCGGTTCAAAATCGGTCAAATCGGAACCAGGGAGCTAGAATGGCTATGATTTATTTAAACCTAGATTTATTTCTAGTTTTGTAACTATTAAAGCGACTACGCGACCCTAGATCTATATCTAGTGGGAATGAGAAGCTTCGGCTATGCGCTTGCAAGGATTTAACTGAGGAATCCTTTGTCTTGAGACATCTAGAGTACAATTTGCATTATATGTTAATATCTTTGCTGTGCTGGCTTTTTGATATTATTATGTGAGCCTAGGAATTATGGGATCTAAGATCACCCACACTGATCTAAATTCGATTCCCATGATGGACAACTTCGCATTGTAAATACATCCTGCCAGTTTTTCTTGTAAATGTAAATCAGATGGACCTTAAAACGGTTATCCGGATTTAAGGTCACAACATAATAAATATTGGTTTCTAGTGCGCAGGTCACTTCAATGGCTGTCATGCCCATAAGAAGACCGACACTTGTATATACATTCTGTGGTCGAGGATGCTTCGCATCCCCACAATAAAATCCAAATCAAGCGAATATTGAATAAAATGGAAGTATCAAAAGGCTTCTATTTCTTATACCAACAAAAGGGTTTGAAAACCATCTTTCAAAATATCATTTTCATATCTTGTCTAAAACGGACTTTTCATGAAATCAAACCCTTCATATATAGGTCTAACGAAGCATGACACTACTTCCAATCAAGCACGTAGGCTCAATTAATTCAAGCGCATACACATACACATTGCAAATAAAAAAGGGAAAATTGAAAAGATGCGGTAATCGTGTTTCACGGAAGTCAGGGGGTGCCTAACACCTTCCCCTCGCTTAACCAAGCCCCCGAACTTTATGAATCTCGGTTTCCAAGGCCAAGTTTTGACAGCGTCCAGTAATTGGGCCTACTTGGAAACTTTTTAAATAAAACTCGGTTGAGTTGGTACAACAATTTCAGATATACCAACTGGTGACTCTGTAAACCTTTCAAATCGTCGACATGATACATGTTGGCCTTTTCCTGAAAATTTCACCCTTCATAAAACAGACAAGACAAATAAGGGTAGAAAACAACAAAATTAAGGGAAAGAAAGTTCTGTCCAAAGATTTTTCCCGACGTCGACAGGTGGCGACTCTGCTTGGGACAGTAGAGGGCTTAAGCGGCACTTCAAATCTTTTCAAAATTTTCCTTTTTATCTGCGTGTGTGTGGTTGCTGTGTTTACATTGAATGGATGTAAATAAATGCTTTACTGCTTTATATTAGTGCTTCACACAAATTCATCATTTTCATATGGTGAGACACGATGTATGTGAATGTATGATGTGTGACTCCTCCACCAGGAGGCAAACCCGTCGGTGATTGATTACTGGACTCAAAGAAGACTAATTCTGCGAGGCTCAGGAAAGACGGCACTTAGATCCGCTCCAATTAAAAGAACGGATTAATTTCCCCTCGAGTAGATTGCGATGATCTGAGGACCTTCATGTCGAAAAGCCGCGAGAGTAGCCTAAGATAGGCCAGCCTCTGATTAACCAAATCTGAAGGGAAGCCTCTTCATGCATTCCCATTTCAATTCAATGTAAATTTCAAATAAATGTAAATATACATTTCATTTTAAATCCTGTCATACTATCTTGTCATCAAAACAACTGACCTTTGTTTTACAAGAAAAGATTAAAAAGCATCGAAAATAAACACATTGCATAGCATGCACCCTGTTGATATATATACATCAAAATTAACACACCTACTTTTATTGTAGGAAAAAATTGGTCCCATTACAAGATCAAAATCTAAAAAGGCACTAAGCCCATCTCCAGTCATGGCTACAAGTGCTCAACCTGAATCCACCCCGGTCTCATGGGAAGAGTTCAAAGGATTAAAGAACCAGATAGCAGAATTGGCTATTTTTTTCAAAGAGCAAATCAAAAGTCTTCAGGGTAAACAAATACCTGGTCAAACAGAATCAACCACACCAAGTGGCAGTCAGGATACTAGCAAGAAAGATACTCAAACCCCTGAGCCTCATAACCAAGATATTACCAAATCCCTGAAATCAGCAATCTCAACAAACATCATGAAGCTGGTGATATTAGGAAGAAGGTTCAACAAATGGAAGAAACAATTTGGTCTATCAAAGGGACAGGGGCATTTGGAAGCGTAAATTATTCATATTTATATATATTCCCAGGGGCTTGATATCCAGAGAAGTTTTAAGCCCCTAATTTTGAAAAATATAATGGATTAGGAGATCCCTACACCCATTTGAAAGTATTCATTGAAGAACTTGGATCCTATGTAGAGGACGAGAAGCTCAGGATGCAATTATTCTAGAAGAGTTTGACCGGAGAGGCTAGAGCCTGGTATGTCTGACTGAACAATTCCAAAATCCACAGCTAGGAAAAGCTAGCACATGCCTTCCTAAATCAATACAGCTTCTAGTCTCAGATGGCTCCTGACAGATATCAAATCACCAAAGTCAAGAAGCAAAACACTCACTCATTCAGAGAGTATGCCTAACGATGGAGACGGATGGCGGCACAAGTCACCCAGCCTATGACAGAGACTGAGATAGTCCTGACCTTCATAGACATCCAAGAAGCTCCATATTATGAAAGGGTCCTAGCAGGTATAGGAAAACCATTCTCGGAGATTATCAAACATGGAGAAATGGCTGAAATTGGTCTAAAGTCTGGTAAAATCAAGGACCTGATCGCTTTGGAGGCAGTGGCCTAGCATATTCAATCTGGAAGCTATGGTAGTAATCCTAGGAGAGTACACAAGAAGAAGGAAGAGGAGGTGTTCTTGATACTTAAGGGACAGAATCAAAGTTGTAATCCAAGCTTGCCTATTCAAAGGAGAAATTATTTCCATTTTTAAGTTCCTGCACAATCTTCTAATCCTCCCTTTCAAAAAATCGGAGAGGTCCGATGTCGAAGAACGTTCACACCCTTGGGGGATTCACTAGAAAATGTGCTGAAACTGCTGACAGCACAAAAGAAGATCGTTCAACTCCTTCCGTCGGCCAGTTCAAGCGGACAGAATTTTAACCCGAGTAAGAAGTGTGCGTACCATTCTGGAGCACCAGGCCACGTCACACAAGATTGTTGGTCTCTCAAGCATAAAATCCAAGATTTGATAGATAATGGGGAGATTGTGGTGATAAAACAAGAGTAACCACATGTACAAGACAATCCTCTACCTCAACACAATGAGGAGAGTGTCAATATGATTGGCATGGGAAAAGGAGAAAGATCCAAGTACCTCCAGTATGTTGGAGAGTCAACCCAATCAAGCACTAATAGCCCGGATAATTGGGAATTCTCAGAAAGGCAGTTCCTGATAGAATATGAAATCAAATCTATCAAGGACCAGGTTGGATAATTTGCAGAACTGGTGGTGTATCAACATCAGATAACAAAATAGTTGATAAATCAAACTAACCAACAAGAAACAAATCTTCCAAACTCTTGAAAGTACTCCCATCGCCATGAGGGATCATTACCGGTTTTATGAGCGTGAATCCTAGGCCTACAAGGTTGGTAAGGAAGAAAAGTTCCAAGTCAATAGGGAATTCGCCTTCAAGAGGAATTTCACTAATTTGAACCAGCCAATGAAAGAAATCCTCCAAATACTGATCAACTAGGGGATGGTCACAGAATTATTACCCCCGGTGGACCCTTGATCTAGGAAATTCAAACCGGAAAGGATCTGTCAATATCGTTCCAGCACGCCTGGTCATGACATAGAGGATTGTTGTGGACTTCGTCACCTAAATCAAATTCTGATTAAAAGCGGTGAGCTGATGAAGGCAAACCAAGATTATGGCTTTCCTGATGAGGAAGGAATCTTTATTCCCATAGCAGGGAATCAGAAAGAAGTAGTGGCTATCATTTACTGTGAGAAGGATATAGCCATAACACCCCTAATACTACAAGGAAAAGGGGTCCAGGAAGAAAAGAATCTTGTGATAGTGGCTGTGCTCGAAACTCTAATATTGCCATTTAGACCGCAATATACTGTAGCCAGCTTGAAGAAAGTCCCATGTAACTATAGGAAAGATAAAGGAGCAACATCAAACCACTTTGCTATTTTATCAAAAGAAAACCCGATGTACCTGCCTCAGCGAGTAATCAACTCCGTCAGTAAAGCTAAGGGAAGAGTGTCTGATGAGAAAATTAAAGAATTCCTCAGCAAGATGAGGCATAGTGAGATCAAAGTGGTGCAAAGCTTGAAGGAAGCACCCAAACAGATATCCATTATGGATCTGGTTTTATCCTCGGAGGATCATCGCAAAATTCTGGTTAAAGTACTGGATGAAGCACATTTATCAAAGACGGTAGATACTGAGAAATTTCATCACGTGATGAGCACATTTTCAACAGTAATGTGATATCATTCACTGACGATGATATACCCGCAGAAGGGACGGGTCATTGCAAGTAACTACACATAGTAGTGATGTCATCAGGGTATGTGATTGGAGGTGTGCTAATAGATGGAGGATCATCCCTAAACATCTGCCCCTATGACACCTTGGAAAGAATGAAGATCAATCCAAACCGAATTTGGACTAGTCATGTAGTCATTCGGGCTTTTGATGGATCTCGCCGGGAGGCTGTGGGAGAGATCAAACTTCTACTGGAGATTGGTCTCCATACTTTCTATATATCCTTTCTGGTATTGAACATAACCACTAGATAAAATTGGTAATTGGGAAGACTGTGGATCCACATGGCTGGAGCAGTTCCATCCACCCTTCATCAACAACTCAAGCACATTATTGATGGCAATCTGATCACTGTAAATGTCAAGCCAGAATATCCTGTCTGCATACAGGGCGATATGCCTGTAATCAGTCTCAATGAGGGGGTTGAACTTGCTAGTTTTCAAGATCTGGAAGTGAACAACACTCAATACTTATCTATTATGGTACCAGCCTTAAAGCTGAAAGTTTCTCCCTAAGTGATGACAGTCGGTCAGGAAATGGTATCCTTGGGTTTCTGCCCTAGAGAAGGGTTAGGGAAAAATCAGCAAGGAATCATAAGTCCATTGCAAATCCCTAGCAAGTCAGGGAAGGCTAGATTAGGCTATTCATCCATATCAAACCATTGGAACCCACACAAGCATCCAACGATTCCAGCCTCCACCATCCTGCTACCAAACCTCATTGATGCAGGGTTTGTGAAACCAATAAGGAAGATTCCTGCTACTGTGTCATGGTATGCTATTTCCTCAGGTCAGACCGATTAGTGAGAGAAGACGCCCAAAGCCTGATGAGGAAAGCAAAAAGGGCAAAGAAAAGTTCCTGCATGAAGGATGAGACTCGTTTATAAACATGTATTTTCTGGTGTACTGTAAGGGTATGAATGACAATATCCCCGATGATGAATCCAAAGATCAAGTCCTAATCCCTTGCATCAATAGGGATAAGAAGAGCAGGTCAAAGAAACTTACTGGCCCTGATATGAAGGATGTCTTATGTTGGTCCGATTAGATGACACAACTAAAGCGCAAGTATACGCGGTCAACAAGTAATAAAGTGTAAGTACAGATATCGTTCCCACGAGGAATTAATAGATAAAAGGTCACCAAAGCACTAGTTTATAATCATTTCAGTCTTAGTTAAATGGAAGGTAAAGAGAATGAATTAAAACTAAGTTAAACTAGGCAAGGAATTTAAACATGCAATAAATAATCCTAAGGTAGAATCAGATAATGAAGATAAGAGATCCTAATTTCCCCTAATGATTCACCCAAGTCGACACACTCCCAAGTTAAGTCAATTCAATCATTACAGTTATTAGCCGAGAACACGAAAGTGGGAGTACGCCATCGTTCGATGCACCTAAACAATATCACGTGCAATCCACAGGTGATAGATGCACGTAAACACCCATATTATCTAAACCACTATATGTCTATGTGATTTATAAATAATTAGCGTTGAAGGTTAAGTTCTCTATTGGCTACAGGCGGCTCTTCGGTATATGTCTATCCTAAGCACAAATCATAAGTCCAACGCCATGTGAACCTACAATCGCCAGCTACTGCGATTAGATCTGTACCTATATTTTTTCTTTCGATCCCACATAGGTTATCACAGTAATTGGTTGCAACTCAATTAAGCAAATAAAGCATACATCGTAATAGATAAGCATATAACAATAAAATAAGACCAACATGGAAGGGAAATCAACATCGACTACTCCAAAGGTTCCATTGAAATCTCAAAATATAAATTAAGGCATAGAAAACCCAAATATATTATCCACAAGTAGATTACACATTATCCTAATATAAATTGAATACAAGGAGAGTAAGAGATAGAGAAATGCAAATCTTTATTCGTTTCTTCCCGCTTGGATCTTTGATGTAAATCTCTTGCTTCAATCTTCGTTAACTAATCTAACCCTAGAAACTACACTAACTAATTAACCCTAATCTACTCCTAAACTAACCTAATCTAAATAAGAAAATGAAAGGGAAAGGAAGAAAGGAATTAGGGCTAAGCTTTTAGCTCCCAAGGGGGAGAGTATCGGCCAAATGAGGGCTTAAGCCCTTATGTAATGTTTCTGCTAAAAATTTTAAGTGTAAGTCAACTCTGGGTCAAAATCGGGCTGGCGCGGCCGCGCGAGTATTATGCTTGAGGAGGGCTCGATCGTGCGGGAAGGAAAAATTGGCCTCTGCTCTGGGGATCGGCGCGGGCACGCGGGCTGGCCTTGTAATGCTGGCGCGACTGCGCGACACCTGCAATGTTGTTGGTGTAGGGCTATTTGCTGCTGCACTTGGCTTCTCGCGCCAACTTGCCATCTTGTATCCTTTTTAGCTCATTTGCCTCATCACAACCTCATTAAGCCGCTTAACTTCTCGCCTTGCCTTATCATGCCATCAATCAATCAAGCTCTTTTCAGCACTTTGCATCGTTTTGGCCTCGTGGCATCCCGCTCTATAGCCTCATGCCATCTTCCTGCCTTAAGCCACTTTCTGTGCATTGCTCCATAAACGCGTTCTTTTGCCCTTTTAAGCTTAATGTGCACTAAAGGAGTTCCTAAACCTGAAAATCACAAAACAAAGGAAAAACATATTAAAAGCAAGGGATTACTCGAGTTTAAGTAACGAAACAAGCTTGTTACTATCCGAATAAGTGGTAATAAAACCACTTATCAAATACCCCCAAACTTAAAAGCTGCTTGCCCTCAAGCAACCAAAACAAAACTAAGCACATGATATAATGCAGTATATACAATGTATGCAACCTACGCTATCATGAATGCAAATCCAGGTTCCCAGTCAGTATTGAACTTCATAATCAATGCCTCAGAAAACCACAAGATAATCAAATAGATAATCAACTCAAGACAAGACCATATGGCATATTCTGTAAATCCAAAACTATCAACACTGATGTATTGTGCGTTGTGTGCCTAGCAACCATTAGACATGATTTTAGATAAATAACTCACATATTATGCTTCTTAGGGGAAAGAACAAGTTTTAACTTAAGAAAATAGTAAATCATATAAGTTCTAACTAAACCATGCATTACTAGAGTTATAAGTCAACAGGGGGTTTTCATTAAGCTTTTATTTTTCACGAGGGTATATTCGCACTTTCCCGTGTACACGATCGACCGTGCAATGCCTAGTTCTCTTAGGCTCTTCAATGATATCATGTAGCGAGCTTTCGACCAACGACTCCCAGACCAGACGGCCTTAGGGTGCTGGGTGTAGAGACACCCCGAGGGCTTACTTGCTCGAATATCAAAGGCCACAGAACTCGACGTAGCCGAAGTGTTTATTCTATTTTTCTCCTTTTTAATGTAATTTCTTTTGTTTTATTTTCTTTTTCTTTTTCGCAGAGGAGTGCATCTTACGCTCCATCTCCCCGCATATATCATGCATGCATACCCCTGTTTTCCCCCAAACTTAAGCTTTTAACAGTCTAGTTATTATTATATGCAAACAGAAACTCTATCATTAAAATATAGATTTCCCACCAGAAGACAGGTATGTAAACATTTAAACTAAACATATCATGATGGTTATTCTATTGTGCTAACTAGTTACATAGTATCTGATAGATAAGGATTTACATATATGACCTTCACATCAAGCTTAAGTCTCAAATCAGTTCAAAAATCAAGTGAATTCAGTTTCTTCACTGGCAACATACATAACTAACCAACTGAAAACTGGATTCATGCAGTATGCTCTAAACACAGAATACAAAACAAAAGATTTTTTTTTAAAATTTTCATAAATTTTAATAAAATATGACCTACATGCAATATTTAAACAAAAATAATATGCAATATGCATGCAAATTACACTATATGCAAAACATGAAATGAACTAACTAAATAGAAAAATAACACCAATACCCCCAAACTTAAACTATTCAATGTCCTCATTGAAGGTAAAGGTAAAAAGAAACTCCCTTATTCGGCTTCTATGCTGCATGAAATGAAGTGGCGCCCTTTCAGAATTTTCCCCTATCTCTCTCTGCTCTTGGTAAAATGAACCCCGCTCAACACTATACTCAATGAACCAACCTAACTCTTTGCTCTCGAACCCACACTCACTGTCTCAATTGATCAGGTTGAGAGGATGAGGTTGATGGGTGGATTGGTTTTTGAAACTAAGGCTTTAAGTGGAGGTGATTGAATGAGATGGGAGAGATGAGGGATTGCATTAAGGAACAGTGAGGGTTTGGGATTAGAGGGACTGAGGCTGGGGTGCTGTTGATAATTGACATGAAATGGTTCCCCCCAAAATCTGCAGGATTTTTCCCAAGTCAAGCCCAGTTTATGTGTGGCGCGGTCGCGCGTGGTAATGCCTTGAATTAGGCGCGGCCGCACGGGCCATCAGATTTTGTTTCTGCAGAATTTTTCCTTTGCACTTGGTTAGCCCTTTAGTTTGGCTTCTTGCAACATGCATTGATCCTGAGAAAGACATATTACCTTTATTAAGCCCTCATACACTATCAAAAGTCTATTATCTATTTACATCAAGAGAACGAACATGGAAAGATATATGCATTTATATTCCCAAAAATTTTCTAAAGGCGTATATGCAATGCAAGTGCATCAAAAGTATGCTATAAGCTTTGTCATCCCAAAAATATACGCATTCATGCCTAAGTTCAAAAATGTAGGCAATGAACTCCTAATTTCTAAGGTATGCAAAAATTTAAACTAAATATTAACTAATAAGAATTAAACAAGGGGGAGGGAAATGTGATAGAAAGCATGTAAATGAAGAATTAAATAAAAAGATAGAGAGATATGATGGAAAGCAGGTAATGGAGAATTAAACAAAGAGATAGAGAGAATTGATGGGGTGCCTCCCATCTAGTGCTTGATTTATAGTCCTCTAGCTCGACTTTGTTTGACCACTGCTATCCAACTCCCCGACGGTATTGGAGAACCCCTCCATCCATCAGAATTCTTGTCTGACTTTGGCGGCTTCCCAGCAGGAGAGGGTGCAGATTTAAACTACCTAGCACATGATATGAACAAGGATTCCCCGTACTGAAGGTCGGGGGGGCTAGGCAAGGGTTTCGTTGTGTATGTGAAATGGTTTGGGCTTTGAGGTTCACACAACACAACGGTTTCTTCTTCTATTCTCTTCTCTTCTGACCACCATGGTTTGAAGCTTGCGGACTCTCTTATATCATCAAGATCCGGCTCTGTAATGTGGCTACCAAGGGGGCAAAGATGTGCAAACTTAACTGGAGTCTCAAACATCGGCGAAGAAGGCTCTTGGGGTATTATCACTATTGGTTCATACTGTTCCACATCCCCAATTATCTCCTCTTGTTCCATTGCCTTTGGCTCATCCAGTTGCAATTGCACTATGGATTCTCTATCAGTTTCTGCACCCATGTTATAGCAACAAGTCTCTTGGGGATCATAACTCACGGCTTCAGTCATTGGAGGCACAAAATCTTACATTATTATCTCTTATTCACATACCTCCTCCTTCCTTAATGTCGTGCTAATCTGCTCCACCCAAATCTGAAGATCCGCAACCGATTGCTCTTGCTCAATCAAGGTCTCCTCTGTCGATGCTATGAAATTCCCCCACACAGTCTCCAATCCTTCCTTTTCTGTTTCAGCCACGGGCTCCCTGTATTGAGGCTCATTTGTTGAAGGATTGTTGATTAGGGCCATCTGGTTCAGAAAGTTTTGGTTTGATGGTTCCTGGCTCCCAAATAACTCCTCTTGGTTTTCTGAGCTTGCATACATGAAGTCCATTATTGATTGTTCTCCTTATAAACATAGGGATTGATAAGTGGGTTCGGGTGCACAATTTGGACTTGGCTTGCATTGTTCTTGATAGCTTACAGTATGGGTCTGCCCTTGCTTATCCTCTATCATCAAGGCCTTGCTAATCTGCTCTGCCTAGTTCTGAATACTCTTGAATGACTTCTGTTGCTCATTCAAGATGTCCTTTAGTGATTCTATGCCACTTCCTTCCTCCAAGCTGTTGGGTTTGTATGTAACGCAATAATGCAATCAAATCACATAAATAGGGCGGAAGCGTAAAAACTAGGTTTTCAAAATTTATACAAACCCATAACCATGATCATGCTTTGTGCTTGTTATCAATAACAGAAAAGAGAGAACATGGAATTATACCTTTGAAGATCTAAGCTTCCTCAGGTACAAGTTCTACTCCTTTGATTCCTTTGATTCTTCTGATAGTGGCTCCTTCCCTTGAATAATGTCAGCCACCCAAATGTTTGGCCTCTAACGGTGATCCACCAAGGAAGATGAAGAACTCAAGAAGATGGGTTATTGGCTTAACCCTTGTTTCTATCTCTATAGAATATGTGTACTCCCAACTCTTGGAAAATTTCACATCCCTTATTTCTAATATAAGACTCTCTTATATAGATATTAGGTTAACCCTCCTAATCCAATTAGAATAGGGTTTTATTTAATTAATTTATATCCTAATCTTTATTAGGATTGAGAGAGAGTACTGATATTATATTAATTCCTAAACTCCTTTAGAATTAAAATAATAATAATATTAATAAGACTCCTCTTATTAATTTATATTTAATATTTCTAAAATATTAAATAATAAACATTAAGCTATTTAATTTATTCTATCATCATAGATTAAATTAATTATACTTAATGCATTATTACTATCATGCCATTTTCTTCTTAAATAATTCTTCTTCCTTTTATGGTGTGACCCTTTAGGTTCTCCATATTAAACCGGCTGTGAATAAATCAATTAGAACAATTCTAATCTTATTTAAATAAACAAATTAAACTAATAATCTATTTAAATAAATAACATTTATTCTACAATAGGGATAAGCCTCCCTAGCGATCAACGACTTTTCAGATAATATAGATTTCAACATTAATCATAAAAGAACCTGTGAGTTAATAGTTACCGCACAATTCAATCCTTCCACCATACAATTTCCCAATTAAATATAAGACATGGATTTACTGTCAAGTCTTAATTTATTTAATCATATGTATTTCGATTAGAAAATGCACAACTCCAAATAATGCAAATTAGAAACCTCTTTCTAATTTCATTCTACCTTGGCCAAGGATTCCTGGGTTGTCATTTAACGAATCACATAGGACATATCTCCTCTTTTACAAGAGGTGGTAGATTCTTTATTGATCATTCATTATCTCCATATGTAACTCATTACACCCAAGCATACCCTATATATGCCTTAGAAGGCCTTAAGGAATTAGTCAAAGTATAATTTGTTACATACAAGATACTATGATGATCTCAAGTCCAAGGATCACATGTACTACTATCACATTAGGAATTCCTATTGACAGGCGAGTAAAACTCCATTAGGTATTCCATAGCGAGTCACGTTCAGTGAACTTATTCTCCAATAAGCACCTACATACTTGCTTTAGTGTCTCCACACAAATGACCATGAGATCAGTCATCCTCATCCAATGAGCAAGCAACATATGTACCAATCTATCCGAATTTACTAATCCCCTTTTTAGTAATCCCACGATTGGGAACTATTTTAGTTTTAAAGCTTTCTAAGAATTTAGATCTCATTAGCATGATCAACATCATGATTCTAAAAGCATTGCTTAAAACTATGGGTTATTTACATATTATAAAAACAGCATCATGTAAATAATTAAATACCTTTAATAAATAAATATTTTATTAATAAATAAATAAGATTGTTTACAAAGTATGTGCTTTATCATCATACATGATTGGCTTGTATGCACACTACTATCAATCTCCCACTTGCACTAAAGCCAATCGCCATGGTATCTCATACCCATCTTCTCTAAGTGACGATCAAACTGCTGTTGTGTTAAAGCTTTAGTAAATGGATCTGCAATGTTGTCTTGAGAGTCTACACGCTCCAAGGTGACGTCTCCTCTTTCAATGATCTCCCTGATCAAGTGAAATCGACGAAACACGTGTTTAGATTTCTGATGAGACCTGGGTTCTGTTGGGTTTGTACGAAATCGTGACGCAATCAAATTGCAAAAATTAGCGGAAGCATGATATATCAGAGTTTAAAAAAAATTTCTACAAAACCATTACCCGGATCATCCTTTATGCAAATTATTAATTTAAAACGATAAATAAGAAGTTATGGAATCATACCCTTGTAGAACGAAGCTTCCACAGGTACTAGTTCAACTCCTTGTTCTTCGTGATCTCCTTGAATTTCCGGGTTAGATTCCTTTCTTTGATCAACGTTAGCCACCCAAGTGTTTGGCCTCTAGAGGTGATCCACCAAGGAAGATGAATTATCAAGAAGGAGGGTGTTTGGCTTAACCTTAGTTTTCTATCCTCTATAGAAAAGGAGTACTCTCCAACAATTGGAATTACATCAATCTAATATCTATTATAAGACTTCTCTTATATAGACATTGGTCAACCCTTCTAATCCTATTAGACATGGGATTTCTTTTAATTAATTAAATTCCTTTAATTAATTTAGGCTTCCCACCACATGGGAATAATTAATTAAATTCATTTAATTAATTTGTCTCCTAATCTTATTAGGAATAAATGAGAGTACTAAATATTAAATTAATTACTAAACTCCTTTAGAAATTAAAATAATAATAATTGTAATAATATTAATAAGACTCCTCTTATTAATTTATATTTAATATTTCCAAAATATAAATAATAAACATTAAGCTATTTAATTTATTCTATCACCATAGATTAAATTAATTATACTTAATGCATTATTACGATTATGTCATTACCTTCTTAAATAATTATTCTTCCTTTTATGGTGTGACCCTTTAGGTTCTCCATATTAAACCGGTTGTGAATAAATCAATTAAAACAATTTTAATCTTATTTAAATAAATAAATTAAACTAATAATTTATTTAAATAAATAATATTTATTCTACAATAGGGATAAGCCTCCCTAGCGATCAACGACTTTCCAGATAATATAGATTTCAACATTAATCAAAAAGAACCTGTGAGTAAATAGTTACCGTACAATTCAATCCTTCCACCATACAATGTCCCAATTAAATATAAGACATGGATTTACTGTCAAGTCTTATTTTATTTAATTATATGTATTTCGATTAGAAAATGCACAACTCCAAATAATGCAAATTAGAAACTCCTTTCTAATTTCATTTCACCTTGGCCAAGGATTCCTGGGTTGTCATTTAACGAATCACATAGGACATATCTCATCTTTTACTAGAGGTGGTAGATTCTTTATTGATCATTCATTATCTCCATATGTAACTCATTATACCCAAGCATACCCTATATATGCCTTAAAAGGTCTTAAGGAATAAGTCAAAGTATAATTTGTTACATACAAGATACTATGATGATCTCAAGTCCAAGGATTACTTGTACTACTATCACATTAGGAATTCCTATTGACAGGCGAGTAAAACTCCATTAGGTATTCCATAGCGAATCACGTTCAGTGAACTTATTCTCCAATAAGCACCAACATACTTGCTTTAGTGTCTCCACACAAATGATCATGAGATCAATCATCCTCATCCAATGAGCAAGCAACATATGTACCAATCTATCCGGATTTACTAATCCCCTTTTTAGTAATCCCACGATTGGGAACTATTTAAGTTTTAAAACTTTCTAAGAATTTAGATCTCATTAGCATGATCATCATCATGATTCTAAAAGCATTGCTTAAAACTATGGGTTATTTACATATTATAAAAACAGCAACATGTAGATAATTAAATGCCTTTAATAAATGAATATTTTATTAAGAAATAAATAAGATTGTTTACAAAGTATGTGCTTTATCATCATACATGATTGGCTTGTATGCACACTACTATCAGGTTCCTTAGCCTGTGCAACCGCTCCGGTGTTGTCACAGTATACGGGAACTGCTTCTCCAATGCTAGGAACCACACCAAGTTCAGTTATGAACTTCTTCATCCAAACAGCTTCCTTTGCAGCTTCACTTGCAGCTATATACTCTGCCTCTGTCACTGAATCAGCAACCGTTTGCTGCTTGGAACTCTTCCAACTCACTGCACCTCCGTTCAAGGTAAACACATACCCTGAAATAGATTTACTGTCATCTTGGTCTATTTGAAAACTTGAGTCCGTGAATCCCTCGAGTTTTAATTCAGACCCACCGTAGACAAGAAAAATATCTTTAGTCCTTCTCAAGTACTTTAGGATATTTTTCACTACCTTCCAGTGCTCTTCTCCTGGATTCGACTGGTATCTGCTTGTTACACTAAGTGCGTGAGCAACATCCGGTCTTGTACATATCATACCGTACATGATAGATCCTATTGCAGAAGCATAAGGGATCTTACTCATACGGTCTCTCTCCTCAGGTGTCTTTGGGGCCTGTTTCTTGGAGAGATTTATTCCATAGCTCATCGGCATGAGACCTCTTTTGGAATCTTCCATGCTAAACCTCTTTAGCATCGTATCAATGTAAGTTCCTTGGGATAAGCCGAGCATCCTTTTAGATCTATCTCTATAGATCTTTATCCCCAAAATATAGGATGCTTCACCCAAGTCCTTCATGGAGAAGTTTTTAGATAACCAGATTTTAATGGATTGTAACATAAGAATGTCATTCCCTATCAGTAATATATCATCAACATATAATACAAGGAATGATACTGCGCTCCCACTAACCTTCTTGTATACACATGGTTCATCCTCGTTTTTGATAAAATCAAACTCTTTGATTGTCTCATCAAAACGAATGTTCCATCTACGAGAAGCTTGCTTCAACCCATAAATGGATCGTTGTAGCTTACAGACTTGATTTGTTCCAACTTTTGAAATAAATCCCTCTAGCTGTGTCATATACACATCCTCCTCAAGTTTCCCATTGAGGAAGGCCGTTTTCACGTCCATCTGCCAGATCTCATAGTCGTTGTAAGCTGCAATCGCAAGCAAAATCCGAATGGACTTGAGCATGGCTACTGGTGAGAAGGTTTCATCATAGTCAACTCCTTGTCTTTGTTTGAAACCTTTTGCAACCAGTCGGGCCTTATAGGTCTCTACCTTTCCGTCTGCTCCAGTCTTTTTCTTAAAAACCTATTTACACCTAATAGGTTTAATACCTTCAGGTGGTGAAACCAAAGACCATACTTTGTTTTCATACATGGAGTCCATTTCAGATTTCATGGCTTCAAGCCATTTTCCTGAGTCTTTATTACTCATAGCCTGTTCGTAATTCAATGGATCATCATCATTCATGATGTGTACCTCATCGTCATCCTCTATAACGAATCCATACCTCTCAGGTATCTTCGGTACTCTTCCAGATTTACGAACATGGTGTGGTAAAGTAGGTTCTTCTACTTGGTTAGGTACCTGACTTTGGTCCGTGGTAACTTGTGGTTCTTGAACTTCTTCAAGATATATCTTACTCCCACTGACCCTTTCATGGATAAACTCTTTATCCAAGAAGGTAGCATGTTTCGCAACAAACACCTTTTGATCAGTTGGATGATAGAAATAATACCCTACGGTTTCTTTAGGGTATCCCACAAATCTACACTTATCGGATTTAGTCTGTAGCTTATCATTTTCAAACTTTTTGACATAAGCTGGACAACCCCAAGTCTTAACATGCTTAAGATTTGGTTTCCTTCCTTTCCACATCTCATATGGAGTCTTTGGGGCGGATTTGGTAGGTACCTTGTTAAGTAGGTATGCAGCCGTTTCTAGGGCATATCCCCAGAAGGAAATTGGAAGGTCGGTAAAACTCATCATAGATCGAACCATGTCCAACAGTGTTCGATTTCTCCTTTAAGATACTCCATTTAACTGTGGTGTACCTGGAGGAGTCCATTGTGAGATTATACCATTTTCTCTGAGACAATTGAGAAACTCACTGCTTAAGTATTCTCCACCTCGATCTGATCGAAGTATCTTAATACTCTTGCCCGTTTGTTTCTCTACTTCACTTCTGAACTCTTTAAACTTTTCAAATGATTCTGATTTGTATTTCATTAAATACATATATCCAAATCTTGAGTGATCATCAGTGAAAGTAATAAAATAAGAATACCCACCCCGTGCACTTGTTGTCATAGGTCCACAAACGTCTGTGTGAATCAATGCCAACAACTCTGTAACTCTATCCCCTTTTCCGCTAAAAGGAGATTTAGTCATTTTACCCATGAGACAAGATTCACAAGTTGGATATGATTCATAATCAGATAGCTCGAGGAGCCCATCTTTATGCAACTTGGATAATCTTGTTTCATTGATATGACCGAGTCTACAGTGCCACATATAGGTATAATTAATATAGTCTCTTTTCCTTTTCTTAATTTGTTCAATTTGAAATATATTTTCTTGCAAGTCAAGTGTATAAAGTCCATTTCGCAAATTTCCAATACCATATAAAACATCGTCTTTATAAATAGAACAACCATTGTTCTTTATAATAACGTCAAAACCTTCCATATCCAATACAGAAATTGAAATAATGTTTTTAATAATATTCGGAACATAATAACAATTATTAAGATAAATGGATTTGCCCGAAGGTATTGCTAAACAATAAGTTCCTACAGCTAATGCAGCAACTTTTGCTCCATTTCCCACTCGTAGGATCACCTCATCTTTGTTCAGCTTTCTACTTCTGACCAGTCCCTGCACAGTATTACATATGTGATAACCACAGCCGGTATCCAATACCCAAGTAGAATTATGACTTTCAGAAAAATTAATTTCAATCATAAACAAACCTTGATTGGAAGTCGAAGCTTCTCCAAGCTTCTTCTCTGCTAGAAACTTCTTGCAGTTCCTCTTCCAATGTCCCGGCTCATTGCAATGAAAGCACATTCCTTTAGCTGGTTCAGGTTTCTTTTGCTCCTTTTCTTTCCCTTTTCCCTTAGCCTTCTTAGATTTCTTCTTTTCAGAAGACACCTTGGGCCTCTTCCTTTTATTGGAAGAATCCACCATCAAGACATGGTTCTTCTTGGATGAGAAGTGACCTTCTGCAGTTTTTAGCATGTTAAGCAGCTCAGGTAAGCTGACATTTAGCTTATTCATGTGAAAATTAACCACAAACTGCCAGAAGGTCTTAGGGAGTGACTGCAAGACCAAGTCTTGACTCAACTCCCCATCCATGACGAACCCAAGCTGTCCAAGGCGTTCAATCAAATTGATTACCTTCAGAACATGAGTCTCGACGGTAGTGCCCTCGGTCATCCGAGATCGGAAGAGCTCCTTAGATATCTCATATCTAGCAGTCCTACTCTGTTCACCATACAACTCCTTGAGTTGAAGCAGCATAGCAGGAGCATCCATTTTTTCGTGCTGACGCTGAAGCTCGTTATTCATGGATGCGAGCATGATGCATTGAGCCACAGATGCATCATCTTGCCACTTATTGAAAGTGGCAATCTCTTCCTCAGAGGCTGTTTCTGAAACAGATTCAGGGATAGTGGAATTTAGGACATAAGAAATCTTTTCAGTAGTGAGAACAATTCTCAGATTTCTTAGCCAGTCCTCATAATTCGGGCCGGTAAGCTTATTTGCATCAAGTATGCTTCGTAGTGAGATTAGTGATTTTGACATTTTTAAAATTCTGCATGTGAAAAGATAACATTTTAGCAAACATTCATTTTATTAACTTTGCATACCAAAATAAATTTAGGTCTTTATTTTAAATTGGTATCTCCCACTATTTTCATCAAACTATATTACCCACACTCATATAGTTCGGCAACATCTAATTAAAGATTTGCTAATGAGATTAAAGATCCCATTTCAAATGTATATAACCTTGTGGATAGCACAACAAGTGATATACAAATAAATAGGTAGACAACTCTTGTCAATTACATCACCATGTAACTCCTTTTATTTTGCCTCTTAAATCATAATGGTCATGTGTGTGCACATCCGAACTAAAATGATTTAAGTTAAGTCCAGCCTAGCACTTCCATAAATTCAAAAAGAAAAATTTTCGTCCTTGTGGATAGCACAACAAGACTAGATCGTTCAATTTTCTTGATAAGCATCAAATGTGATTAATTAACATCTTAAATATTCAATACTCGCCTTGTGGATAGCACAACAAACTCATATTAAATATTTAATACTCTATTAACTAATCATGCTAGAAGGCGACGTTCGATATTCCAAATATCATTTGAACGCTTCAGACTTAATATTATTTCTTTGAGGGGTTTGTTATTATTTGTCTCATCTTTTAAGCGCGCATGCACATATATATATAAAATACGAGTCATTTTATTAAACATGCGAAGCATGTTTGTATAAAATATAATATATATAATATTTAGCATGCGATATAGAATACTATATTCTACCCGGATTGATTATGGACTTTTATTCTAGGTTGGTTCACTAGAGCCACCAAGTGAACCAAAAGGTCAAACCTAGGAGTGCAAGAATTTAAATTTTAAATGTAACTATTACATTTAAACCCGGGCTCCATACAAACGGGTCTTCACACGCTCCTCGCTCCTTGGTCTCCAATTTCTTCAAAATAATTCTAACTATCTCTATTACATTAACTTATTTTAAAATTAAATAGAAACCTTGATCAACAGTCAAGGGGAAGTACATAGAAAGGAGATAGAATTTACATCGAGAATAAAACTAGAGAGGACGAGGTACGCAGACCCCATTTTATAAAACCCATACATTCAAGCATTCATCCAAAATAAAATCCAATCACATTGGTCATTGTCCATAATCAATCCCATTTATTATCATACACATCAACATATGCATCAATAAATATCCATTCATCTCATGAATAACAATGCTATTCCATATATGGATCGATGTTATTTAATGGACCAAAGTTTTGCTAAATTTTATTTTTGAAACAAAATAAACTCTTTTATTTTAATCAAAAATAAATCCAAATTAAACTCCTTTAATTTTAGCATTCTGAAATCATATTTCAGATAAAATAAACTTCTTTATTTTAAAACTTTATCAATTAAATAAACAGTTTAATTAATTAATTAAAATTAATTTTCAGGGTCTGTCCAGGTACCGGCGCAGCTGCGCCAGTAATGAACTGGGCATCTGCGCAGCTGCGCAGGTAGACGGAAGCAGCAGTTTTTGCAGACCGGCGCATCTGCGCCAGTAATGAACTGGGAGACTGCGCAGCTGCGCCGTTCACCGCAAAAACTTGCAGAAAACGATTTTTGTCCAGAAAAAACGATCCAATTCTCACATCAATTCATACATGGAATTATAAAATTGATAATTAGCACAAAGTTAGGCTTTGATACCACTGTTGGGTTTGTATGTAACGCAATCATGCAATCAAATCACATAAATAGGGCGGAAGCGTAAAAACTAGGTTTTCAAAATTTATATAAACCCATAACCATGATCATGCTTTATGATTGTTATCAATAACAGAAAAGAGAGAACATGGAATTATACCTTTGAATATCTAAGCTTCCTCAGGTACAAGTTCTACTCCTTTGATTCCTTTGATTCCTCTGATAGTGGCTCCTTCCCTTGAATAATGTCAGCCACCCAAATGTTTGGCCTCTAACGGTGATCCACCAAGGAAGATAAAGAACTCAAGAAGATGGGTTATTGGCTTAACCCTTATTTCTATCTCTATAGAATATGTGTACTCCCAACTCTTGGAAAATTTCACATCCCTTATTTCTAATATAAGACTCTCTTATATAGATATTAGGTTAACCCTCCTAATCCAATTAGAATAGGGTTTTATTTAATTAATTTATATCCTAATCTTTATTAGGATTGAGAGAGAGTACTGATATTATATTAATTCCTAAACTCCTTTAGAATTAAAATAATAATAATAATAATAATATTAATAAGACTCATCTTATTAATTTATATTTAATATTTCTAAAATATTAAATAATAAACATTAAGCTATTTAATTTATTCTATCATCATAGATTAAATTAATTATACTTAATGCATTATTACTTTCATGCCATTTTCTTCTTAAATAATTCTTCTTCCTTTTATGGTGTAACCCTTTAGGTTCTCCATATTAAACCAGTTGTGAATAAATCAATTAGAACAATTCTAATCTTATTTAAATAAACAAATTAAACTAATAATCTATTTAAATAAATAACATTTATTCTACAATAGGGATAAGCCTCCCTAGCGATCAACGACTTTCTAGATAATATAGATTTCAACATTAATCATAAAAGAACCTGTGAGTTAATAGTTACCGTACAATTCAATCCTTCCACCATACAATGTCCCAATTAAATATAAGACATGGATTTACTGTCAAGTCTTAATTTATTTAATCATATGTATTTCGATTAGAAAATGCACAACTCCAAATAATGCAAATTAGAAACCTCGTTCTAATTTCATTCTACCTTGGCCAAGGATTCCTGGGTTGTCATTTAACGAATCACATAGGACATATCTCCTCTTTTACTAGAGGTGGTAGATTCTTTATTGATCATTCATTATCTCCATATGTAACTCATTACACCCAAGCATACCCTATATATGCCTTAAAAGGCCTTAAGGAATTAGTCAAAGTATAATTTGTTACATACAAGATACTATTTTTGTGAGTATTTCAATACTTTGAGTATTACTATTCAATACAAGCTTCCGTCGGTATTATATCCGATATTCCAGTCAGAGATACTGTTCTTTTGAGGTAAGGGATGTTATTTCTTTCGTAAATGATGTTATTATTCTCAATATTATTATACAAAAATATTGTCATGGATTTTATGTTGAAATTCTTACTTTTTCCGTCGGGGTTACTATTCACGTATACGGCACTATTCACGGGAAAATTTATTTTTCTTCTATTTGTCCAAATTGTCTGTTAAGGTTACTATCTTTGATTGTATCCAAGTTTTGGGCTTTATTCTTGAATTTTGCTCCACAAAGTATTATTATGAATTATTCTTGAATTTGGATAAACTAAATGACGAATCCCTAATCTTTGTCTTTTATCTCACTGGATTCGTTCTTTAAAATATTTTTCATCATCCTCAGTCCTAAAAGGTGATGTAACTGAATATCTTTGGCCTGTAGAGCAAAGATGAATGATTACCTGATGAATATCTTTGGCCGTAGTGCAAAGATGACAGGTGTTGAGATGAACATGACCACTGATGATACAAATGAATATCTTTGGCCTGTAGTGCAAACATGAATATTGACTCGAGATGTATATTGATTGATGTTACAGAGATAAAATATTGATGATGGACTTTTAAATCATAGAAGATAGTAGACTTCATTCTCTGCTTAACTCTTCTAATGATTTGTTATTTCCGCTGCGAATATTGATCTAAGATTGGTTGTCCATTATATTTTATCTAATTTATTGAAGGCTAACGATGATTTATTTTCCATTATCTTAGTTATAATATTCTTTACTGAGCTAGTTGAGCTCACCCTTTTCATCTGTTGTCCTCTTCAGGAAATGAGAATGTTGCGGGAACTAGTCGGGGGACAGAGTGATGGTCCGAGTTAGAGCAGTAGTAGTCCTCACTATTTCTGATAAATAGTGTGATAATAATTGTAATGAGGACTTAGTTTGAATCTTAATATTTTCTACATATTTGTATTGAGACTCACAGTTGTGTGGTCGTATTTTAAACGACCGTATGATATAAAGTTTGTACTTGAATTCTGTACCATGTATTTGGCGACTCAGAATGGGTTGGGTTGAATGGACCTATTCTGGGGGCGTCACACTCATAATCATCTCAATCTTATTTAAACAGGCAAAAAGGAGAATGAATTATTAAAGCTAAGTTAAACTAGGCAAGAATTAAAACATGCAATAACTAATCTTAGGGTAAATTCAGATAATGAAGACATGGGATTACAATTTCCCCCAACACTTCGTTTGAATCTCTTAACTCTCTCACTTAGAATAATAAGCACCTAGAATTGACAACCGAGAAATCACGATTACATAATAGCCTCTTTCGATGGACAACTATGAATCTTCCTAATGCGACATGTAGGTATATGTCTATCCTACACACTATCAAGAAACTAATATCCAGAACAATTAACAAGACACATGTCACGGGAAATCTCGTTAACTACTCTATCAATTACCAACTTTCGCATAGGAAGTCATTACGATTAGATTCTCAAATGGTTGCATACGGCATTTAGGTATATTTCTATCCTAAACACTAACAATTATCAACTCTTTAGCACAATGAATGAGACACACGTCACATAATCTCATAGATTACCCGCAAGAATCTCTAACTTTCGCATGATATCATAACTAGGTCTAAACCTATAATCCATTTGTCAAGTTCATACAGGTTCACAAGAAATCAATCTAAAAGCACAAGTTATGATAACCAATTCATAATAATAGCAAAGAGAGAGCAATCAATACAAACTATGTGTTGGGTTCCATTGAAACCCCAAAATATAAACTAAGTTATAAATAACTTGAATATATTATCCATAAGTTAGATAAACATCATCCGAATACAATTTAATACAAGGAGAGTAAGACATAGAGAAATGAAAATCTTGTGTCTTCTCCAAGCTTGGATCTTGATGCTATTACTTGCTTTAATCTTCACACACTAACAAAACCCTAGAATCTAACTAACTAACACTAAACTAGCACTAATCTATTGTGACGCCCCCAAATTCCAGGACCGCCACTTGGTCTCTCGAATTCGGTTCATCACGTGCTCATGGTAATACATCACAATAAAAATAACTAAATATCACACAATCACAGCGGAAAATCTATTCAAGAATAATTTACAATAATTTATTATAATTATTTTCCCAAGTCTCGCAACCTACAGTACTTAATAGATTACATAATAATATCAATTAACGACCTATTACATAACCTAACTTAAGCTTAAACATAATCAAAACCAGTCTTACTACATCATCTTAATACAACATTAAAATATTTAAAAACGTAAAAGAGACAAGCTAGTTGGTAGCCTTGCCCTTGCCCTTATCAACGCCCGAAGGTTCGCCCTGCTCTGCCTTAACTGAAATGTTTTAGGGAAAGCAAGAATGAGCACAAATTGCCCAACAAGTAATATACAATAAGGGTAAGTGATAAAATCCTTAATTTTCGAAAGGGTATAACAAAGTTTGATAGTTCAAGGATAACAAGAATATCAACAGTTTTCAATAATAGTCGCTAAGGACAGAATAATATCAATGTGATTCAATAACAAATCAATTCGAGATTTCAAGATAACTGAATACTGAGCAGTCGCTAAGGACTATGAACTTCTACTAGAATTAACAGTAATAAACTGAAAATCCAACAAAAACAGGTACAACAGGTGATCAGCCTAAAGCACCATCGTTATGCATAACAATCAATCATACTCAAGTGTGCACGTCGGTCCTCCGACAATTATATATTCCCTTCAAAGAAGGTTGTTCTTCTCAGTTAAATACAAGATCGCACACCAATCAATTAGTTTGGGTCGCTTTTCAATAATATAAGTCTAGCCGAATCAAATGGCATAGACACTTTCACAATATTCAAGAACAATACTAAGTTCAACATGAATAATAGCTTTAATGAAATAAGAGTTCAAGTATGCTAATTCAATTCAAACGATTAAGTAGGAAACTAATTCGCAATATACAAAGATAGAATACTTGTATCCAAAGAGATAAGGTTTAGATACTCGCTTACGATATCCGTTGAATAAAGTAATGCAAGGGTTTAGGATACTTGCACAATCATAGATTTTCTTGCATAAAGTAAATGTGTCGGTTAGGATACTTGCCTTATGCGTAGTTTACTCACATAAAGCTAGCCAACACTTTCGAATTCCTATCGTAATACAGTTACGTATATATATATGATATTCATTAGTCATATAATTTAACTTCACATTTTATCTATGAATATATGATCAACACATAAGCTAAGTTTTAACCTAGCTACACAGTTATATAATTTCTATCCTTAACTTCCTCTTTTAGAGTTTAAACACATTCTTATATCACATAAGATCGCAACAATTAGCAAACATACTCGCATATTATTAATATCACATAAGACTACAAGCAATACTAAAATATATTTTATTTTAGCAAGTTATGGCATTTTCAAAAGTTAACCGTCAAAATCGGGTTTAAGTAACATCATATAATATCACGTAGCATGTATTCATATTTAAAGGATACTTTCATGCTTGTATAACTTTTCCAAATCCAATCGTACATGTATAGGTTCTTAAGTTAATACTTAAAGCAATTCAAGGATACGAACTCATATGGTCTAACATGCTCGCTTTTTAAACACATAAGATATTCACATAACTTGTATTAAACATGTTCATGAGTTTTCATATCACATATATGCAACTATCATCTTCATTAGTTTGAAAACATGCTTTATTTACGCAAATTTGGTTTCACTACATGTAACATAGTAGGCAAACATGAATGATACCTTAGCAAGTCTACAAGTTCTATCAAACATGTTCATAAGTATCAAAATTCAAATCTCAATGTAACATGTCGACGTTCACGTTCAACACTTATACTTTCATTAATAAAGTTTGCTAATACGCTCTAACACGTTCATGCTACATTATGAAATTTATATACGTAAGTTAATGTGTCCGACATGTATGTCAATGCCATATAAACATACCCAAAAATGAGAATACATATGTGATCTTTATATGTCAAGGTTTGCCTTTAAAAACTTATATTTTCGTTCGAAATGTTTACTAATCGAGGTTTAGCATGCTCACGTCATACTATAAAACACGTATACACAAGTCAACATTCATTTCATGTGTTTCTAGATAGTACTAACGTGTCTCGAAAGTCAGAACATTAACATGCTTTATATATGTTATCGTTCGTTCATGAAACTTTAAGTTTACTTCGACACTATATGTAGTTTTATAATCCTAGCGTGAAATCATAGCCAAAGCGTGTTTACGCTACCTCCATATACTGATATAAGTATGTTAGACTCATTAGCATGCTCATCTAAGCCATGTAAACAACCTAACACTTAGCAGCTTTTAAGTAGGAAACAACAATTCAAAATCTGCAGACAGTGTCCTGCGCAGCTCCGCAGCATACTAAGGCCAAACCGGCGCAGCTACGCCACCTCTGGTTCTGGCCAGACTGCAGTCTGCTTCGACAGACATTATCCCAAATCACAAAATTACTTCACGAAAACTTTTCTAAGCAGCCACATTATGGTTTAAACATGTTTATAAGTCTATATAACAACTAAGAACATGTCCTAATCCAATCTAGCATGAATTGAAATCAAAATCAAGAATTGGAAACTTTGACAGTAAATAAAATGATGAACTAAGAACGAAGGATTTATACCTCTACAAATGCAATGAACTTGCTGCTATCTCAATAAGGCTTAACACACACATATATATATATATATATATATATAACTCTTAACTCACTATTCAAGCAATTCTCAACAAGGTGAAATGAGAAGGGAGGGAGCCATATTTATAGAGAAAACTTGGACTAGGCATTCGTATTGCACTGAGGTTGGAGTTCATTGTGTAATGGAAGAAAACATTGGTTAATTGAGAGTGGTTCAACAACCCATCACCAGCCATCCCCATAGCCATTGGCTTAGCAATCATCTCCTAGTTCATAGCTATTGCACCAAGCTTAGCAGATCACGTAAAGGAGATATAGGTTACTATTTGGTAACTGATTTTGGGACATTGATTTAAAAGCTCAGCAACTTGGTTAAACAATGCTTAGTTTGGTTTCTTTGATTACCAAAAATGAAATTTTAATGTACATTATTACTATAAATGGAAGGTTTAGGGATTATATATGTACTCATATCATAAATTATATAAGCCATGTACATTTTATTACACTGGTATAATTTTATCAGGCATTCTCACATTACATTATTTCCTTCATTAAATTCTACAATCAACAAGTGATTTCAATATATTCATGATGTACTATTTTAATGTATACTTACATACATATTGTCACATAGGCTATTAATCAAGTAGCTCATATAGTTCAATCAATATAATTGTTAATCTCCATAACAATTTAATTAACCCTTAAATGATTAATTATCACTTTAATATAAATCTTATTATATTTATAAACACGTTGCTCATTATTATTATGTTTCTTGCAATAATAATAATCACATATTATTAATCAATCACCATTAATATTTTATAACAATTATTCTACGATGACAATTAATTAATATTCTGAGATTAACAATTAATATAGATTAATTGTTCGCTTAAATTAATATAATCATTCTTATATTACGTCATTGTGCCACACAAGGCAATCAACGAGTTTATCGCAAACTCCACCAATTTCTCAATTATTATAATTATTCAATTTTATATAATTGAATTAATTCATCTCATAACACAAAATCATTTATATTCAAATAAATTCTCATTTCCATTAATATATTTATTTAATAATATATGAAAATTCACGGGTTTTACATCTACTCTCTAATCTACTCCTAATCTAGACTAAACAAGATGTAAAGGAAGAAAAGAGAGGAACTAGGGCTTAGGGCCAAATGAATACTGCCGAGCAAATGAGGCTGAGCCCCCTTATATTAGCCTTCTCCCGTTCATTTTAAGCAAAAGTCAAACTCTGGGTCAAAATCGGGCTGGCGCGGCCGCTAGTAGAATAAACTTGGATGGGGCGTGGCCGCGCTGGCAAGAAAGTTGGGCCTTTGGCTCTGGAGATCGGTGCGGGCGCGCGGGCAGGCAGGGAGCGTGGGCGCGCGGGCTGGCCTGTAATGCTGGCGCGGTTGCGCAACACCTGCAATATTGCTGGAGGAGGGCTGTTTGCTGCTGCACTTGGCTTCTCGCGCCGTCTTGCCATTTTGTATCCTTTTTAGCTCATTTGCCTCATCACAGCCTCATTAAGCCGCTTGACTTCACGTCTTGCCTTATCATGCCATCAATCAATCAAGCTACTTTTAGCACTTTGCATCGTTTTGGCCTCGTGGCATCCCGCTCTATAGCCTTATCATCCATGCCATATTCATGCCTTAAGCCACTTTCTGTGCATTGCTCCATAAACGCGTTCTTTTGCCCTTTTAAGCTCAATGTGCACTAAAGGAGTTCCTAAACCTGAAAATTATAAAACAAAGGAAAAACATATTAAAAGCACGTGATTACTCGAGTTTAAGTAACGAAACAAGCTGGTTACTATCCGAATAAGTGGTAATAAAACCACTTATCATCTTAGTCATTATCCAAGAGGAGACAGACGAAAACAACTCCTTTATCCTCCCTATTCATTAGGACTTGACTATAGACAATTGGAGTAGCACTCCATGCCTTAGTCAAAAAGGGTAAAAGGGCAGAAAGTCCATCTGCCCGAAAGCGTGGTTTTATTTATTGCTTAATTTTTGTTGCACAACGACATCAGGTACTTTTGTCATGCTCTTTATTAAATGCTTTGTATAATCAAACATTTTCATATATTAAAGTGAAAACATTTTGTTTTCAGGACTCTAGAGTTGGATTTGTTTGTCCCTGCTGATGAGATGCCAAATTTTCACAGTGACTATAACTTTGATGTAGAACTGGACTTCGACTTGATAGAGATTGATCAAGAGGAGATAGATGACTATGACGAGGAAATCAAAGAATGGGTCAAAGACAAACCCAAACCAAACCTCGATCATACCATCACTGTCAATATTGGAACCTCAGAAAACCATAAAGAAATCCAAATAGGCATGGACCTTACCCAAAACCAAAAAGCAGACCTGATTGAACTCTTAACTTAGTTCCAGGATGTGTTTGCATGGTCGCATGAAGACATGATTGGCTTATCTACTGACATTGTCATTCATCGACTGCCCATCTGGAAGTTGTCGTTTACACTCCTAAATTAACCTCACTTTCACTTCACGAATTTAAATAATTAGCACAGTAGTAAGCAAGGATCGATCCCACAGAGAGTAAGTTTGTTTTAGATTTATTCTACTATTTTAACAGAAAATAAAGATGGGGGATGTTTGAAATTATTTTAAACTAAGAAAAACAGAATTTAAATAAAGAGTTTAACCAAATATGTAAAAACTTCAGTTCTGTAGTTCAGTTTCACCAAGCACAGCAATCAATTAATCAAGTTATTATTCTTTACCATTCAATGAAACTATTAACCCTAGATAACAATAAGCTCTGCTATCCAAAATTCTCCTTAGATATTCACTGTATGAAACAAGCTCTTCACCAGATTCAACTAGCATATAACCTAGAACAAGCTCTCTAGATTTAATATGATAGAAGCATTAAGAAATAGAGAATTAGGCTAATCCAAGCAACAAACACATAAGCTCGATTTGTTTAACTTATTTTCTAATAATCTTAGCAATACCCAAAAGCTTGTCCACAATTAGTATCACTAATTTACTACTTGTGATGAAGACAGATATCAATTACACGTAATACCAATCTTAATCTAGCATATGATAATGATTAAATTAACTCAATTGGCCATATCAAATTACTTAGATCAATTAGCATGCAATCAATGAAAACAGATTATCAGAAGAAATTTCATACAAGAAGGAATAAATAATAATACTCAATTAATTAATGACTTGTAACAAGGTTCCACCTCCCTTTAGAACTGAATAAAGAAACTAGACTGACATGCTCCAAGTCTGCACTTCAATGAGGTATGATAGTTGGTAGAAGATTGAATGAATAAAACCTTAACTATCATCCTCTATTTATAGTGCTAGACAAGGGCCTAAATCCTATAAGAACTAAGAATCCAAATCCTAAAAGGAATTACAATTATAACTAGTTTCCATAAAGAAATAGAATCTAATAAGGAAATAAAATCTCAGTCCAAAGAAGTCCTAATTCTAATAGTAATATCAATCCAATTCTATGTAGGAATCTCCAAATATTGAGAAAGTCAACTGCTGGTCAAACTCCTCTTCAATGCAACTCCAAATCAACTTGTTTCCATCCTTTTAGCTTTAATTCACCTGAAAATAATAAACAACTTATTAAGCTCATATACACATGAAACATGTAATAAAACCAAATGTAAAGGAATAAAAAATCATGAATATTGTGGACTTATCAAATTCCCCGACACTTAGTCTTTTACACGTCCTCGTGTAAACTAAAAGTTTAATTTCCAGAAACTGTACTCAACCATAACGTCAAAAGATTTTAAGATCAAATCATGATTATCAACACTTAACCCACAAAAATATGATCAACGCTTCATCAATCAACTCAAGATAAGTACCTCACCACTTCACCAATGAGTTTTATTAAGTTAAATTGTAACCACATAAGCCCTTGTATATGATCCACATACTTACTCAACTTAGTTACCATGGAGCAAAAACCGTGCACACCACTCAAAAACTCAAAACATACTTTTTCTGCTTTATTTTTTATCAGAATCTTTTCATTTTAATTAATTTTTTTTTATTTTCGGTGAATGCATTTTATGCTCCGTTTCACCTTCCTCAATCATTCTTTTATAAGTGAGTGCATTTTATGCTCCATCTCACTTATCCGCACGTGTTTATGGGAGAGTGCGTTTTACGCTCCATCTCATCCCACCACATGACTTCTCTTGTGTTTCTTTTTCAACAATTACACTGGTTTTTAATTTTTCTTATTATTTTTTTTCACATGGTCCTGCAAAAAGCTTAAGTAGTTCAATAGTTCTAGAGCATGAGATTAGTGCACATAGACAACTCCACAGATAACTTAGCCAACTAAGCATATATCACATGTTCAAGTGCTCATGAGACACAAATTCAATTTAAATCAATTACTATGAATCATGACTTAGTTTTTCTCAATCATTAACCAATTAAGCATTAAACAAATTTTGAATTTTTAGCATTGATTCTCATTTGTCGATCTTAACCTTCGAACACATAGGCAAATAGAATCATGGAATCCAATTTTTTTCAAAAATTTTCAAAGGCATCTAAATGGTCCTATTTCCTATCAAAATCAGCAGATCAATATCACTAAAATAAAAAAATAAAAAACCTAAATATCTCCCCCCACACTCAAACCTTACATTGTCCCCAATGTAAGAAAATCATGCAAAGAAGAAAGAACTACATGCAAAAATAAAATGTAAGAAAAAAAAAACTAAATAGTAAAGGGATAGAAAAATCAAATCTGATTTCTTGGGTTGCCTCCCAAGCAGCTGCCCTTGTTTATTGTCATTGGCTTGACATCTTCCCTCTCGTTCTATGTAATTGGAGTTGTGAACTTCAAGTGTATTGGTAACAGTTTCTTCCTTAATTGAGGAACATTGTGTACTTCATGATTTTGCTCCTTTCCAGCCACCAAATCCTCCTCGTATAATTGTATTCGAACAAAATATTCCTGCACTAAATAATCCACAACATCAATAACAAAAACAGATTTAATATTATCAAGATACCTTTTAGCCTGATCTGCGTTGAACTGGAACTTTGCATTGTCTAATTTCATGGTAAAGGTACGATCGTGTGTAGCACTCCTTGTTTCTGTTAGTTGTACTGATGGAGATGAATCCACGTCTTTCTTGTCGAGATCTGCAGAATTTATCAAATTATTCTCTTCTTCCTCTTGTTCATTCTCTTCGTCAAATTCCATATTACAGTCCGTTCCTGGAGTAAGCCCTGAATCCTCCTGCTCCTTTTCGTCAAATCCCATTGTACTAAAGTTCTCAACAAATGGAGGAGATAACTCCCCGAAGCCTTGAAATTCTAACCTTCCTACTGTGGTTGCAAGCTGACCAACTTGATCCCTCAGATCTTGAACAGAAGTTCTTGTCTCCTGCTGGAACTGCTGTGTCTGACTCATGAACTGTAGTGTTCGGCTCATGAATGCCTTGAACATATCCTCCATAGATGTCCCAGAATTGACAGGTACTTCTTGGTTTTCTGTGTGGTACTGAGGTTGAGTCTGCTGAAGATCTTGCTGCATACTTGAAAGGACAGGTTGCATTGGTGGCCTAGTACCTTCATAGCTCAAGTCGGGATGATCTCTCCATCCGAAATTGTGAGTTTCTGCCCAAGGATCACATTGATGTGGATTTTGTCCGAAGAATATCCCCACAGCATTAACTTGATGAACAATTACATCCTCTTGCACTATGGGACAATCATTTGTTGTATGCCCTGATTTTGAGTAAATTCCACATACTTTTGCAACCGGTACGTTTCCTGTTGTTAATTGTTGCACCACAGCAGTTAAGTTAGAAATCTGTTGTGCCAATTCACTCGTGCTTACCTCACTTACCCTTTGTGGAGCATGATCGTATTGTTGTGAGTTAGCGGCCATGTTTGCAATTAAATTTCTTGCAGCCTCCGGTGTCTTGTCTACTAATGCTCCTCCACTAGCCGCATCGATCATACTTCTTTCCGTTGGTATCAGTCCCTCGTAGAAGTACTGAATCAAGTGTTGCTCATCAATTTGGTGGGGAGGGCAGCTGGAACACAACTTCTTGAACCTTTCCCAATACTCGTAGAGAGTTTCTCCATTGAACTGACTGATTCCACATATCTCCTTCCTTGAATCGGCAACTCTTGATGCAGGAAAATACTTCTCCAAGAATAGCCTTTGCATATCAGTCCATGATCGTATCGATCCTGAAGGAAGATAGTATAACCAGTCTTTAGCCAAATCTGCTAATGAGAAAGGAAAAAGTCTAAGTTTGATCTGCTCCTCTAACACTCCTTGTGATTTCATCATAGAACACACCACATGGAACTCCTTTAGATGCGTATATGGATTTTCACCTGTTAGACCACGAAAAATAGGCAAAAAGCGAATTAGTCCGTAGTTAAGTTCAAAAGCAACATCTAAGGTAGGATATTTAATACACAGGGATGGCTGATCAAGGTCTGGAGTAGCCAGTTCTTTTAAAGTCCGGTTGTTGTTCGGCACCACCATCTTTTCCTTTTTAAGTATTGGAACAAGAGCTTCTTTTGTATCTACAATTTTCTCTATCTCTTGATCAAAATTAGAGTGAGAGGATTGAGTCATAAAACAAAAAGAAAAAAAATAAAATAAAAAGAAAATAATAAAAATAAACAAAAACAAATAACACTCCCCGGCAACGGCGCCAAAATTTGGAAGCTGTCGTTTACACTCCTAAATTAACCTCACTTTCACTTCACGAATTTAAATAATTAGCACAGTAGTAAGCAAGGATCGATCCCACAGAGAGTAAGTTTGTTTTAGATTTATTCTACTATTTTAACAGAAAATAAAGATGGGGGATTTTTGAAATTATTTTAAACTAAGAAAAACAGAATTTAAATAAAAGATTAACCAAATATGTAAAAACTTCAGTTCTGTAGTTCAGTTTCACCAAGCACAACAATCAATTAATCAAGTTATTATTTTTTACCATTCAATGAAACTATTAACCCTAGATAACAATAAGCTCTGCTATCCAAAATTCTCCTTAGATATTCACTGTATGAAACAAGCTCTTCACCAGATTCAACTAGCATATAACATAGAACAAGCTCTCTAGATTTAATATGATAGAAGCATTAAGAAATAGAGAATTAGGCTAATCCAAGCAACAAACACATAAGCTCGATTTGTTTAACTTGTTTTCTGATAATCTTAGCAATACCCAAAAGCTTGTCCACAATTAGTATCACTAATTTACTACTTGTGATGAAGACAGATATCAATTACACGTAATACCAATCTTAATCTAGCATATGATAATGATTAAATTAACTCAATTGGCCATATCAAATTAATTAGATCAATTAGCATGCAATCAATGAAAATAAATTATCAGAAGAAATTTCATACAAGAAGGAATAAATAATAATACTCAATTAATTAATTACTTGTAACAAGGTTCCACCTCCCTTTAGAACTGATTAAAGAAACTAGACTGACATGCTCCAAGTCTGCACTTCAATGAGGTATGATAGTTGGTAGAAGATTGAATGAATAAAACCTTAACTATCATTCTCTATTTATAGTGCTAGACAAGGGCCTAAATCCTATAAGAACTAAGAATCCAAATCCTAAAAGGAATTACAATTATAACTTGTTTCCATAAAGAAATAGAATCTAATAAGGAAATAAAATCTCAGTCCAAAGAAGTCCTAATTCTAATAGTAATATCAATCCAATTCTATGTAGGAATCTCCAAATATTGAGAAAGTCAACTGCTGGTCAAACTCCTCTTCAATTCAACTCCAAATCAACTTGTTTCCATCCTTTTAGCTTTAATTCACCTGAAAATAATAAACAACTTATTAAGCTCATATACACATGAAACATGTAATAAAACCAAATGTAAAGGAATAAAAAATCATGAATATTGTGTACTTATCACCATCAAAGATGGATTCAAGCCAGTCAAGCAGAAGCTCAGACAATTGAAACCTGAGTGGAGTATGAAAGTCAAAGAAGAAATTGTTAAGCAATTCAAAGCCGGCATTATCATGTTATCAACTTACCTTGAGTGGCTTCCCAACATAGTTCCCATGCCTAAGCCCGGAGGGAATGTACGAGTATGTGTGGATTACCGGGATTGGAACAAAGCTTGTCTTAAGGACAACTTTCCAGAACCTTTAATCCATATACTAATAGACAACACGGCACAGTATGGCATGTATTCTTTTGTTGACTGTTTTGCCGGATACCATCAAATCATGGTTGCTGAAAAGGACAGGGAGAAAAAAGCCTTCATCACTCCCTGAGGAACCTTTTGCTATATACGTTTGTCTTTCAGCCTTATCAATGCTGGTGCCACATATCAGCAAGCCATGATGGCCCTGTTTCATAACATGATGCACAAGGAGATAGAGGTCTATATGGATGACATCATCATCAAATCTCGGAAGGAGGATGACCACAGTAGCCATCTTAAAAAGCTTTTTAACAGTTGCGCAAGTACAACCTAAAGCTGAATCCGGCCAAATGTGCTTTTGGTGTCAAATCAGGCAAGTTGTTGGGATTCCTAGTAAGTAACAGAGACATTGAGTTGGATCCCATCAAAATTAAAGCCATTACCGAGATGTCGGTGCCCCAAACAATAAAGGAAATACGGGGATTTATGGGGAGAATCAATTTCACAAGCAGATTCATCTCTCAACTCACAGAACTTGTGAACTTATCTTTAAACTGCTAAGGAAGAATTCCTCCATAATATGGAATGAAGATTATCAAAAAGCCTTTCTTTCCATTAAGAAGCAGTTGATCGAAGCACATGTCTTAGTACCTCTAAGGGATGAGGTTCCCCTATTTATGTACCTGTCAATCAATGCCAATGCAATGAGCTATATGCTGGGGCAGAAGGATGATAGAAGCAAGGAGAGAACTATCTATTACCTCAGCAAAAGATTCAGTATCGACGAGCAGAAGTACACTTTGATTGAAAAGACATGTTGTGCATTAGCATGGGCCGCCATGAGGTTACAACATTACCTACATCGGCACACGACCTATCTCATATTCCGCATGGATCCACTGAAGACGTTTTCAGCAAACCCATGTTGAATTATCGATTATCCAAATGGTAGTTGATCCGTCAATAATTTGACATTGTCTACGTGACTCAGAAGTCTATCAAAGGTCAGGGGATTGCACATCAATTGGCTGAAGCACCGTCAGGGGATTTTGATCCCTTGGAAACTTATTTCCCGGATGATGGGATAATGACAATTCAACAAATCCCTTAAGAAAATACAGTCCAATATTGAAAAATATATTTTGATAGAGCCGTGAACATAGAAGGTGCCAAAGCTGGGGCATTTCTTGTCTCTGTTACAGGAGAACAATATCCTATGCCATGAAGTTGCAATTTGTCAACACCAACAACACAACTGAGTATGAAGGCTGTATAATAAGGTTGAAACTAGCCCAATCCATGGGTATCAATCGTTTACTAGTCTTTGGGCATTCTGAGTTGGTCATTAGACAAACCACCGGGGCGTATCTTACCAAAGAGCATTTGCTGCCCTATCATCGGCAAGTTATCAAGATATCCATGGAGTTTGAAGAAATAACCTTCATCCACATCCCTCGAGGTAGGAATGACTTTGCTGATGCACAAGCAACGTTGGCTTCCTTGATCCATATATCTGATACGATGGGAATTCTTGACATCAAATTTGTAAGCCAAAAGGCCTCGACATATGGAAATTACATTGGAGAAATATCAGATGAAATACCTCGTTTCAAACAGCCTTTGTACCAAGATATAAAAGAATATCTACGAGATGGATCAACACTCGTTGGGGCAAGTCAAGATGAAAGAAAGCAGAATCATAAGATGTCTATGAAATTCTATCTGAGCGAAAATGCACTCTATAAAAGGGATGTTGGAATAGGCCTTTTAGGATGCCTGGATAAAGATCAATACCAAAGACTAATGGATGAAGTCCACAGTGGAGTTTATGGCTCACATATGAGCGGTCCTTTGCTTTCTCGAAAAATATTGAGAACATGGCATTACTGGATCTCTCTCAAAGCTGACTGTGATGATCACATCATAAGCTGCTACCAATGCCAAGTCCATGGGAATGACATTAACGCTCCTCCAAATGAACTGCATAACATGATTTCGCTATGGCCTTTTTCCATGTAGGGGATGGACGTGATTGGGCCAGTAGAACCCAAAGCCAGTAATGGTCATCGATTCATCTTCACTATGATTGATTATTTCACCAAATGGGTTGATATTGCCTCTTTTCCCAAGGTTACCAAAGAGATAATCATTGGTTTCATTAGAAACAATGTCATCTGTCGATATAGACAACCGGAGGTGATCGTATCAGACAATGCCAAGAATCTAAACAACCAGATGATGAGAGAATTATGCAGCAAGTTTAATATCAAGCATCTCATTTCTGTCATTTATCCTCCCAAGATGAATGGTGTTATCGAAATGGCAAACAAAAATATCAAGAAGACCATGCAAAAAATGTTCGCCAATCACAAATGATGGCCTGACCTATTGCCTCTGACTCTACTGGCCTACAGAACATCAATCCGTACTTCTACTGGAGCTACCCCTTACTCACTAGTCTATGGTATAGAAACAGTACTCCCCATAGAAGTAGAAATGGAGTCATTGAGGGTTCTAATAGATGCTCAGATGGAAGAAGATCAGTGGTTACAAGAGTGATACCACCAGTTGTCCCTGATAGATGAAACAAGGGCTACAACCATCTTTCACGGGCAATTATATTAATAAAGGATTGCTTGTTCATACAACAAAAAAGTTCAACTCTGACAATTTAAAGAAAATGACTTGGTACTGAAGAAAGTCCTTGCCAATCAAGATGAAGCCAAAGGATAGTTTGCCCCAAATTGGGAAGACCCTTTCATTGTCAAAGAAGTGTTGATAAGAGGAGCCACCAGATTGCAAGAAATGGATGGGAAAGAATTTCCCCAGCTCATCAATTCAAATACCGTGAAGAGGTACTATGTCTGAAGCACATGTAAGCCATTATCCTGGTCCTGTGGAATCAAATCAGTTCAGGTTTTCACTAGAAGCCTGAACTACGAATGACCTGATCTCCCTCAACCTGTGAGTATGTATGCAGCCATTTACGGTGCGGTCAAACCAAACAAAAAGTTCAAAAACCCTTCAAACCAAATAAAAAGTTCAAAAACCTTTCAAACCAAGCTCAAACCTAAATAAACACTTCTCAAACCATTCAGGCAAAGCCTGAACTACGAATTACCTGATCTCCCTCAAACTGGGAGTACGTAGGTAGCCATTCCTGGTGCGGCCTGACCTTCAAGAAAAATAAAAACCAATAAAAAACCATTCCAAAGACACCAAAACCTTCTAAAACCCAAATATTATCAAGCCTCCTTGGTCAACAGGCCCTGTTGAGGTACTCTCCGACATCTCAATGTCAATCCATCAAGGAAAAGCTCATAATACATCAAAAAAGCAAGTCATAAAAAATGTGGTAGTCACTCAGCAATAATAATACATATCCAACAAGGAAGTGAATTAAAATATATTTCTCATGCTATATAATAATGTTTGATATATACAATGTATCATGTACATGACAAAAATGGTTGATCTAGTATGTGCAGGAAAATGAAAGCTAGTCTATAAACCCATGGATAAATGGGATGGCAAGTCCAACATGGCATCCCTCTTAGAAGATGGAGAAGCATCTTTAAGCTCATGTCCCACGATCTCCATGCGGGCTAGAAGATCCACAACCATCTGCATAGTGTTGCTATGACCATCTATGAAGGCACTCATATCAGCAATGATGATGTGTGTATATGACCTGAGTGTAGTGCTATCAGCAATATAAACATCCTGGGTAGCTATAGCCTCATCCCTCTCAATGAAAGAAGCATCCCGGGAGACTAGAGCCTCCACAATCTCAACAAAAGTGGCATCCAGGGTAGCTCGAGCATCGTCTCTATCAACAAAAGTTACATCCCTGCCAGAAAGGACTGTCAACATCAGCGCTATAGCCTGATCCCTCTCAGAGGTCATCCAAGCTAACGAATCGATAAGAGCTGGATCTGTCCCAGTAGGAATGCTCGGGGAGTCACTGACCAAAGCTGCAGTCAAACCAGCAAATAACTCGTCCTCGATGGGAGAATCAGGGTCCTCCATAGGCTCCTCCTCATTAGAATCAAAACTAGGAGCTGAGTACACCATCGCGACTAGTGCAATATCTGCCTCCAACCATGCAGAGTAGTGTGGAGAACGATCCATATGGCTAGTCAAAAAATCAGCCCTCTCACGACGAGTCCAACAATCATAAATTCTGGTCAAGTCAGTTAATGACAAAGACGAAGCTGATAGTCGCTGATCCAAAGCCCCCTTAAAGTGGTGGATGTCCTGAAACTGACCAAACTGTCCCATAACATCCAATGGATGATATGTGGTCACCCCTCTCAAATCCGTCAGGGGCAGATAATCCATGCCAACTGCATGAGTAATGAAGCTGTAAGAGTAGCTAAGTCCTGAGCTGGGCAAGATCGAAAAGGGATGCTCGATCGCCGTAAAAAAGGCTAACCATGATGCCGTATCTGCACACTCCGCCGACTGAAAAGAGTAAGACATAGCTATCTAATGAGTAAAGTAATACCCATGATATCTGAAAGTGCAGATGGGTCTCAAGTGTGTCATAAACCACATGTACAACGACACTACCCTTAAAAAACCCCACTGGATGGGTATGGCAGAATATGGCCAACCTCAAGGTCTCCGCAAATATCATGGGCAGGATAGTACAACCCTGTCTGAGAGCAAGAACCAATATAATTAGGCCAATGTCCAAGTGGTCCATATATATAGTGCCATGTACAAATAAGCTGTAATGCACATCAACAGTACATCCACGCATGCAAACTGCCACTCATATTCAGGGATGATAAAGTCTCCTGAATATCCTATGTAGCTATCCAGTCGGCCAAAGCGATCGATCAAGAAGTTCAGGGACACCACATGACCCGCAGTAATCTCATCAGTAACAACTCTGCACCTCAGACCAGTCATGGTTATAAACTGTCGTCCCATATCATTAGGGGCCTTCCTAGCACAAGGCCGATCAAATGCCAAACCCGTGAGGCACTCATACTCCTCCAACATAGGAGTCAGCTCATGGAGGCCAAATCTAAAAACCAGGCGCTCAGGTATCCAATAGGATAACATGTTATCCACAAAGCCCAGTGGGACCTGAAAAGCTAAAATGGCCAAAGAATGCCCCAACATCTGATCAACTGTAGCCATATCTGTGGGAGACAAACTGTCATACTAAGATCTCAACGAAGATGCTATCAAAGAATGTGGCAGAAGCTTGATACGGCTGACGGTAGATGAAGACATCTATAGAACCGTATCATGAGACCATCCAGGGGTCAAATCTAAACTCACCTGACTAAGTGCATATCCATGACATAATATATGCATAATGACAACGATAAATGATAATAGAATGCAATAGATAGGAAATATCGTGCATTTCTAAAAAAACACTATCTATTGAAAGCATCATCTCTGTCTGCTCAGAAAATGAAAAATAAAAGTACAGGGAAATGGGGCACAACCGCCCAATAACTAACAAAGGCCTATCAAAAGAGATAACGAGAAATGGGGCACAATTGCCCAATATCTAACAAAGGACTATCAAAAGATATAGCGAGAAAGCTATCCAAAGAAATCTACAATATCTACATCTAGGCAATCAACCTGCTGTAGCTCCTCATGAGTCACTGAATCTCGGCCAGTAGGAATTTCTGGTCGATACAGAGGAGGATTGGCACCTGCATAGCTGCCAAAATAAGGACCTCCTCAGGGGCCAGCTCCAGAGCTGGAAGGATCAAACGAATCTGCCTTTGAATGATCCCTGCCAAGAAACGCTGGGTTAAACTGGATATTTGCTCCAAATGAATAGGTTCCCAGAGGTAAGCTATCCAGTCTATCATTATAACAGACCCAGGCACCATATCTGCCATAAACTGGGTAGCGCGAGTCTTAGCCCCAATAGTGCGGGGACTCCACCAGGGATGAAATGCCTCCTGACTGTAAGGACCCTGTGACAGGGTAAAACCATCTATGCCCATCAGGGGAATATCTATGACTGGCTGGGCTAAGGGTCAATGATGCCAAGCAGGAGGAACAAAGGGAATGCGGATCTCTCCTATAACGCTCCTAATAGCGCGCTCCCCCAAATAGAGCTCCTAGCCTCCCTCGATCAAAAGTGGAATCCGATAAATGGCCAATGTAAACTCCAACCCAGTCAGGAATCGATCCTTAAACCCAACTTTCAGATAGTCCGGGGTGTAGGGAACCCACGTAATAGAGTCGACTAATAGCTCTAGCTGCAAGCGGGAGTGGGTAAATCCCTCTGCTACAGGGACCTTTGTTAAAGTGGAATGATGGAAACGCCGTCCCCACGGATATGTCACCAATCCCAAAGTAGTTGCCGAACGTAGGCAAGGGAGCCTCTCATATGCCCAAAACTGGAAGTGCAAAGATCAAATGTCCTCAGTGGTAAAAATTGATAAACACAAGTGGGGAAAATTGAAAAGGTGAAATAGAAATTACTCACCAGCAGGAAGGGATAAAAACCTAGCCAAGCCTCCATCACGCCTTCAGAGCGTAGGCGCATCCCACAAAGAAAATAGGTAAAGGTGTAGGTGCCTCAGTCAAAATCCCTGATGCGCTTCGCGAATCGAGTAACGCTAACCAAAGAGAAAGATACCATCGACGAGTTATCTGCAATGAAACAACCTCTGATGATCACCAAGAACAGTAGCCGAAGAATGCGATCTCTAACCCTCTGATCATCAGGTAGAGGCTCAGTCAAAGCCCCGCTCTGGGCATCAACACTCAAGGGACCAAAACAGACAGTCCGACCCTTGATGGCCGTTGCAGGAACTCCCCAAAGGGATCTAACAGTAGCAGGTAAAATGTCAGCCACCAAAGGCACTGGCTCCCTTGTAAACTCTATCCTTGTGATGAACCGCCAGTCCATCGGTGTCAGCATCACCTTACAGTCCAACAGATGGAGAGACTGGGCCTAGTGGAACTAGCGCTCAGATAATGCCCTCAGATAACCCCAAGGGAAATGGCGGGGATGAATAGAAAAAAATGCCTCGAAACCCTAAGTGTTGACGATGCCCTGATATTTCGAATGCAGAGTATGATATAAAGAGTGGAGGCTAAACCAGTTCCCCCTGGGTTGCATAAAGCTGGAAACCTACATCAAATAATAAATTCAGATTAAACCTGTGCCCTAAAATGGCAAAAGAAAGAAGTCCAAAATGAAAACTTCAGTTACCTCATTGGCATGAAGGTATATTGAGGGATGGCATCTTATATCGGCCAAAAGCTCAAGAATAGGCACAACGATGGCTGGAAGCTCCCTACGCGGAGCATGAGCTAGAACGGGATCCACAAATGGGACATCCTCATCATCCATGTCATCTGGCCCCTCAGTCTGGATCAGACGAATCACATACTCAGCCAATCGACGAGGCGGCCGAGCTGAACGAGGCTGGGGAACATTAGGAACTCTCCTCCGCCTCACACCTACAGTTACCCTGCTAGCACTACCTGGTCTATCTGGCTCCATAACCTGTACAAAATCTCCAAATCACCTTAGAAAGGGTGAGGTATGCCTTGAACTTACGACCTAGTAAATTAAATTATTGCTTCATGCATATTCTAAGTCTTAAAGCATGCATTAGTTAACATAAATCCCCAGTAGAGTTAAAATTGCATGTTCATTAAATGCTCAGGCTTTTGAAAAAATTTCTCCAGAGTCTCCTTTGTAAATAGGACTGTCCGCATACATATAGGCATGACTAGGTGGCCATTCAGTAGCACACCTTCCTAAATATATGAATAGTTCACATATATTAAAAAAAATAAAACTCATACTCCTCATGGCAGCTAAATTACCATGTGTATTATTAGTTAAAAATCCAGGCTCATTTGCCCTCAAATAAGACGAGTAAACTGGCCAAAAAAGGCGCCAAATGACTGTCTCAGAAATTAAAATTTTTTACATCCAAACGTTCAGCGTAATAAAACATGCATATTTACTAAGTCTAATTTTTTTTGTCAAGTCATATAAGCATGTATATTCACTATATTGTGTTTAGAAGCATTCTGTATGAAATATAACGTGCTAACGGTCAAAACTTGAATAGAAAGGATGTAAACGTTACCAGAGATGTGCAAAACGATTGTACAGTGACGGAATTTGAAAAAAGCAGCCCAAACTCAGTAGATCTGAAGAAGAAATCTCGAATTTTCTTTATAATTCAAACTTAAAAATGAATTATGAAAGCCACGGGGGGCTAAGTTATACTCGAAGGGAGTAGCAACTACACTTGTGGCAGTAGCAAGTGGACTTACGGTTCCCTAAGGTGGGTCCCACCCCCTCCGATTTGGTCCGATTAAAGTAAAACGGAGTTTACAGAAGCTGAACAGTCAAATCAGGGAAAAAACTGCTACGCGATTGAGCGGATTGGCCTGAAACCCTGATTCTAACCCTCAAGCTCCGGAAGAAGGAAGGAACTTCATGAAACCCATTGGTTGAAACCCAGAAGTGGTATTCAGAATGCTGATGATGAAAATTGTTATAAACAACCTCTGTCAGAGCATCGGGAAGGTCTGACGTTGTGAATAGCGGGTTTTGAATGGGTCAAAGTATCCAGATTTGTCCGAGGATGTGATTTATCAAAAATATCATTCCCTTGTCGAGACCAATTAGGTTTGACATTGCAAACCATTGGCTACGAAGCATTGGGAATGAGCCGATGATGAAAGTCGTTGATAACTACTTCAACGAAGGTCAGAGTATCTGACACTGCAAACCGTTGGCGACAACTCCAGCAAAGCATCAGGAACAAGCCGGTGATAAAAGCCGCTTATAATTACTTTGACGAAGACCAGAGTATCTGATATTGTAAACCGTTGGCGTCAACTCCAGCGTAGCATCGGGAACGAGCCGGTGATAAAAGCCATTGAGAATTACTTCAACAAAGATCGAAGTATCTGATATTACAAACCGTTGGCTACAATTCTAGCTTAGCATCGGGAACGAGCCGGTGTTGAAAGACGTTGCGAGCTGCAACATCGAGATCAGGTAGATCTGACATTGCAACCCATTGTCAACTACTCCAACGTAGTATCGGAAACTATCTAATAATGGGAACTGTGGAGAAATTTTCCCCAGAGAGAACAGATGATGGAATCTGTTATACAAATCCCCAGCTGGAACATTGAGAAGGTTCAGAGGTTCAACCGGCCGTTGTAAATTACCGTTCGAGTAGGCGATGAGAAGGTTCGGTGATGGTCAAATTTTACAAACTACTGTTCGAGTAGGCATCAAAAAAGTTCTGTGAAAGTCATCATTGACAACGGCATCCCCAGCAGAAGGTGCATGAACAGTCAGTGATAGAATACCATGGCAGCTAACACAACAAAAGCATATAGCATTCATAACATAGCATATTGTGCATCGCATTACATTTACAAGTGTCATATTTCCAGTGTCTAGCAGTCTTTATACTGTTCATTCCATTGCATTGCATAAACATAATAACAGGGGCATCTGTAGACACTCAAAATTTTGCATTCTTGTTACTAACCCTGTAGGAGGGCAAAACCATATCAACCCAGGCGACAACCTTGAGAGGTACAGTCACCCTGGCGACAACACTGAGATGTCAAGTAAAACCCCGGAGACAACCCCAGGAGGTACAAATCCCTGGCGACAATACCTGGATATCAAGTCAAACTCCGGCGACAACCCCAGGAAGTGCAGTCACCCCGGTGACAACACCGGGCTGTCAAGTTAAACCCCAACGACAACCACGGAAGGTACAGTCACCCCGGCGACACCGAGATGTCAAGTCAAACCCCGACGACAACCCTGGGTGGTACAGTCACCCCAGCGATAATACTGGGATGTCAAGTCAAACCCCTACGACAACCATGGGAAGTACAGTCACCCAGGCGACAACTGTGATGAACTAGATTTTGTAATATGATTTCAATATTTATTGAATTAAAATAAATATTTTTTTGATGATTTAATTATTAAATCAAATAATTAATTGATGAAATTGTGGTAGATTAATTTAAGTTCATGTGTTACATTGATTAAATTAATGTGGAGAATTTTATTATTCAAAGTATAAATTTAATTGATCTTATTTGATTAAATGAATTATTTTAATAAGCATAATGTTATTCTAATTAATTAGAGATTTAATGATTTGATATAATTAATAAATGAGAAATTTAATCATGTGACTATGTGATTTAATGTGGAATTTTTTTATTTTATTTAATTAATTTAAATAAGATTATATGATTAATTGGGTGTGACATTATTAAACCATTTAATAAGAGTTAATTAAAATAAATGAGAAGGAACTCTTTAAGCTAGCCAAACATGGCCCTAAGAGAGGTTGGTCCAATTAATCCATTACGGGATTAACCGACCATTTACTTGCCAGTTATAATACACGTACTATTATATGTATTATATTTATGTTATATGTCAGTATATTGTATATCCTTCATCAGAGTTTCAGAGAGAAAAACTTAGAAAAGTTTGAGAGAGATTGAGAGTTAATTGAGAGAGATTGTAGAATCAAAGAAGAAGAAGAGTTTTATATTATCATCATCACAATCTAGCAGGGTAATCTCTTCAACCCAAACTTTAATTTACGTTCTTATATTTTCAAGAAAAACTATTTCAAAGTCCTCTGTGATTGAAGAGAATAATAATTGATGAATATATATGATGATATAGATATTAGGATATGTTTACAATATGTTTATATCATATATTCATGTGATTAGAGTAATCGATTTCATATAAACATGCTATAATCAGAGTTTTTCATTAACGGGTGTTTTGAGTTCTCTGTAAAAGAACTATTGTATGATCAATACATGAATTAATGACTTATGAATATATACATGATAATATATAATCATAACATATTTTCTACCATCTATGTATGTTTTCAAACCATCAATTTCATATAAATATGTTGTAATTGGATTTTTGAAGTTACAGAGTATAAAAGTTGTATATATGGCCCTTACAAACAATTGTATGCCATGAATTGTTTATTTAACTTAAATTTGATAGTAGATTATGATAATACATTTTAAAACAAAGAAAACAAACTTTGAATTGATGGATTCGGAGTTATAACGAATCCTGTGACGTCAAATTTCATGTTTTCCTTCAAAACATTCAAGAACACCAAGAACAGTGAAATTACGTGATTTAATTCAAGTAATTGCATGATTTAAGATGTTAAAAACATATTAGTAACATTGCATGATGTTTCTATGAAGTTGATACTTCATAGAAATCACGATAGTAGTTTAATTTGCATTTCATTGAAATTAATTGGGCTAACGAACTGTCAAAATCGCGAACCAGAGTTCTCTCCAGCAGGGGGCCCCACCCCAGCGAGTCCAGGTAGTCAAAAAGCCCCGCCCAAGTGGGGGTGGGTGCTGTCTAGGGATTTGGTTTGGTTTTCGAGAAAATTTTACGCAGCGCATGAGTAGCAAACTTGATGTGATGACTTGACAAGTGTATTAAACAATAAGATAATATATTGTTGACTTGTTTAAGATAAATTGAAGTCTCATATTAATATGTTATGTGTGTACATAGATATTATATCATAGAGTATGACTTTGATAATTTAAAGTTTTATATATGTGTGATATGTATGTGGTGAGTTTAAACTCATGTATGTGGTTAGTTAGCAAGTTAAGTTACAACCGCGTTGTTAAGTTGAACTTAAGGAAGAAGTTCAACAGTTAGAACGTAATGGTTATGAACTAATCGACATCGTATGCATAATGTAATGTGTAGGAAATTGAGGAATTGAATTGTAACTAGATTTGTAGCTTGTACACGAAGCAAGTATTCTATCCCTAACTTATTATTGTTATACAAGTTCTTATTCATAGTCTTTAAATTGAGCAAACTTTCTAACTTCAATTTATTCGTGAGCAAGTTCGATACTTATAATTCTATGTCAATCAAGTTCTTGTTCTTATTATTCAAATTCAAGATTTCATATGAGATATTATAACCCTTTTGAAGTATTACTTCAGTTATAGAATATTTATTAAATTGTATACTCTTGAGATTTGTTATTCAAATTGAATGTCATTTATTGTTGAACCTTGTGAGACTAGCGAACCTTTATTTATTTGACTAGTCCATAGTTGATGAGCGTTCTAAATTCCAAAACTATTATTGAGCTTATCCAAACCAAACTTCCTTTGGTGCGGACTCTGATGTCAAACTGAGATGAACAACCATGTAAAGGGGATTTATAATGCTTTAGTATTAAGATATTGTGCACAGTATGGTACTAAGGGCTGATCCCCCTAAGTACGAGAAGTAGAGTCCATAGTCTTATGACTGTTAAAGGTTTCAAGTATAAACATTTGAGAACCTAAGACATAGTTCAAGGTCTTATGACCCTCTGATGTTCTTTTGATTCTTTTATTCATTCTTGATTCAAAAGTCGAGTTTTCTTATTTCAGAAATCTTTGATTCACTCGCAACATAGTTCAAGGTCTTATGACCCTCTGATGTTCTTTTGATTCTTTTATTCATTCTTGATTCAAAAGTCGAGTTTTCTTATTTCAGAAATCTTTGATTCACTCTCATGTTATTATATTGTTGTTATATTATTATACTTGTGGGCAATCGTGCTCACTCTTGCGTAATAATAACATTGCAGTTAAGAATGAAAGGTCCGACGAGCCTTCTACTAGCAAAGGCAAGGGCAAGGTCAACAAGTGATGAAAACTTGCTGTTTATTTAATATGTTTATGTTTAAGACTTATAATAAAGTTGTGTAAGACTTATTATTTATTTACGTTTCCGCATTTGAGATTTAAGGTTAGTATGAGCTGGGATTGATGTATTTATATTCAGATGTTGTAACCCCGTAAGGGGAGGATTTATTTCTATCTATTTAATGGTTTTCATTTTTTATGGGTAGATAGACTTGATATTTTTATAGTGAACACCAAATCCCGTGAAAATCGAAGTACCCAGATTTGGGGTGGCACAGGTTGGTATCAGAGCCGTAGGTTATGAACCTTAGGTGGGGGAAAACCTTAGGGTAGTATCCTTTTTAAGAGATTGAGAACATAGTAATGATAAACTCTTATCGAGTTCTAAGAAGGATAATAACTTAACTTATGTGATATGTGCTTATACTTATATACTTGCGAGAGTATCGATTAGCATCACGTAATAACAAAAACTTAAAATTTGATTTGTTAGGATGTCGGATGCTGGAGAACCCAGTCAGCCTAGGGACGTCGTTCCCCGAGAGGCTAGAGAGGAGGAGCCCCAAGACATTCACATAGTTTGGGAGTAGTTAGTTTGACGAGAGCCATCTCCTTTGATCACCGTCATTGGTCAAGAGCATGAGTCAGTATTTGACACAAAGGAGGACTCTGAGGAGGTTGAGATTCAGGCTGAGTCAGCTGAAGAAGAGGAGAAAGACCCTGAAGAGTTCCCACCAAACTCTATTAGTGCTAAGATGTATGATGAACTGTTTGACCGTAACATAGAGTTATGAGATACTATTCAGGAGCTGAAGGAGTAGACGATTATGCAACAATCTACCATCGAGAAGAAGGATGGTGAGATGGAGGCTCTTTACACACGTCTTGGAGACGTAGAGTGGGAGTTGGTCCACGAGAAGGGCCAAGGTGAAGAAAAGTCAGAGGAGATAGAGAAGCTGAAGAATGAATTAAAAGAGAAGTCAGCAAGGCTTGCCATAGCAGAGGACGCTTGGGTGAAAGATTCACGATGTGCAGATCTTGTAGAGGATAGTAATCGTGCAAAGAAGGCAAAGATTGAGGAGACGGGCTATACGTTTCAGAAGGCAATGATGAGACCCAGGATCGAGTTATGTATTATCCAGTCCTATTTGAAGGACTTCCCTGGTATATGGTAGACCGCAGGATGATGTTCCGCATTATGGAGGAAGAACACAATAAAGCTGTTCGACGCCTTAGTAGGCAGTGATAGGAACAATTTGATTATGTGCAAACCTATCGGGTAGTTAATAATGTAAATTCCGATGTGTTTATAAACAGAGGAATATTTTGATGATTTAAATTATGTAGATTCTTTATCTCGGGATAGTTAATGTAAATAGCAGTGGTGCTATCATATTATCTTAAAACTTTTAATTAATAAAATATCAGAGTTTATTTGAGATTATGTGTTAAGTGATTATGTTTAAATGTTTAAGTTAAGCCTTAAATATTTAAAGGATTGAATATAGATCTGATAAGCGTATATTTTAACAGAAATATGTCGCCAAAAAGAAGACCAAACCGTCAATCGGCCCAAGAAGGGTCAACGAACAACAACGACACCAATGATAACCTCGTTCAGCAGTTGGTGAACTTATTGGTTGGAGCGATTAACGATCATCTTCAAGCTCCACCAAATACAACGTTCAAGGACTTCAAGGCGGTGGGATCGCCAGAGTTTAAAGGCTCCATGAACCCGATAGAAGCTCAAACTTGGGTTATGGAGATGGAAAAAGTTTTTGACGTCGCCAGAGTTAAAGAGGACTAGAAAACCACCTACGCAACGTTCATGCTGAAATCATAAGCTAGTTATTGGTGGCAAGCAAATAAGGTTCGCGGAGGAGAAGGTGTGATCACCTGGGAGAGGTTCAAGGAGATGTTCTTTGAGATGTATTTCCCTACAAGTTCGCAGAATCAAATGGAGATCCAGTTTCTGGAACAAAAGCATGGGAATATGTCTGTACCAGACTATGCGGCAAAATTCAATGAGTTGACTAGGTTTGCTAGTATCAAGTGCACGCTGATGAGAGGAAGGCAAGGAGATTTAAGCAGGGATTGAAACCCTAGTTATATAGCAAAGTGTCAATGTTTCAGTTGAACACTTTTACTGGAGTATTGGAGAAGGCCATCCTCACTGAAGGTGGAAGCGACGCGGTGACCAAGTATAACCTAGGATTAGAAGAAGAAGAAGAATGACAGCGAAGGAAATACCAAGGCTAGTGGTAGCAACACGGGAGGAAATAACAATCAGAAGAGGAGGTGGACTAAAAACTCGTCAACTGGAAATTAGCGAGAAGGTCAGAAGAAGAGAATTGAAGCATGTCCAACCTGCGGTAAAGCTCACCTGGGGGACTGTATGAAGGGAAAATGGGTGTGCTACAATTGTGGTAAGGAAGGCCACATAGCACCTAATGTCCTAACCCAAAGAAGGGCGCCTGCTTCACATGTGGGTTGAAGGACCATTTTGCTAGGGATTGTCCCAAGAAAGGATTTGGAGGGGCAGGAACTGGGGGAACAGGGGAAACAGCTGTGGCAATGTTCTAACTATCACGGGGTCAACCGCAACCAACCGACCAACCTCCAGGACATTCAACATGACAGTGTAGGATGATGTACAGTCTCGCGATGTGGTGTCAGGTATCATTCCGATCAATTAAGTCAATGCTTATGTATTATTTGATTCGGGTACTACTTGCTCATTTATATCCGATGACTTTGCTAAGAACTTAGAAATGCCTAAGGATGAGTTAGAATACCTTATGAACATAGACATTGCGAATAGAGAAGTGATCCCTGTTAAGTACGTACACAAGAACTGTAGGGTGGATATTAAGGGTAACGTTATGAATGTAGATCTTATCCCGATTAGACTTGGGGAATTTGACGTTATTCTGGGAATGGATTGGCTATTCAATTATGGGGCTGTAATTTATTACCAGATGAAATGTATTAACCTTATGACTCCGTCAAAGGTTATATTTTATGGAAGCAAGTCGCCTAGACAAGCGAGTTGTCTAACGATGATGTAGGCCAGGAAGTTGTTAAGACAAGGCTGTGTAGGATATTTAGCCTACATAGTCGATAGTCGTAAAGAGAACCCAAAGATAGAAGAGATACTAGTCATGAGGGAATTCGTAGACGTATTTTTGGATGATATTCCAGGACCTTTGCCAAACAAAGAGGTTGAGTTTGTGATCTATTTGGCGCCAGGAACAACTTCAATATCGAAGGCACCGTATCGGATGGCTCCGATAGAGATGGAAGAATTGATGGTACAACTGCAAGAATTACTGGACAAGAAGTACATACAACCGAGCGTATCACGGTGTGGAGCACCGGTGTTATTTGTGAAGAAGAAGGACGGGACGATGCGGCTCTGCATCGACTACAGAGAATTAAATAAGGTCACCATTAAGAATAAATATCCATTACCGAGGATCGACACCTTGTTTGATCAATTGAAGGGAGCGAGATACTTTTCAAAGATAGACTTGAGGAGTGGTTATCATCAGCTGAAGGTGAGGCCAGAGGATGTTCTGAAGATAGCGTTTAGGACTCGATATGGTCACTACAAATTTCTGGTGATGTTATTCGGTCTAATGAATGCTCCTGTTGCGTTTATGGGCCTAATGAATTGAGTGTTCAAGCCATTTTTGGACAAATTTGTGGTGGTCTTTATCGACGATATTTTGGTATACTCGAAGACCAAAGAGGAACATGTAGAGCATTTGAAAGTAACGCTAGAGGCGTTGAGAAGAGAGAAGTTATACTCTAAATTTTTGAAATGTGAATTCTGATTTGAAAGGATGCAATTTCTTGGACATGAGATCGATAAGGACGGAATTTCGGTAGATCCCTCCAAAGTCGAAGTTGTGATGAACTGGGATTAGCCGAAAATACCGTCGAAAGTGAGAAGTTTTCTTGGATTAGCAGGGTATTACAGAAGATTCATTCAGAACTTTTCCAAGATCGCAACTACGCTGATGAACTTGACTAGGAAAGCTTGTGAAATTCGTTTGGATGGAGAAGTGTGAGGAAAGCTTTCAAGAACTTAAGAAGAGGTTGAGTACAGCACTTGTGTTATCTCTTCCAGAAGACACTGGAAATTTTGTGATTTATAGTGATGCATCGCATAAAGGACTTGGCTGTGTGCTTATGCAAAACTGCAGGATCATTGCCTATGCGTCACGACAATTGAAGGACTATAAGAAGGGGTATCCGACCCATGACTTGGAGTTAGCTGCAGTGGTTTTTGCTTTGAAAATCTGGAGACACTATCTCTACGGGGAGAAGTGTGAAATATATACAGACCACAAGAGTCTGAAATATATTTTTACACAAAAGGACTTAAATATGCGCCAGAGAAGGAGGCTGGAGTTAATTAAGGATTATGATTACAAGATTTTATACCATCCGGGTAAAGCAAATGTGGTTACCAACTCCTTAAGAAGAAAGGGTCGAGAGAAATTGATGATGTTGACCTCTCAGGAGGAGCTAATTTCAGCGATGGAGAAGATGGAAGGAAGTGAAGTATCCGATGGAGATTGATGAAAAGTTATTCCAGATGCAGGCTAGTACAACTCTATTGGATAAGGTTAAGGAAGTTCATCTTCAGGATGAAGAATGTGAGAAGGTGAAGAAGAAGATACCTAAAAGAACCGAACCGAGATTCAAGATAGACAGTGAGGGACTACTGAGATTTGAGAGCAGAGTTTGGGTACCGCCAGTGCCAGAAATTAAGGAAGACATTTGGAGCGTGCCTCATAGCTCACGATATTTGATTCACCCTAGTAGTACCAAGATGTACCAAGATCTTCGACAATATTTCTGGTGGCCAAATTTGAAACGAGATGTTATAGAATGTGTTGCCAAGTGTCTGACATGTCAGAAAGTGAAAGTAGAACATCAGAGGTCGAGTGGGTTGCTACAACCTTTAGAGATCCCAAAATGAAAATGAGAACATATTACGATGTATTTCGTGGTTGGACTTTCGACAACTCAGAAAGGCAACTGATGCAGTATGGGTTATCGTTGACTGATTGACAAAATCCGCACACTTCCTTCCGATCAGAATCAGATTCAACTTAGACCAGTTGGCAAGGTTATATGTGAAAGAGATTGTTTTGAGGCACGGAGTTCCGGTGTTAATTATTTTTGATAGGGATTCGCGCTTTACATTGAACTTCTGGAAGCGACTACAGGAATGCATGTGGACACAGTTAAGAATGAGTACGACATATCACCCTCAAGCAGACGGGCAGAGCGAAAGAACGATCCAGAATTTGGAAGATATGTTACGAGCGTGCATTATGGATTTCAAAGGAAATTGGGATGATCACTTATCGCTCGTTAAATTCGGTTACAACAATAGTTACCACGCTAGTATTGGCATGCCGCCTTACGAAGTGTTGTACGGCAGAAAGTGTAGAACTCCACTGTACTGGGATGAAGTTGGCGAGAGGCAATTGCTAGGTCCAGAACTGGTATAGCAGAGATAGTCAAAGTAATCCAGATAAGACTGGTAGCAGCTCCGGATAGGCAGAAGAAAAACGTCGATCCACACCATAAGAATGTTGAGTTCGAATCGGGTAGCTTTGTTTTCTTGAAAGTCTCTCCATGAAGGGAAAGATCAGATTTGGTAAGCAGGGAAAATTGAGCCCGAGGTTTGTTGGACCCTTTAAGGTGTTGCGAAGGATTAGAGAAGTCGCATATGAGGTAGCATTACCTTCGGCGCTAGAGAATGTCCTGATTACAAACATGTGATTGAATATGAACCCCTTCAATTTGAGAATGACTTATCCTATGAAGAAATTCCTGTTCAGATTGTTGACAGGAAAGAGCAAGTTCTCTAAAATAAAGTTATACCTTCTGTTAAGGTAATTTCGAGAAACCACAACGCTGAAGAAGCTACGTGGGAACTCGAAGAACATATATGAAGAATTACCCATAATTATTTACTTAATTTATGTGTAAGTGATCTTGGGGACAGAATCTTTTTAAGGGGGGGGGGGAGAATGTAACAGGACAAAATTTTAATTGAACCATGATTTGGGGGACAGAATCCTTTTAAGTGGGGGAAGATGTGACGAACGAGATTTTGTAATATGACTTTAATATTTATTGAATTAAAATAAATATTTTTTTAATGATTTAATTATTGAGTCAAATAATTAATTGATAAAATTGTGGTAGATTAATTTAATTATATGTGTTACATTGATTAAATTAATGTGAAGAATTTTATTAATCAAAGTATGAATTTAATTGAGGTTATGTGATTAAATGAATTATTTTAATAAGCATAATGTTATTCTAATTAACTTAATAATTAATTAGAGATTTAATAATTTGACATAATTAATAAATAAACATTTTAATTATGTGACTATGTGATTTAAAGTGGAATTATTTTATTTTATTTAATTGATTTAAATAAGAATATATGATTAATTGGGTGTGACATTATTAAACCATATAATAAGAGTTAATTAAAATAAATGAGAAGGAACTCTTTAAGCTAGCCAAACATAGCCCTAAGAGAGGTTGGGCCAGTTAATCTATTACGGGATTAACCGACCATTTACTTGCTAATTATAACACACGTACTATTACATGTATTATATTTATGTTATATGTCAGTATATTGTATATCCTTCATCAGAGTTTCAGAGAGAAAAACTTAGAAAAGTTTGAGAGAGATTGAGTTAATTGAGAGAGATTGTAGAATCAAAGAAGAAGAAGAGTTTTATATTATCATCATCACAGTCTAGCAAGGTAATCTCTTCAACCCAAACTTTAATTTACGTTCTTATATTTCCATGAAAAACTATTTTAAAGTCCTTTGTGATTGAAGAGATTAATAATTGATGAGTATATATGATGATATATATTAGTCTATGTTTACAATAGGTTTATATCATATATTCATGTGATTAGAGTAATCTATTTCATATAAACATGCTATAATCAGAATTTTCCATTAACGGGTATTTTGAGTTCTCTGTAAAACAACTATTTTATGATCAATACATGAATTGATGACTTATGTGTATATACATGATAATATATAATCATAACATATTTTCTACCATCTATGTATATTTTTAAACCATTAATTTCATAAAAATATGTCGTAATTAGATTTTTGAAGTTACAGAGTATAAAAGTTGTATATATGGCCCTTACGAACAATTGTATGCTATGAATTGTTTGTTTAACTCAAATTTGGTAGTAGATTATGATAATACATGTTAAAACAAAAAAACAAACTTTGAACGGACGGATTCTAAGTTATAACGAATCCGTGACGTCAAATTTTATGTTTTCCTTCAAAACTTTCAAGAACACCAAGAACAGTGAAATTACGTGATTTAATTCGAGTAATTGCATGATTTAAGATGTTAAAAATATGTTAGTAACATTGCATGATGTTTCTATGAAGTTGATACTTCATAGAAATCACGGTACTAGTTTAATTTGCATTTAATTGGAATTAATTGGGCCAACGAACTGTCAAAATCACGAACAAGAGTTCTCCCCAGCAAGAGGCCCCGCCCCAGCAGGTCCTGGTAGGGAAAAAGCCCTGCCCCAGCGGGGGTGGGTGATGTCCGGGGACTTGGTTTGGTTTTCGAGAAATTTTTACGCAGCGCGTGAGTAGCGAACTTGATGTGATGACTTGACAAGTGTATTAAATAATAAGATAATATAATGTTGACATGTTTAAGATAAATTGAAGTCTTATATTAATATGTTATGCATGTACATAGATATTGTATCATAGAGTATGACTTTGATAATTTAAAGTGTTATATATGTGTGATACGTATGTGGTGAGTTTAAACTCACATATGTTTTTAGTTAGCAAGTTAAGTTACAACCGCGTTGTTAAGTTGAACTTAAGGAAGAAGTTCAACGGTTAGAACATAATGGTTATGAACTAATCGACATCGTATACATAATGTAATACGTGGGACGTTGGGGAATTGAATTGTAACTAGGTTTGTAGCTTGCGCACGAGGCAAGTATTCTATCTCTTACTTATTATTGTTATACAAGTTCTTATTCATAGTCTTTAAATTGAGAAAACTTTCTAACTTCAAGTTATTCGTGAGCAAGTTCGATACTTATAATTCTATGTCAATCAATTTCTTGTTCTTATTATTCAAATTCAAGATTCCATATGAGATATTATAACCCTTTTGAAGTATTACTTCAGTTATACAATATTTATTAAATTGTATACTCTTGAGATTTGTTATTCAAATTGAATGTCATTTATTATTGAACCTTGTAAGACTAGCGAACCTTTATTGATTCGACTAGTCCATAGTTGATGAGCGTTCTAAATTCAAGAACTATTATTGAGCTTATCTAAACCAAACTTCCTTTGGTGCGGACTCTGATGTCAAACTGAGATGAAAAACCCTGTAAAGGGAATTTATAATGCTTTAGCGTTAAGATATTGTGCACAGTATAGTACTAAGGGCTGATCCCCCTAAGTACGAGAAGTAGAGTCCATAGTCTTATGACTGTTAAAGGTTTCAAGTATAAACACTTGACAACCTAGGACATAGTTCAAGGTCTTATGACCCTCAATGTTCTTTTAATTTTTATATTCATTCTTGATTCAAAAGTTGAGTTTTCTTATTTCAGAAGTCTTTGATTCACTCGCATGTTATTATATTGTTGTTATATTATTATACTTGTGGGTAATCGTGCTCACTCTTGCGTAATAATAACATTACAGTTAAGAACGAAAGGTCTGACGAGCCTTCTACTATCAAATGCAAGGGCAAGGTCAACAAGTGATGAAGACTTGTTGTTTATTTAATATGTTTATGTTTAAGACTTATGTTAAAGTTGTGTAAGACTTATTATTTGTTTATGTTTCCGCATTTGAGATTTAAGGTTAGTATGACTTGGAATTTATGTATTTATATTCAGATATCGTAACCCCATAAGGAGTGGATTTATTTCTATTTATTTAATGGTTTTCATTTTTTTATGGCTAGATAGACTTGATATTTGTACAGTGAACACCAAATCCCGTGGAAATCGAAGTATTCGGATTTGGGGGTGTCACAACAACACCGGGATGTCAAGTCAAACCTCGACGATAACCCCAGGAGGTACAGTCACCACGCTGACAACACTAGGATGTCAGATCAAACCCCGACGACAACCCCGGGAGGTACAGTCACCTCGGCGACAACACCAGGATGTCAAATCAGACACCGGCGACAACCCCAGGAAGTACAGTCAGCCCGACGTCAACATTGAAATAACAAGTCAAACCCCGACAACAACCACGGGAGGTACAATTGCACCGACGACAACACCGGGATGTCAAATCAAACCCCGACGACAACCCCGGAAGGTATAGTCACCCCTGCGACAACACCAGGATGTTAAATCAACCCCGACGACAACCTCGAGAGACTAGATCATGTGACTCCCCCAAATACAGATACTTGAAACCCGAACTTGGTGCTACACGATATCATTTCTTTGAGCAGAATAATATAATTTAACAAATTAATATACATATCAGAGTTGTCTAATCCCAGGTACACGACCTTTAAAGCATTTTAGTACATGATAGATAATAAATATTATCGTCTTAATAAAGTCTAACTATTACACAAGATAGCATGAAACTTATTCTTGCAGCTTTCTTTTCCCTTTGTTTTTGCCAGAGCCTTCTGGTTGATCACGCTTGGCTGAAAACATTTAATTTAAAGTAAGAATGAGCATTCAATTGCCCAGCAAGTAATAGCAGTTAATAAACTTTAGCTGAAAGAAAGTAAATATTTTCTTTGAGGTATACTTCTACAACGAATCAATAGTTGTGAAGTCTTTCGATACATATCTTAATAATATATCAAATCGTTTAAAATTTTGAAACGACGTAGTGACTATAAATGCTCAGCGGTCATTGGACCATGAACTTTTATTTTTCATTTTCGAAAAGGTTTAAACAGACATTCATCTGCAAACCGCTCTGGTCTTACGGACATGTAGGGTGATCAGCCTGTTATGTCCTATATTGATCAATACTATCTGTTTGAACGATTAATTCGTTCACTCTGTTTGCCTTGGGCACATAAATAATTTCCCCATTACGGGTTGTTCATACTCAGTCTGGAGTCCTAACTAAACAATTCAGTTGGACCACTTTATCATAACCAATACTATTCAACAATACAATTCAAACTATGTCTAGCCGAGTCATATAACTTAGACAGCCTTTAAACCATAAACGCATACCGAAATTTAATAGTATGTAACAGAATTTGCCATATCAAAGAATTTCTAGTTCAAGAGTTCTTGCATGAATACAAAAGCTCATACAAGTGGGAACACTTGTATGATAACAGACAATAATGAGATATTAATAAGAATAAACGAATCATGGATATCATTACAGATATAAATAATTAACAATAATTATTCATGAACATGCTTTGTAGTTTGATAACTTATGTTGAGTTGAAAACTAGCATAATATATATACCTGTTTGCACGAATATCAATAAGAATTTGCGTTAACAAACTTGCACAATGAAAGAGAATAGTTCAGATACTTTCCTTGATAGCTGTTTACTGCTATGTAGTATAGCTTACACTTTATCTTTAATATGAAGTTCTATTATCAATAGAATTATTCTTTTAATTAGAACAATACAATTTAACACATAATACTGCTTAATCATGTTGTCACATATTCATATCAGTCATTAAAACACATAACAACGTATACCTAGTCAAACTATGTCGATTTAGTTTTAGTTCGGTATTGTTTCGGCATCCCGATTGCATTATCGGATAATTAACGAATTTATTTTTAATGAAACTTTGTTCAAGAACTTAAATATTATGTTAGATAATTTAACTTATCATTTATAATATTTTTCCAAACATTATAATCATTTATAATGATTTTTCAAACACTTATATCATTTTTAATGATTTAATTGTTAAATAATTTCATTATCATTAGAATTTAAATACTTTAAAATATTAATGAACTTCATGTCAACACTTTAAAAGTTATTTATTATATCCTGAAAATATTTTTAAAACCTTAATATTACCTTTAAATGATTTTTAAGATATTAAAATTATTTTCAAGTAATTACCATTAATATTAAAATATTAATTTTATTCATACAAAAATATTAAAAGTTATTTATTATAACTTAAAATATTTTTAACACATTTATTTTACCTTGAGATGATTTATAAAACATTAAAATCATTTTTAAATAATTTATTTAATATAATTATTAAATAAATTTATTATCATTAATATTAAAATATTAATAAAATTCTTATTAAAATATTAAAAGTTATTTATTATAACTTAAAATACTTTTTAAAACTTTAATATCATTTTAAAATATTTTTTATAATATTAAAATCATTTTTAACTACTTTATTTAATATTATTATTAAATAAATTTATTATCATTAATATTAAATTATTAATAAAATTTATCTCAAAATATTAAAAGTCATTTATTATAACTTAATTTTTTTTAAATACTTTAATATCATTTAAAATAATTTTTAGTATATTAAAATCATTTTAACTAATTTATTTAATATAATTATTAAATAAATTAAATATCATTAATATTTAATTAAATTAAAATATTAATGAAATTTATGTTAAAATATTAAAAGTTAATTTTTATAACTTAAAACGATTTTTAAAATTATTTTATGAATTTTTAATAATTAATTTCAATTTATTTATATTTATTTTAATTAATATAATTATTTTTCAAAAATCCGTCTATCGCTAAAGGCTATGGTGACAGAAAACCGTCACCTTAGGTGTTCTTCATTTCCTGAAGAACAACCTAGTCAACGCCAACATGGCTACTTTAACCAACTGTAGATTTGGTTTGATTTGATTTCTTGACTTCTAACTGCTTCCATGGTGTAGACAAAATGTAGGGTTAGAGGTTCAATATGAATTTGACATTCACACAACATAAGATCAAGGAGAAATTTGATGGTCAAACAGCCTACCAACACTGTTGTTCTTTTCGGGGTTACCCAGAAACGTAAACAATGATGGTCAACGTTTTTCTACGGCTTAGATCTTGGATTCTGTGGATATTTAGAATGTTAGAGTGCTTCAAGAATGTAGTATATACTTTTAAGATTCAAAAACACATCACAAGGAAGATCTAGGCTGGTCAAACGGCATGGTCCAAACTATTCTTAATAATTTCTAGAATTTCCAAAAATTCATAACCCGTGGTCGGTCAACGATGTTTGGCCGTTAATATCTTTCATTCCATTGATACAAAATATTATCTAAGGCCATAAACATGTAGTCCACATACCAGAGAACAAAGTATTGCACTTTTATGTTCAAATAACGAAGCATGAAGAAGATCTGGGGCTTGCAATAACCTGTCAGAGCGTTCACGAATTTTCTGGGTTACCTAGAAATAGAATTCTTGTTCAGTCAACGGGTTTTGACCAACCATATCTTACGATCTAGACATGATATAAGCATGATTCCAATTGCAGAATACTAACAACATGGCATAGAACACATACAAATACATAAACACAACAAATCATTAACAGATTGAGAATTAAAGGCCCCGACTTTGGGCTGTTAGAGCCCAAAATTAGGGTTCTTGGTAATTTTAAGAAATTCATGATGTCGAGCATTTTGATGTTTTGAAAATGTTGTTTCTCAACCCAGATCATCAATACACATAACATAGGACATATTTAAACAACTAATCATAACATCTAATGAAGATTTAAAGATCTAGCATTAGGGTTTTCATTTTGTACCTTTTTGAATAAATTTTACTTTCCACCTTTTGATTCTGATCTTGGCTTGCTATGGGATGTTGTTGTTTGATATTGTGACTAAGTTAGAGAGAGAATTTCGTAGCATGGACAGAGAGAGTGTCTTGGCTTGTGTAAGAGAAAAATGAAATATTTCTGTTACTTTTTCTTTCTTTAATCCCAACCCATTTGATGGCTTGCTAGCTGTCATATATTGGCTGATACAAATTGATTTGCATCATGTGTTTGTGTTGAGTCATAGATTTTGGCAAGATTTACAAGTTATCTCATTAAAATAATACCAAAAAGGTTATTATAGTAAACTAATAAATCATTTTAAGGGCATTCTTGTCCATGAGGCATACTTCTAGGGTTTAACCCTTAGGGTTTGCCAAATAATTCCTAGGGTTTAGAAAATTAACTAGGAATTACATAAAAATGTAATTAGAACCCACTAATTTAAAAATTAGGGTTTTGTAAAAATTAGGATTTCTTGATATTATTAGGGTTCCCAAATTTATGAATTAGGGTTTCCTAATCATTATCTTTAATCACATAATATATATACTTTCATTTAAATACAAACACATTCGATTACTATGTTTAATATTTAAATTCTAAAAACAAATAAATTCTTAATATATATTCATATAATTATGTTAATTGTCATAATTATATATAAAATTCATAATCATAACTTGTATTAATATACTTACATATATTTGAATACAAATATAGTTATTAATCATATTTAATATTCAAATTCCTTAAGAAAATAATTTCTTATTATTCATAACATAAATATACTTTTTTTTAAAAATATAATTATACAATAATTGTATTAATTCACGAAATTTCATAGCATAGATCAAAAATTAGGGTTTTGATCTATAATGACACTTTAGCTTATATACCATTATTAATTAAGTTAAAATAATTAACTTAACTAATCTTGATAAATTCATACAATAAATAATTATTATAATAATTCTAAGAATCTGTTCATATATTATTTAACTAATATATTAATCATATTTTTATGGAAAATAAATAATAAAATATTTTTACTATCAAAATTAATTTATTATAAGAATATAATTTATAATAATCAACCATTCCTTTATCAAAAAATTTATTTAAAATCATTCATGCAATAAATAAATATATATTTATCACATATATACATATTCTTAACCTTACACATATTCCCACCTTTATTTTGTTAAACATAATATATATAAAAAAAATTATACGCAAAATTTCTTATTAAATTGTATCGAAAATAATGGGTTATTATAGATCAACCTTCGGAGACAGCCTTGAAGCATCAATTCATCCTCGGAGACAACTCTGGGAGACCAAGTCAACCTCGGAGACAACCCCGAGAAAAAATAGAGTCGGCTAAGATGAAAACCTCAGAGACGATCCCGAGAAAAAGTCGAAAACCATGTCAATCATGGAGACAACCTCTGGAAGGGAAAAACGGTCATTTTACTGACTTGACATCAAATCAGGTCAAAATTAAGCCAAATCGATGCAATGAGGGTCAGAAAGAACCATAACATCAATTTCGAGTGAAAATGGCACAAGACAGCTCAACGAACGGACTGTAAAAATTTGAAGATCTGGTCATGGACCCATCTTCCAAGATTTGGAAAAAGATCAAATCCCATGTCATTGTGTAGCTTTCGAAAAGGGCTTTTCAGAAAGGTATAGCACACCTCAAACGGACTCCCGGATTGAAAGTTATGAAGGTTCGAAGCAGATAACACGTTGGTCGGAGTGCACATACTTTGAGGAAACAGGACCCGAGGGAGCGGGGCCCACTCGAGGAGCCGCACCTCTACCTGCGGCTACAGTGAGTAGACACGCTACCATCTGGTCTATAAATAAGACCCCCCACCCTTGCAAAAAAAGAAGGAAAAAATAAAAAAAAATTGAGAAACTACGTCCATTTCAACCCTTAGCCCTACCTATAGTGCTCCAAACCTCGATTTTATTCTTCTAATACATTTGCATACGTATATTCTACAACATATCAAGTTTTAACAGGTGTAAACGGAGATTTGAAGCCCTCCGAGTGGCATAAACCCCGTAGCGCTGCCCATTGTAAGTTTTGTTTATGATTTGAAGCTGTTTACTGCTTTATCATACATATGTGAACGTATATATGAAGTTTTTGATAGTAGTGTGCATACAAGCCAATCATGTATGATGATAAAGCACATACTTTGTAAATAATCTTATTTATTTATTAATAAAATATTTATTTATTAAAGGCATTTAATTATCTACATGGTGCTATTTTTATAATATGTAAATAACTCATAGTTTTAAGCAATGCTTTTAGAATCATGATGTTGATCATGCTAATGAGATCTAAATTCTTAGAAAGCTTTAAAACTAAAATAGTTCCCAATCGTGGGATTACTAAAAAGAGGATTAGTAAATCCGGATAGATTGGTACATATGTTGCTTGCTCATTGGATGAGGATGATTGATCTCATGATCATTTGTGTGGAGACAATTAAAGAAGTATGTAGGTGCTTATTGGAGAATAGGTTCACTGAACGTGACTCGCTATGGAATACCTAATGGAGTTTTACTCGCCTGTCAATAGGAATTCCTAATGTGAAAGTAGTACAAGTGATCCTTGGACTTAAGATCATCATAAGTATCTTGTATGTAACAAATTATACTTTGACTTATTCCTTAAGACCTTTTAAGGCATATATAGGGTATGCTTGGGTATAATGAGTTACATATGGAGATAATGAATGATCAATAAAAAATCTACCACCTCTAGTAAAAGAGGAGATATGTCCTATGTGATTCGTTAAATGACAACCCAGGAATCCTTGGCCAAGGTGGAATGAAATTAGAAAGAGGTTTCTAATTTACATTAATCGGAGTTGTGCATTTTCTAATCGAAATACATATAATTAAATTAAATAAGACTTGACAGTAAATTCATGTCTTATATTTAATTGGGACATTGTATGGTGGAAGGATTGAATTGTATGGTAACTATTTACTCACAGGTTCTTTTATGATTAATGTTGAAATCTATATTATCTAGAAAGTCGTTGATCGCTAGGGAGACTTATCCTTATTGTAGAATAAATATTATTTATTTCAATAGATTATTAGTTTAATTTATTTATTTAAATAAGATTAGAATTGTTCTAATTGATTTATTCACAACCGGTTTAATATAAAGAACCTAAAGGGTCACACCATAAAATGAAGAATAATTATTTAAGAAGGTAATGGCATAATCGTAATAATGCATTAAGTATAATTAATTTAATCTATAGTGATAGAATAAATTAAATAGCTTAATATTTATTATTTAATATTTTAGAAATATTAAATATAAATTAATAAGAGGAGTCTTATTAATATTATTACAATTATTATTATTTAAATTTCTAAAGGAGTTTAGTAATTAATTTAATATTAGTATTCTCATTTATTCCTAATAAGATTAGGAGACAAATTACTTAAATGAATTTAATTAATTATTCCCATGTGGTGGGAAGCCTAAATTAATTAAAGGAGTTTAATTAATTAAAAGAAATCCCATGTCTAATAGGATTAGAAAGGTTGACCAATATCTATATAAGAGGAGTCTTATAATAGATATTGATTGATGAAATTCCAATTGTTGGAGAGTACTCCTTTTCTATAGAGGATAGAAAACTAAGGTTTAGCCAAACACCCTCCTTCTTGATAATTCCTCTTCCTTGGTGGATCACCTCTAGAGACCAAACACTTGGGTGGCTAACGTTGATCAAAGGAAGGAATCTAACCCGGAAATTCAAGGAGATCACGAAGAACAAGGAGTTGAACTAGTACCTGTGGAAGCTTCGTTTTACAAGGGTATGATTCCATAACTTCTTATTTATCGTTTTAAATTAATAATTTGCATAAAGGATGATCCGGGTAATGGTTTTGTAGAAATTTTTTTAAACTCTGATATACCATTCTTCCGCTAATTTTTGCAATTTGATTGCGTCACGATTTCGTACAAACCCAACAGTGGCATCAGAGCCAAACTTTTATGCAATTATTAATTTATTTTTCATTTCATATACATATGGGTATGTATTTAAAAATAATTTATTGGGCATAATTTTATTGTAGAAAAATTTTTTTTTTAAGAAAAAAATATTGACGTTTTTTTTTTTTTGGGACGAATCACAATTTTTTTTTTGGGGTGCTAATCTTGAATTCTGTAAGGAAAAGGTGTTGTCTCTTTCTTACTCCAAAAAGAAGGTGACCCATCAGGAAAGGACTCTTTTAATAAAAGAAGGTGACTTCTTTTTAAAAAATAAATGTGAATTTATATTATATTATATATATATATATATATATATATATATATATAACCTGATTCGTTATATAAATATATATAATATATACGGTAATATCCAATATATATGATATATATATATATATATATATATGATATATTTATATATTATATTCTAAATAATTTTATAATTAAAATAAAGAGTTTATTTTAATCTTGAAATTGGATTTCATGCAATTTAAAATTGCCCATTAAATGATACTCATATATATATGGAATGTTTTACTTCATGAGATGAATATTTATTTATTGATATATATGGTGATATGTATGATAATAAATGGGGATTGATTATGGACTATTTGACCAATGTGATTGGATTTTATTTTAGTTTAATGCTTGAATGAATGAGTTTTATTAAATGGGGTCTGTGTACCTCGTCTTCTCTAATTTTTTTTTTCTTAATGTAAAATTCTATCTCCCTCCTATGTACTTCCCCTTGACTGCTGATCAAGGTTTCTATTTAAATTAAATAGTTTAATGTAATAGAAATAGTTAGAATTATCTTGAAAAAATTGGAGACCAAGGAGCAAGGAGCGCATAAAAACCCGTTTGTATGGAGCCCGGGTTTAAATGTAATATTATATTTAAATTTAAATTCTTGCACTCCTAGGTTTGACCTTTTGGTTCACTTGGTGGCTCTAGTGAACCAAACTAGAATAAAAGTCCATAATCAATCCGGGTAGAATATAGTATTCTATATTGAATGCTAAATATTATATATATTATATTTTATGCAAACATGCTTCGCATGTTTAATAAAATGACGCGTATTTTATATATATATGTGCATGCGCGCTAAACAAGATGAGACAAATAATAACAAATCCCTCAAAGAAATAATATTAAGTCCGAAGCGTTCAAATGATATTTAGAATATCGAACGTCGCCTTCTAGCATGATAAATTAATAGAGTATTAAATATTTAATATGAGCTTGTTGTGCTATCCACAAGGCGAGTATTGCGTATTTAAGATGTTAATTAATCACATTTGATGCTTATTAAGAAAATTGAACGATCTAGTCTTGTTGTGCTATCCACAAGGACGAACATTTTTCTTTTTTGAATTTATAGAAGTGCTAGGCTGGACTTAACTTAAATTATTTTAGTTCGGATGTGCACACACTTGACTATTATGATTTAAGAGGCAAAATAAAAGGAGTTATATAGTGATGTAATTGACAAGAGTTGTCTACCTATTTATTTGTATATCGCTTGTTGTGCTATCCACAAGGTTATATACATTTGAAATGGGATCCTTATTCTCACTAGCAAATCTTTAATTAGATGTTGCCGAACTATATAAGTGAGTGTAATATAGTTTGATAAAAATAGTGGGAGATGCCAATTTAAAATAAAGACCTAAATTTATTTTGTTATGCAAAATTAATAAAATGAATGTTTGCTAAAATATTATTTTTCACATGCAGAATTTTAAAAATGTCAAAATCACTAATTTCACTGCGAAGCATACTTGATGCTAATAAGCTTACCGGGCTGAATTATACGGGCTGGCTAAGAAATCTGAAAATAGTTCTCACTGCTGAAAAGATTTCTTATGTCCTAAACTCACCTGTCCCTGGAACTGTTCCAGAAACAGCCTCTGAGGAAGAGATTGCCACCATTGTAAAGTGGCAAGATGATGCATCTGTGGCTCAATGCATCATGCTCGCATCCATAAATAACGAGCTTCAGTGTCAGCACGAAAACATGGATGCTCCTACTATGTTGATTCACCTTAAGGAGTTGTATGGTGAACAAAGTAGGACTGCTAGATATGAGATATCTAAGGAGCTCTTCCGATCTCGGATGACCAAGGGCAAAGTGAACATAAAGGAACAAAAGAAATCTGATCCAGCTAGCAAAGGAATGTGCTTCCATTGCAACGAGCCGGGTCATTAGAAGAGGAACTGCAAGAAGTTTCTGGCAAAGAAGAAGCTTGGAGAAGCTTCGACTTCCAATCAAGGTTTGTTCATGATTGAAATGAATTTTTTAGAAAGTCAAAATTCTACTTGGGTATTGGATACCGGCTGTGGTTCTCACATATGTAATAATGTGAAGGGACTGGTCAGAAGTAGGAAGCTGAACAATGATGAGGTGATCCTACGAGTGGGGAATGGCGCAAAGGTTGCTGCATTAGCTGTAGGAACTTATTATTTAGCAATGCCTTCGGGCAAGTCCATTTATCTTAATAATTGTTATTATGTTCCGAATATTATTAAAAATATTATTTCAATTTTTGTATTGGATATGGAAGGATTTAACGTTGTTATAAAGAACAATAGTTGTTCTATTTATAAAGACGATGTTTTATATGGTGTTGGAAATTTGCGAAATGGACTTTATACACTTGACTTACAAGAAAATATTTTTCAAATTGAACAAACTAAGAAAAGGAAAAGAGATGATATTAATTATACCTATATGTGGCACTGTAGACTCGGTCATATCAATGAAACAAGATTATCCAAGTTGCATAAAGATGGGCTCCTTGAGTTATCTGATTATGAATCATATCCAACTTGTGATTCTTGTCTCATGGGTAAAATGACTAAATCTCCTTTTAGTGGAAAAGGATAAAGAGTTACAGAGTTGTTGGCATTGATTCACACAGACGTTTGTGGACCTATGACAACAAGTGCACGGGGTGGGTATTCTTATTTTATTACTTTCACTGATGATCACTCAAGATTTGGATATGTGTATTTAATGAAATACAAGTCAGAATTATTTGAAAAGTTCAAAGAGTTCAGAAGTGAAGTAGAGAAACAAACGGGCAAGAGTATAAAGATACTTCGATCAGATCGAGGTGGAGAATACTTAAGCGGTGAGTTTCTCAATTGTCTCAAAGAAAATGGTATAATCTCACAATGGACTCCTCCAGGTACACCACAGTTAAATGGAGTATCTGAAAGGAAAAATCGAACACTGTTGGACATGGTTCGATCCATGATGAGTTTTACCGACCTTCCAATTTCTTTCTAGGGATATGCCCTAAAAACAGCTGCATACCTACTTAACAAGGTACCTACCAAATCCGCCCCAAAGACTCCATATGAGATGTGGAAGGGGTGGAAACCAAATCTTAAGCATGTTAAGACTTGGGGTTGCCCAGCTTATGTCAAAAAGTTTGAAAATGATAAGCTACAGACTAAATCTGATAAGTGTAGATTTGTGGGATACCCTAAAGAAACTTTAGGGTATTATTTCTATCATCCAACTGATCAAAAGGTGTTTATTGCGAAACATGCTGCCTTCTTGGAAAAGGAGTTTATCCATGAAGGGGTCAGTGGGAGTAAAATATATCTTGAAGAAGTTCAAGAACCACAAATTATCACGGATCAAAGTCAGGTACCTGACCAAGTAGAAGAACCTACTATACTACACCCTGTTCGTAAATCTGGAAGAGTACCGAAGATACCTGAGAGGTATGGATTCGTTATAGAGGATGACGATGAGGTACACATCATGAATGATGATGATCCATTGAATTACGAATAGGCTATGAGTAATAAAGACTCAAGGAAATGGCTTGAAGCCATGAAATCCGAAATGGACTCCATGTACGAAAACAAAGTATGGACTTTGGTTTCACCACCTGAAGGCATTAAGCCTATTGGGTGTAAATGGGTCTCTAAAAGAAAGATTGGAGCGGACGGTAAGGTAGAGACCTATAAGGCCCGACTGGTTGCAAAAGGTTTTAAACAAAGACAAGGAGTTGACTATGATGAAACCTTTTCACCAGTAGCTATGCTCAAGTCCATTCGGATTTTGCTTGCGATTGCAGCTTATAACGACTATAAGATCTGGCAGATGGACGTGAAAACGGCCTTCCTCAATGGGAAACTTGAGGAGGATGTGTATATGACACAGCCAGAGGGATTTGTTTCAAAGGTTGGAACAAATCAAGTCTGTAAGCTGCAATGATCCATTTATGGATTGAAGCAAGCTTCTCGTAGATGGAACTTTCGTTTTGATGAGACAATCAAAGAGTTTGATTTTATCAAAAACGACGATGAACCATGTGTGTACAAGAAGGTTAGTGGGAGCGCAATTTCATTCCTTGTATTATATGTTGATGATATATTATTGATAGGGAATGACATTCCTATGATATAATCGATTAAAATCTGGTTATCTAAACACTTCTCCATGAAGGACTTGGGAGAAGCATCCTTTATTTTGGAGATAAAGATCTATAGAGATAGATCTGAAATGATGCTTGGTTTATCCCAAGGAACGTACATTGATGCAATGCTAAAGAGATTTAGCATGGAAGATTCCAAAAGAGGTCTCATGCCGATAATCCATGGAATACATCTCTCCAAGAAACAGGCCCCAAAGACACCTGAAGAGAGAGACCGTATGAGTAAGATCCCTTATGCTTCTGCAATAGGATCTATCATGTATGGTATGATATGTACTAGACCGGATGTTGCTCATGCACTTAGTGTAACGAGCAGATACCAGTCGAATCCAGGAGAAGAGCACTGGAAGGCAGTGAAGAATATCCTAAAATACTTGAGAAGGACTAAGGATATTTTTCTTGTCTACGGTGGGTCTGAATTAAAACTCGAGGACTTCACAGACTCAAGTTTTCAAACGGACCAAGATGACAGTAAATCTATTTCGGGGTATGTTTTTACCTTGAACGGAGGCGTACTGAGTTGGAAGAGTTCCAAGCAGCAAACAGTTGCTGATTCAGTGACAGAGGCAGAGTATATAGCTGCAAGTGAAGCTGCAAAGGAAGCTGTTTGGATGAAGAAGTTCATAACTGAACTTGGTGTGGTTCCTAGCATTGGAGAAACAGTTCCCGTTTACTGTGATAACACAGGAGCAGTTGCACAGGCAACGGAACCGAGGTCTCATCAGAAATCTAAACACGTGTTGCGGCGATTTCACTTGATCAGGGAGATCATTGAAAGAGGAGACGTCACCTTAGAGCATGTAGACTCTCAAGACAACATTGCAGATCCATTTACTAAAGCTTTAACACAACAGCAGTTTGATTGTCACTTAGAGAAGATGGGTATGAGATACCATGGCGATTGGCTTTAGTGCAAGTGGGAGATTGAAAGTAGTGTGCATACAAGCCAATCATGTATGATGATAAAGCACATACTTTGTAAACAATCTTATTTATTTATTAATAAAATATTTATTTATTAAAGGCATTTAATTATCTACATGGTGCTGTTTTTATAATATGTAAATAACCCATAGTTTTAAGCAATGCTTTTAGAATCATGATGTTGATCATGCTAATGAGATCTAAATTCTTAGAAAGCTTTAAAACTAAAATAGTTCCCAATCGTGGGATTACTAAAAAGGGGATTAGTAAATTCGGATAGATTGGTATATATGTTGCTTGCTCATTGGATGAGGATGATTGATCTCATGATCATTTGTGTGGAGACACTAAAGCAAGTATGTAGGTGCTTATTGGAGAATAAGTTCACTGAACGTGACTCGCTATGGAATACCTAATGGAGTTTTACTCGCCTGTCAATAGGAATTCCTAATGTGAAAGTAGTACAAGTGATCCTTGGACTTGAGATCATCATAGTATCTTGTATGTAACAAATTATACTTTGACTTATTCCTTAAGACCTTTTAAGGCATATATAAGGTATGCTTGGGTATAATGAGTTACATATGGAGATAATGAATGATCAATAAAAAATCTACCACCTCTAATAAAAGAGGAGATATGTCCTATGTGATTCGTTAAATGACAACCCAGGAATCCTTGGCCAAGGTGGAATGAAATTAGAAAGAGGTTTCTAATTTGCATTAATCGGAGTTGTGCATTTTCTAATCGAAATATATATAATTAAATAAAATAAGACTTGACAGTAAATTCATGTCTTATATTTAATTAGGACATTGTATGGTGGAAGGATTGAATTGTATGGTAACTATTTACTCACAGGTTCTTTTATGATTAATGTTGAAATCTATATTATCTGGAAAGTCGTTGATCGCTAGGGAGGCTTATTCCTATTGTAGAATAAATATTATTTATTTAAATAGATTATTAGTTTAATTTATTTATTTAAATAAGATTAGAATTGTTCTAATTGATTTATTCACAACCGGTTTAATATAGAGAACCTAAAGGGTCACACCATAAAAGGAAGAATAATTATTTAAGAAGGTAATGGCATAATCGTAATAATGCATTAAGTATAATTAATTTAATCTATAGTGATAGAATAAATTAAATAGATTAATGTTTATTATTTAATATTTTAAAAATATTAAATATAAATTAATAAGAGGAGTCTTATTAATATTATTACAATTATTATTATTTAAATTTCTAAAGGAGTTTAGTAATTAATTTAATATTAGTACTCTCATTTATTCCTAATAAGATTAGGAGAGAAATTAATTAAATGAATTTAATTAATTATTCCCATGTGGCGGGAAGCCTAAATTAATTAAAGGAATTTAATTAATTAAAAGAAATCCCATGTCTAATAGGATTAGAAGGGTTGACCAATATTTATATAAGAGGAGTCTTATAATAGATATTGATTGATGAAATTCCAATTGTTGAAGAGTACTCCTTTTCTATAGAGGATAGAAAACTAAGGTTTAGCCAAACACCCTCCTTCTTGATAATTCCTCTTCCTTGGTGGATCACCTCTAGAGACCAAACACTTGGGTGGCTAACGTTGATCAAAGGAAGGAATCTAACCCAGAAATTCAAGGAGATCACGAAGAACAAGGAGTTGAACTAGTACTTGTGGAAGCTTCGTTTTACAAGGGTATGATTCCATAACTTCTTATTTATCGTTTTAAATTAATAATTTGCATAAAGGATGATCCGGGTAATGGTTTTGTAGAAATTTTTTCAAACTCTGATATACCATTCTTCCGCTAATTTTTGCAATTTGATTGCGTCACGATTTCGTACAAACCCAACAGTTTTAGCTTCTGGTTTCGCATGAATATCAAATCTGTGGCCTTTCTAGCTTACTTTTAAGTATATATAAGTATATATATAAGTTTTTCTTTGCTTGCACAGCCTGAATTGCTAATCTGTGGCTTTTTACCGTGTTTATATATATATATATATATATATATAACTATATATATATTCACTAATTTGTTTGGCCTTTTCAGCTTTATTATATATATAACTGACTATATATATACTAACATTCAATTTCGTCAAGCCTGGATTGTAAATCCGTAACATTTACCGCTTGTATATATATATATATAACTATATATATTTATTCTGACTTTGTTAGCCTGGATTGCTAATTCATGGCTTTTTATCGCTTTGATATATATATATATATATATATATATATATATATATATATATTGACTCGTTTGGCTTGGATTGGAAATTCGTGGCCTTTTCAGCTGTAATATATATATATAATAACTGTATATATTAACATTTCATTCAGTTAGGCCTGGATTGGAAATTCGTGGCATTTTTTAACTTTTATATATATTTACATTTCTCAGTCGGGCTTGAATTGAAAATCTGTGGCCCTTTGCAGATTATATATATATATATATATATATATATATATATATATATAAGTATATATATATATTCTTTATTCAATGTGATTAAATATCTATTTTAATTATTAATTTGAGATGAATCTGTTCTAATGTAAATTTTCGTGGATTAGATTCATCTAAATCTAACCATTTAAAACTTTCAATCGGTTCAAAATTGGTCAAACCGGAACCGGGGAGCTAGAATGACTAATATTTATTTAAATCTAGCTTTCTTTCTAGTTTTGTAAATATTAAAGCGACTACGCGACCCTAGATCCATATCTAGTGGGAACGGAAAGCTTCGGCTACGCGCATGCAATGATTTAACTGATGAATCATTTGTCTTGCGATGTCTAGAGTACAATTTGCATTATATGTCAATATCTTTGCTGTGCAGGCTTTTTGATATTATTCTGTGAGTCTAGGAATCCTGGGATCTAAGATCACCCACACGGATCTAAATCTAATTCTCATGATGGACAACTTCGCATTGTAAATTCATCCTACCAGTTTTTCTTGTAAATGTAAATCAGATGGACCTTAAAGCGGTTATCCGAATTTAAGGTCTCAACATAGTAAATATTGGTTTGTAGTGCGCAGGTCACTTCGATGGTTGTCATGCCCATAAGAAGACCGACACTTGTATAGACATTCTGCGGTCAAGGATGCTTCGCATCCCGACAATAAAATTCAAAACAAGCGAATATTGAATAAAATAGAAGTATCAAAAGGCTTCAATTCCTATGCCAGCGAAAGGGTTTGAAAACCATCTTTTAAAACGTCATTTTCATATCTTGTCTAAAATGGACTTTTCATAAAATCAAACCCTCGTATATAGGTCCAACGAAGCACGACACTACTTCCAATCAAGCACGTAGGCTCAATTACTTCTAGCACACACAAACACACATTGCAAATAAAAAAGAGAAAATTGAAAAGATGCGGTAACCGTGTTTCACGGATTTCGGGGGGTGCCTAACACCTTCCCCCCGCCTAACCAAGCCCCCGAACATTATGAATCTCAGTTTCCTAGGCCAAGTTTTGACAGCATTCAGTAATTGGGCCTACTTGCAAACTTTTTAAACAAAATTCAGTTGAGTTGGTACAACCATTTCAAATATACCAACTGGTGACTCTGTAAACCTTTCAAATCGTCGACATGATACATGTTGGCCATTTCCTAAAAATTTCACCCTTCATAAAACAGATAAGACAAATAAGGGTAGAAAACAACAAAAGTTAGGGAAAGGAAGATCTGTCCAAAGATTTTTCCTGATGTCGACATTGTGGACTAGATTTATCTAAATCTAACCATGTCTAACTTTTAACCGGTTCAAAAGTCGTAAAACTGGAACCGTTGAGCTAGAATGACTAAAATTTATTTAAATCTAGTTTTCTTTCTAGTTTTGTAAATATTAAGCAACTTCGCGACCCTAGATCTGTATCCAGAAGGAAGGTGAAGCTTTGGCTACGCACATGCAAAGATTTAACTGATGAGTCCTTTGTCTTGCGACGTCTAGATTTTAATTTGTATTTTATTTCAATATATCTACTGTGCAGGCTTTTTGATGATATTGTGTGAGTCTATGAATCACGGGATCTACAATTAATCACATGGATCTGGATCCGATTCCCATAATGGACAAATTCCAACTGTATATACAGCTTGCAAGCCCATTATTAAATGTAACCATGGGCCTTAAAACGAGGATATAGATTTAAGGCCCTAACATAATTAAATTGTGGTTTGTGGTGCTCGGATCACTTCGATGGCTTTCATGCCCATAAGAGGTCCGACACTTTTGCAGATATTTATTTATGCTTTGAATATGCCATAAAATTCAAATTTGGCCGAATACAGAATAAAATGGAAGTGTCAAAAGGATTCAATTCCTATGTTAGCAAAAGAGTTTGAAAACCATCTTTCAAAACATCACTTTAATATCTTGTCTAAAAAGGACTTTTCAATAAAGCAAACCCTTCGTATATAGGTCCAACGAAGCACATCACTACTTTCAAATAAAGCACTTATGCCCAATTACTGCAAGACACACAAACACACAAAATGATCAGGGAAATTGGAAAGACGCGGTAACCGTGTTTCACGAAAGTCGGGGGGCGGGGGTGCCTAACACCTTTCCCCCGCTTAATCAAGCCCCTGAACTCTATGAAATCTAGGTTTCCAAGACCAAGTAAATAGAGTCTAGTAATTAGGACATATTGCAAAATCTTTCAAAAACTCGGTTGAGTTGGTACAACCATTTCACTCATACTGTGACACCCCCAAATCTGTGTTTTTCATTTGCACATGATTTGGTGTTCACTATCTAAAAAAAATACAACTACTGCCCAATAATAAGGAATGCAAAATAAAATTACAACCTTATCATTAAATTAAAATCTTTCTTTAAAAAGGATTACAACTTAATCTAATAAAACCCAAGGTTTGCTAACCTTAACATAAACAATAAGTGCGGAAAATAAACATAACATAAACGAAGTCTTATTACAATTATGATCAAAACACAATAAGTCTTCACTTGTTCATCTTGCCTTTCCCTTTACTCGTTGACGGTACGTCAACGTTCTCGACTTTAGCTGCAATGGTTATTTAATTGCAAGAGTAAGCAAACAAAAGCTCACTTGGAATACATCAATATTAATGACATAAACTGAATAGCTTTGATAGATTTGAATAACTTTTCATTCGTCAATAAAGAATTGAATAATAATCCTTTCATCAACATTTAGAATTCTGACTATTGAAATCATCTGAGGGTCATAAGACCTTGAACTATATCTTAGGTTATAAACATTTCTATTTAAAACCTTTAATAGTCGTTGGGACTATGGACTAGTAACTCGTACTTAGGGGTATCAGCTTTTTATACCATGTATTGTGCACAAACATCTTAACGCTTTCGCATGGTAATCCCCTATTACTAGGGTTGTTCATCTCAGTATTTATTAATGAGTCCGTACCAAAGAAAGTTTGGTTTGGATAAGCTCAAAGGTAATTTGGAGTTCAACTATCATCAACTAATGAGTAGTTGATTCGACTCAGAATAATTAAGAGTTCAATAATACAAGAATAATGAACCAAGTATAAGTCTAACAATAGACTTCATATTAAATAGGCATGCTTTAAAAATAACTTAAAGCATTTGAAAGATAGATAAACCTTGCTTGAACAATGAAGTCAAGGTCATGTTAATTCAATAATGAACTTGATAAGATAACTATTCAATATATAAATTATAGAGAATACAATATCTTGCATATGAATAACAAGTTAGAATATGAAACTTGCTCAAGAAAAGAGTATAATTAGAAGACTTGCATAAACGTAAAAGAAATGTTTAGAAAATACTTGCGTCAAGCGCAAGCTACAATTTACAATCACTTTCACAATTATCCTACATAATACATTACGTTTACAATACCAATTAGTTCATAACCATTACGTTTAACCATTGAACTTCTTACTTAAGTTCAACTTAACAACGTGGTTTACAACTTAACTTGCTAACTAACCACATACATGAGTATAAACTCACAACATGCATATCATACGCGTATAACACTTTAAACTATCATATCGTATCCTATTATAATAATATCCAAGTACACGCATAACATATTAATATGAGATTTTAAAATATCTTAAACATATCAAAAATATGTTATCTTATTGTTTAATACACTTAACATGTCATCACATTAAGTTAGCTAATCATGTACTGCAGAAAAACTACTTGGAACCAAACTAACATTTTCGGACATCATGTAGCCCCGCTGGGGCGGGGGTTTCTTGGCCAAAAGCCCCGCTGGGGCGAGGCCCCCCACTGGTGGGTTCCTCGGCTCGCGAACTGTGCAGAGAAATAAGCCAATTTGGCTTATTTCTTCTCATCAAAGTCCGATTTTAACTAACATAATGTATATGAAAATTTATGAAAACAAAATCTTAAATTTCTAACATGATTTTAACATATATAACACCACAACACATAATCAAAACACTAATTTTCATGATTTTGAAGAAAACACCATTGTTAAGCATTCTTGACAAAAATTAACAATGTGACTTTGTTTTTAAACCAAATCAAACAATTCAATGCATGGTATTTTTGTTTCATGATATATTATCATAATCTATTATCAATTTACATAATATATCACAATCAAACACGAATTTTGATAATTTAAAGATTATTTTTTTCAAAATTAGTTCACTGTAAATTTTTATGAATATGATTTCTTCATGTTCATCATATTTACATGAATTGAACTTTATAAACAACCATATGGATCATATCTAAGCATGTTATAACACATATTAAACATATATGAACTATACTACACAATTTCTCATACAATTCAAGTTACAGAGAACTAAAACTATAAAAACAATGAAGAACATAATATAAAAATTAGTTATACCTTTGCTTTGATTAGGAGAAAAAGATGAAGATGATGATGGTGGTGTGTTTGATTCTATCAAACTTCCTCTTCCTCTTTCTTCTTTCTCTCTCTTCTTCTCTTTTCTCTCTAACTCTCTGTTCTCTGTTTTTCTTTCTAACACATACTAACCTTGTTTTGTTCTTCTAAACTAACGTATATACATATAATATAACTTACATATATTAAACGTATAATACATAAATATAAAATATATAACTGCGAAAACATAATAACCCTTAATAAATATAATAATTGCAATTAATATATAAGTTATAATATTTTAAGTTTTAAAAGCCATAAGGCTTGTTTGGCAAAACAGCTTATTAAAAACAGGTTTTTAGTAGCTAAGGCCCCATTTGACAAAACGGAATTAAAATAGGTGCAAGGGCCTTGTTTGGCAAAACTCTTTAAAACCCTTTTTTTTATTTTAATAAATATTTTAACACATAGTTTAAATGTTACACTTTATTTAATTAAATCCCAACCTTCTAATTTAATTAAATACAAGCTAACATTAATTAATTAATTAAAATTGCACATAATACTAAATTGCTACACAATTGTAATTTCCTTATTAATCATAATTCATGTAACAAATTAGTAAATCATTATAAACACTTAGCACATAATATTCCTCTAATTTAATTATTCTCAATTAAATTAGAATTATACTAAACAATTACTTACACATCAATTTTATTAATCCTATTGCACTTAATGAAATTACTCCATACCATAATCACAAATTATTTATTTCACTCAATAAATAATTTAATTAAAATATTTATTTAATTCAAAATATATTTAAATTAAATATACAAAATCTCATTCGTTATAATATTCCCTCCTTAAAAGGATTCTGTCCCCAGAATCACAATAAAAAAAACACATTCGTCACAATCTTCCCCCCTTAAAAAGATTATGTCCCTAGAATCGGTATACAAGAAATTACACAAATAGTTGGGGATAAGTTTTTATCATAACATCTTCAAGTTCCCACGTAGCTTCTTCAGCACTGTGGTTCCTCTATATTACATTAACAGAAGGTATCACTTTGTTTCTAAGAACTTGTTCTTTTCTATCAACTATTTGAACAAGCACTTCTTCATACGTTAAGTCTTTAGCAAACTGTAAAGGTTCGTATTCTGTTACATGCTTGTAGTCGTGTTTGTACGGTCGCAACACGGAAATATGAAAAATGTTGTGTATATTATCTAGCTCTGGAGGTAACGCAACCTCGTAAACCACTTCGTCAACCCTCCATAGTATCTCACAAGGCCCAATGAATCGGGGACTCAGTTTTCCGTTCTTGCCAAATCGAATCATCCCCTTCCAGGGAGATACTTTCAGGAAAACGAAGCTTCCCACTGCAAACTCTCGATTCTGTCGATGATGAGCGTCGTACTTCTTTTGTCTGTCCTGAGCAGCAACCAATCTTGTTCTGATTACTTTGACGATCTCAGCAGTTTGTTGCACCAATTCTGGTCCCAACAGTTGTTGTTCACCAACCTCATCCCAGTATAATTGAGTTCTGCATTTCCTGTCGTATAACGCTTCGTAAGGTAGCATGCCGATACTCGCGTGATAACTATTATTGTAGGCGAACTCCACCAACGGTAGATGATCATCCCAACTTCCTTTGAAGTCCATAAAGCAAGCTCTCAGCATGTCCTCTAGCGTCTGAATTGTTCTCTCGCTCTTGCCATCAGTCAGAGGATGGTACGCAGTACACATTCATAATTGCGTTCCCAGGCATTCTTGTAAACGCTTCCAAAAATTCAACGTAAAATGCGAATCTCTGTCAGACACAATCGACACCAGAACATCGTGTTGAGAGATAATTTCCTTAACGTACAGCTTCGCTAATTGATCCAAGTTGAACTTAATCTTTATTGGTAGGAAATGTGCTGACTTCGACAGTCGATCCACTATCACCTGTAGACACTCAAAATTTTTGCATTCATGGTACTAACCCTGCAGGAGGGAAAAACCTTCACCATAACCCCGATCACAAATATTGGGATGTCAACTCAACCCCGGTCACCAATACCGGGACAACCACAACCCCGATCACCAATATCAGGATGTCAACTCAACCCTGATCACCAATACCGGGACAACCACAGCCCCGATCACCAATATTGGGATGTCAACTCAACTCCGATCACCAATACTAGGACAACCACATCTCCGGTCTCAATAACGGGCCATCAGTTCAACCCCGATCTCAATACCGGGCCATTAGCTTAACCCCGGTCTCAATACCGGGACATCAATTCAACCCCAATCTCAATACCAGGTCATCAATTCAACTCCGGTCTCAATATCGGGCCATCAGGTCAACCCCGGTCTCAATATCGGGCCATCAGGTCAACCCCGGTCTTAATATCGGGCCATCAGTTCAACCCCGATCTCAATACTGGGTCATCAGTTCAACCCCGATCTCAATATCGGGCCATCAGGTCAACCCTGGTCTCAATACCGGGCCCTCAGGTCAGCCCTGGTCGCAACCAGGGAGCTACAGTTAAGCCCCGATCATAATCGGGAGATCCAGTTCAGCCTCAGAGATAACCCTAGGAAGCTAATTCAACCTTCAAAGATACACTTGAAGCATCACATCATCCCCGATTTCAACACAAGAGGTACAGGTTAGCCCTGGTCTCAACCCGGGAGGTACAGGTTAGCCCTAGTCTCAACCCGGGAGGTCAGGTCAACTTCAGAAACATTCCTGAAGCCTCACAACATCTCCAGAGGAAAACCTGGAAGGACCAAGTCAACCTCGGAGATGACCCTGAGGATAAACAGAATTGGTTGGGATCCAAACCTTGAAAATAACCCTTGGAAATCAGTCAAAAACTATGTCAGCACTAAAGGCAACCCCGAGATGGGCAAAATGGTCATTTTGCCAACTTAAAGCCAATTTGGTCAAACTCAAGCTGAATTGATGCCACCAAGGTCAAAAAGAACCATAACAGTGATCCCGAGTGAAAATAGAGCAAGACAGCTCGACGGACAAACTGCAGGCAAACGAAGACCCAGTTATGAACCTATCTTTTTGGACTTGAAAAGGTTTAAATCATATGTCATTGCAACACTCTCGACAAGGGCTTTTCGGAAAGATATAGCACGCCTCAAACGGACGCTATGATCAAAAGTTATGAAATTTTGAACTTGATATCGCATTGCTCGGCATGCACGTACTTCGAGATAACGGGACCAGCCATGTGGGCCTTGCCACATGGAGCTGCAAGTAGACCTGCTGCTTCTGCCGGTAGACTCGCTTTCCCCGGGTCTACATATATGAGTGCACCCCCAGCTCATTTTTAAGTTAGAAATCGTTCTGCAGCCCTGCCCGTTTCGTTTCTCGACCAAACTTTTGTCTTCTAAACCCAAAGTTTTTCACTCTAACACTTAGATATACCCACATACTACCACATATCAAGAATATACCTATATATTCGGACGTTTAAAGCCTACAATTTGGCAAAAAGCCCGTGTAACAGTTCATTGTGAGTATTTTTATGATCAGCAAGTTTATACAACTTCTTCGCACTTTTATACACTTGCACGTTAATTTCGTTTACTAAATATGCCCGAAACTCAGTTTCGTGCCCGTTTTCGTTAACGTTTGATATATTTTTGTACATAAACGTATTTTCTGCTATTTCTACAACTCGGATTGAGGATCCGTCGCTTCCGGTAGCTTGAATATACTTGCATCTTCATACTAAGCAACTTCGCCATACTAGGGTTATCTTCCCAGTCTGGGTTTGGTTTTTTTTTTTATATATATATATATTTAACTGTATATATACTAACTTTTCAATTCTGTCAAGCCTAGATGGCAAATCAGCAGTAGTTTACTTCTTTTATATATAAATATGCATATATAAGTAACCTTCACCACCACTAGGTTCTCTTCCCAGTCTTGGTTGACTATTTTTCTATCTCTATATATATATTTATATATTTCAGTTCGGCCTGGATTATTATGTGGCCTTTTTACTGCTTTTATATATAAATATGCATATATAAGCAACTTTCACCACCACTGAGTTATCTTCCCAGTCTTGGTTGACTACTTTTCTGTACATTTACATTCCAGTTCGGCCTGGATTATTCTGTGTCCTTTTTACTGCTTTTATATATATTTATGCATATATAAGAAATATTCACCACACTGGGTTATCTTCCCAGTCTTGGTTGACTACTTTTCTGTCTATATCTAAATATATATATTTACATTTCAGTCCGGGCACAGGCGTGAAAACCCATCGCCCTTTTTATTATTTTTCTATATATATTTCAATTATGTCCAGCATAGATCATTCCGTGGTTTTTATACAACTTTTATAAATATATATATATATATTTCAATTCAAGTTCGGGCACTGGTGTGAAAACCAATCGCCCTTTATAACTTTTGTATATATATATTGCTTTGCTCATTTTTATTAAACTGTTGCTTTAAATATTCATTTTATATGAATCAGCAATGACTTAGCTGCGGGCGAACTAGATTTATTTAAATCTTGCCAATTCTAGCTTTTAAACGGTTCAAAATCGGTACAGATGGAACCGGGAAGCTAAATGGCTGAGATTTATTTAAATCTAGCAATTTTTCTAGTTTCAGTTGTAAAAGCCACCTCACGACCCTTAGATCGCTATCTAGTAGGAACGAGATGCTTCAGCCAGGTGCGAACCAGGATTTAATGATGAATCCTTGGTTCTGGCGATATTTGGATATATTTCTGTATAAATTTGAGCTGTGCAGGTTTATCGGCTACTTATATGTGAGCCTAGGAATCGTGGGATTCATGATCAAACTGATCAGAATCTGATTCCCACGATGAAAAAACTCCACTTTACAAATGTACCCTGCTAGCTTTTCTGTAAAATGTACATCCGAAAGACCTTAAAACGGTTATTCGGATTTAAGGTCTCAAAAATAATGAGAATCATAGTTTATCGTATCATAGTCCCTCCGATGGCTATCATGCCCATGAGGAGACCGACACTTGTATATATTTTATGGTCGAGGATGCTTTGCAGCCCGACAATCACCATTTAAATTGAGCCTTAAGGCTGAAAAGATAAAATTAAAGTATCAATAAGCTTTAATACATATGTTAGCGTAGGGGTTTGATAATCTTCTTTCAAAACATCATTTTAAATCTTTTCGAAAAAAGCTTTTGAAAATCAAATCAAACACTTTTTCAAATCAAATCAAAGACTTTTGCAAATCAAATGAAACCCTTCGTATATAGGTTCAACTATCCATAAACATGTTTTCCATAAAACACAGGCCCAATTTTCAAATAGCATACACACACACATTTCAGTTTTTTAAGGAAAATATTGAAAAGATGCGGTACCGCGTTTACACGAGAGTTGTGGGGTGCCTAACACCTTCCCCACACTTAACCAAGCCCCCGAACTCAAAACTTCGATTTTAAAGATCAAGTTTCCACAGTGTCCAATAATTGGGCCTCTTTCAAACAAAACTCAGTTGAGTTGGTACAACCATTTCAAATCTACCAACTGGCGACTCTGTAAAACGTTCAAATCGTCGACATCATACATGTTGGCCTTTTCCTAAAAAACCCTTCAAAACCTATTTTGCAATAAAAAGAGTGAGGGTAGAGATAACCTAGGAAGAGAGAAAGATCCGAGTTGTGACCTGACCCGCCGATTTTTTCCCGACGTCGACAGGTGGCGACTCCGCTGGGACAGTAGAGGGCTTAGACCGCGTTCAAATCTTTTCAAATATTTCCCTTTCAAAACCACGTATGTGTGTGAAATGCCGCGTCTTTATATTGAACGAATGAGTGAATGTTGCGTATTTACATTGAATGAATGTGAATGAGTGCTTTCTTTCTTTTTTAGTGCTTCGCACCCATATTAGTGCTTCGCACCCATGTCATCATATGCATAACGGTAAAGCACGATGTATGTGAATGTATGTTGTGTGATTCCTCCTTCGGGAGGCAAAACCCGTCGGTGATAAGTAATATCTCTGGGGACGGCTTAGTCTCTAGGGCTCATGAAAATGCATCACCCAGATTTGCTCAAGTTGAAAGATCGGATTAATTTCTCATCTAGTAAATTGCGATGATCTAGGGACCTTCATGCCAAAAAGCCACGAGAGTAGCCTAAGATATGTCAGCCTCTGATTAACTAAATTCAAAGGGAAGCTTTTTCATGCCTTTCTCTTTTAATTCAATGTCAAGTTTTCAATTGCAATGTAAAGGAGCATAATATAAATATCATAATGAAAGATTTACATTTCTTGTCATATACATCTTGTCATCCTGTCATCAAAACAACTGACCTCTGTTTTGCAGGATAAGATTAAAAACCCATAAACAAGACACATTTCATAACATGTATATGGTTGGTGTCTATCAAGACTAAACTACCTATTCATCTTGTAGGTAAGAGTGGTCTCATTACTAGATCATAATCTAAAAAGGCACAAAGCCTATCCACCGATATGGCTGAAAGCGGCTAACCCGAGTTATGTTCTGTATCTCGAAATGAGTTTGAGGGATTAAGAATCAAATAGCAGAGTTGGCTATCCTCCTAAAGGAACAAAGTAAAAGCACTCAGGGCCAGACAACGCTCAATCAAAAAGAGTCCCACTCACAGGATGGCAATCAGAGTGCTTACAAAAATGGAAAAAAGCAAATCCCTAAACCTCGATCTAGTCAAAGAACCAACAGAACCCCTTAAATCAAAAATCTCAGGGAAGATCGGAGAACTGGCGATATCCGAAGGAAAGTTCGACAAATGGAAGAAACCATCCGTTTATTAAAAGGAACTGGAAACCTGGGAAGTGTCGCCTATTCAGATATCAGCATATTCCCAGGGGCTAGATATCCTGGAAAATTCGAAGTCCTAGAGTTTGAGAAGTACAATGGGGCAGGCGATACCTATACGCACTTGAAAGTATACATTGGTGAGCTAGGGTCTTATGCTAAAGATGAAAGCCTCAGAATGCAGCTTTTCCAAAAGAGTCTCACTGGAATGGCTAGGACATGGTATTCCAGACTTGATAATGCCAAAATCCATAGTTGGGAAGAGCTAGGTCATGCCTTCCTAACGCAATACAGCTTCCAGTCTCAGATGGCTCCAGATCGGTATCAAGTGTCCAAGGTCAAAAAGTAGAGTACTGAGTCTTTCCGAGAGTATGCCCAAAGATGGAGACGTCTGGCAGCACAGGTCAGCCCGCCTATGACAGAAACTGAAATGTTGATAACCTTCATAGACATCCAAGAGGCACCTTACTTTGAGATGGTCCTATCTCGAATAGTAAAGCCATTTTCAGAGATGATCAAATGCTGTGAAATGACAGAGATGGGGCTGAAAGCAAGCAAGATTAAAGATATCAAGGCTTTGAAAGTAGTTGCCGAGCGTATACAGTCTGGCAACTATGCGAGTGATTCCATGAGGATACCCAAGAAAGGCGATGAAGATTATCCCTTATTGTACAGGGGCAGTCTACCAGACCCAATCGTAGTCCCCCCCATTTGGAAAAAGAAAGACATTCTATCATTTCAACAACAGACCGTATTCAACCAATGCCAGGACAGAAAGAGAAAATTTGAAAGAACAGAAAATTGGTTTGTTAGGAATATTCATGAGAATTGTATTCCTATTTATATAAGATTTGATTATAATATTAATAAATAAATATTCAAGTATGTCTGCATTGATGAAAGCTGTAAAGTCCATTGATAGATAATAGGAATATATGTACAAGGACTTAGAATGAATTGATCAAATATGTTAGGTTGATCTTACATAAATAAAACAGCTTTGTGAAGTCCATAAAAAGAAATGATGTACAAGGACTAGAAATAGAAAGATCAAGCTTGTTAGGTTGATCTTATACAATGTAATAGATATGCTTGTCTGATCGTCGAGCACTGCACCAGCCTTCATAGTCTGCCAGGAGAGACAAGGAAGACTAGAGAACTATCAAAGCAGAATGGTAGTCTGTAAGAATAGTAGATCTCGGAGTTTGTAGTCTGCCAGGAGAGACGAGGCAGGATCGTAGTGTGTCGAGAAGAACTTTCTCAGAACCGTAATCTGCTAAGGAAGTCATGTTCAGAATCATAGAGACAGCCTGTCTAAGAGCCGACCGAGCGCCTGCCAAAGCTAAGTCAAGAATTGTAGACCACACTTGAAGTAGTGGAGTTTACTGATCATATCAGAGGCAAAGATCGTAGTCGAGCCAGATCAGATAAAGACAGCAAGTGTTAAGGCAGAAATTGTAGTCTGTCAGTTGATCTGATCTCGGAGTCGTAGTGCCTATAGAGCCAAAGCAAGATCATAGTTTGTAAAACTAAGTCCTCAACAAAATGATCACAATGCCAAGGAAGAATCGTATTGTCAACACGATTCTCAACTGACGAGCACTCCCAGAATATCTAAAAAATGAAGCCTCTGATCTTAACTGAAAAGATGCAATCTCCTTTAAGGAAGCCAGAGAGCACTCAACGAATGGCCAGCAAACAAATAGAAGATCTAAGCACCAACTCAATCGACATCCTGATTGAGAATTAAATCCATTTAGGAGAAGTCTTCAACAAGCAAATACTAAGAAGACTTCAGATGAAGTGACTGACTAAAGAAAGTCAGCTAGTGTAGTAGCTGTCAAGATGAGCAGAAGACATCGATCTTGGGAATAACCAAGATCGTAGTGTTTGCTAAATGAAACAGGAACTGATGCAGTTTACACTGAGATACTGGCCAATATATGAAGAACAAGACTGAAGTGATTAAGCAAAGGTCAAACCATTGATGATAGGTGAACGGGAGATCACAATGAGAAAGAGAGCTGGGTATGCCACAAATTTGATGAGTCTTGTAATTCAAAAGGGCCAGAACAATCAGAAAGTTATCAGTTCCTGAGATAAATTGAGGCAAGCAGAAGTGTTGAAGCACTGCACAAGTGGAAGAAGAGGTGTTCTACATTGCAGATCAGAAGAAAACTCTTCAGAATCTTAGTGTTGTCTCAACCAGTCAACGACCAACATTTAACAGACAAACTACGATCAAGATTCAAAGTCATCTGCATCAGAATCGTAGAGTTTGGGCATCTGAATATTAAAGCATTGGCAACTGTTCAATATGAAGTCTGACATTTAAACGTTGCTAATTGAGAGCATCGATGCAGAAGGACAACTCCTATGGATTCGAATCAAAGAATCAGAAAGGAGAAATAAAGGTGACTACCAGCCTGACATGGGAAAGTGACATCTCTGAAGTGGTAGGTGAAGTAGCAGACTGCTGTAATACCCGAGAATTTCTGAATATTATTAATGAATAAATTAATGAAAGTCGAGTATTTATTTGAATATAAATATTTATGTGTTATGAGATTAGTTAATTCAAATTGAATTTATAATAATTGAGAAGAATATGGAGTTTATGATAAGCTCGAAGAATGCCTTGTGTGGCACAGTGATGAGAATTACGATGATTTAATTAATAAAAGAGGGAATTAATAAGTGAAGGGTTTATTTATAGTATATTGTTAATTAATGGCTATTATGAGTAAGAGAATATTATTGAGTAAATAATTGATGAATATAATAAGAGTTATATTTATTTAATTATTTGTTGTGTGCCATACATATGATAATTAACCATATAATAAGGTTATTAATTGTGGTTATGAATGATAACCGGTTAAAGAGTAAATGAAGAATTAATATAATGATTACTCAATTAATTGCTAAGTGTAAAGTTATGTAATCACTTAGTACATAGTAACTATATCTATATACTATAAAGTGTAGTGTGACATTGAGTTATAACTATGTAATATAGAAACTATATATTAAAAGGAAGTGAGTCACATGATTGGACTTATGAGAATACATATTATGTGTACATTGTACAATATGGGATCAAACAATATTGTATAAAGTGTAGTGTGACACTACAAGAGACTATAGAATATATAAAACTATATAATAAGATTAATGAATTGTATAAGTTACATAAATGATGCTTATGTGACCATGTGATAGGTATAGTACATTAATGTATACCTTATGGAATATTAAATTAGATTATGTGAATAATTGATATTAATAATTATTTCAATAAGTAATATAATTGAAATAATAAAGTTTATAATATTGAGGTGTGTCACTACCTAATTAAATCATAAATTGGTATTATTAAAAAGTACATGGATTATATATTAATGTGTATACATGTACCCCAATTTGCTACCATATAATATTGTTGTGACATTAGAGTCCATATATACACCCAATTGGAGTTAAGACCTAAGTGTGTTATATGTGTATGTATATAAACCTATTGAATGTGATATTTATTCATTCCCTATTTACAAATGCTGAGAATGAGTTTGTCCCAAATTGAGAGCCATTTCACTCATTTCCTCATTCGCGTGAATAGCCAATGGCCTATATTACTCTTCATTGCCAAACTCAATTGCCTAGCTAGCTCAATCAAATGATGAGAGGGAGTGGGTTGATGTGGTGGTTGAACACTATTTTAACAAACATTTGTTGTCCATCATCTTCTCTCTTCCTCCAATGGTTTGAATTGATGGACAATGGCTTGTCATGGTTAGTAAGTTTCCTATAAATTGAGCACTCCACTTCATTCATTTGTTGCTGAAAATTGTTGCTAAGTGTTGCAAGAGTGAGTTGAGAGCATAATCTAAGAATTCAAGCAAAGCTCTAAAGCTCAAGAGGTATAATGCTTGAACCCACCTTGAAATTCAATTCATAGAAATTCACATGAGATAGTTAAAATTGATATATGTGAGGGTACTAGCATGATTAGTAAAGTATATAGGTGTGTTGAATGTGCAAGGTGGTAGTGTATAAGCTTGTGTCATAAGCAAATTGAGTGATGGTCTAGAAGCTCTGCAATAGCAGAGAACTTTCTGGTCTGGAACCGGAGTGGGGCGGCGCGCCACTCCCTAGTACAAACAGGGCGTGGCCGCGCCCTTCTGCAGAACTGAGTGACACTTTTTATGTCTTCTGAAATAATGAGCATGCTACTTTAACTCAACAATGCCTATTTTTATCCATAACATACTGACAGAAGTGACCTTGCAGAACAACTTACCAAAACTTGATTTTTTAAAGAAAACTTAAAGTTGTCAAAAGCAAACTTGTCAAACTAGAACACTTTGAGTTCTGAAATTTCAAGCATGTTTATGTGGTCTATTTATATGTATATGCAAGCATGAAAGTATGAAAGCATGATGTAAAATAGGTGGACTTTCCTTGTATGCGTAAATGATTTCGATAGCCTTCTAATGGAAACTTAGAGTTTCAAATATGAACTTGATAAGCTATATGTCCTTTAAGTTCTGAACTTGTGAGCATGTTTAGGTAGTATAATTATGTACATATATGAGCATGCCATATGATATATGAAGCTACTTTGTATGATTAGTTAGACATGAGGTTTTTTTTTTTGAAGAAACCTTAAGAGTTCATGAAACTAGTTGGTTGATAACCACCTTGCATTTATTTTGAAAATTTTGACTATCTTGATAGGGTCCCATATGCCTCTAGAAATGCTAGAAATGAATGCCTAGCTAGTCATATGCATTGTAGACTAGTTGAGCATGAATTAAGACAAGTTGAGCGAACTTCATAACTTAAAATACATGACTAAGGTAACTTGAGCATATGTAGTTGAGACATATGGACCTCATTGCATGTGTATATTGAATAAACGTGAGGAACATTGTAATCGAACACGTTAAGCCTCATTAATTGGAAATTGTTAGGACTATGTGGAAAGCATGACAAAAAAGTCAAACTTATCACAACATGTATGTTTTTGCATAAGTTATCATATATATATATATATATGTGGGTGTGCAAGCTAGGCCAGGCATTGTGTAGCTCAGCTCTGATCTGAACTGGAAGCAGCGCGGCCGCGCCACTCCTTAGTTCAAATCAAGAGCGGCCGTGCCGACTTGCAGTGTTGTCTGACCATTCTAATTGTGATTTGAGATTTGAAGCATGCATGTATTGTTGTACTAATCTATAATACTTGTCCAGAACATTATTCAAAGTATCAATGAGCATGTTAAGATGGAATCATATTGAATTGATAAAGTGTTCGTAAACTTTCAAGTGTTAAGATAACGATTACGAACTATGTGATGTGATTTCATAGTGTCTTATTCACGAATGGGGTGCCATGTGTACGTAAAGTACGTAATGACGAACGTATAGGATTATACGACTAAGTTAGAATCATATATGTATACTTGAATTCCATAACGAGTTTGTGTATCGAATGTATAATGCTAATGAATGTCCTATATACGTAAATATGTTATATTAGGACTCGAAAAGCATTGATAAACTTTACTTTGGTAATCTACGTTTAAGGTAAGTTTCCTTGAACCCGTTCTTGTATTATTAATTGCAAGTTCCTTAAATTACTCTTTATTAAGCGTTCATTAAGCTTGTGCTATTATTGTCGTACAAGTAAACTTTTGGAAATTTGCAATTCATGTATTATAACTATATACTTCATGGATAAGATAAAAGTCGATTTATATTCTTCGAACTTTAAATCTTGAGGTTGAATTTGTGATTTTTCTTATATACCTTGAAAGAGTGGTCTAAGCCATTTGATTCGGTTAGACTTATATCATGATTAGAAAGCTGTCCAAACCAATTGAATGGTGCGGAGTCTTATATTGACTGTGATGAACAACTTTCTTTGAAGGGAAAATATATTTGTCGGGAGACCAGCGTGCGCACTTGAGTACGATTGAATGTTATGCATAATATAGGGTACTTTAGGTTGATCACCTGTTGTACTTGTTTTGTTGGATTATCAGTATATTTCTGTTAATTCTAGTAGAAGTTCATAGTCCTTAGTGACTGCTCAGTATTCAATTATCTTGAAATCTTGAATTGATTTAGATTTGGATCTTATTGATATCTTTCTATCCTTAGCGACTATTATTGAGAACTGTTGATATTTCTTGCTATCCTTGAACTATCATACCTTGTTATGCCTTTTGTGATTCGAAACCTGTAGTACTCAGCCTTATTGTTATATTACCTGCTGAGCAAACGTGTTGCTCATTCTTGTTTTTCCTAAAATATTTCAGTTAAGCCAGAGCAGTGTGGACCCTCGGGCACCGACAAGGGCAAGGGCAAGGCTACTGAATATCTTAATATTAAGTAGTACTTTATGATTGTAATAAGAACTTATGTTGTTATGTATTAGTTAGGTTTATATATGCTTAAGATATGTTTAATCTATGTAATCGATGTTTAAGTTGCGAGACCTTGGGACATGAATAAATTATATTAATTAAATGTAATCTATTCAGTAGTAGTGTTGTGTATTATTTTGCTGTGCAATGCGACATTTAGTCGTATTATTATTATGGTGTTAGATTATAGAACGTGACAAACTGAATTCGAGACTATGTGGCAGTCCGAATTTGGGGGCGTCACTGGTTTATATCAAAGCTATAGCTATAAACCTTAGGAGTGAGTGTCCTTAGATTATAACTTAGGAGAACTTAGAAGATAGAAAGGGATTGAAACTCATGTAGAGTTTTCCTTGTGAGACTTAATGTGTTATGAAATGTAACTTCATTCTATACAATGAACTTATGTTTTATTTAACATTCTAATGGAGTTTATGTTTGTTTGTCTTGTGTTTGTGATTATAGGATGACAGACATGGGAGTACCTAGTAGAGTGGTAGAGGAGGATCCCAGAGATATACATGTGGTATATGAGGCAACTCTAAAGGCTGTGCCTGTGCAGGCTGTTGCACCGTATGAGTCTGACGACGAGGATGAGATCAAGGTGGAGTTTGATCCAGAGGAGGAGCTTATGGAGGACAATCCTATTGAGGACGATCCTACGGAGAGCAAGCCCATGAAGGACTCTCACGAGCCTAACCTGGAGGAGCATATGCTGGGAGAGTACGAGGAGCGTATTCTAGAGTTGGACTGTAGAGTGCAGGAGCTAAAGGCCGAGGCCCAGGAGAGAGAGTCCGAGTTCCAGAAGCTGAGGGATGAGGACCATCAGAGAAAGCTAGCGATGCAGGAGTTAAAGGTAGAGATTGCATATCGTAGGGAGGCAGGGATCTAGATGGGGACCTTATTCCATAGGTCGGTATCCAGAAATGTAGACTTGGCAGGAAAGTTAGAAGAGGTCGAGTAGAGGGAGTTGAGTGAGAAGACTGAGAAGGAAGCACTCCGTACTCAGCTAGAATTATGGGTGATGGATAGGATCCACTTCGAGGAGAAGTGGGAAGCGGCTAACGAGAGAGCTGACGACCTAGAGGATGAGGTCGGATGCAAGAAGAGGAAGATGAACAAGATGGGGTATGTGTTCCGTTCAGCTTTCGAGAGGGTGATCGACAGTGTATACCACTACCCAGCGGAGCAGGGACAAACCCTACATACTTTTGAGCCGAGAGTTGATGGCATACATAGCGCAAATCGAGTATAAGAGCACTGTAGAGCGTGGGATGATAGGATGAGACCCCTTAGTATATCTACTAGTAGTATTAGTAGTTCTTTGTATGTGATGATTATATTGTGATGTAATCCCACTCTTTTGTGTAAGATATGGGATAGTGATGTAAACCCCGAGTAAGTTTATGTTAGAGGGGTAGTAGGTTGGTATATTCACCGTCTTTTGTGATATTAGGGGATATGTGATAGCATTTATAGAAATATGCTAGGGATAATCATGTAATGAAACGATTTGACCAATGAATATAAATGAAGCTTATTTCAGCACCGTGTTATAATTTTATTCTATTTAGTATTTAAAGAAATACTTAAGTAATAATATTGAGTATTAATAAAATGAAAAATTTTGTGATGCAGAAAATGCCGCCCAGACGTAGATTAACTGCACCTGAGGAATTAGTTAACAATGAGAGGGAACGAGTAGACCCGATCCAGAAGCTAGTTGATCTGTTAGGAGAGGCTCTTAGGGAAAGGGACAACGAACCCGTTCGCCCCAATTCTCAAACAGTACCAGTGACAAACTTTAAGGACGTTAGGAGTGTAGGACCCCCAGAGTTCGAGGGTACTACCGACCCAATCATTGCGCAAACCTGGATAAAAGAGATCGAGAAAGCTTTCACCATAGCTCGAGTGGGTGAAGACCAACAGACGGTATTTGCTACATATATGATAAGAGGAGAAGCGAACTACTGGTGGGAGGCTAATCAACATAGAGCTGGAGAATGGATAATAACGTGGGAAAGATTTAAGATGCTATTTTTCGAGAACTACTTCCCAAAAAGCATGAAGAATAGGATGGAGGTTAAATTTTTAGAACTGAAGCAAGGTGATATGACGGTGGTGCAGTATGCGGCTAAGTTCAATAAACTAGCACGATTTTCAGAACACAAAGTTGGAGACGAAGAGAGGAAGGCGAGACATTTTGAACAAGGACTGAAGCCTTAGCTGTTTAATAAGGTATCAGTTCTTCAAATTAATTTCTTTGCGACATTGCTGGAGAAGGCAATCATTGCGAAAGGTGGCAATGAGGCCTTAAGTCTGTATAACAAGGAGAAGAAAGGAAAGAATACCGGAGGAGAAAACCGGGGAGGAGGTAGCAGCAGTGGAGGAAGTAATTTGGGAAAGAGGAAGTGGGAGAACAACAACAACAACAACAATCAATCAATCGGGGAACTATTGTGGAGGATTTAAGAAGAGGGCAGAGGGATGCCCAAAATGTGGAAAGAATAACCAAAGTGAGTGCTGGAAGGGACGCAGCACTTGCTACAACTGCGGTCAGGAGGGGCATATTTTACCCAACTGCCCGAAACCAAAGAAGATCCAAGGATGTTTTCCTTGCTGCTCGACGGAGCACCGGATCAAGGATTGCCAGAAGAAGGGAAGTGGCGGAGGTAGCAACCAACAAGGGGGAAACAAACTGATGATCAGTGGACCGGCACAATCCAACCGCCCAACCGCTAGAACCTTTAACATGATCGTCCAGGATGAAGTAGCTGCGAAGGACGTGGTGCCAGGTATAATCCCAATCGATAATATAAATGCCTATGTATTATTTGATTCGGGTGCCACCTGTTCTTCTGTATCTGAAGAATTTACTAGTAGACTTAATACACCCCGAGAACGATTAGAAGATCCCTTGAACATAGAAGTTACGAATAAGTAAATAATCTATATAGAATTTGTTTACCGAAATTATCGGGCAAACATTACAGATCATGAACTAAACGTAGACTTGATTCCAATTGGATTGGGGGAATTTGACGTAATACTGGGAATTGATTGGTTGTATAACCATGCTGTAATAATTGACTGTCAGAATAAATGTGTGAACCTTCAGACTCCGAGTAAGTCTAAGGTAGTGTTTTATGGTAGCTCATCGCTTAAGCAATCGTGTTGTCTTACGATGATGCAGGCCAAGAAATTGTTAAGGAAAGGATGTGTAGGTTACTTAGCTTACATTGTAGATACTCGAAAAAAGGGAGTAGAAATTAAGGATATATCTGCAGTGAATGAATTCCAAGATGTATTTCTGGACGATCTGCATGGTCTTCCGCCAGACAGAGAAATCGAATTCGTAATATACTTAGCACCGGGAACTGCACTGATTTCGAAAGCTCCATATCGTATGGCGCTAGTAGAAATGAAAGAATTGATGATACAATTGCAAGAGTTATTAGATAAAGGTTACATACGGCCAAGTGTGTCTCCTTGGGGAGCACCAGTGTTATTTGTTAAAAAGAAGGACGGATCGATGAGGCTCTGTATCAATTATCGAGAATTGAACAGAGTAATGATCAAGAACAGATATCCATTACCGAGGATAGACGACTTTTTTGATCAACTGAAGGGAGCGAAGTGTTTCTCGAAGATCGACCTACGGACAGGTTATCACCAACTGAAAGTAAGGGAAGAAGACATACCAAAGACTGTGTTTCGAACCCGTTATGGACATTACGAGTTTTTGGTAATGTCATTCGGACTGACTACTGCTCTGGCAGCATTTATGGACTTGATGAACTGAGTTTTCAAGCCATACTTGGATAAGTTTGTGGTGGTTTTCATCGACGACATCTTGATCTACTCGAAGACAAAGGAAGAGCACGCCGAACATCTGAAAATTATTTTGGAGGTACTAAGGAAAGAAAAGATGTATGCAAAATTTTCTAAGTGTGAATTTTGGATGGAGAAGGTTCAATTCTTAAGTCACATAGTGGATAAGAATGGAATCTCAATAGACCCTGCAAAGTTCGAAGCAGTAAGTAATTGGGAGCAGCCAAGAACACCAACGGAGGTGAGAAGTTTCTTAGGGTTAGTTGGGTACTATTGAAGATTCATCCAAGATTTTTCTAAGATAGCCACCCCGTTGACCAATCTGAAGAGGAAAACGGTGAAATTTGTATGGATGAACAAATGCGAAAAGAGTTTTTAAGAGTTGAAGAAGATATTAAGCGAGGCGCCTATGTTGTCATTACCGGACGATGCGGGAGGTTTTGTGGTGTATAGTGACGCATCGCACAAGGGACTTGGTTGTGTGCTAATGCAGCACAGAAAAGTCATTGTGTATGCATCACGACAATTAAAGTACTACAAAAAATGATACCCTACTCATGACTTGGAGTTAGCGACAGTAGTTTTTGCTTTGAAGATATGGAGACATTATTTGTACGAAGAGAAATGTGAGATATACACGGACCATAAAAGTCTGAAATATATCTTCACACAGAAGGAGTTGAATATGCGCCAGAGAAGGTGGTTAGAATTAATCAAGGATTATGACTGCGATATTCTTTATCACCCGGGTAAGGCAAACGTAGATGCCGACGCTCTGAGTAGAAAAGGAAGGGAGAAACTGTTTCACTTGACGACTCAGGAGGAGTTAATAAGGGAAATGGAAAAATTGGAAATAGAGGTAAAAGGGCCGGAGAGGTCTGAAGAAAAGTTATTTGTAATGGAAGCTAGTCCAACATTGTTGGATAGAGTAAAGGAATCACAAGAGAAGGATGAAGAGTGCGAGAAAATTAGAAGAAGGATCGCAGAAAATGAAGAAGAAAGATTCCGAATAGATAAAGACGGTATCTTGATATTCGAAGGGAGAGTGTGGGCGCCAGCGGTAACCGAATTAAGAGAATAAATTTTGCAGGAGGCACATAATACGACGTATTCCGTTCATTCGGGAGGCACGAAGATGTACTGAGATTTGCGACAACATTTTTGGTGGCCCAATTTGAAACGGGAAGTCGCAGAGTGCGTTAGTAGATGTCTGACTTGCCAACGCGTTAAAGTAGAGCACCAGAAGCCGAGTGGTTTACTACAGCAGTTGGAAATACCAGAATGGAAATGGGAGCACATTACGATGGACTTCGTGGTGGAACTTCAAGTTACGTAGAAAGGTTATGATGCCATTTGGGTTATCTTAGATCGACTAACAAACACCGCACATTTCCTACCGATCAAGATCCGCTATAGTTTGAATCAGTTAGCATGCCTATATATAAATGAGATTGTTTCACGACATGGAGTGTCGGTGTCCATTGTCTCTGATCGAGATCCGCGCTTCACGTCAAACTTTTGGAAGATCTTGCAAGAGAGAATGGGAACACAGTTGAGGTTGAGTACCGCTTACCATCCTTAGACAGATGGAAAAAATGAGCGAACGATACAAACGCTGGAAGACATGCTTAGGACTTGCGTGATGGATTTTAAGGGAAATTGGGACGGCAACCTACCCTTAGTTGAATTTGCATATAACAATAGTTACAATGCAAGTATCGGCATGCCACCATACGAAGCTCTTTACGGGAGAAAATGTAGAACGCCGTTATATTGGGACGAAGTCGGAGAACGACGAATACTCGGACCAGAGTTAGTACAACAAATCGCTGACGTGGTGACAGTGATAAGAGCCAGACTAGCGCAGCTCAAGATCGCCAGAAAAAGTACGCAGACTTGCATTGACAAGACTGAGACTTTAAAGTCGGTATTTTCGTATTCTTGAAGGTATCTCCTTGGAAGGGGAAAATACGGTTTGGCAAGAAAGGAAAGTTGAGTCCGAGATTCATAGGACCGTTCGGGATATTGAAGCGAGTGGGCGAAGCGGCATACAAAGTTGCATTACCACCTGAGTTGGAACACATCCACAACATGTTCCACATCTCCGTGTTGCTTTCGTACAAGTCCGACTACAAGCACGTGATTTCTTATGAGCCCATTCAAGTGGAGAAGAACCTAGCGTATGAAGAAATTCCTGTCCAAATACTAGATAGGAAAGAATAGACATTAAGGAATAAAGTTATCTCCTCTGTAAAAGTACTTTGGCATAACCACGATGTCGAGGAGGCTACGTGGGAATTAGAAGATAGGATGATGAGGAACTATCCCCATCTATTTGTGTAACCTTATAACAATTCCAAGGATGAAATTTTTATAAGGGGGGGGGGGAATATGTAATACCCGGGAATTTCTGAATATTATTAATGAATAAATTAATGAAAGTCGAGTATTTATTTGAATATAAATTTTTATGTGTTATGAGATGAGTTAATTAAAATTAATTCAAATTGAATTTATAATAATTGAGAAGAATGTGGAGTTTATGATAAGCTCGAAGAATGCCTTGTGTGGCACAATGATGAGAATTACGGTGATTTAATTAATAAAACAGGAAATTAATAAGTGAAGGGTTTATTTATAATATATTGTTAATTAATGACTATTATGAGTAAAAGAATATTATTGAGTAAATAATTGATGAATATAATAAGAGTTATATTTATTTAATTATTTGTTGTGTGCCATACATATGATAATTAACCATATAATAAGGTTATTAATTGTGGTTATGAATGCTAACCGGTTAAAGAGTAAATGAAGAATTAATATAATGATTACTCAATTAATTGCTAAGTGTAAAGTTATGTAATCACTTAGTACATAGTAACTATATCTATATACTATAAAGTGTAGTGTGACATTGAGTTATAACTATGTAATATAGAAACTATATATTAAAAGGAAGTGAGTCACATGATTGGACTTATGAGAATACATATTATGTATACATTGTACAATATGGGATCAAACAATATTGTATAAAGTGTAGTGTGAAACTACAAAAGACTATGGAATATATAAAACTATATAATAAGATTAATGAATTGTATAAGTTACATAAATAATGCTTATGTGACCATGTGATAGGTATAGTACATTAATGTATACCTTATGGAATATTAAATTAGATTATGTGAATAATTGATATTAATAATTATTTCAATAAGTAATATAATTGGAATAATAATGTTTATAATAATGAGATGTGTAACTACCTAATTAAATCATAAATTGGTATTATTAAAAAGTACATGGATTATATATTAATGTGTATACATGTACCCCAATTTGCTACCATATAATATTGTTGTGACATTAGAGTCCATGTATACACCCAATTGGAGTTAAGACCTAAGTATGTTATATGTGTATCTATATAAACCTATAGTATGTGATATTTATTCATTCCCTATTTGCAAATGCTGAGAATGAGTTTGTCCCAAATTGGGAGTCATTTCCCTCATTTTCTCATTCACGTGAATAGCTAATGGCCTATATTACGCTTCATTACCAAACTCAATTGCTTAGCTAGCTCAATCAAATGATGAGAGGGAGTGGGTTGATGTGATGGTTGAACACTATTTCACCAAACATTTGTTGTCCATCAGCTTCTCTCTTCCTCCAATTGTTAGAATTCATGGACAATGGCTTGGCATGGTTAGTAAGTTTCTTATAAATTGAGCACTCCCCTTCATTCCTTTGTTACTGAAAATTGTTGCTAAGTGTTGCAAGAGTGAGTTGAGAGCATAATCTGAGAATTCAAGCAAAGCTCTAAAGCTCAAGAGGTATAATGCTTGAACCCACCTTGAAATTCAATTTATAGAAATTCACATGAGATAGTTGAAATTGATATATGTGAGGGTACTAGCATGATTAGTAAAGTATATAGATGTGTTGAATGTGCAAGGTGGTAGTGTGTAAGCTTGTGTCATAAGCAAATTGAGTGATGGTCTAGAAGCTCTGCAATAGCATAGAACTTTCTGGTCTGGAACCGGAGCTGGCGCTGCCGCGCCACTCCCTAGTATAAACAGGGCTCGGCCGCGCCCTTCTGCAGAACTGAGTGACACTTTTTAAGTCTTCTGAAATAACGAGCATGCTACTTTAACTCAAAAATGCCTATTTTTGTCCATAACATACTGACAGAAGTGACCTTGCGTAGAACAACTTACAAAAACTTGATTTTCTAAAGAAAACTTAAAGTTGTCAAAAGCAAACTTGTCAACTAGAACACTTTGAGTTCTTAAAATTCAAGCATGTTTATGTGGTCTATTTATATGTATATGAAAGCATGAAAGTATGAAAGCATGATGTAAAATAGGTGGACTTTCCTTGTATGCTTAAATGATTTCGATAGCCTTCTAATGGAAACTTAGAGTTTCAAATATGAACTTGATAAGCTATATGTCCTTTAAGTTCTGAACTTGTGAGCTTGTTTAGGTAGTATAATTATGTATATACATGAGCATGCCATATGATATATGAAGCTACTTTGTATGATTAGTTAGACATGAGGTTTTTTTTTTTGAAGAAACCTTAAGAGTTCCTAAAACTAGTTGGTTGATGCATGTATTCTGAAAATTTTGACTATCTTGATAGGGTCTCATATGCCTCTAGACATTATAGAAATGAATGCCTAGCTAGTCATATGCATTATAGACTAGTTGAGCATGAATTAAGACAAGTTGAGCGAACTTCATAACTTGAAATACATGACTAAGGTAACTTGAGCATATGTAGTTGAGACATATAGACCTCATTTCATGTGTATATTGAATAAACGTGAGGAACATTATAATCGAACACGTTAAGCCTCGTTAAATGGAAATTGTTAGGACTATATGGTAAGCATGACATAAGAATCAAACTTATCACAACATTTATGTTTTTGCATGTGTTATCATATATATATGTGGGTCTGCAAGCTAGGCTAGGCATTGTGTAGCTCAGCTCTGATCTGAACTGGGAGCAGCGCTGCCGTACCACTCCTTAGTTCAAATCAAGCGCGGCCACACCGACTTGCAGTGTTGTCTGACCATTCTAATTGTGATATGAGATTTGAAGCTTGCATGTATTGCTGTACTAATCTGTAATATTTGTCCAGAACGTTATTCAAAATATCAATGAGCATGTTATGATGGAACCATATTGAATTGATAAAGTGTTTGTAAACTTTCAAGTGTTAAGATAACGATTACGAACTATGTTATGTGATTTCATAGTGTCTTATTAACGAATGTGGTGCTATGTGTACGTAAAGTACATAATAACGTACGTATAGGATTATACGACTAAGTTAGAATCATATGTGTATACTTGAATTCTATAACGAGCTTGTGTATCGAATGTATAATGCTAATGAATGTCCTATATACGTAAATATGTTAGAATAGGATTTAAAAAGCGTTGATAAGCTTTACTTTAGTAATTTACGTTTAAGGCAAGTTTCCTTGAACTCGTTCTTGTATTATTAATTGCAAGTTCCTAACCCTACTCTTTATTAAGCGTTCATTAAGCTTGTGCTATTATTGTCGTACAAGTAAACTTTTGGAAATTTGCAATTCATGTATTGTAACTATATACTTCATGGATAAGATAAAAGTCGATTTATATTCTTCGAACTTTAAATCTTGAGGTTGAACTTATAATTGTTCTTATATACCTTGAAAGAGTGGTCTATGCCATTTTACTCGGCTAGACTTATATCATGATTAGAAAGTTATCCAATCCAATTGAATGATGCGGAGTCTTATATTGACTGAGATAAACAACCTTCTTTGAAGGGAAAATATATTTGTCGGGAGACCGGCGTGCACACTTGAGTACGATTGAATGTTATGCATAATATAGGGTACTTTAGGCTGATCACCTGTTGTACTTATTTTGTTGGATTATCAGTATATTTCTGCTAATTCTAGTAGAAGTTCATAGTCCTTAGTGACTACTCAGTATTTAATTATCTTGAAATCTTGAATTGTTTTAGCATTGGATCTTATTGATATCTTTCTGTCCTTAGCGACTGTTATTGAGAACTATTGATATTTCTTGCTATCCTTGAACTATCATACCTTGCTATACCTTTTTGAGATTCAAAAACTATTGTACTCACCCTTATTGTTATATTACTTGCTGAGAAAATTTGTTGCTCATTCTTGCTTTCCCTAAAATATTTCAGTTAAGCCAGAGCAGTGTGGACCTTCGGGCATCGACAAGGGCAAGGGCAAGGCTACTGAATAGCTTAATATTAAGTAGCACTGTATGATTGTAATAAGAACTTATGTTGTTATGTATTAGTTAGGTTTATATATGCTTAAGATATGTTTAAGCTATGTAGTCGATGTTTAAGTTGCGAGACCTTGGGATGTGAATAAATTATATTAATTAAATGTAATCTATTCAGTAGTAGTGTTGTGTATTATTCCGCTGTGCAATGCGACATTTAGTCATATTATTATTATGGTGTTAGATTATAGAACGTGACGAACTGAATTCGAGACTCTGTGGTAGTCCGAATTTGGGGGCGTCACAACTGCTGTGTCAGAAAAGTCAAAAATGAGCCGTCACGTCAAATCGGCAATCTGCACCAAATAACTCGAGATCTGCGAAGCAATTCAAATAGCTTCCAACGACGATTTTCCAACTGGAAGATCATGGAAGGGTATTTAACAGCTGAAGCTTCAAAGATGAAAGATTTGCTGAGTTGCAGAATCATTGAGTTGTTGGAATTCTATGTTGTTGACTCTACGAGTTCTACGTAGTTGAAAAGAACATGTCTCAGTGGCAGTGAGACTGTGAAAGTAGAAGTGAAGTAGATTTGAAGAAGGACATTAACAGACTAAGGCTTCACTCAACAACGATCAGAATGCCATTGAAAATGGCAGCTAAGCTGAGTGCCGAGAAGGCAAAAAAGATAGCATTCAGAAAAGTGGCAGAGCAGAAAGAAGATTCGAAGAGCCACTCTACGAATCACCATGAAAAACTAAAAGCTGAAGTAGAACAAATGTAGAACCACGTATGCATATCATTCAAGAAGGGTTCAGAGAATGCTAAGGACCAGAAGAAGTTGACCAGTAATGACAAGCCTTAGCAGACCCAAGTGGTGATGGTGAAGCTGAGATCAGAAAGATGAGCAAAACAGAAAGAAGATCAGCTGCACCAGAGAAGAAGACTGCTAAGTACTCAAGATGTTATGCTTTAATGAACATCTTAGCAGTCTATCCAGTGGTGGTCCAGACTCGACGCAGAATGCAAAGAGGACCACGCCAAGATGCTAATTACCAATAAATGATCAAGCTTCAAGACATCTTAGCAGCAAAGCACTAACAACAACTACAACAACAACAAGTAGCCAGGGCCTGAGAGGTCCTTGTCTGTGGGACTAAATTTAGTTCCAAGGATACTGGCCTTGAAGATTTCTTAGTGAACTGGAGTTCCAAGCCTGATGGGCTTGAAGAGTTCTTAGTGAGCTAGTGAAGTGCCAAGGCTGCTGACCTTGAAGGAATCTTAGTGATTCGAGGTGCTGCCCTTTGATTAGTGGAATTCCTGCTAGTGAAGAAGAAGAGTGGATTAGGAGCTTGAGTCTCTGAACCACTTAAAATCTCTTGTGTCTTTTACATTCAGTCATTTACTTTCTGTCATTTACATTATGTACTTAACTGTTATAACTGTCATGTATGTAATAACTACTTACAACGAAACTGACTTCACAAACAATGTGTAACAATGTTTATGAATATTTAAATGAAGGGGATCTTTAACTTATTTCGCTGTGCTTGAAAAGATTCTTATGTTTGTCATATGCTAATTCATTAGCAATACAAAATAAACTGGAAAAAAGTATTTTAAAAGAAAAAGGATCTATTCAACCCTCCCTTCTAGATCTATTGTGTGCCTACTGGGAACCAACAATTGGTATCAGAGCAAGTTCTCATACTATACCCTAAAGCTAATCTCTTTCAGTCTGATCCAAGACACAAACATTGTTCTAAACTTAGTTTAGTAGTAAGTCACTTGTAAATGCAGATAAGCTCACACGTTGGAAATTATGTGTACAGGTAAATGTGAATATACATCTAAAGCTGCTCAGATTGGTCCATATTCTTAAATGCTATAGCAACAAGACCAACCCTTGTCCACAGTTAATCTTCTAGTCTGCAGACCAGAGATGGGAAGTCAAGAAGCATCAAAAGAAGAGAATTTGTATCCACCTATTCTGAAAGATGAAAGGCCTATATATACTATGAAATGCTTATCCAGAGGAGAAAGAAGATTTTCTCCAATATGTATTTGGCTAACCAGCAGTTGGATATGAATCTTGAGGTTCAAGGCTATCAAAGAACTAAAGCTGCCAAGACTTTCCTAGCTCACTTCTCCAAGACTATATCGGATTGATCGAAGGTCAAATAGAGCAACAAGCTGCCAACAATTAATGCAAAGATATGCACATCAAGGCCTAGCATCATAAGAGCAAGACAAATAACTATAACAGAACTAACAGTGTAAAGGTACGATTCCTCATTAATACCCATGTGTACATCATGATGCATCACCTTATAAACTACTACAGTATTCTATCAAGAAACCATACTCTTCCTAAAGAGGGGAAGAGAGAAAGTACATTAAGGTTGGAAACTTAACTGTCAACAAACTTTCTCTCCACCCACGTTTTAGGTTGAAGATAACATCTTGAAAGAAGTCTAAATTATGTCATAAGCTAAACAAATCTAATTAAGCTTAGATTAACCCTTGCTGAAGGGTTGGTATATATGCATATATATACAAACCTATGTTCTATGTTTTTGATAAAACATAGAGTATAATCAACACTAGGGAAGTATCTTGAAGACTTTTAGAAACTGATCATCTCTATAAATTGACCGGATACAATAAGTAATAGAGTTGATTCTTACTCTGTGAACATTCAAAATCTGTGAACATAACCAAACAAATGGTGAAACAATAAAAGAGAAAGAGTGTTCATTAAAATGCTTAAATCATGCACACACTCACTATCATGCATTAAACATCATATCTAAATATGTTATATGCATGAATATGATTGTTGATGTTAATTTGATATATATTCAAAAATATGAGGAATAGGGATTTTTGAGAAAACTAACCTAGCAGGACCCAATCAATCATGGGTACCAAAATAGAAATTATCTAAACCTACAGGCACTTGGTCTATCTGACCACACTAAGGAATGCTGAAGCAGATGGCTTCAGTCACGAAGATTCAACTAGCTGGAGGCTCAAGACATTTCAGCAATGTGCTTGACAAAATCATCCTATGCCAAAGCCTATTCTAGAAGACTTGCTAAGTTTACATGGTTGCTGATCTCCATATGGAAGTGAGATATTCATGACAAGATGAAGGACATCTCATATGCTTATTTATATAAAGAATATCAACTCAGAGGGTACATCAAAAAAGTTCACATCAGAGGATTATCAAGCATTGATCATGAAGAATGTATCATAGAAGCAGAACTCCACGAGTGCAGTCTGCCAAAGAGCTTAAGAGAAATCGTAGTATTCTCTATGATCTAGACTGAGCCCAGCCTGTGCAAGCCAACACACGACTTTTATGGCATAATGACCACAATCGTAGTGTTCCTCCAGTCATCTTCAAAGTTTGTAGTTCTGATGAAGGGAGGAAGAGCAACAATTGAAGAAAGGTTTATAGCCGTTGACAAATTGATAGTACCAATGATTATACATTTATCCTTAGTGTATATTGAAGAAACTAAGGAAGGACTACAAGACTGCTGAAAACACCTTTTCAGGTGTCAGATGAAAAAGACTACATTTGTAGTTTTGTCAACAATCGTGGAGTGATAAGGTCTAATGAAGATATTTATGACTCAATAAGGATTGTTCAATTATGATGATTCTCAACTTGAAGAAGGTATGCAAGACCGCCTTATCTATGCATACAAAGAAGAAGAATTCATCATTCTCATAGAAGATAGTACCAACTATAGGGGAGCAATAATCTGCTAAGAACAGCTGCACTAATGATGTTAAAGGAGCACAAATACTTATAGTCTTTCTAACATTGAAGATAGCTACTTATTGAATAAGGAAGATCAGAAGAGAAATTGAAGGTGATGAAGACTATGGAACAACAGCTGAAGATATGGAGATGGTGAAGCTCAAAGAGCAAAATGAAGAAGTGGAATTCTTGCCAGAAGGTCTGAATAGGCTCAGGAGATAGGTCAACCATGGTGCATGTCTGATGACCACACCATGAATATCAAGACCACTTCTGTCAAGATCATAGAGACAGGAGCAAACCCAAAACAGAAACATTCCAGTTATAGAGTCCCAAAACTTTGTCACTGATGAACCAAATGAAGATCCATAATCAAGTAGTAACGTCCCAAAACGTGCTACTGATAACCATATAAACTACCCACCTCAAATCGTAGAGTGCCTACGATCAAACATCTGATCGTAGTGTAAGAGCAGGAGAACACCACGATTGCAGCCTATACAAAACCAACACCATTGAATATCAAGAGTTGGTGAATGAACTCCCCAACAGAGAGGTCAAATGTGATGCCAGTACTGACCATGTCTAAAGCTCTTCATCTAGTAAGCGCCTCAGGGATAAACCTGACCCTTAGCCTTGAGCTAAGAGGTTGGCCCTTCCTGAGCTACCTTATTTCAGAAGGAGTGCGAATATTGAATGCATCACAAGAATCTCTTTTGAAGCAAGCAGCACCTCATCAGAAGAATACAAGCTGCAAATGAGAATTGCCAAACCCTTAGAGTCTAAATAAAGAAGTTGTCTATTGAAGAATGACCACATACTACGATCTTCGAAGAAGATGGAAAGGTTGTAGATCAGTTTGGGAAATCATGGAGTATTGAGCCGAGTCATAAGAACACTCCACGAGCTGAAGAAGTCACTAGTCAACTGAAGAAAAGTCAAATCTGATAAAATGACATGGTAGAAGAAGTTATAGATTATGACCTATTAGATTCTTACAACTGTCCCACTAAGAAATGTGGAGGGAACAGTTAAAAGAGGGAAATTCAAATTATTGGCAGTTACAACTTCGAGAGTTCATCAAAAGCTGCAAGTCTGTCAAATCAATACACACTCTCTCTTAAGCCAACACCTAAACATCTTCAAACAGCCAAATTCTCTCAAACAGTTATAGATCCTCAAATTGCTTCCTGACATCTTCCAATATTCTCATAAAGTCATAAACTCAAAAAACCCTAACTCTTCAAATGGCAGACTGGCGAGTAATCACTGGTATTCAACTTGGGACGAAGAAGTTTGAGAAATCGGAGAAGAAGTTCAGAGATATTCTTCAGCTTGTGAAGAAGGCTGGATTCTCAAAATGCCTTGAGTAAAAACACTCGAATAAATGTTGACTTGGTTAAAGAATTCCACTCCAACACAACCATGAATTCTAGAACCCTATCTACAAAGGTCAAAGGTCAGATTCTGAAACTGAAATCCACTGACATCAACCAGTGCTTAGGTTTTCCTGACGTAGGTCTAAAAAATCTAGATGAAATCGACTCGGAAGAAGCCAAGAAGATTATGTTGTACAAGAGAAATCCTAGTCTGAAGGATATGAAGAAAAAGGAGTTTCCTGAAGAATTCGAGTTCCTTACAGAGATAGTGGGCAAATGTATACTATACAAGGACACTGCACATGACACTATGAGTGATTAACAGTTGAAGATCATGGCTGCAATAGTATTGAAGAAGCAAATTAATTTTGGAGCTGTCCTGCTCTACCTAATGTCCAAATGGCTGGACAAGGCTGAGAAGAAGAAGTTAACACAGAAACCGCTCACAAAGGTTTTCCGTGGAAGGTTCTTGAGTATTATTCTGAAGAAGAAGCTGAAGAATAAGATTAAGGATGATGAAGGTGTAATCCTAAACAGCCATAAGGTGATGACCCCTACGCTGTTTACAAACTGGATGAAGAACCCAATGGAGAACAAAAGGCTGATGACATATAGCAGCAGCAAAAAGAGTATTTCGAAGAAGAGGAAGGCAAGTGCTATGACAGAGGAGGAACTGTCACACTTTGAGGACTCAATTATCTCAGATATCAAGTCTGTTAAGCCATCCAAGAAGAAAGCTAAAGTGGTGCAAAAGCCTAAGTCATTTCCCAAAAGAAGTATATCTACTGAAGAGGAAAATGTTGAGTCAAAAGATGAAAAGGGAACTGAGAGCTTCAAGAAAGAATCTTCAGGGAGTGATGAAGAAGAACATGCAAGTCCTATGGCTAATCCTCAGAGTAGCCATTCTACTGATAAGGGAGAATCTAAACCTGAAACGGTTAGATATGTTAGTGCTGAAATTCCAAAGAGCCCTTATAATTGTTCAAAAGACGTAGAGTCTGAAGATGAAATATTTGCCCCTCCTGCTGTTAAGTCTCAAAAAAGTATGTCTGATGACTTAGAAGCTTCAAAGTCTGAAGATGAAGAAAAGTATGATTCTCCTATTACTGAACCTCCAAAGAAAAGAAAGAGCAACAGATTGCTTGCTAGATCTTTCCTAAAGAAGAAAGAAGATTCATCTATAGAAATTATTGAATTCAGTAATGATGATGAATCTAAGGAAGAAGATGAAAAGGAAAAATCAATCTACAAAAAATAGCAGCAAGAGACTGAAGACTACGGAGCAAAAAGTACTAAGTGAGTCTGCAAATACACGTTCTACTGATGATGATAAAGATGATGATCAAATGCATGAACAGACTGATGAGTCAGTTGAAGGAAGTATGCATCGGTCTAACTCCAGCTCAGAACATGAAGAAAGTGAAGGAAATTCCAGTTCAGAGAATGAAATGCCAGAAGAATTTTGCATCCCTTGTCCTGTTCATCGCAAGAAGAGAATAGTGGTGTAAGTTGATGAAGAACCACTAGATATACTTCCAGGAAAATGGGTTAATCTTGGAAATGAAAGGCTGAATGTGGTGAAGATGATCGCAACATATTTGCTGAATAACCTCGAAGCTATGAAGCTGGACACTTCAACTATGATATATGAGCCTGAAGTCAAGGATCATGCGATAAGGTGGTTCTATCCTCATATGCCCTGGGTGAAGGCATCAATTACCAATGATAACAGCTACTTTTCATGGTGCTTCTCTCACTTTCTCAAGTTAGAGCTGGTGGCTCAAAACTTTTGAAGGGTGAAGAAGTTTGCAACTCTGCTGATCAAAGACTAATCTCACTTCAAAGTCTATCGACATACTGGCAATCATTACATTCCCTACGATTGTCGAGTAGGTTCTGATGGCAGACGAATCATACCAAAGACTATGATCATAGAGTCCTCTCACTCTACCTCTAAAGATGGTCAAGATGAATTTGAGAAGATGTATTCTGCTCAAGCAGCATGGTACTCAACTATCTATTAGATTCTCAATACTTTTGAAAGTCTATCTCAGAGTGAGAATCGTAACCTGATGCTCATAAGGAGGATGACCAACTTGATGCCAGATCTCTTAAAGAGCAAGATCTTCAGAAGAACTCAGAAGAATTGGTTGAGAAGATATCTCTCACTGCTACAGAAGCTAAGATCTGTCAGGAGAAGGAGACAGTAAGTCTCACAACAGACTTCAGGCCATGATATCAAATATATCTCTCAAGTTCAAAGAGAGAGATCAAATCTATCTGAAGGCTATGAGTGATCAGAAGGAAGAAGATCTAAGAGCTTAGAAGGCTAATGAAGAGCAAATTATGTCTCTCTCTTACAAGATTGACTCTTTAAATCAGACTCTCTCCCTACAGCTGGAGTAAGCCACAAGAACTCAAGATTAAGGTTGGTAACTTATCATATCTGATGGAGCGGCTTATGGCTAATGTCCAACAGATTTCACAAGTGATTAATGACAAAAAGGGGGAGAAAAAGAGACATTCAAGAAAGAGCAAGGAGAGAAGAATGAAGGCAGAAGAAAAGAGAAAGAGCAGAAGCAACAGTAGAGCAAAGAAAGACAAGAAAAGGAAGAAGAAGAACAAAGCAGCAGCAGCAGAGAAGGTGTTATCGTCTGAGGGGGAGCCAAAGAAAGATGAAGACAAAGAAGAAGAGCCTGCAACCGTACCAGAACCTGATCAAGATGAAGAAATGGAGCATTCATCTGAGGGGGAGCAGAGGAAAGAAGAAAAAGAAGAAAAGAAAGATGAGTAGCTGAGTAGCTAATTAACAGACATCCTGGAAACATACATGGAGCAGAAAATGAAGCAGAGAAGGTACATTTTGATCTACTTAAGTATGTTCTGGATCCAGGATGTAGAGAGTCATATAGTGTATAAATTTTATATTATCATCAATGACATTCATGATTATCTGCTTTAGAAATACAGCTGCTCACTGTATATTAAGATTCATTCATCTCATGCATATGCATATGCATTGATTGTTTTTGTCACGATCAAATAGGGGGAGATTGTTAGGAATATTCATGAGAATGGTATTCCTATTTATATAAGATTTGATTATGATATTAATAAATGAATATGAAAGTATGTCTGCATTGATGAAAGTTGTAAAGTCCTTTGATAGATAATAGGAATATATGTACAACAAATTAAAATGAATTGAACAAATATGTTAGGTTGATCCTACATAAACAAAATAGCTTTGTGAATTCCTTAAAAAGAAATGATGTACAAGGACTAGAAATAGAAAGATCAAGCTTGTTAGGTTGATCTTATATAATGTAATAGATAGGCCTGTCTGATCATCGAGCACTGCACCAGCCTTCGTAGTCTGCCAGGAAAGACAAGGAAGACTCGAGAACTATCAAAGCAGAATCGTAGTATGCAAGAATAGTAGATCTTGGAGTTTGTAGTCTGCCAGGAGAGATGAGGCAGGATCGTAGTGTGTCGAGAAGAACTTTCTCAGAACTGTAGTTTGCTGAGGTAGTCATGTTCAGAATCGTAGAGACAGCCTTTCTAAGAGCCGACCGAGCGCCTGCCAAAGCTAAGTCAAGAATTGTAGACCACACTTGAAGTAGTGGAGTCTACTAATTATATCAGAGGCATAGATCGTAGTCGAGACAGATCAGACAAGGACAACAAGTGTTAAGGCAAAAATCGTAGTCTGTCAGTTGATCTGATCTCGGAGTCGTAGTGTCTGCAGAACCAAAGCAAGATCATAGTCTGCAGAACCAAGGCCTCAGCGAAATGCTCACAATGCCAAGGAAGAATCGTAGTGTCAACATGATTCTCAACAGATGAGCACTCCCAGAATATCCAAAGAATGAAGCCTCTGATCTGAACTAAAAAGATGCAATCTACTTTAAGTAAGCCAGAGAGCACTCAACGAATGGCCGGCAAGCAAATAAAAGATCTAAGCACCAACTCAATCGACATCCTGATTGAGAAGTAAAGTCATTCAGGAGATGTCTTCAACAAGCAAATCCTAAGAAGACTTCAGATGAACTGACTGACTAAAGAAAGTCAACTAGTGCAGTAGCTGTGAAGATGAGTAGAAGACAACGATCTTGGGAGTAACCAGGATCGTAGTGTTTACCAAATGAAACAGGAACTGACCCAGTTTACACTTAGATATCGGTCAATATATAAAGAACAAGACTGAAGTGATTAAGCATAGGTCAGACCAATGATGATAGGTGAACGGGAGATCACAAGGAGAAAGAGAGCTGGGTATGCCACAAATCTGATAAGTCTTGCAATTCAGAAGAGCCAGAATAATCAGACAAGTTATCAATTCTTGAGATAAATCGAGGCAAGCAAAAGTGTTAAATCACTGCACAAGTGGAAGAAGAGGTGTTCTACATTGCAGATCAAAAGAACACTCTTCAGAATAGTGTTGTCTCAACCAATCAACGAGCAACATTTAACAGATAAACTACGATCAAGATTCAAAGTCATCTTCATCGGAATCGTAGAGTTCGGGCATCTGAATATTGAAGCATTGGCAACGGTTTAATATGAAGTCTGACATTCGAACGTTGCTAATTGAGAACATCGATGCAGAAGGACAACTCCTGTGGATTCGAATCAAGGAATCAGAAAGGAGAAATAAAAGTGACTGCTAGCCTGACATAGAAAAGTGACGTCTCTAAAGTGGTAGGTGAAGTAGTAGACTGTTGTGTTAGAAAAGTCAAAAAGGAGCCGTCACGTCAAATCGACAGTCTGCACCAAATAACTCGAGATCTGCGAAGCAATTCAAATAGCTTCCAACGACTATTTTCCAACAGGAAGATCATGGAAGGGTATTTAATAGCTGAAGCTTCAAAGATGAAAGAGTTGCTGAGTTGCAGAATCGTTGAGTTATTGGAATGCTATGTTGTTGACTCTACAAGTTCTACGAAGTTGAAAAGAACATGTCTCAGTGGCAGTGAGACTACAAAAGTAGAAGTGAAGCAGATTTGAAGGAGGACTTTAACAAACTAAGGCTTCACTCAACAACGATGAGAATGCCATTGAAAATGGCAGCTAAGCTATGTAAGAACCCGAATTTTCAGATATTATTAAATAAGGATTTAATAAATAAAATTCTTAAACTGTGAGATCGGTTCGAATAAGAATATATATATGTGATATGAGGTATGTGGTATTATATTACATAGGGTAATTTGGACTATGTAATATGTGTTTTTGTGATTTATAAATATATTATTAATATATATCATTAATTATCGTAGAGACGATTCAGTTGAGATAAAAGAAGTGGATAAAATTTTTATCTATATAATTTATAGAATTATTTTATCATAGTAAGTTGGTGACATTAAATATCCTTAATGTATAATCACCATATTCTTGTGTATGTGTGTTAATAACTAGTATGTTTATAATATAGGTTATTAATAGCACTTAAGCTATCCGTGAATAGGTTTGGATAGTGAAGCATGGGTTAATTAAGGAATTAACTAATAAGAATAAATATTAGTCAATTTAAGTTGGGAGTTATATTATGGAATAATATTATGTAAATATTAAACCTTAATTAACTACGGTGTTATAGTACGGATTTAATTTACTTAAGTAAATGAGTGAATTAATAAGCGTGTTGAATATGTAATTATAGTTGATACTTTTTATATATATTACTTAGAGTGGTAATATGTGAAAAAGTCTAATGTACGAATAACATTAATAAATATATATATATATGCGTTATTAAAGAGAAATAGAAATCATTATATCTTTAAATGAATATTTGAAGAAATTGTTTTGAGGACAATTGATAGAAAAGAAAGAGAAATGAATATTATATATATAATTCTAATAAAGGATATTAAAATAAATTCTAATATTGAATTATTTTAATAAAGGAGGAAATGTTATTTTTGAATAATAATATTTCCTAATATGTTTTTCTATGAGGTAATAGGTATGATTAATTAATATGGTAAATATATTCAAACATATTTGCTATATGTAAATAAATTGATAGAAACGATTTATTATAATAGAAAATAAACTCACTATCTATTTTCTATATATAATATATGTACATGTGTTGTACATGTAATTATTTGATATTATATTATATTATAATATCTTGAGTTAATAAGTAAAGTATTTTCTAATAATAAATATCTTTATTTGGAGAAAACATAATATTTTATGTTATGGCTAAATACATAATTTCTAATGTATTTTCAAGGGAGTTTAATTAATGAAAGGAAACTAAGTTATTTTAATATATTAAATAACTTAAGTTATTATTTGATCGTGAATATTATTATTTGAATAATTAATAGAGTATATATATTAATTACTATAAGCGTAAAGGTTATACTTATAATAAGTATAATTAATTGAAGTAATTTAGCATTTTAATAGCTTGAGTTATTATATTACCGTAAAGGTTATATATAATATTTGAATATTCTACTTGTAAAATATTTATATATGGACCTTGGATTTAATAATTCTAATTTAATTAAATATGTTATGAGTAAGTGATGAGAATAATAATAAGCTTAAGATTATGCTTATGGGAAATGCCTTGTGTGGCACGAATAATAGATCCGACGATTAATTAATTCAAGGATGGAAGAATTATTATTTAACAATTAATTCATACTGTTAATTGTTATTATAATAATATGTTGATTTATTATTATAACTAGTGATAGTATAATAATATGGAAATTGATTATATATATAATCGAAATTGTATTAACGAGGAATGAGATATATTGTCTTATAATATTAATTATTATTATGAACAATATACTATTATCAAGTAATTATTTGATAATATGTTGATTAATGAGTAAATGATTTATAAATATAATAAGATTTATATTTATTTAACGTGATAATAAATCATATAAAGTGTTAATCAATTTGCGTGAAAATTATAATTCCATGGATTAATGAGAAATGGATTAATTAATTAATAAGATAAGTAATTTATTAATTCCTATGTGCAAACATGCGATATTAAAAGTATAACATATAGTAATGACACATGTGTTATATAAAGTGTAGTGTAACACTTAAGTGTGACCATACAATTATATATAAACTATATTATATAACGCAATGTGACGCATTAACGTGGCTATATATGGTATATATAGACTATATAGTAAGACCAATCGCATTATGTGAGTTACATAATAGTAAGTGTTTATGTGACAATAAGTGTATGAGTGAACATTGATGTATAGTAATATCAATAACCATTGTTAATTGATAATGTATGCAATAAGTTATTATAACTGTAATAATAACCGCTATGATAATACCCAATTAAATTATATTTGGTATTAAGAAAATGTACATGGATTATATGTGGTATATATGTACCCCTACTTGATACATTGTAATTAGGAATTACACTTGTAATTCATTTATAACCTAAGTTAAATGAAATGAAATGAGTATATATATTATATAACCTAAGTGTTTATATATATTTGCAAGTTGCTATTGCTGAGTTCTTCCTTGTCCCAAGTTGAGTGCACATTGCACTCTTCACGTGAACACACAAGCACCTATGCTACTCTACGTCTTCTCAATTTCCTCACAATGGTAGCTAATGAGTGGATGGGGAATGGCTTTCATGATTAATTTCAACTACTCCAACTACTCCCTATGAACCAATGTGTTCTTCTCATTTCTGTTGGTTTGATTTGGTGGAAAATGACATTATCTATGTAATCAATCCTCCATAAATATAGCTCTCCCCTTCATGTTTTCATTTGCTGAGAAATCTTAATAAGTATAAGATATAGAGGTAGTTCATTGTATTGGCAAGGAGTCAGTGAATTGAAGGAATTGGATATAGCAGTGGTATAACTCCCTACCTATGTTCTTTAATTTTCAAATTCTAGATTTCTTGGTTAAGCATTAATTGATGATAAGTTGATTAGAGAGAGTGTATTAGTTGCTATGATAGCTTATATGCATGATAGAACTAATATATAGTTGCTCATAATCGAATTGCTGTGGAAAATTTTGAGTTTGGGCTAAGTTCTGCCGAAGCAGGCTGTCTCTGCCCCTGGCCGGCCACCTGCGCAGCTGCGCCAGTTTTGTACTGGCCAGAGGCGCAGCTCCGCCGGTACCAGACTTGAGTTGAGCAAGGCCCTGCGCAGCTGCGCCAGTTTTGAACTGGGGAACTGCGCAGCTGCGCCGGTACCAGTTTCTGGGTTTTGTTTTCTGTTGCAGGTTTTGTTATATGCTAGCATAAGTTATATAATTAGAACAAGCATGCACACTTAAATAACATGTATATATGAGTATCATGACATGACATAAGCATGATAGTATACATTATTAATGAAGAACTCAAAATTTTCAAATTAATCTTATGATTTTCGATATGAACTTTGATACTTATATAAACATGTGTGTTCTGACCTTGTAAGCATATTTGTACGGCCTAGACATGCATGAAAGTTGGTATTAACTTATAGTACGTGTTCTTGATACTACATATACATGCATGGCCATGTTAGTATGTACTATGGAAGGAAAACGTATGATTTTAAAATAAAACTTTTAGTTTTAGATTTGAACTTGGACGTATACATAGCATGTATATATTCTGATTTTGTGAGCATGTTTAGATGACTTAGAAATGCACATCGGACATGTCAACCTATATATAGATAGCATGAACATGTTAGGTTTTGTTAGTTAGCTTCACTAATGAAAATGCGAGCTTTGAATGTGAACGTTAACATGTTACCTTAAGATTTGGGATTTTGATGTTTATGGACATATGTGATAGCACACTTGGACTCTCTCATGTATCATACATGCATATATATACCATGACTACATATGATGAAACTAAGTTTAGCGTAAACGAAGCATGTTTTCAAACTAATAATCGTGATAGTTTCATGCTTGAAGTATGAATATTCATGAACATGCCCAATATGAGTTATATAAATACTTTATGTGTTTAAAAGAACTAGCATGATAAACTTTGTGATGTTCATGACCCCGAGTGGCCTTCAATTGTTAGAATATTGACTTAAAACCTATATCATGTAAATTGAACGTGAAAAGGTTAACGAGCATGAAAGGTGGACTTAGAAAGTTTGAATGTAATGGTTATATGAACCCGGGAATTATAATTCCGATAAGGTTTGAGGAACATAAGAGCAATATAGATTATATATTTATGAGTTTTAAATATGTGTCAAACACTTAGATAGTTAAGTGTATTGAGTATGGTTAAGGTATTCCTATACGTACCTAGCTATACTAAGCGTATGATAAGAAAGTTAAATAAGGTTCTAAGAGCCAAGTTAGAAAACAATGTAATACTAATTATTATATTGAGAATGTATGGAAGTGTATAACTGATAAGTGTGATCTCTATGGTTAATATAACTGTGTAGGATTACACGAAGTGCAGATATTCTTAAGCAGTTAAGTCGTAGTTGTTAAACTACGAATCAGGCAAGTCTTTCAGTTCCTATTTGATATATGAATTCAATAACTGTTAGTTGAATTATATTATGCTGTGATAATGTGAACTTATATATGAACTGTATATGAGATATAAATGAGATTGAAAGTTGATCTTTGATGATATACTTGTTATGTGAAAAGCAACATGCGTAGTAAATATAAACTGTTTATAAATGCATGAACTGAGTATGATGTTGTATGCTATGTGATGCATGAAAACTGTCAGAATTGCTGAGCTGTCGAGCTCACTCTTGCAAATAACCACTTTTGCAGGTTAAGGGCTTACGATAAAGACTTCGTGCTTCTTGATTGATAAAGATAGATAGTATCACAACGGAGTATACTATTTAGATTATCGTTTGAACCCTGTTTAGGTTCTAGGAGTGTACTTGATATATGCTTACGATATTTAATACTTGTTGTATTATAAAAGATGTACTAGCTAATACATAGAGGATATCAAGTTGAGTTGTAAACGTTTATACAGAAATTGTGTAGAGCGAATCATAATATAGTGTGATTCAAGGATATGTAATTGATTCAAAGTTATGAAATCAATAAAAAGATTTTATTCAAAGGATATTGAAAAGTTTAAATTATTCCGCATTTTAGTAACATCGAATTTGATGTTTAGACAGGGATGGTATATGACCAAGTTTGCAACTATTAAAAGTTTGGAGTCATCATACAAGATCTTAAATATGAATAGAATTTATATTCTAAATTGTAATAAACAAATTGTATTCTTTTACAAATGATTAAAAGATGTAATAGTTCCGCGTTAGTAGTATCGTGACTGCACCGAATCCGAGGTTTCGAAGGAAAGTGGATTTGGGGGGCGTCACAAGCTGAGAGCCGAGAAGGCTAAGAAGATAGCATTCAGAAAAGTGGTAGAGCAGAAAGAAGATTTGAAGAGCCACTCTACGAATTACCATGAAGAACCAAAAGCTAAAGTAGAACAGATGCAGAACCATGTCTTCATATCATTCACGAATTGTTCAGGAAATGCTAAGGACCAGAAGAAGTTGACCAGCAATGACAATCCTTAGCAAACCCGAGTGGTAATGGTGCTGCTGAGATCAGAAAGACGAGCAGAACAGAAAGAAGATTAGCTGCAACAGAGAAGAAGACTGCTAAGTACTCAAGATGTTATGCTTCAATGAATATCTTAGCAGTTTATCCAGTGGTGGTCCAGACTCGACGCAGAATTCAAAGAGGACAACGCCAAGCTGCTAAGTACCAATAGATGATCAAGCTTCAAGAGATCTTAGAAGCAAAGCACTAACAACAACAACAACAACAACAAGTAGCCAGGGCCTGAGAGGTCCTTGTCTAGATGGACTAAATTGAGTTCCAAGGCTGCTAGCCTTGAAGAGTTCTTAGTGAACTGGAGTTCCAAGCTTGCTGGGCTTGAAGAGTTCTTAGTGAACTAGAGAAGTACCAAGGCTGCTGACCTTGATGAAATCTTAGTGATTCGGGGTGCTGCCCTTTCCTTAATGGAATTCATGCTAGTGAAGCAGAAGAGTTGATTAGGAGCTTGAGTCTCTGAACCACTTAAAATCTCTTGTGTCTTTTACATTCAGTCATTTACTTTCTGTCATTTACATTATGTACTTAACTGCTATAACTGCCATGTATGTAATAATTACTTACAATTAAACTAACTTCACAAACAATGCGTAACAATGTTTATGAATATTTAAATGAAGGGGATCTTTAAATTATTCCGGTGTGCTTGTAAAGATTCCTCTGTTTGTCATATGTTAATTCATTAGCAATACAAAATAAGCTGGAAAGGTATTTTAAAAGAAAAAGGATCTATTTAACCCCCCCCCCCCCCTTCTAGATCTATTGTGTGCCTACTGGTAACCAACACTGGTGTTCACTCCACAAGGCGATTCCCTTGAAAACATGTTGGTGTTGTTAATAGATCACAAGAAAATTACCGAACTGGCACCACCTCTGGATCCAAAAAGCAAAAGATACAATCCTAGCCAGAGATGTGCTTACCATTCAGGATCTCCAAGACACGATACACAAGATTGTTGGTCCTTGAAGTTTAAAATCCAAAACTTGATCGAAAACGGCGTTCTTGTGGTCCAACAACCTGACCATCCAAATGTCAACATCAACCTTCTGATGCCGCATGATACATAGGGAGTAAACATGATTGGGTCAGGAAGCGATGAAATGCACCCAAATCGTAAATACATACGAAGGATGGAGGAACACCCCCAAAGGAACAGAACAAGTGTCTTAGAACTATAAAATGCAGAAGAGGGTATGCCAGTGATGCAAAAATTGGATACGATCCAACATCAAGTAACTTTTCTAGCTAATCTAATAGTGCGCCAACATCAAGATATAAGGCATCTTTTCACTCAACTATCAGAAAGCCAAGAGAAAAAGGAGGTTATTCAAAATAAAAGCCTATCTCCCTCCAGGATCAGCCAGCTAAATGAAAAAGATCAAAGCATGTTGAGTAGATGAGAAAGGTGGAATGATAAAATTACTAGAAGATCTCGCCAAAGGGAAAATCGTCCGGAGGAATGCGAATTCCCAAATAGGAAATATCAAGGGACATTCCAAACACTGGCAAACCCTCAAAATCATACGGCATCAAGAGTTGGGTAGAGTAGGCGGAGAAGGGTATTCACGCCTCTAGGAGACTCGTTGGAAAATGTATTAGCACTGTTGATTCTGCAGAAAAAGATAACTGAGCTCGCTCCACCTATAGATCCCAAATGAAGGCAATATGATCTCAACAAGAGATGTTCTTATCATTCCAGAGCACCAGGACATGCGACCGAGAAATGTTGGGCTCTGAAACACAAAATCCAGGATCTCATTGAAAATAGAGAACTTAAGATAGAAGTCCCCATGACCAGAAAAGGCGAAAGGGAAATAAAAAGCTTAAGATGTCCACTCGAGACAGGCAGTTCAAAGGATGTGACGGCTATGAGCACCAATCCTAGAAGAACACAAGGTGGACTGATCTTAATGTCGGGAGTGACAGAGGAGACAAGAAAGTCCTCTAAGGAAATTCATCCGCCACCATCAAATATCTTGTTGCCCAAAGCCAGCAACCACAGTCCTGACTTTACCCTCCTGGATGATGAAGAGGAAATATTAATCCTTCCCTAGGTGGAAAAAACCCAAATAGAAAGTTCCTTGTGATAAATACAACAACAGTTTGAGAGTGATCGAATAGTCAAATCCTCTCAAGCTCATGAGAAAGGTGAAGGAACAGATGAAGAAAAAGGTGGTGTAGTCCTCGAGGAAGCCAACCCATCGAGGAATCTAGAGTTCATCACTATCTACGATGAGTCTAGTTTGAGCCTATATAAGGGATATGCTGAATTAGAAGACTATCAAATTACGACCATGATTGAAGATATTCTGAACCAGGAGGTAACCTCTATCACAAGCCTCGAAGGCAACATAACCCCTGACAACTAGAATATCAAGCCTCAACTAGCCAAGAAGACGTAGATCCAGAGGAAGGTTGCGAGTTCCAGGAGATGTTGGGACATTATCGCTTTCTTAGCATTATGCCTTTTATTTCCATGCATGTAGATAACCAAAAAAATCAAAAAAATCAAAAAAATCACAAAATCAAAAAATCAAAAAATTAACCCTTTCAGGAAAGCACGAACTACGAATGATCTGATCTCCCTCCACCCGAGAGTACGTAGGCAACCATTTCTGGTGCGGTCAAACCAAAACAAAAAGTTCAAAAACCCATCAAACCAAATTCAAACCCAAAAGAGACACTTCTCAAGCCTCTCACACAAAACCTGAACTACGAATGACCTGATATCCTTTCACCTGGGAGTACGTAGGTAGCCATTCATGGCACAGTCTGACCTTCAAGAAAAAATAAAAAACCAATAAAACCAGTTCCAAGACACCGAAACACTATAAAGCCAAAATACTATCAAACCTCCTGGTTAACAGGCCATATTGAGGAAAATCAAAGCTAGTCTATGAACTCGTGGATAAACGAGATAGCAGTGCCCACATGGCATCCCTCTCAGAAGAAGGAGAAGCAGCTGCAAGCTCATAACGCTCAATCTCCATACGAGCAAGAACCTCCACAGCCATCTACATGGTATTGATGTGACCATCTATGAAAGTGCTCATATATGCCATCAGGCTGTGTGTATATGATCTGAGTGTCGTGCTATCTGCAATAAAGACATCCTGAGTAGCTATGGCCTCGTCCCTCTAAGCACAAACAACATCCCAGGTAACCAATGCCTCCTCAATCTTCTCAAAAGCCGCATCACGAGTAGATTGAACCTCATCTCTTTCCTCAAGAATTGCATCTCAGGTAAATCGATCCTAGTCTCTCTCAACCAATGTTATATCCCGAGTAGCTTGAGTATCGTCTCTAGTAGCAAAAGTTGTGTCTGTGACGCCCCTAAATCCGGGACCGCCACTTTGTCTCTCGAATTCGGTTCGTCACGTGCTCATGGTACTACAATGATAACTAAAATCACACATTCATAGCAAAATATCTAATTTAGAATAATATACAATAATTTATTATAATTATTCCCCCAAGTCTCGCAACCTATAGTACTTAATAGATTACATAATAATATCAATTAACGACTCATTACATAATCTAACTTAAGCTTAAACATAAATAAATCCAGTCTTACTACATCATCTTAATACAGCATTAAAGTATTTAAAACATAAAAGAGACAAGCTAGTTGGTAGCCTTGCCCTTGCCCTTATCAACGCCCGAAGGTTCGCCATGCTCTGCCTTAACTGAAATGTTTTAGGGAAAGCAAGAATGAGCACAAATTGCCCAGCAAGTATTATACAATAAGGGTAAGTGATATAATTCTTAATTCTCGAAAGGGTATAACAAGGTTTTATAGTTCAAGGATAACAAGAATATCAACAATTTTTAATAACAGTCGCTAAGGACAGAATAATATCAATGTGATTCAATAATAAATCAATTCAAGATTTCAAGATAACTGAATACTGAGCAGTCACTAAGGACCCTGAACTTCCGCAGGATTTGACAGTAATAAACTAAAAATCCAACAAAAACAAGTACAACAGGTGATCAGCCTAAAGTACCACCGTTATGCATAACAATCAATCATACTCAAGTGCGCGCGTCGGTTCTCTGACGGATATATTTTGTTCTTCTCAATCAAATACAAGATCCCGCACCAATCAATTAGTTTGGGTCGCTTTTCAATAATATAAGTCTAGCCGAATCAAATGGTGTAGACACTTTCACAATATTCAAGAATAATACCAAGTTCAACATGAATAATAGCTTTAATGAAATAAGAGTTCAAGTATGCTAATTCAATTCAAACGATTAAGTAAAGAAACTAGTTTGCAATATACAAGGATAGAATACTTGCATAAAGTAACTGTGTCGGTTAGGATACTTGCCTTATGCGTAGTTTACTCACGTAAAGCTAGCCAACACTTTCGAATTCCTATCGTAATATAGTTACGTATATATATGATATTCATTAGTCATATAATTTAACTTCACATTTTGTCTTCGAATATACAATCAACACATAAGCTAAGTTTTACCTAGCTACAATGTTATATAGAATATAATTTCTATCCTTAACGTTCCACCTTTAGAGTTTAAACACATTCTCATATCATATAAGATCTCCACAATTAACAAACATGCCCTCATATTATTAATACCACATAAGACTACAAGAAATACTAAAATATATTTCATTTTAGCAAGTTATGGCATTCTCATAAGTTAACCGTCAAAAATCGGATTCAAATATATCACATAGTATATATACATGTTAAAGAGTCTTTTTATATTCGTATAACCTTCCCTTGTTCTAAACATATGTGATATAGATTCTAAGTCGACACTTACGGTCATTCAAGGTCGTGAAATTTACAAAGCCTATCATGCTCGCTTTCAAAACACTTAAGGTATTTATATTAAGCATACTTATGAGTATTCGCATTCCATACATGTGACTATTACAGTTATTAGTTGAAAACATGCTTCGTTTATGCTAAATTTTAGTCACGACATCTAGTCATGGTATGTATTAATGTATGGTACGTGAGTAAGCCTAAAAGTACTATTTCATATGTCCATAAACATCAGAATTTAAATCTCCACGTATAGTGTCAATGCTCACGTGCAAAGCTTGTATTTTCATTAGTAAATCTTACTAATAGGGCCTAACATGTTCATGCTTCCTTACTAACCATATAAACACAAGTTAACGGTTCATTCATGCATTTCAAAGTCATCTAAACATACTCATAACATCAGAATGTATATATAGCATTTACATGATCATATCCACCTTCAAACTTACATTTTTGTTAGGAATGAGCACTAGTTAGGTTCACATGTTCATATTTTACTACGGAACCAATATAGATAAGCTAACATGCACTTCATGTGTCTCTAGGTCATACTAACGTGTCTCAAAAGTTAGAATACTATTATGGTATTTATATATCAAAGTCCCCTTTTAAAACTCTAAATTCATTTCAGAATCCATATGCTTTTCGTTAACCATGCATGATAGTACAATACAACATGTTTACATCGCCTTAATATATTCATATACATGTGTTACACAAGCTAGCATACTGTTCTAAACCATGTAAACAAACTATCACCTAACAGGTTTATGCAGGATGCAGGAAACTGCAGCAGGCTGCTGGCGCAGCTGCGCAGCTGCCCAGTGCAAAACTGGCGCAGCTACGCCAGCTGGAGGCCAGCGGCAGACAGTTTCAGTTTTCGGCAGAAACCCAGTCCAACACAGAAATTACATTACGAATTTGATTGTAATCACACCACATTGCTTACTAACAGATACATTGTCTTATATAACAACTAGACAAGCATCTCATGCTTCAATTACCATCTTAATCCATTATGGTCAGGAATGAAATTTTGACAGAGAATCAAAATGAAGAACAAGAATGTATATTATACCTCTGTAAGTGATTGAACTTGCTGCTATTCAATCTTTTCAACTCTAGACTGATATTATATATGTTCTCAATTTATCAAACTCAAGCAATTCTCAGCAATTAGAAATATGAAGAAACATGGCTGCTATTTATGGACGAATTCTTACACAGACAATGCAATTATATTCCAAATCAAACTAATGGATTATAGGTTTGCATGAAGGTTATGAAAGAGTTGTTAGATGGTAGTTGAAACCCATCATGATAAGCACTCCCCATTAATCATTGTTATCTAGTTTGCTAGCTTGAGCTTGGGAGGAGAAAAGGGAAATAGGCTCCTAGCCTTTTGTCATTCAAGTGTGCAAGGATTGAGACTAATAATATGGGACAAGCAAATTATCTTCAGCATTCTTACAAATGGACTACATGCTACACTTGTATATATACACCATATACTTATGTTATATATCATATGTACTCTTAGGTTATAATTTAAATCACAATGTACTTCACATAATGTAATAAGTGTAATTTACACACATATAATCCATGCACATTTGTTTTACCGGATATAATTCAAATCAAATATTACCATATTACATTATCTCATTCATTATTAAATTCTATTAATTTAATAATTGTTTACAATATATTCATGATGTTTCACTTTAATGTATATTCACATTGTTACATAGGCTATTTTAATGTCACAACACATCTTGCCTTATTCAATGAATGAAGGAACTTTATTAATTATTTATATACTAGTGTCACACTACCTTTCATATCTAATAAGGAACTTTATTGTATGAATACCCACACATGCTAATGTCACAAAAAGTAGCATTATAATGCATGTTTACACCTCAAGTATCAAAACACATAGTTTTACTATGTACAATCATATAGTATAGTTTAAATATACTTGCACATAACAATTAATATAATCTCATCATATTAATAACTTACTTATTTATTTTATTATTCATAATGTCAAATAAATTATTCATCTTATTGATTAATTAACAATAATATTAATTAATCCATTCCTCATCGATTATTAATAACACTTAATTGATAATCATAGGATTAATTATCACATTAACAAATATAATTCCCGGCATATTTATAACCAAGTGTTTTATTATTATTATTATATTTCTTGCAATAATAATAATCACATATTATTAATTAATCACCATTAATATTCTATAACAATTATTCTATGATGACAATACGATTAACAATTAATATAGATTAATTGTTCGTTTAAACTAATATAATCATTCTTATATTAAGTCACTGTGCCACACAAGGCTATTAACGAGTTTATCGCAAACTCCATAAATTTTTTAATTATTATAATTATTCAATTTTATATGATTGAATAAATTCATCTCATAACACAAAATCATTTATATTAAATAAATTCGCATTCCCATTAATATATTTATTTAATAATATTATGAAATTCTCGGGTATTACATCCTCCCCCCCTTATAAAAATTTCGTCCCGAAATTGCTACAAGGTTACACAATTAAATGGGGATAATCCCTCATCATCCTATCTTCTAACTCCCACGTTGCCTCCTCGACATCGTGGTTACGCCAAAGTACTTTTACAGATGAAATAATTTTATTTCTCAAGGTTTGCTCTTTCCTATCTAGTATCTGGACAGAAATTTTTTCATACGCCAAGTTCTTCTCCACTTGAATGGGCTCATAAGAAATCACGTGCTTGTAGTAGGCCTTGTACGGTCGCAACACGAAAATGTGAAACACGTTGTGGATGTGCTCCAACTCGGTTGGTAACGCAACTTTGTATGCCACTTCGCCCACTCGCTTCATTATCTCGAACGGTCCTATGAATCTCGGACTCAATTTTCCTTTCTTGCCGAAACGGATCTTTCCCTTCCATGGAGATACTTTCAAGAATAAGAAACTGCCGACTTTGAAGTCTCGGTCCTGCCGATGCAAATCTGCGTATTTCTTTTGGCAATCTTAAGCTGCTACTAATCTGGCTCTTATCATTGTCACCACATTTGCGGTTTATTGTACTAGCTTTGGTCCGAGTATTCGTCGTTTTCTGACTTCGTCCCAATATAATGGTGTTCTGCACTTTCTTCCGTAAAGAGCTTCGTACGGTGGCATTCCGATACTCACATGGTAACTATTATTATACGCAAATTCGACTAAGGGTAGGTGGTCGTCCCAATTTCACTTAAAATCCATCACGCAAGTCCTAAGCATGTCCTCAAGCGTTTGTATAGTTCGCTCACTCTGTCCGTCGGTCTGAGGATGGTAAGCAGTACTCAACCTCAACCTTGTTCCCATTCTTTCTTGTAAACTCTTCCAAAAATTGGACGTGAAGCCCAGCATTTTGTATGGGTGATGAACTCTTCCAAGGATAGAATACTTGCATAAAATAACTGTGTCGGTTAGGATACTTGCCTTATGCATAGTTTACTCACGTAAAGCAAGCCAACACTTTCGAATTCCTATCGTAATATTGTTACGTAAAGCTAGCCAACACTTTCGAATTCCTTCGTTATCGATCTTGAACTTGATTTCTTCAGCATCGACTATTCTCTTTCTGATCTTTTCGCACTCCTCATCGTGAAGTTGTGTCTCTTTCACCTTGTCTACCAGAGTAGAATCAGTAGTTACTTGAAACAGCTCCTCATCTGACTCCTTTGGATACATAACTTCCAATTCTAATTTAGCCATCTCTTCTATCAACTGGTCCTGAACAGTTATTATATTCAACTTCTCCCGACCTTTCCGGCTTAACACGTAGGCAACAACGTTTGCTTTACCCGGATGGTATAGAATCTCGCAGTCGTAGTCTTTGATCAGTTCCAACCATCTCCTTTGGCACATGTTCAAATCTTTCTGTGTAAAGATTTACTTCAGACTCTTGTGATCTGTGTATATCTCACACCTTTCTCTATATAAGTAGTGTCTCCATATCTTCAGAGCAAACACTACTGCCGCCAATTCTAAGTCATGGGTCGGATATCCTTTCTCATAGTCCTTCGGCTAACGTGATGCATAGGCAATGACTTTGCCGCTCTGCATCAGTACACAGCCTAATTCCTTATGTGACGCATCACTGTATACTACGAAATTTCCTGTTCTATCTGGTAATGACAACACAGGTACAGTACTTAACCTCTTCTTCAGTTCCTAAAAACTCTCCTCACACTTTTCTGTCCAAAAAAACTTAACTGTTTTATAAGTTAAATTCGTCAACGGAGTTGCGATTTTTGAAAAGTCTTGGATAAATCTCCGGTAATAACCTGCCAATCCTAAGAAACTACTCACTTCAGACGGTGTCTTCGGCTGATCCCAATTCATCAAAGCTTCAACCTTTGACGGATCTATCGAAATCCCATCTTTATCAATCACGTGGCCAAGAAATTGCACACGTTCTAACCAGAATTTACACTTCGAGAATTTTACGTATATCTTCTCTCGTCTCAGCTATTCTAAGGTCAGCCTTAAGTCTTTAGTGTGTTCCTCCTCAGTTTTGGAATAAACCAGGATGTCATCTATGAACACTACTACGAACTTGTCTAGGAATAGCTTAAATACCCTATTTATTAAGTCCATAAATGTAGCTGGTGCATTCGTTAGACCAAATGACATCACTAAGAACTCGTAATGTCCATACCAAGTTCTAAAAGCCGTCTTTGGCATATCTTCTCTCCTTACCTTCAACTAATGATATCCTCTTCTCAAATCAATTTTCGAGAAGTTTCTAGCACCTTTCAGTTGGTCGAACAAGTCATCGATACTAGGTAAATGATACCTATTCTTGATCATAACTTTATTCAATTCCCTATCATCAATGCAAAGCTGCATCGATCCATCCTTCTTCTTCACGAACAATACTAGCGCTCCCCACGGTGAAACGCTCGGCTGAATATACTTCTTGTCCAATAATTCTTGCAGTTGAACCATCAACTCCTTCATCTTGACTGGAGCCATTCTGTACGGGGTTTTTGAAATCGGAGCAGTTCCCGACGTTAAGTCGATTACGAACTCTATCTCTCTATCTAGCAGAAGTCCTGGCAAATAGCTCAGAAATACGTCCACAAACTCCCTAACCACTGATATCTCTTCTATCTTCGGACTCTCCTTACGAGTATCTACTATGTAGGCTAAATATCCTATACAGCCATGCGTCAAAAGTTTCCTGGCTTGCATAATCGTTAGACAACTCGCTTATCTAGGCGATTTGCTACCATAGAATACTACCTTCGATGGAGTCGTAAGGTATACCGACTTCTTCTGACAATCGATTACTTCCCCATGGTTGAACAACCAATCCATACCCAGTATTACATCAAACTCCCCAAGTTTTATCGGAATCAAATCTACCCTAAATTCATGACCCTTAATGTCCAATCTACAGTTCTTGTAAACAAACCTAACAGGAATAACATCCTTATTCGCAATCTCTATTTTCAAGGGATAAACTAATTCCTCTTTAGGTAAGTCTAGGGTCTTAGAAAATTCATCAGATATGAATGAACAAGTAGCACCCGAATCAAAAATATATATACATTTATACTATTAACCAGAATAATACCTGACACCACATCTTTTGACTGCACAACGTCCTTCATCGTCATGTTGAACAATCTGGCAGTGGGTCGAACTGCCTGCAGTGGTCCAGCGATAATCAAAGTACTGCTGTTGTCATTCCATGTTGACCCTCCTGCTGGCTTCTTTGGGCAACTACGGGCCATTTGATCCTTATATCCACATGTGTAGCAAGCTCCCTTCTTAGGGTTCGGGTAATTTGGCACAATGTGTCCTTCCTAACCACAGTTGAAGCATACTCGCTTCCCTCCTCAGGCACACTCTAGTGTGATTCTTTCCGCATGTCAGACATGCTTTAATTTTCTTCTTCTGCTGGTTTACCTATTGACCTCTAGCAGAGGTGTTGTCGTTCCACTTCCTTTTCTGGTTGACAGCCCCGCTACCACCAGCCTTGTTCTCCATCTCATTCTTCTTCTTCTTTTGATCTTAATTGAACTTGGTCACCGCGTAACTTCCACCTTCAGCGAGGATGGCCTTTTCCAGAACAAGGAAACCTTGCTGTAGATCCAAGGCTTCAGTCCCCGCTCAAACCTTCTAGCCTTTCTTGCGTCGATACTGACCTGGTATGTAGCGAACCTGGCCAACTCATTAAATTTTGTTACGTAGTCTGACACCATCATTCCTCCCTGTTTAAGCTCTAGAAATTGGACCTCCATCTGGTTCTGTGAGCTAACGGGGAAGTACATTTCAAAGAACATCTCTTTAAAACGGTCCCATGCTATAACTCCTTCTCCTTCCCTTATTTTATTGGCCATCCACCAAAATCTAGCATCTGACTTCAACATGAAAGTTGCGAAAGCCGTTTTCTGGTCCTCGCTAACTCTAGCTACGTCGAAGACCTTTTCCATCTCCATTACCCACGTCTAGGCATCTATCGGGTTTACCGATCTCTGAAACTTCAGCGGTCCTACTGCTTTAAATTCCTTAAACGTTGTACTCTGCACCTGCGGCTGATTCGCAAGTGCTCCTGTCAGCAGGTTCAACAATTGTTGAACCGAATTGGGATTCGTCCCATCGTTATTGTTGTTCTTGTTATTATTCGTTGAACCCTCAGGGTGTAGATGTGTACGTCTTCTTCTAGGAGGCATTTTCTGCTAAGAAATATTCTTATTAGATCATTTGCTCATTTCTTAAATATTCAAGCTCATACTAAACATTTAAATAATTCAATTCACGCTTGAATACATAGCATGTCAATAAACTTCTTTATTCATTTATTCGTAGTTTCAAAAACATAGAATAGATAGCAGCTCTGCTATTTACATCATCTTTCCTGAACTGAAAAAGTTAAGGAGTACATCATTATCTTATCCCATTATTATCTCAAATTCTGGGATTTACATTTATTTAATTAAAGAAACACATAATTAATAATTCTACTATATAGGCATATTAAGACGTATCATGGCCACTTTGCGTTCTTCCTCCATCACCCGAAACGCTGTTCTGCGATCCACCATGTACTATGGTAAACATTGGAACTAAGCTGGGTAATAGAAGATACGATCCTGAGCCCTATCTATAGCCGTATAGAAAGCGTATTCCGTCTCCCTCAGCTTGGCCTTCTTTACTTGAACCTCGTGTTTAGCTCGATCTGCTCATTGAGTAGCCCTCAAGCTCGTTTCCTCTACTCTGGCATGCTTTGCTGCCTCCTCCAGGATGTCGTTCTTCAGCTTTGCTAGCTCAGCCAGTGCATCATCTCTTTCATTCTCCACGTAGATTAGATCCCACTTTGCGTTTCCAAGCTCATTGTCCAGCTCTTCAATGGTCTCATCTCGCTACTGTATGGTTACTTCAAGCTCTCCGACTCGACCATGTATCTCCACGTTGCGGTCGTAGATCTCCTCGTACATCTCAACACTAGTCGAGTGAGGACTCCTGTTCAGGATCCTCCTCCTCCTCCTCTGAGTCATCCTCGTCCTTATCTCGGTCAGATACCGGATTATGCTCTTGACCAGCTACGGTGATCAATGGAGATGGCTCTCTCTGAACCAACTTCTCCCAGACAACATGGATGTCTCGGGACTCCTCGCCCCTTGGCATCTGGGGTAACTCCTCCCTAGCCTGACTGCACTCTCCAACGTTCGTCATTTGACAACAAAATTTTAAAGTTTAATTATTACGTGATATCGAGTCATCGACACTCGTTCAAATACTTAAACGTAAACACATAACACATAAGGTAGTTTATTATCTTTAATTATTATCTATCTTTTCGATCTTCCTATAAGGCTACTACGTAAGGTTTTCCCCACCTAAGGTTCATAACCTAAAGCTTTGATACCAACCTGTGACACCCCCAAATCCGGGTTCTTCATTTCCACATGATTTGGTGTTCACTATCTAAAAAAAATACAACTACTGCCCAATAATAAGAAATGCAAAAGAAAATTACAACCTTATCATTAAATAAAAATCTTCCTTTAAAAAAGATTGCAACTTAATCGAATAAAACCCAGGGTTTGTTAACCTTAACATAAACAATAAGTGCAGAAAATAAACATAACATAAATGAAGTCTTATTACAATCATGATCAAAACACAACAAGTCTTCACTTGTTCATCTTGCCTTTCCCTTTACTCCAACGTTCTCGACCTTTGCTGCAATGATTATTTAATTTGCAAGAGTGAGCAAACAAAAAGCTCACTTGGAATACAACAATAATAATGACATAAACTGAATAGCTTCGATAGATTTGAATAACTTTTCTTTCATCAATAAAGAATTGAATAATAATCCTTTCATCAACATTTAGAATTCCGAATATTGAAATCATCTGAGGGTCAGACCTTGAACTATGTCCTAGGTTATAAACATTTCTATTTAAAACCTTTAACAGTCGTTTAGACTATGGACTCTTAACTCGTACTTAGGAGATCAGCCCTTCGTACCATGTATTATGCACAAACATCTTAACTCTTTCGCATGGTAATCCCATATTACTAAGGTTGTTCATGTTAGTATTTATTAACTAGTCCGCACCAAAGAAAATTTGGTTTGGATAAGCTCAAATGTAATTTGAAGTTCAACTATCATCAACTAAGGAGTAGTTGAATCGACTCACAATAATTAAGAGTTCAATAATACAAGAATTATGAACCAAGTATAAGTCAGAACAATAGACTTTATATTAAATATCCATGTTTTAGAAATAACTTAAAGCATTTGAAAGATAGATATACTTTGCTTGAACAATTAAGTCAAGATCACGTTAATTCAATAATGAACTTGATAAGATAACTATTCAATATATAAATTATAGAAAATACAATATCTTGCATATGAATAACAAGTTAGAATATGAAACTTGCTCAAGTAAAGAGTATAATTAAAAGACTTACACAAATGTAAAAAAAAGGTTTAGGAAAAACTTGTCTCAAGCGCAAGCTACAATTTACAATCACTTTCACAATTATCCTACATATTACAATACGTTTACAATACCAATTAGTTCATAACCATTACGTTTAACCGTTGAACTTCTTACTTAAGTTCAACTTAACAACGTGGTTTACAACTTAACTTGCTAACTAACCACATACGTGAGTCTAAACTCACAACATGCATATCATACACGTATAACACTTTAAACTATCATATCGTATCTTATGATAATAATATCCAAGTACACGCATAACATATTAACATGAGATTTCAAATTATCTTAAACATATCAAAAATATGTTATCTTATTGTTTAATACACTTAACATATCATCACATTAAGTTAGCTAATCATGTACTGCATAAAAACTAATCGGAACCAAACTAACATTTTCGGACAGCATGTAGCCCCGCTGGGGCGGGGCCCCCCACTGGTGGGTTCCCCGGCTCGCGAACTATGCAGAGAAATAAGCCAATTTGGCTTATTTCTTCGCACCAAAGTCCGATTTTAACTAACATAATGTATATGAAACTTTATGAAAACAAAATCTTAAACTTCTAACATGATTTTAACATACATACCACCACAATAAATAATCAAAACACTAATTTTCATGATTTTGAAGAAAAATCATTGTTAAGCGTTCTTGACGAAATTAACACTGTGACTTTTTTTTTAAAACCAAATCAAACAATTCAAAACATGTTATTTTTGTTTCTTGATATATTATCAGAATCTATCAATTTACATAATATATCACAATCAAACACGAATTTTGACAATTTAAAGACTATTTTTTTCAAAACTAGTTCACTGTAAATTGCTATGAACATAATTTCTTCATGTTCATCATATTTACATGAATTGAACTTTATAAACAACCATATTAATCATATCTAAGCATGTTATAACACATATTAAACATATATGAACTATACTACACAATTTCTCATACAATTCAAGTTACAAAGAACGAAAACTATAAAAACAATGAAGAACATAATATAAAAATTAGTTATACCTTTGCTTTGATTAGGAGAAAAAGATGAAGATGATGATGGTGGTGTGTTTGATTCTCTCAAAGTTCCTCTTCCTCTTTCTTCTTTCTCTCTCTTCTTCTCTGTTCTCTCTAACTCTCTGTTCTCTGTTTTTCTTTCTAACACAGACTAACCTTGTTTTGTTCTTCTAAACTAATTAACGTATATACATATAATATAACTTACATATATTATACGTATAATACATAAATATAAAATATATAACTGCTAAAATATAATGACCCTTAATAAATATAATAATTACAATTAATATATAAGTTATAATATTTTAAATTTTAAAAGCCATAAGGCTTGTTTGGCAAAACATGTAATTTAAAATAGGTTTTTAGTAGTTAAGGCCCTTTTCGGCAAAACGGAATTAAAATAGGTGCAAGGGCTTTGTTTGGGAAAACTCTTTAAATTTTTTTTTATTATTTTAATAAATCCTTTAACACATAGTTTAATTAAATCAAACTTTTCAAAATCCTCGACATTGTATTTAGGTATTTTCTTAAAAATTCACCTTCAGATAAAATCAATTCAAATAAAAAACATTAAAGATAGAAACAAACATAGGAAAAGGAAATCAAAATTTTTCCAGACAATACCCTTTGTAATATGAGTAAAGTAGAGAGATATACACAATTACACATTGTATATATGTTAATATTCAGTAGGCGGGTATATTTACTACATCATCATGATAGTGTATCATAATGATAAATTTACAAGTCTTGTATCATTCTATAATATCTTCATTTGAATTATGTTTTATTTTTTTTAAAAAATTTATAAATAAATAAGACTTTTTACACACAGAGAGAGAGAGAGAGAGCAATATATATGCAGTACTTATATATGAACAAGCTAGCAAGGGCTTTCAAAAAAGTGTTTCGCATTTTTTTTTCTGTCACTATGATAAGATGTAATTTTAATATCAGAATGATTTATTTTATTTTAAATTATAGGATTTTATTAATTTTTAAAAATTAATTTCAAATATTCCAAACTCAAAAATTGAGATAATTTATTAAAAATTATAAAATAATAAATATTACAACGAATAATTATATTTTAAGTAGTTTATAATACTAATGGTTATAGTTACTAAAATTATGAATTATTGTAAAGAAAAATTTTACAGTCCTTATTGATAATATTTAACGCATAAGAACTTAGGAAATTTAATAGGTTCATGGAGTGAATTATTGAATCGGTAGATCCATCATTGTTAAATATATAAATTCGTAGAGTATTTGATGACATGTTACTTTATGAATTTAATTTTTTAACATTTAAAAATTAATTGTCAAAGTTAATTTGACAGATTATTTCAATAGGTAAAATTTAATTTTTTAAAATATAATTAGAAACCGAGGTAAATATATATGTTTTTAGAATGGAACTAAAGATATATATTATAACTTATAAATAAGAAGTATTTAATATAAACATTATGAAGAGAATTCTAACTTACTTAGATTTACATAACTAATTTCCTAACTTGATTTTAGGGAATTTTGTTATCATTAAAATCAAGGTTGAGTTTAGATAAAAATTTATTTTTGGTCGTCCTTAATGGATAAACGCTGCTATTACTAGATCAAAGTCTAAAAAGGCTCAAAGCCCATCTTCAGACATGACTGAAAGTACCTCATATGAATATGTCCTAGTGTCACGAGATGAATTCGAGGAACTTAAAAAGTAGATAACAGAAGTGGCTGTCCTGTTAAAAGGACATCTCAAAACCACTTAAGAACCAAAGAATTAGACTAAACTGGAGTCCTCTGAGCAAAGGGCTGTCAAAGTTCCGACAAAAAGGTGGAAATTCAGATACCTGAACCACTTTTCAGTGAAGGAACCAACAAAACCCCTGAAATCACCAATCTCAAGAATGATCGAGAAACTGGTGATATTAGGAAGAAAGTCCAACAAATGGAAGAAATCATCCGGTCAATCAAAGGGATTGGGACATATGGAAGTGCCAATTACTCAGATCTATGCATCTTCCCCGGGGCTCGTTATTTGACAAATTCTAAGTCCCGAATTTTGAAAAGTACAACGGGTTAGGAGATCCTTATACCCATATGAAGGTGTATATTGGAGAACTTGGGTCCTATGCAGAGGATGAGAAGCTGATAATGCATCTATTTCAGAAAAGTCTGACTGGAAAAGTCAGAGCATGGTACGCCAGACTTGACAACGCCAAAATCCACAACTGGGAAGAGCTAGCTCATGCCTTCCTGAATCAATACAGTTTTCAGTCATAAATGGCGTTGGATAAATATCAAGTGACCAAAGTCAAAAAACATAACAATGAGTCTTTCAGAGAATACGCCCAAAGATGGAGACGCATGACAGCACAAGTCATCCCACCTACGACAAAAACTGAAATGGTGATGACTTTCATAGACATACAAGAAGCTCCATATTATGAGAGGGTTCGAGTTGGAATAGGAAAACTATTCTCAAAAATGATTAAACATGGAGAAATGGCTGAAATGAGGTTAACATCTGGTAAGATCAAAGACCTCACGGCTATGGAGGCAGTGGCTGAACACATCCAGACTGGAAATTATGGAAATAACCCTAGAAGAACCCACAAGAAAAAGGAAGAAGATGTATCCTTAATACTTCAGGGTCAAACTCGACGAGGCAGTCAAAACCCGCCCATTCAAAAGCAAAATAATTTTTCTCCTTTTCAAACATTTGTAAAGCCTCCAAGTCCTTCATCCCAGAAAGCCAGAGAAGTCAGACGTAAGAGGACATTTACACCCCTAAGGGACTCACTAGAGAACATACTGAAGCTTCTGACAACACAAAAGAAGATCACTCAGCTCCTTCCCCCCTGCAAATCTAAATGGGAGAAGTTTTAACCTAGGCAAAAAGTGTGCTTACCATTCTGGGTCCCCTGGACATGATACCCAAGAATGTTGGTCTCTGAAACATAAAATCTAAGACATGATAGATAGTGTTGAGATTGTGGTGACAACACCAGAACAGCCATATATCCAATATAATCATCTGCCTCAGCATTATGAGGAAGGAGTGAATATGATTAATAGGGGGAATGAAGAAGGTTCCAAATACCTCAAGAAGATCGGAGAGTCGTCTTAATCAAATGAAGTTGACTCTGTTATGCGGGGTTATTTAGAGGGAAGATTTTAAATAGAGCGGGAAATAAAATCCATTAAGGAGCAGATTGATCAATTGGCAGAATTAATGGTATATCAACACCAAATAACTTGGCAGTTGATAAGCTAGATCAACTAGAGGCAGACAAATATTCCTCTACCTAGTATCATACCAATTGAAAAGAAGGATCATTATCAATTCCAAGAATATGAAACCTAGGCAGATAAGGTTGCAAGGGAAGAAAGATTTCAGGCTCGTAGAGAATTTACGGATAAAAGAAAGTTCACGCTTTTGAACAAATCTAGGGAGGAAATTATATATGTTGATCAATGAAGGAAAGATCACAGAACTGTTACACCTAATGGACCCCCGATCAAGGAGGTTCGATGCTAATAAGATATGTAAATACCATTCCAACACCCCTGGTAATGACGTATAAGGTTTTTGGGAACTTCATCACCTAATCTAGAATCTAATTGAGAACGGTGATCTGTAAATGGTAAACATTGGTAATATCTCGCCTGAGAAGAGGAGATATTTCTTCCCGGGACATGGAGATTGAAAGAAATCGTGGCAGTTATTTCCTATGAGAAAGACACAGTGCCTTTGATAATCCAAGGAATGGGGCATAAAAAGGGAAAGATTCCTACGAAGATAGTCACATCAAAACCATTGATTGATGTTACCATTCCTACCCCAATACCCCATAATCAATCTGAAAATAGTCCCATTAAATTATGGGGAAAGTGCGGGATCAACATCAGATTATACCGCTGTCCTACCTAAGGGTAATCCGTTGTTTTTACCTCAGTGTATGTTAAAGTCAATCGCTAAAACCACGGGGAAAGTGCCCGAGAGGAAGGTCGTGGAATTCCTTAACAAAATAGGACATAATGAAGGAAAGTGGTGCGGCAGTTAAAGGATGCACCCCCGCAGATCTCCATCATGGATCTTATATTATCCTCTTCGGATCATCTTAAAATCCTGGTTCAAGTTCAGGAAGAAGCCCACCTGCCAAGGAAGGTGGACACGGAAAAGTTTCGGCACTTGGTAGATCACATCCTTAATGGCAATGTGATATCCTTCACTAACGATAACATACCGGCTGACGGAACGGGTCATCACAAATTGCTACATATAGTAATGATATCCTCAAGATATGTGGTAGAGGGTGTATTGATAGATGGAGGATCTTCCTTGAACATTTGCCCTTATGATTCCTTGGAAAGAAGGAAAATCAACCCAAATAGAATCCGGAGCAGTCATGTCGTCATAATAGCCTTTGATGGATCTCGACGGGATACTGTAGGATAAATAAAGTTTCAAGTGCAGATTGGCCCAAATACATTCCACATATCATTCCAAGTGTTGAACATCACTACTGAGATACAATTTACTGTTGGAAAGACCATGGATTCATATGGTGGGAGCAGTCCCATCCACTCTTCATCAGCTGTTGAAATACATCATCAATGGTAATCTGGTGAGTGTTAACGCCAAACCAGAATACTCGATCCATGTAAATGGGGATATGCCTTTGATCAGCCTCAATGAAGGAGTTGAGCCTGCTAGTTTTCAAGCATTCAAAGTGAGCACCACTCACTATCGAACTCTTAGGGCACCAGCCTTAAAATGAAAAATCTCTCCGAAAGTAATGGTTGTCGATCAAGAGCTGATATCCCCGGGTTTCTGGCCAGATAAGGGGCTGGGAAAGAATCAACAATGGATCAAAAATCCAATTCAGATACCTAGTCAAGTAGGGAAAGTTGGATTAGACTACTACTACGGATTAAAACATAGAAACCCGCATAAGCATATGTCGGCTCATCTATCAGCCGTCTTGTTACCGGATCTCACTGATGCATGATTCTGAAAACCTATGAGAAAGATCACTACTTCTTTGTCTAGCCTGCTGATGCCTAAGGTTAAGCCAATCAGAGATAAAGATATGCAAATTTTTGCTAAGGAAATGAAAGATTGGATTCCTGCTAAGGAAATGAAAGATTGGAATGAGCTCTTCCTACAAGAATTTCAAGATCAATTTGCAAAAATATTCTACCAGGAACAGACTCGGGGTATGGATAATGATAACGCAAATAGTGACCAATCAGAAAACTAGACTGCAATCCCTTTCATAGATTGGGCCAAGGTTGATGTTCCAAGAAAAGATGTTAACCTTAATATAGATTTAGTTATGGCCATCATCGAGGAGGAGGATAACAACAACCCCTTCATAATAGCTGTTAATAATGACATGCCTCTAGACAATTGGAGCAGCACTCCTTGCATCACTCAAAAAGGATAAAAGGGCAGAGATGGTCCATCTATCCTAAAATGTAAATATTATTAAACTGCTTACTTTTGTTGCTTATTACTAGCAGTTTACTTTTGTTATGCCTTTACTGATGCTTTGTATTATTAAACAGTTTCATATATTAAGCAAAAGTATTTTTTTTAGGACTCTAAAGTTGGGTTTGTTTAACCTTGCTGATGAGTTGCTAAATCTAGGCAATGACTATGACTTTGATGTAGAGCTGGACTTTGACCTGATGGGAATTGAGCAAAAGGAGATAGATGACAATGAGGTGCTTGAGGATATCAAAGGATGGGTCAAAGACTAACCCAAACCCAACCTTGAGTAAACCACCATTGTCAAATTTGGAACCTCAGAAAATCCCAAAGAACTACAAATAGGGAGTGACCTAACCCCATACCAAATGAAAGTCTGATTAAGCTCTTACCCCAGTTTAAGAATGTGTTCACATGGTTGCATGAAGACATGATCGGATTGTCTACTGATATTGCCATTCATTGACTGCCCATCAAAGTATGGTTTAAACCAGTAAAATAGAAACTAAGAAGACTGAAGCCTGAGTGGATCCTGAAAGTTAAAGAAGAAATTATCAAACAATTCAAAGCATGTATTATCATGGTATCAACTTACCCTGAATGGCTGTCCAATGTGGTTCATGTGCCTAAACTAGGAGGAAAGGTATGAGTATGTGTGGATTATCTTAATTTAAACAAGGCTTGTCTCAAAGATGACTTCCTAGTGCCTTTCATCCACATCTTAATAGACAACACGACATAATTTGATATATACTCATTTGTTGACTGTTTTGTCGGATATCATCAAATAATGGTTGCTGAAGAAGATTAGAAGAAAATTGCCTTTATCACTACCTGGGGAACCTTCTGCTATCGGCGACTAGCTTTTACCCTTACCAATGCTGGTGCCACATATCAGAGAGCCATGATGGCCTCTATTCCAAGACATGATGCACAAAGAGAAATAGGTTTATGTGGATGATATCATCGTCAAATCTAGAAATGAAGATGACCACATCGACAATCTCAAAAAGTTATTCAACCAGCTCCGTAAATACAACTTGAAGCTGAACCCAGTCAAGTATTCTTTTGGTGTTAAATCCGGCAAATTGTTGGGCTTTCTAGTGAGTAGTAGATGCATTGAGCTAGATCCAGCAAAGACTAAAGCTATTACTGAGATTCCTATACCCCAGACAGAGAAGGATATTTGAGGATTTCTAGAAAGAATTAATTTCATAAGCTGATTCATCTCTTAGCTCACAACAACTTGTGATCCCATTTTTAAGTTATTGAGGAAAAATTCCTCAGGAAAGTGGAATGAAAACTGCCAAAAATCCTTCCTTGCAATCAAGAAACAGTTGATTGAAGCTCCTGTTTTAGTGCCTCTAAAGGACAAAATTCTACTTTTCATATACATATCAGTCAATTCCAATGCCATGGGCTGCATTCTGGGGGCAGAAAGATTATAGAGGCAAGGAAAGAGCCATCTATTACCTCATCAAAAGGTTTAGCATGTGTAAAATACACTTTGATTGAAAAGACCTGTTACGTTTTAGCATGGGCTGCCATGAGGTTACAATATTACCTCCATGGGAACATAACCTATATTATATCCCGTATGGATCCTCTAAAATACATTTTCAGTAAGCCCATGTTAAATTGTCGACTGTCAAGATGGCAGCTCACCCTTCAGCAGTTCGACATCATCTATGTAACACAAAAATCCACTAAGGGTCAAGGAATTGTAGATCAACTTGTCGAAGCCCCATAAGGGAGATTCTAACCTTTGGAGACTTATTTCCCTGATGATGGTGTAATGACAGTTTATCAAAACCATCGAGAAGATACATGCCAATTTTGGAGGCTATACTTTGACGGTGCTGTAAACATGGAAGGCGCGGGAGTAGGGGTTGTTCTTATAGCCATCACTGGAGAATAGTATCCCATGGCCACCAAGCTACAGTTTTTCAACACCAACAACATGGCCGAATATGAAGGCTGCGTAATGGGATTGAAATTTACCCGATCAATGGGTATTAGATGTTTAGCAGTCTTTGGAGATTCTGAGCTGGTCATTAAACAAACCACCGGGGCATATCACACCAAAGAATTACACTTGTTGCCCTATCATCGGCACGTTACTAAGATGGCTATAGAGTTTTAAGATTTAGCCTTCATCCACATTCCTCGGAATCGAAATGATTTTGCAGATGCACTAGCAACCTTGGCTTCTTTAATCAGCATTCCTGCAAGGAGAGAAATTCTTGAGATCAAATTCACAAGCCAGATGGCACCAACCTATGAAAATTACATCGGAGAAATATAAGATAAACTACCTCCCATCCAACAGCCATGGTACTAGGATATTAAAGAATATCTACGGGATGGATCCACACCCACTGGGGCAAGCCAAGCTGAAAGAAAGTAAATCCATAAAATGGCCATGAAATTCTATTTAAGTGGAGATGCTCTCTACAAAAGAGATTCTAGAATCGGCCTTTTAAGATGCCTAGATAAAGACCAAGTTCAGAGGCTTATAAATGAAGTGAATGGTGGGGTGTGTGGGCCACACAACAGTCCCGTACTTACCAAGAAGATATTAAGAACATGATATTATTAGATCTCTCTCAAAGAAGACTGTGATGATCACGTCAAGAGATGTTATCAATGTCAAATCCATGGAAATGTCATCCATGCTCCTCCAAATGAACTACATTATATGATTTCGCCAGGCCCTTTTCCATGTGGGGAATGTTAGGTTTGTAACAATCAAAGTAGCGAAAGCGTGGTAAAAATAGGATTTTAAAATTTTACAAACCTTATACCCGGATTATCCTTTATGTACAGTTATTAATTAAAACGAAAGAGAAAGAATTATCAAATCATACCCTTGTAGAACTAAACTTCTACGGGTACAAGTTCAACTCTAAATCCTTCGTGATCTCCTTGAGTTCTCCGAGTTTGATTCTTTTCTTTAATTAACGTTAGCCACCCAAGTCTTTGGCCTATAGAGGTGATCCACCAAGGAAGAAGAGATATTCAAGAAGGTGTGTGTTTGGCTAAACCCTAAGTTTATCTCTATAGAATGTGTATACTCTCCAAACAATTAGAATAGTGTAATGTCTAACCATGTTCCATAATAAGGCTCTTATTTATAGATGTAGGCAACCCTCCTAAACCTTTCAGGAATATGATTTCATATTAATTAATTAAACCTTTTAATTAATTAGGCTTCCCAATCCTATTGGGAATAATTAAACTCTTTTAATTAATTAGCCTTCTAATCTTATTAGAATATATAGGAGATTGAGAGTATCTTATTAATTAATTCCCAAACTCCTTTAGAAATTAAATAATAATAATAGTAATAATAATAATAAGACTCCTCTTATTAATTATATTTAATACTTCCAAAATATTAAATAATAAATATTAAGCTATTTAATTTATTATATCACCATAGATTAAATTAAACATACTTAACTTATTATTACGATTATGTCATTAGCTGCTTTAATAAATATTTTTCCTTTTATGGTGTAACCATTTAGGTTCTCCATATTAAACCGGTTGTGAATAAATCAATTAAAACAATTCTAATCTTATTTAAAAAAATAAATTAAACTAATAATTTATTTAAATAAATAACATTTATTCTACAATAAGGGTAAGCCCCCTTAGCGATCAACGACTTTCTGTATAATATAGATTTCAACATTAATCATAAAAGAACTTGTGAGTAAATAGTTACCGTACAATTCATTCCTTCAACCATACAATTTTCCATTTAAATAAAAGACATTGATTTACTATCAAGTCTTATTTTATTTAATTATATGTATTTTGATTTTAAAATGCACAACACCAAATAATATAAATTAGAAACTACTTTCTAATTTTATTTTACCTTGGTCAATGACTAATGGGTTGTCATTTATAGAATCACATAGAACATTCTTTTCTTTTACTAGAAGTGGTAGATCCTTTATTGATCATTCATTATCTCCATGCATAAATCAATATACCCAATCATACCCTTTGATATACCCTTAGGGTCGTAATGGACATGTCAAAGTACAACTCATCATACACAAGATACTATGATGATCTAAAGTCTAAGGATTATTTGTACTACTATCACTTAAGGAATTCCTATTGATAGGGGCAAGTAAAACTCCATTAGGTATTTCTTAGTGGGCCACGTTCAGTAAACTTATTCTCCAATAAACACCTACATACTTGCTTTAGTGTCTACACACAAATGATTATGAGATCAATCATCCTCATCCAATGAGCAAGTCAACGTATGTACAAATCTATCCGGATTCACTAATCCCATTTTTAGTAATCCAACGATTGGGAACTATTTTAGTTTTAAGCTGTCTAAGAATTTAGATCTCATTAGCATGATCATCATCGTGATTCCAAAAGCATTTCTTAAAACTATTGGTTTCTCACATATTATAAAAACAGCACCATGCACATAAATTAAATGCCTTTAATTTAATAACACTTCTATTAATAAATAAATAAGATTGTCTCAAAGTATATGCTTTATCATCATACATGATTGGCTTGTATGCATACTATTTTCAAGGAATGGACGTGATTGGGCCAATAGAGCCCAAAGCTAGCAACAGTCATAGGTTCATCTTTACCATGATCGACTACTTTATAAAGTGGGTGGAAGCTACCTCCTTTCCCAAAGTCACCAAGGAGGTTATAATCAATTTCATCAGAAACAATGTAATCTGTCGATACGGAAAACCAGAGGTGATAGTATCAGACAATGCAAAAAATTTGAACAATCAGATGATGAAGGAATTATATAGCAAATTCCACATCAAGCATCTCAATTTCGTCATCTACCGGCCTAAGATAAACGGTGATATGGAAGCAGCAAACAAAAATATCAAAAAGATCATGCAAAAGATGTCCGCCAATCAAAAATAATGGCCTGACTTACTGCCTCTGCCTCTGTTAGCATACAAAACATCAATGCACACTTCTGCTGGGGCTACCCCTTATTCATTAGTCTATGGCATGGAAGCAGTACTTCCTATAGAAGTGGAAACGACATTATTAAGACTGTTAATAGATGCCCAGATAGAAGAAGACCAGTGGCTGCAAGACCGGTAAAACCAATTAGATCTGATAGATGAGAAAAGGGCTACCGCCACATTCCATGGTCCATTATATCAGCAAAGGTTCCTTGGTCCTACAACAAGAAGGTCCGACTTTGTCAATTCAAATAAAATGACCTAGTGCTGAAAAAGGTCATCTCAAATCAAGATGAAGCCAAAGGAAAATTCGCCCCAAACTAGGAAAACCTTTTCATTGTCAAAGAAGTGTTATCAGGAGCAGCCCTCGGATTGCAAGAATTAGACGACAAAGAATTTCCCCAACTTATCAATTTAGACTTCATCAAAAGATACTATGTCTGAACCTTTACATAGGCATGAGACCTCTTTTGGAATCCTCCATGCTAATGCTAAACCTCTTTAGCATCGTATCAATGTACGTTTCTTGTGATAAGCCAAGCATCCTTTTAGATCTATCTCTATAGATCTTTATCCCCAAAATATAAAATGCTTCTCCCAAGTCCTTCATGGAGAAGTGTTTAAATAACCAGATTTTAATTGACTCTAGCATTGGAATATCATTCCATATCAGTAATATATCATCAACATATAATACAAGGAATGAAACAGCGCTCCCACTAACCTTCTTGTACACACATAGTTCATCCTCATTTTTGATAAAATAAAACACTTTGATTGTCTCATCAAAATGGATGTTCCACCTACGAGAATCTTGCTTCAACCCATAAATGGATCGTTGCAGTTTACAAACTTGATTTGTTCCAACCGTTGAAACAAATCCCTCTGGTTGTGACATATACACATCCTCCTCAAGGTTTCCATTGAGGAAGGCCATTTTCTCGTCCATCTGCCAGATTTCGTAGTCATAGTAAGCTGCAATCACAATTAAAATTTGAATGGACTTGAGCATTACTACTGGCGTGAAAGATTCATCATAGTCAACACCTTGAATTTGTTTGAAAACTTTCGCAACCAGTCGGGCCTTATAGGTCTCTACCTTGTTGTCTGCTCTAATCTTTCTTTCAAAGACCCATTTGCACCCAATAGGCTTAATGCCTTCAGGTGATGAAACTAACTTCCATACTTTGTTCTCATGCGTAGAGTGCATCTCGGATTTCATGGCTTCTTTCCATTTCTCTAAGTCTTTACTACTCATAGCCTATACGTAATTCAATGGATCATCAGCATTCATGATACGTACCTCATCATCATCCTCTATAACGAATCCATACCTTTCAGGTATCTTCGGTACTCTTCTAGATTTACGAATAGGGTGTTGTATAGAATGTGTCTCTACTTGGACATGTTCATCCAATTGATCTGTAGTGGTTTGAGGTTCTTGAATTTCTTCAAGATCTATTTTCCTCCCACTAGCCCCTTCAAGGATAAACTCCTTTTCCAAGAAAGCAGTGTGTTTCGCAACAAACACCTTTTGCTCAGTAGGATTGTAGAAATAGTATCCCAAACTTTCTTTAAGATATCCCACAAACGTGCACTTATCTGATCTTGTCCCAAACTTATCATTTTTAAATCTTTTCACAGAAGTTGGACATCCCCAAATCTTAACATGCTTAAGACCAGGTTTTATCCCTGTCCACATCTCATATGGAGTCTTGGGGACATATTTTGAGGGGACCTTATTTAGTAGATATGCTTGCCTCTTTTAAAGCATAACCCCAGAATGATACTAGAAGATCGGTAAAACTCATCACGAATGAACCATGTCAAACAATGTTCAATTTCTCCTTTCAGATACACCATTTAATTGTGGTGTTCCTGTTGGAGTTCAATGTGAGATTATACCATTTTCTTTGAGAAAATTGAGAAACTCACCGCTTAAGTATTCACCACCTCGATCCGATCGAATAATCTTAATACTCTTGTCGGTTTGTTTCTCTACTTCACTTCTGAATTCTTTGAACCTTTCAAACGATTCAGATTTATATTTCATTAAATACACATATCCAATCTTTAATGATCATCAGTAAAAGTAATAAAATAGGAATACCCTCATCGTGCATTCGTTGTCATAGGTCCAAAAATATCTGTGTGTACCAACGCTAACAACGCTGTGACTCTTTTTCCTTTTCCACTAAGAGGAGATTTAGTCATCTTACCCATTAGACAAGATTCACAAGTTGGATATGATTCATAATTAGATAGCTCTAGGAGCCCATCTTTATGTAACTTGGATAATCTTGTTTCATTAATATGACCAAGTCCACAGTGCCACATGAAGGTATAATTAACATCATCTCTTTTCAGTTTCTTAGTTTGTTCAATTTGAAATATATTTTCATGCAAGTTAAATATGTAATGTCCATTCAACAATTTTCCAACATAATATAAAACATTTTTAATATATATAGAACACCTGTTGTTCTTTATTATAATGTCAAAACCATCCATATCCAATACAGAAATTGAGATAATGTTTCTAAGGAGTGTTGGAATAACATAACAATTATTTAAATAAATGGACTTGCCCGTAGGCAGTGCTAAACAATAAGTCCCTACAGCTAATGCAGCAACCTTTGCCCTATTTCCCACTCGTAGGACGACTTCATCCTTGTTCAGCTTTCTACTTCTGACAAGTCCATGTATAGTATTACATATGTGAGAACCACAGCCGGTATCCAATACCCAAGTAGAAGTTTGACTTTTAGAAAAATTAATTTCAATCATGAACAAACCTTGATTGGAAGTCGAAGCTTCTCCAAGTTTCTTCAAGCTTCTTCTCTGCCAGAAACTTCTTGCAGTTCCTCTTCCAGTGACCCGACTCGTTGCAATGGAAGCACATTCCTTTGCTAGCTTGATCAGGTTTCTTTTGATCCTTCACTTTCACCCTGCCCTTAGCCTTCTTGGTTTTCTTCATTTAAGAAGATACCTTGGGCCTCTTCCTTTTCTTGGAAGAATCATCCACCAGTAAGATTTGGTTCTTCTTGGATGGGAATTATCCTTCAACAGTTTTCAACATGTTAAGTAATACAGGCAAGCTGACATCCAACTTATTCATATGAAAATTCACAACAAATTCTTAGAATGTATCTAGGAGTGACTGCAAGATCAAATCTTGACTTAACTCCCCATCCATGATGAACCCAAGCTGTCCAAGACGTTCAATCAAATTGATTATCTTGAGGACATGAGTCTCAACAGTATTGCCCTCGGTCATCCGAGATCGGAAGAACTCCTTAGATATCTCATATTTAGCAGTCTTACTTTGCTCACCATACAACTCTTGGAGGTGCAGCAATATAGTAGGAGCATCCATAGTTTCATGCTAACGCTGAAGCTCGTTACTCATGGATGCGAGCATGATGCATTGAGCCACAAATGCATCATCTTGCCACTTCTTAAAAGTAGCAATCTCTTCCTCAGAAGCTTCTTCTGCAACATTTGCAGGGATAGACAAATTTAGGACATAAGAAATCTTTTATGTAATTCTCAGATTCCTTAACCAGTCCGCGTAATTCGGGCTGGTTAGTTTGTTAGTATAAAGTATGCTACGCAGTGATAGTAAGTGTGACATTTTTAAATTCTGCATGTGAAATAAAACATAATTTTTAGCAAATATTTATTTAATTAATTACCAAAATAAATTAGGTCTTTATTTTAAATTGGTATCTCCCACTATTTTCTTCAAACTATATTATCCTCATAATATATAGTTCGAAAAATCTAATTAAAGATTTGTTAATGAGAATAAGGATCCTATTTCAAATGTATATAGCCTTGTGTGAGCTCAACAAACTATATATAAGTAAATAGGTAGACAAATCTTGTCAATTACATCATCATGTAACTCCTTGTATTTGGCCTCTTAGATCATAATGGTCAAGTGTGTGAACATCCGAACTAAAATGATTTAAGTTAAGTCAGACCCAACATTTCCATATAAGTGAAGAGAAAACTACAGCCCTTTGTGTGTGCACAACAAAGCGGTAATGTTCAATTCCTTTATAAACATTTAATGTAATAAAATAGCATCTTAAATATTTAATACTTTCCTTGTGTGTGCACAACAAACTCATATTAAATATTTAATACTATATTATTTTATCATGCTAGAAGGCAACGTTCGATATTCCAAATATTTTTGAACGTTACAACTTAATATAATTTCTTTGAGGGGTTTGTTATTAATTATCTCATCTTGTTTAGCGCGCATGATATATATAAATTACGCGTCATATTAATTAACATGCGAAACATGTTGCATAATACAATATATATATATATATATATATATATATATATATATATATATATATATAGTATAAGCATGCATATAGAATACTATAATCTACCCGGATTGATTATGGACTTTTATTCTAGTTTGGTTCACTAGAGCCACCAAGTGAACCAAAACGTCAAACCTAGTAGTGCAAGAATTAAATTTAACCATAATTATTATATTTAAATCCCAGGCTCCATACAAACGGGTCTTCATGCGCTCCTTGCTCCTTGGTCTCCAATTCTTCAAAATAATTCTAACTAATCCTATTACATAAACTATTTACATTAAATAGAAACCTTAATCAGCAGTCAAGGGGAAGTACATAGGAGGGAGATATAATTTACATCAAGAAAAATTAGAGAAGACGAGGTACGCAGACCCCATTTAATAAAACCCATACATTCAAGCATTCAACTAAAATAAAATCCAATCACATTGGTCATTAGTCCATAATCAACCCCATTTATGATCATATATATCACCATATGCATCAATAAATAAAACATTTAATATATACATTGATATCGATTTAATACGTAATCCTAGTTAGTTTCAAAATTTAATTTCAACTCTAATTAGTTATCATGGAATCCTAATTCCAACTTTAATTAGTTATCATGAAATCCAATTCTAATTAAAATAAACAACTTTATTTTAATCCAATTCCAAATCTAATAAACTCCTTTATTAATCTAGAATTACAGAAAAATATTTAACTTTAATTTTAATTTTAATTAAAATAAACCTTTTATCATGATTAAAACAAAAATATTTTTTTTTATTTTCTGGGAGGGTGGCGCTGCGGCGCCGCTAGTGAACTAGCATCAGGTGTTGCGGTGCCACGTCACCAGAAACTAGAGACAGCTGGCTGGCGCTGCGGTGCTGTTGAAGAGCTGGCTTCAGGCGCTTCAGCGCCATGTCAGCATCATGGACACGAAGCCGGCGCTGCGGCACGACAATAAAGCCTGGAATAGGCGCTGCAGCGCCGCTGGGCAGAATCAGTTTTTTTGGTTCGCGAATTATGCAGTTTTTCTCCAAAAACATGATTCCTAGTTAACTATTATGCCCAATTAAATTGTTCAAAACATATATCAGTATATATATCAAATCAAAATAATTAATAACTCGCATAAAGGTTTGGCTCTGATGCCACTTGTTGACGTTGGGTAAAAATTCGCAGGTCGGGTCACAACCCGGATCTTTATCTCTTCCTAAGTTATCTCTACCCTCACTCTTTTTATTGTGAAAAAGGTTTTGAAGGGTCTTTTTAGGAAAAAGGCCAACATATATCATGTCGACGATTTGAATGTTATACAGAGTCGCCAGTTGGTAGATTTGAAATGATTATACCAACTCAATCGACTTTTGTTTGAAAGAGGCCCAATTGCTGGACACTGTCAAAACTTGATCTTTGAAAATAAAATTTTGAGTTCGCGGGCTTGGTTAAGTGTGGGAAAGGTGTTAGGCACCCCACAACTCCCATGTAAACACGGTACCACAATCTTTTCAATATTTCCCTTAAAATTAAAATGCGTGTGTGAATGCTATTTTGAAAATTGGGCCTATGTTTGATTGATTGAAAGTAGTGCTTTGCTTCGTTGAACCTATATACGAAGGGTTTGAGTTAATTTTGCAAAAGTCTTTGATTTGATTTGCAAAAGTATTCGATTTGATTTGCAAAAAGCTTTTCTTTTGATTGAATTGAAAATAATGTTTTAAAAGCTGGTTATCAAACCCTTACGCTAACATAGGAATTGAAGCCTGTTGATACTTCTAATTTTATCTTTATAGCCTTAAGGCACAGTTTGAATAGTGATTGTAGGGCTGCAAAGCATCGTCGACCACAAAAATAAATACAAGTATCGGTCTCCTCATGCGCATGATAGCCATCGGAGGGACTCTGACATAACAAATGATATTTTTCACTCTGTTGAGACCTTAAATTCGGATAACCATTTTAAGGTCTTTGCATGTACATTTTACAGAAAAATTGGCAGGGTACATTCGTAAAGCAAAGTTTGTCCATCGTGGGAATCAGATTCTGATCGATTTGATCATGAATCCCACGATTCCTAGGCTCACATGAGAGTAGCCAATAAACCTGCACAGTTCAAATTTGTACAAAAACAGATATCTCTCCCAATATTACCAAAACCGAGGATTCATCAGTAAATCCTGGTTCGTACCTGGCCGAAGCGACTCGTTCCCACTAGATAGCGATTCAAGGGACGCGAGGTTGCTTTTGTGACCAAAAAATGTCGATTCATAACGAATGAATATTTAAGCATTAATTTAATGAAAAGCAAGTAAAGCCAAGATATATATACAGTTATATATACAAAAGCTGTGACACCCCCGAATCCGGGTCCTCTGACCCCGGTCCGGTCGCCACGAAATAATACTAACATCCACCTTTAAGTAACTTACGATAACTAAAATGCGGAATATAATAAACGTACGTCATTCATTCAAAAGGTATTACTAGTCCCAAGATTCGATAACCTTAATACATCAATACAAATATACCCTAGAATAAACATTAGGGTTCATATTACATTAACAGTAATTAAACAAATCATAAAGACAAAGTCTGCTATTTGCAAACCATCTTATATCTTTCCTTTACCCTTGTCCTTCCTTGAGGGCTCGGGCTTAACTGCAATATAAGTCATGATATAGCAAGAATGAGCAACAAGTTTGCTTCAGCAAGTTTAAATACAACAATAAAGGATATATCATGATGAATGGAAAAATATCTGACAATGATTTCAACAAAATGAATATCTTAAAGATTCAACAATATGAATGTTAGAATGATTCAACAATTTGAATGATTCAATACTATGAATATCTGTATGATTCAACGATATGAATATCTGTAAGGTTCAACAACCTGCATGATTCAACACTATGAATATCTGAAAGATTCAATAATATGACTATTAAAAGCAAAGAGAATAATTACCTTTAGAATGACTGATAGTCGAGTAGACTTTGAACTATAACTTTCCAATGGGTTCAATAGCTAATTGACCATTTTTGGATTACTGGCTTCTGGCTATAGAAACTAAGTACCTCGAGGAGATCAGCCTCGGGCACAACGTGAATGTGCATAACACTTATATCTGCTTACTCGTATCATATATATTAGATACCTGGGCACACTCCTACATATGAGGGGTGTTCTGTTTCGTCTAAGAATCCTTACCATCAATTGGTTTGGATAGCTTCAAAGAAAACTTCATACACTAGTCTGACCGAGCAAAGGTTCAGAATCTTACTGACATAGTTCAAGAAATTTAGAACCTTGAATAATGTACAAGTCCAAGACTGTACGAGCTCAAATGCACTAGGTGCAGACATCAATAATATCAATGTGGAATAATTGATAAGTAATTAAGCCACTAAATAACATGCTTGGAAATAAGGTTCAAGCAATTAAGTAAACAACTTTCGATTCAACAATAACCTACTCAATACAATATGAGAAGGATAGAGAACTTGCACAAAGTGAAGTTTAGAATTTTCACAATATATGAATTTGTGTAAGTTCTGGGAACTTGCACAATACTCAACGTGTGAAGTTCGGAGAACTTGCACAATACTCAACGTGTGAAGTTCGGGGAACTTGCACAATACTCAAAATATGAAGTTCGGAGAACTTGCACGATAATAGATATCCTTGCATAAAATAAATGCATACGCTTAGACACTTACAACATCAAAGAGTGAAATTCGGGGAATTTCACCATAATAGATCCCTTGCATAAAGTAAATGCATAGGTTAGGATATTTGCTTACAATGTTCTTTGAGTAAAATAAACACAAAGATAAGCTACTTGCACAATATATGAGTTTGTATAAGTTTAGAGAACTTGCATAATAAAGAAATGAAGTTCGGGAACTTGCAAAATAACCAAAGTGTGAAGTTCGGGGAACTTTCACAATACTCAAAATGTGAAGTTCGGGAAACTTTCACAATAACCAAAGTGTGAAGTTCGGGGAACTTGCACAATACTCAAAGTGTGAAGTTCGGGGAACTTTCACAATAACCAAAGTGTGAAGTTCGGGGAACTTGCACAATACAATAATAACCTGCTTAATACAATATGAGAAGGATATGAAACTTTCACCAAAAACAAGTGAAGTTTAAAAACTCGCTTACACGGTTCATTGAATAAGGTAGTACAAGAATTTAGAATACTTGCATAATAGGGTCCGGATACTTGTACAATAAATAAGTATAAGTCAAGAAAACTTGCTCCAATAAAAGGGTAGTTCAGGAAAACTTGCAATATGATAATACCCTGCTCAGTATAAATTTGAGTAAAGTTAGGGAGACTTGCAAATAATACAAGAACGGGTTCAATAGAACTTGTACAATCAAAGAGTGAAGTTCGGGAACTTGCTCAATATAAATTTGAATAAAGTTAGGGAACTTGCCTGTTTGCTCAGCTACAAATAATTTTAGCTTTAATTAAACGGTGTTGGAACGACCTAATATTGACAAGTCGATCTCTACAATTAGTATATATAAACTAATATAAGTTCACACATACAAGAATCTAGTCATTATATAATTCTATCACATAGTTCACGTAAGCCAATCTAATCCTGTCTTAGATTTAATACTTTAGATTACTTAGTTTCTATGCGTTAATATAGGCTTGAACACATAGCACTTCCACTTACTAATATAAATCAACACACATGTTTATCAATTTTATCTAACTCAAGTTTGAAAGCTAACATGTTCATTCTATGTTCACTTCAAGACCACATGTTTGTATGTCGGATATTCACATACTTTAAACAATATAAGTTCATGCTTCAAGATTGGTTACTAAAGTCATGTTATCACAAAACAAGGTCAAACAATACTTAATATATATGCTCGAGTATACTACACACATATATTTTAATCACGTAGTTCATACTTGAAGTTCATTTCTTATGATTGAGCAAGCATATGTGAAATTTGTATATAAACAAATGAGGTTCATGTCAATACGTCTATAGTCATAATGAAATCGTAATACTTATGCTTATATGCTCACAACATGTCTTACATACTTTTAAATCTTAAGTTCTCCTTCAAAAGTATACTATGTCCACAAAGATCGTTTTAGTATAATCAAAGTGTTTTGTAACTATGACTCACTTGCATTAGAAACACATACCAAAGCCACATTAATGCTCTCATATCACAAGACAAAATTATTGGTCAAGTTTACTTTGAAAGTTCTTAAGTTTTTCTTGAAAACTCCTTAAATCCATCAATCTCGAATGCTAGTGTGTACAACACTTTAAACTTGCATTTCATGTCAATGTAAACATACTATTATGCTCATAATATCAAAATATACACATGCTACTTATATGACAAAGTTCGCATTCAAAACTATAAGCTTCATTTTCAAAATATATGTGACGCCCCCAGAATAGGTCCATTCAACCCAACCCATTCTGAGTCGCCAAATACATGGTACAGAATTCAAATACAAACTTTATATCATACGGTCGTGCAAAATACGACCACACAACTGTGAGTGTCAATACAAATATGTAGAAAATATTAAGATTCAAACCAAGTCCTCATTACAATTATTATCACACTATTTGTCAGAAATAGTGAGGACTACTACTGCTCTAACTCGGAGCATCACTCTGTCCCCCGACTAGTTCCAGCAACATTCTCATTTCCTGAAGAGGACAACAGATGAAAAGGGTGAGCTCAACTAGCTCAGTAAAGAATATTATGACTAAGATAATGGAAAATAAATTATCGTTAGCCTTCAATAAATCAGATAAAATATAATGGACAACAAATCTTAGATCAATATTCGCAGCGGAAATAACAAATCATTAGAAAAGTTAAGCAGAGAATCAAGTCTACTATTTTCTATGATTTAAAAGTCCATCATCAATATTTTATCCCTGTAACATGAATCAATATACATCTCGAATCAAATATCCATCTTTGCACTACAGGCCAAAGATATTCATTCGTATCATCAGTAGTCATATTCATCTCAACACCTGTCATCTTTGCACTACAGGCCAAAGATATTCATCAGGTAATCATTCATCTTTGCTCTACAGGCCAAAGATATTCATCAAGTAATCATTCATCTTTGCTCTACAGGCCAAATATATTCAGTTACATCACCTTTTAGGACTGAGAATGATGAAAAACGAATCCAGTGAGATAAAAGACAAAGACTAAGGATTCGTATTTTAGTATATCCAATTCAAAAATATCTCGTAATAATCAATTATAGAGCAAAATTCAAGAATAGAGCTCAAACTTGGATACAATCAAAGATAGTAACCTTAACAAGCAATTTGGACAAATAGAAGAAAATTTAATTTTTCCATGAATAGTGCCATATACGTGAATAGTAACCCCGACGGAAAAAGTAAGAATTTCAACATAAAATCCATGACAATATTTTTGTATAATGATATTGAAAAGAATAACATCATTTACGAAAGAAAATAACATCCCTTACCTCAAAAAGATAGTACCTTTGACTGGAATATCGGATATAATACCGAAGAAAACTTGCACTGAATACTAATACTCAAAGTATTGAAATACTCACAAAAATACACTCGATATTATAGAGAGAGAAAACTTATGATTCTGGTGTGATTTTCAATTCTAACCTAAGCACCCTATTTATAGGAAAAGCTTAGGATGTCAAAGGAGACTAAAATAATAAAATATTATTATTTTTTTCTAGCCGCCGGCTGCTCTCCAAAAAGCCATCAGCATATTTTTCAACCAAAAGTGGGGCCCACCCATTAAAAAAATATTTATTTTCCGAAACTTCAATAATTCATAATAAATAGCCCCTTAGTCAGAAAAATATAAATTCTATGTCCTTCCATAGGAAATTTAATTCTCTACAACTTTGTAGAAGAAAGTTTTTCCAAATTCCAAACATAAATTATCCGAAATTCAAAAACAGATGATTTCTCACACCAAAATATTGATAAAAACTCATCAGCGCCAATTCCTTCTTTAATATCCACAAAATAAATATTTTCTTATCATATAAATCAATAATTAATTATTCACAAATAATATTATAGAACTACAATATTAACAACCAGGTCGTTCCCAAGAAAGAGGGGGCCTTCCGATAAGGACTTCTCCTTACTGGCGCGCAATTAAATAACCCCTCCTAGACAGAACTTCCTTAGACATTGTCAATAATGCTATCTAATAATATTATTCAAATAATATGAATTATTGAGTTGATAACGTGAAATACTGTGCAACGACAATTATTGAATCAATACTACAAAATATCAACTGTAGCCATTATTGAATCAATCATATAAAATGGCAACGTAGCAATTATTGAGTCAATAAAATATCAATGTAACAATTATTGAGTCAATAATATAAAATATCAACGTAGCAATTATTGAGTCAATAATATAAAATATTGAACAGTAATTATTATAATAATAATTGAGTAATGGCTTCTCACGTAAGACTCAATAATTCGAAATACTGTGCAATACCGTGTGCTACTATGCAACACCGCGTATCACTGTATTTTAACCACCGGGTATTTCAACAGTACTAACGGTAACAACCACGCTGTTATTTTGTAAAAAGTTATTTCTGTCGCTTTCTATATCCGACAGTTATTCCGTTGTGGGGCCCACAAATAGCTGCGCCGTCGTACGAATATTCCCCGACAACAAGAATATTCCACGACCAAACGAATATTCCCCGACAACAAGAATATTTTATAACCACTTGCTCATTTTAAAAATGTTTGCACATTTCACCCATAACTTTCATATTTATCAAAACAACACCTTACTGTTTTGAAATAATATATAAAGAAAACTAAATCTTTATTCATAAAAGTTGGGGTCTTACAATATAAGTTTTCCTTTGTAAACCTTTGAGTCTTTCAAACACGTATGCTAGTGCGTTTAATACTCTAATCATGCATTCTAGGTTCATATTAACATGCTTGCCAAATTAGAATTCATATACAATACTTTCATGCTAACGTTCACCTTTGAAACTTATATGTTTCGTTAGAAATGTTCAATAGTGGGGTTCACATGCTTATATTATATTATGAAACCCGTAAACCTAAGTCAACATGTCTCCCATACAATTCTAAGTCATGCTATCATGCTTGCAAGGTCAGAATACTATCATGGCAAGTATACATATCGAGTTTGTTTCCATATTCGAAGTTAGTTTATGAAACGCTAAGTTTATTTCAAACTATAATTACTTGTGCAACTATTAGTGAAACATGCTTACATTGCCTCAATACATCCATATATATATCACTCATACTAGTATGCTTAGTCCAAACTAGTACCATAAGTTAGCATGAACAGATTGCAAAAAGAAAATTTTTTTTGCAGACAGGCATTAGCGCAGCTGCGCCGCTGGCCAGTGCAATACTGGAGCAGCTGCGCAGGCTGGCGGCCAGGCCAGAAGCTGTGCAGTTTTTGGCAGACTGGAAACCCAACTCAGAATTCTTCCAACGAAAAATAATTTAAGCATGATATAATACCATTCTAACATGAATATAACCTCATATAACTCTTAACAAACATATATCACAATCCAATTGCCATCAATCCTTGTTCAATCAAGAATTCAAAAATTTAGAAAATTGCAGAGAATGAAAAACAAGAATGGGAATGTACATCTGCAAATTTGGAAATTGAACTTGCTGTTTAAACTAATTCCTTCTCAATTCAAATGAAAAATCAGTATATAAGTTCTATTCTATACTTAAAGAAAACCTCAGCAAAGAATTTGTGAAGGAGAAGAACTTATATATATAGAGAAGCTAATGTCCAGACCAAGCTTTTCTTTCCCAAATTAAACTAACGGATTGAAGGATTTCATGAGGGTTATGGAATGGTAAGTATTTAGTTGGTAAATCAAATCATTATTCCCACTCCCCCATTGATGATTGCTATAGCTTTACTGAGTTTGAGGAGGAGAGTAGGCTTAGGCCTTATGGCTATGCACGTGAAGGGAAAGAATGCCTTACATTATGGAACAAGCAAAGCAATCACAGCATTCTAATAATGCACCCAACACTTAGTTATATAATAAATATACTAGGCTCTATAATATATATACACATAATATATATTTAAGTTATTCATTAAAATGGGTGTTACCATGTTATTTCAATTAGCAAAAATATAATGCATCAAGTAGATACATATACACCAATCATATAATTCATGTACATTATATTAACACTGAATATAAAGCAATTGTGTATTATTATTATAATAAATGTTATTATAATAGTTATAATAACTTATTGAAATCATTATTAATAATAATCGTTTATTAATATAAGGAAATAGGGTATTCATTTAATTCCACCCGTATTTGTCAAGTAACTCACATAGTGGCGTTAATTTCATTATATAATTTATAATATATAATTATATTAATGTGTCACTTTATATATAGTTAACTACCATATACTAAAGGTTTAATATAACATATACTTGCATATAACAATTAATCAATTAACCAAGTAAATATAATATTATATATTTATTAATCTCTTACTCATTAATTATTATTTATTCATAATAATAATTAATCATCACATTATCAATTAATTACTGCCAATTCATTAACTATTATTTATTCATAATAATTATAAATCAATCAACAATAATAATTTCATACATTATCGATTAATTACACCAATATCAATTAATCAATCATGATTAAATTTCTACACTATATTCACATAATTTGAATATATAATTTACTAACACTTTTTATCAATTCTCTGATATAAAAGTCTCAGAGTTAATCTACTAAGATAAATAACCATTAGTGATTCCCTTTAATAAAAATTCTAGCATTTATTCGCATAGGTTAAATTCACATAAGCACATAATCACATAAGGTTTAAATAAGTTTGAAAAATTAACTCCTAAAAATTTTAAATCACATATAAAATTAATAAGGAGCTTAAAATTCATGGTCGTTACAAAAGCTGTAAAGGGCGCTGGGTTTTCACACTGGTGCCCGAACTGGAATTGATATACATATATATTTTCAGAAAAGTAGTCAACCAAGACTGGGAAGAGAACCCAGTGGTGGTGAAGGTTACTTATATATGTATATTTATATATAAAAGAAGTAAAAAGGCCACAGAATAATCTTGGCCGAACTGAAATATAAATGTACAGAAATGTAGTCAACCATGGACTGGGAAGATAACCCAATAATGGTGAAGTGTGCAAAAGCAGTATAAAGGCCACAGAATAATTTCGGCCAGACTGAAATATATAAATATATATATATATATATATATATATATATATATATTGACAGAAATGTAGTCAACCAAGACTGGAAAGAGAACTCAGTGGTGGTGAAGGCTTCTTATATATGAATAAATATATATAAAAGCAGTAAACTACCTCAAATTTGACATCTGGGCTTGACAGAATTGAAAAGTTAGTATATATATAGTTAAATAAACACGGAAAAAAGCCAAACGTAGACTGGGAAGAGAACCCAGTCCGGCGAAGTTGCTTAAAACGAAGGTGCTAGTGCACTGAAGTTATTAGAGCTGCTGGATCGTCAATTCGAGTTGTCGAAATGCCAGAAATTGAGTTTATGTACAAAAATATACCAAATTTTGACAAAAACAGCCACGGAACTAAGTTTCGGGCAAATTCAGAAAACAAATTTTGATATGCAAGTGCAAAACAGTGCATAGAAGTAGGAATCACTTTCTGATCGTAAAAATACTTACAATGGACTGCTACAGGGGCTTTTTGACAAATTATAGGCTCTAAATGTCAGAATCTACCAGTTAATTTTTGATATGTGGTAGTATGTGGGTATATCTATAGGTCAGAGGGAAAAAATTTTGGTTTAGAAGAGGTGAAAAAGTTAAAAAATCAAACAGACAAAGGTTCGCTACGTTTCGTCATTTTTGAAAATGAGGGGGGGTCACCTTATATATATAGGCCAGGGAGCCTCAGCTCTACCTACTTTTGTCGTAGGTAGAGGTGCGACTCCCCTAGTGGGGCCCACGTTCTGGGTTGAGTTATCTCGAAGTACGCGCACTCTGAGTAAAGTGAGGTCGAAGTCGAAACTTTCTAACTTTTGATCGGAGCTTTCGTTTGAGGCGTGCTATACCTTTTTGGAAAGTTCTTGCCGAGAGTGTCACAATGACATAGGATAAAATATTTTCTGGGTCCAAGAAGATGGTTTCATAACCAGGTCTTTGATTCCCCGCAGTTTGTCCGTTGAGCTGTCTTGCGCTGTTTGCACTTGGGATCGTTGTTATGGTTCGTTCTGACCTTGGTGGCATCAATTTATCTTAATTTTGACCGAATCGGCTTGAGATTTATAAAATGACTATTTTGCCCCTCCCGGGGTTGCTTTTAGTGTCGGCATGGCCTTTGGTTGACTTCCGAGAGTTATTTACAAGACTTGGATCTCATTAGAGTATGTCTGTCCTTAGTGTAATCTCTGAAGTTGACTTGGTCATTCCAGGTTTTCTTTTGGAGATGTTATGGAGCTTCAGGTTCATTCTCAAAGTTGACTTGACTTTCAGGGTTGCGACCGAGGCTGACCTGTACCTCCCGGGCTGAGACCGAGGCTGATCTGTACCTCCCAGGTTGAGACCGGGGCTGAGTTGACATCCCGAGACTAGCGTTTGAGGCAGTGGTTATCCCGATATTGGTGACCGGGGTTGATTTGAAAGGCCCAATATTGAGATCGGGGTTGATCTGACGGTCCAATTGAAGATCGGAGTTGATTTGATGGCCCGATATTTAGATCGGGGTTGATCTGACTGTCCGATTGGAGATCTGAGTTAATTTGATGGCCCGATATTAAGATCGGGGTTGATTTTATGGTTTGATTGGAGATCAGATTTGATTAGATGGCCCGATATTGAGATCGGGGTTGATCTGACGGTCCGATTGGAGATCGAAGTTAATTTGATAGCCCGATATTGAGATCGGGGTTGATCTGACGGTCCGATTGGAGATCAGAGTTGATTTGATGGCCCGATATTGAGGTCAGGGTTGAGCTGACGGTCTGATTGGAGATCAGAGTTGATTTGATGGCTCGATATTGAGATCGGGGTTGATCTGACGGTCCGATTAGAGATCAGAGTTGATTTGATGGCCCGATATTGAGATCAGAGTTGATTTGAAAAGACAATTTTACCCTCCTACAGTGTTAGTATCGGGGCAGGAAATTTTGAGTGTCTACATATGCCCCTCTTTATCATGCTTATGCAATGTAATGGAATGAGCAGGATAAAGATTGCTACACAATTGAAATGCAAAGATATCAATGATGCAATGCAATGAATGTTGTAATGTTTTCGTAGATCGCAGGTCACACTTCGCATCGCCAATCGCATCGTCAATCGCATCACAAATTGCTTCGTAAATCGCATCGCAGATCGCATTATAAATTATTTACCTTTATTTGTGCTTGTGTTGGGGCTGATACCAACGGTTTGATTCCGATCGGTGTTGTCGATGTTTGTTTGATGATGATAATTTGAAATGATTTCTACATTTCTGATGAGGATGTCAATACCAGGCTACCGCGAACTGTTTTCTTCAATTTCTGTTGGGGATGACATTCTCTGCGATAGCTTCATTGATTTAGATAGGGATGATACTACTGATGCTACCTTGGTTTGAGATCGATGGTTTCCCTGTCCGACGGTACTCTTTGCAGGGGTGATTACCTTTTGACTAGTGCTGTTGCACATTTCTAAAGGATCCTCTGCTGGGGAAATTTCTTGATTATCGAGTCTCCTTCATAGAGGCTTCCAATGTCCATCTTAATGAAAGTTGATGTCGTTATTTGGCAATATGAGGTTGAATCACCAATTCTTTTTGGTGCAACTTTTGAGGATGTGTATAACAGATTCCATCATCGGAGATGGACTATTATATGGTTCCCATCACCGGATCACTTCTGATGCTTCACGGAGGTTGCTCCAACGGCTAAGACATCGCTGAGCCTGAACCAACGACTGAATTGAACTCGGTCTGTACCTGAAACTTCATTGGGATTGAACCAACGGCTGAATTGGCATTCGGTATGTACCCGATACTTCGCTGGGGCTGAACCAACGACTGAATTGGATTCGGTCTATACCCGATACTTCGCTGGGGCTGAACTAACGGCTGAATTGGATTCGGTCTGTAGCCGATACTTCGCTGGGGCTGAACCAACGGCTGAATTGGATTCGGTCTGTACCCGATACTTCGTTGGGGCTGAACCAACGGCTGAATTGAATTCGGTTTGTACCCGATACTTCACTGGTGCTGAACCAACGGCTGAATTGGATTCGGTCTGTACCCGATACTTTGCTGGGGCTGAACCAACGGTTGAATTAAATTTAGTCTGTACCCGATACTTCGCTGGGGCTGAACCAACGGCTGAATTGAACTTAGTTTGTTCCTGAAACTTTGTTGGGTTGAAGCCAACGGCTGAACTGGACTCAGTTTGTTACCAAAACTTCAAAAGTGGTAGTTTTCAATATTTTTATAAAGTTCTTTGATAATTGTACCCGAGTATTTAATAAACATGCAATTTTTACTCTACTGGGAATTTCTGACTGATCCATGCAGGTTTTAGGATTTAGCTTTTGAAAAATATGCAGTTTTAACTTTACTAGGTATTTTTGACTGACCCATATATATGGTTAACCATTTGGATGTGGGGTTAATAGTTGTGATTAGGGCCCTTAGGCAGGGTAGCACTATCATACCAATGATATTGGCTGATACAGTGAGGTCAGCCACTCACTGCATTACCCACCCGGAGGGGTTTTTCAAAGACAGTTCCGTCTTATTGTATGTATGGCTTATGTCCCATATCTGACCGATTTGATCTTTCAGGCATCATGGGTATTATTTTTCCCATAATATGGCTATGACATACTCCTTTCAGCCAGCGGAGTGTACCGATGCAGAGACGTGGTTGGCATTTCTGTCGGATATTGAGCATCCGTTTTTGATTTTGCCATGCTCAGGGCTAGCCTCCCCATATAGCTTCATTATTCATGCACCTGGCATGGATTACTTGCCTCTAGCGGGTTTGACGAGAGTTACTACTTATCATCCCCTGGCTGTTATGAGCCAGTTTAATCAGTTCCAGAGCTTGCACTGATTCGAGGGTTCTACTGATCAGAAGATGTCGGCATCATCTATGTCATCAGCCGATTTGATCAGAGTATATGAGTGTTGGACTCATAGAGAGAGGGTTGAGTTCTCCAGTAGCCATCCGGTCCGTTCTCTAGAGTACTCGACATGGTTGGAGGCAGATTTGGCAGTAGCTGCACTTGTTCATTTATCTCCGATTTTGGATTTTGATGAGGAGGATCCTGAGTCTCCTACTAAGGATGAGCTGTTTGTGGGCTTGATCGTTGCTTTGGTTAGAGACCCACCGACTATTCCTACAGGCACAGATCCAGCTTTGGCAGATTTTCTATTCAGGATGACCTTTGAGCGGGATTCAGCTAGAGCGCAGATGTTGACCGCCTTATCTGGCAGAGATATAGCTTTGGCTAAGAGGGACGCACTTCGAGTTGCTAAGGATGCTTGTTTGATAGAGAGATAGGAGCTCCGATCTACCAGAGATGCAGCTGTTGTGGAGAGAGATGAGGTTCGCTTAGCCAGAGATGCAACTTTTAATGAGATCGGGGAGACTTTGATTGCTAGGGACATAGCTTTTGCGGAGAGGGATGAGGCTATATCTTTCTGTGATTTCCACATTACTGACAGTACTTGAAAGTAGTATGCATACAAGCCAATCATGTATGATGATAAAGCATATACTTTGGAGATAATCTTATTTATTTATTAATAAAAATATTCATTTATTAAAGGCATTTAATTATCTACATGGTGCTGTTTTTATAATATGTAAATAACTCATAGTTTTAAGCAATGCTTTTAGAATCATGATGTTGATCATGCTAATGAGATTTAAATTCTTAGAAAGCTTAAAACTAAAATAGTTCCCAATCGTGAGATTACTAAAAAGGGGATTAGTAAATCTGGATAGATTGGTACATATGTTGTTTGCTCATTGGATGAGGACGATTGATCTCATGATCATTTGTGTGGAGACCTAAAGGATCACACCATAACAGGAAGAATAATTATTTAAGAAGGTAATGGCATAATCGTAATAATGCATTAAGTGTAATTAATTTAATCTATGATGATAGAATAAATTAAATAGCTTAATGTTTATTATTTAATATTTAAGAAATATTAAATATAAATTAATAAGAGGAGTCTTATTAATATTATTACAATTATTATTATTTTAATTTCTAAAGAGTTTAGTAATTAATTTAATATTGGTACTCTCATTTATTCCTAATAAGATTAGGAGACAAATTAATTAAATAAATTTAATTAATTATTCCCATGTGGTGAGAAGCATAAATTAATTAAAGGAGTTTAATTAATTAAAAGAAATCTCATGTCTAATAGAATTAGAAGGGTTGACCAGTATCTATATAAGAGGAGCCTTATAATAGATATCTGTTGATGCAATTCTAATTGTTGGAGAGTACTCCTTTTCTATAGAGGATAGAAAATTAAGTCAACCACCATCCTTCTTGATAATTCATCTTCTTTGGTGTATCACCTCTAGAGGTCAAACACTTGGGTGGCTAACGTTGATCAAAGGAAGAAATCTAACCCAAAAATTGAAGGAGATCACGAAGAACAAGGAGTTGAACTCATACCTGTGGAAGCTTCGTTCTACAAGAGTATGATTCCATAACTTCTTATTTATTATTTTAAATTAATAATTTGCATAAAGGATGATCCGGGTAATGATTTTGTAGAAATTTTTTAAACTCTGATATACCATGCTTCCGCTAATTTTTACAATTTGATTGCGTCACGATTTCGTACAAACCCAACAGTTGCATCAGAGCCAAACCTTTATGCAATTACTAATTGTTTTGATTTCATATACATATGGGTATGCATTTAGAATAATTTATTAGGCATAATTAATTGTATAAAATTATTTTTATGAAAAACAAAATCAATTGAGAAGCCAAACTGCATGTATGCGGATTAATTTTTTCCGGTGGATTTTAATAGTGATTCACGGTATATTGTACCGAATTGATTTGTTTTAAAAGAGGCGTGGATCATTGAATTTGTTTTTCCAAAACATGAGTCTAGACTTCAAAAGGTGAATTGTTTTTAAAAAGTATCCTGAAGGATTTCATTGCAAGAAAAAGTGACACGGATTGTTTATTCAATAGGTGAGTCACGATTTTTTTTTAAAAAAAGAAAGAAAAAGAATAGGAATGTGATCCATGTGATTCTCCAGGATACTAATGATTAAGACAAAAAAGGTTATATATATATATATATATGTGTGTGTGTGTGTGTGTAACGATTATATATATATATATATTTATATACGGCTAATATATATATATATATATATATATATATATAATTCTAAATAATTTTATAATTAAAATAAAAAGTTTATTTTATATATATATTTATATACGGCTTATATATATATATATATATATATATATATATATATATAATTCTAAATAATTTTATAATTAAAATAAAAAGTTTATTTTAATCTTGAAATTGGATTTCATGCAATTTAAAATTGCTCATTAAATGATACTCATATATATATGAAATATTTCAATTCATGAGATGGATATTTATTTATTGATATATATGGTGATATGTATGATAATAAATGGGGATTGATTATGGACTATTTGACCAATGTGATTAGATTTTATTTTAGATGAATGCATGAATGAATGACTTTTATTAAATGGGGTCTGCGTACATCGCCTTCTCTGATTTTTTTCTTGATGTAAAATTCTATCTCCCTTCTATGTACTTCAATGTATTTCCCCTAGACTGTTGATCGAGGTTTCTATTTAAATTAAATAGTTTAATGTAATAGAAATAGTTAGAATTATCTTAAAGAAATTGGAGACCAAGGAGCAAGAAGCGCGTGAAGACCCGTTTGTATAGAGCCCGAGTTTAAATGTAATAGTTATGTTTAAATTTAAATTCTTGCACTCCTAGGTTTGACCTTTTGGTTCACTTGGTGGCTCTAGTGAACCAAACTAGAATAAAAGTCCATAATCAATCCGGGTAGAATATAGTATTCTATATATGCATGCTAAATATTATATATATTATATTTTATGCAAAAATACTTTGCATATTTAATAAAATGACGCGTATTTTATATATATATATATATATATATATATGTGTGTGTGTGTGTGTGTGTGTGTGCATGCGCCCTAAACAAGATGAGACTAATAATAACAAACCCCTCAAAGAAATTATATTAAGTCCGAAGAGTTCAATGATATTTGGAATATCGAACGTTGCCTTCTTGCGTGATAAATTAATAGAGTATTAAATATTTAATGAGTTTGTTGTGCTATCCACAAGGCGAGTATTGCGTATTTAAGATATTAATTTAATCACATTTGATGCTTATCAAGAAAATTGAACAATATTGTCTTGTTGTGCTATCCACAAGGATTAATATTTTTCTTTTTTGAATTTATAGAAGTGTTAGGCTGGACTTAACTTAAATCATTTTAGTTCGGATGTGCACACACTTGACCATTATGATTTAAGAGGCAAAATAAAAGGAGTTACATGGTGATGTAATTGACAAGAATTGTCTACCTATTTATTTGTATATCGTTTGTTGTGCTATCTACAAGGCTATATACATTTAAAATGGGATCCTTAATCTCACTAGCAAATCTTTAATTAGATGTTGCCGAACTATATAAGTGAAGGTAATATAGTTTGATGAAAATAGTGGGAGATACCAATTTAAAATAAAGACCTAAATTTATTTTGGTATGCAAAATTAATTAAATGAATGTTTGCTAAAATGTTGTCTTTTCATATAAAGAAATTTAAAAAAAATGTCAAAATCACTAATTTTACTGCGTAGCATACTTGATGCTAATAAACTAACTGGACCAAATTATACGGACTGGTTAAGGAATCTGAGAATAGTTTTCACTGCTGAAAAGATTTCTTATGTCCTAAATTCACATGTCCCTAGAAACTGTTCTAGAAACATCCTCTGTGGAAGAGATTGTCACAATCACAAAGTGGCAAGATGATGCATCTGTGGCTCAATGCATCATCGCATCCATGAATAACGAGCTTCAGCGTTAGCATGAAAACATGGATGCTCCTACTATGCTGCTTCACCTCAAGGAGTTGTATGGTGAACAGAGTAAGACTGCTAGATATGAGATACCTAAGGAGCTCTTCCAATCCCGGATGACCAAAGGCAAGGTGAACATAAAGGAACAAAAGAAACTTGATCCAGCTAGCAAAGGAATGTGCTTCCATTGCAACGAGCCGGGTCATTGGAAGAGGAACTGCAAGAAGTTTCTGGCAGAGAAGAAGCTTGGAGAAGCTTCGACTTTCAATCAAGGTTTGTTCATGATTAAAATTAAATTTTCAGAGAGTCAAAATTCTACTTGGGTATTGGATACTGGCTGTGGCTCTCACTTATGTAATAATGTGAAGGGACTGGTCAGAAGTAGAAAGCTGAACATGGATGAGTTTGTTCTACGAGTGGGAAATGGAGCAAAGGTTGCTGCATTAGCTGTAGGCACTTCTTGTTTAGCACAGCCTACGGGCAAGTCCATTTATTTAAATAATTGTTATTTTGTTCCGAATATCATTAGAAATATTATTTCTATTTTCGTATTAGATATGGATGGATTTGACATTATAATAATGAACAACAGTTGTTCTATTTATAAATGCAATGTTTTATATGGTGTTGGTAATTTACAAAATGGACTTTATATATTTGACTTGCATGAAAATAGACTTCAAATAGAACAAACTAAGAAAAGAAAAAGAAATGATATTAATTATACCTATATGTGGCACTGTAGGCTCGGTCATATTAATGAAACAAAATTATCCAAGTTGCATAAGGATGGGCTCTTAGAGCTATCCGATTATGAATCATATCCAACTTGTGAATCTTGTCTCATGGGTAAAATGACTAAATCTCCTTTTAGTGAAAAAGGAGAAAAAGTTACAGAGTTGTTAGCGTTGGTTCACACAGACGTTTGTGGACCTATGACAACGAATGCATAGGGTAGGTATTCTTATTTTATTACTTTCACTGATGATCACTCAAGATTTAGATATGTGTATTTAATGAAATACAAATCAGAATCATTTGAAAAGTTCAAAGAGTTCAGAAGTGAAGTAGAGAAACAAACGGGCAAGAGTATTAAGATTCTTCGATCAGATCGAGGTGGTGAATACTTAAGAGGCGAGTTTCTCGATTGTCTCAAAGAAAATGGTATAATTTCACAATGGACTCCACCAGGTACACCACAGTTAAATGGAGTATCTAAAAGGAAATCGAACATTGTTGGACATGGTTTGTTCCATGATGAGTTTTATCGATCTTCTAATTTTATTCTGGGGTCATGCCCTAGAAACGGCTACATATCTACTAAATAAGGTCTCCACCAAATTCTTCCCAAGACTCCATATGAGATGTGGACAGGGAGGAAACCTAGTCTTAAGCATGTTAAGATTTGGAAATGTCCAGCTTATGTGAAAAGGTTTCGAAATGATAAGCTTGGGACAAGATCTGATAAGTGCAAGCTTGTAGATATCCTAAAGAATGTTTGGGATACTATTTCTACAATCCTACTGAACAAAAGGTGTTTGTTCCGAAAGACGTTGCCTTCTTGGAAAATGAGTTTATCCTTGAAGGGGCTAGTGGGAGAAAAATAGATCTTGAAAAAATTCAAGAACCACAAACCACTACAGATCAAGTGGATGAACCTGTCCAAGTAGAGACACCTACTATATAACACCTTATTCGTAAATCTGGAAAGGTACCAAAGATACCTAAAAGGTATAGATTCGTCATAGAGAATGACAATAAGATACACATCACAGATGATGATGATCCATTGAATTACGAACAGACTATGAGTAATAAAGACTCAGAGAAATGGTAGATGACCATAAAATTTAAAATGGATTTTGAAGCTATGCTCAAGTCCATTTGGATTTTACTTGCGATTGCAGCTTATTATTGCTTAATCTGGCAAAATGGACGTGGAGACGTCCTTTCTCAAATATATATTATTAGAGGAGAATGTATTTTTGATACAACCAGATAGTTTTTTGTTTCAATGGTTGAAGCAAATCATGTATATGAGCTACAAATCCATTCATGGATTGAAGCAAGATTCTCGTAGATGGATCATTCGTTTTGATGAGACAAACAAAGAGTTTGATTTTATCAAAAACGAAGATGAACCATGTGTGTACAAGAAGGTTAGTGGGAGCGCTATTTCATTCCTTGTATTATATGTTGATGATGTATTACTGATAGGGAATGAAATTCCTATGCTAAAATCGATCAAAACAAAGTTATCTAAACATTTCTCCATAAATGATTTGGGTAGAACATCCCACATTGGGGATATAAATCTTTATTGATATATTTAAAAGGATGTTCGCTAAACCCAAAGAAACGTATATTCATTAGATGCTAAAGGCGTTTAGCATGAAAAACTCCAAAAGGTGTCTCATGATGATGAGCCATGGAGTGAATCTCTCTAAAATTATCATCAATAAAAGAGAGATCACATGAGCTACTATCATGTATGCAATGAAATATACGAGACTTGATGTTGATCAGTCATATTCTGGAGAAGATCACTGTGAGACAGTGATAAACATCTTAAAGTACTTAACTGACACTAAGGATGTCATTATATCACATGATGAGTCTGAATGAAACTAGAGTGCTAAACAGACTCATGTTTTCAAACTGACCAAGACGATATCAAATCCACTTTATGGTAAGTCGTTACCTTGAAAGATGGTGTAGTGAATTGGAAAGGTTCTAAACAACAAAAGGTTGCTACTTTAGTGACAAAGACAATGTATATAACTGTAAGTGAAGCTGCAAGTTGATGTATTCAGATGAAAAGTTCATTACAGAACTAGGAATAGTTCCTAAGTCTCATCTTGAATCTAAACATGTGTTGCGGCACTTTGATTAAAGAAATCATTGAAAGAGGAGCATATAGACTCTCAAGATAACATTGCAGATCCATTTACTAAAGCTTTAACACAATAACAGTTTGATCGTCACTTAGAGAAGATGGGTATGAGATACCAAGGCGATTGGCTTTAGTGCAAGTGGGAGATTGAAAATAGTATACATACAAGCCAATCATGTATGATGATAAAGCATATACTTTGGAGACAATCTTATTTATTTATTAATAAAAATATTCATTTATTAAAGACATTTAATTATCTACATGGTGCTGTTTTTATAATATATAAATAACCCATAGTTTTAAGCAATGCTTTTAGAATCATGATGTTGATCATGCTAATGAGATTTAAATTCTTAGAAAGCTTAAAACTAAAATAGTTCACAATCGTAGGCTTACTAAAAAGGGGATTAGTAAATCCGAATAGATTGGTACATATGTTGCTTGCTCGTTGGATGAGGATGATTGATCTCATGATCATTTGTGTGGAGACACTAAAGCAAGTATGTAGGTGCTTATTGGAGAATAAGTTCACTGAACGTGACTCGCTATGGAATACCTAATGGAGTTTTACTCGTCTGTCAATAGGAATTCCTAATGTGATAGTAGTACAAGTGATCCTTGGACTTGAGATCATCATAGTATCTTGTATGTAATGAATTATACTTTGACTTATTCCTTAAAGCCCTTTAGGATATATAAAAGGGTATGCTTGGGTATAATGAGTTACATATGGAGATAATGAATGATCAATAAATAATCTACCACCTCTAATAAAAGAGGAGAAATGTCCTATGTGATTCGTTAAATGACAACCCAGGAATCCTTGGGCAAGGTGGAATGAAACTAGAAAGGAGTTTCTAATTTGCATTATTTAGAGTTGTGCATTTTCTAATCGAAATGCATATAATTAAATAAAATAAGACTTGACAGTAAATCCATGTCTTATATTTAATTGGGATATTGTATGGTGGAAGGATTGAATTGTACGATAACTATTTACTCACAGGTTCTTTTATGATTAATGTTGAAATCTAAATTATCTGGAAAGTCATTGATCGCTAGGGAGGCTTATCCCTATTGTAGAATAAATATTATTTATTTAAATAGATTGTTAGTTTAATTTATTTATTTAAATAAGATTAGAATTGTTTTAATTAATTTATTCACAATCGGTTTAATATGGAGAACCTAAAGAGTCACACTATAAAAGGAAGAATAATTATTTAAGAAGGTAATGACATAATTGTAATAATGCATTAAGTGTAATTATTTTAATCTATGGTGATAGAATACATTAAATAGCTTAATGTTTATTATTTAATATTTTAGAAATATTAAATATAAATTAATAAGAGGAGTCTTATTAATATTATTACAATTATTATTATTTTAATTTCTAAAGGAGTTTAGTAATTAATTTAATATTAGTACTCTAATTTATTTCTAATAAGATTAGGAGATAAATTAATTAAATAAATTTAATTAATTATTCCCATGTGGTGGAAAGCCTAAATTAATTAAAGGAGTTTAATTAATTAAAAGAAATCCCATGTCTAATAGAATTAGAAGGGTTGACCAATATCTATATAAGAGGAGTCTTATAATAGATATCGGTTGATGCAATTCCAATTATTAGAGAGTACTCCTTCTCTATAGAGGATAAAAAATTAAGCCAACCACTCTCTTTCTTGATAATTCATCTTCCTTGGTGGATCACCTCTAGAGGCCAAACACTTGGGTGGCTAACGTTGATCAAAGGAAGGAATCTAACCCGGAAATTCAAGGAGATCACGAAGAACAAGGAGTTGAACTCGTACCTGTGGAAGCTTCGTTCTACAAGGGTATGATTCAATAACTTCTTATTTATTATTTTAAATTAATAATTTGCATAAAGGATGATCCGGGTAATGGTTTTGTAAAAAAAAATTAAACTCTGATATACCACGCTTCCGTTAATTTTTGCAATTTGATTGTGTCACGATTTCATACAAACCCAACAGTACTGCCATTCGATTTTATACTCACGGCCTGGTTACCGAGATGAGCGCATATATTGATGACCACAGTGCCACACTGTAGATGACTGTGGAGGTTTTGAGCCGTATGGAGGCTGAGGGTATTGCATTTCCAGCTGATCCTCCATTTTTCGAGAGAGATGCCATGAACAAAATTGAATTTTCTCTATATATTATTTTGAATAGTAAGGGGTTGATTTGATAGATATGGTAAGTTATTGGTAAAATGCGCAAATATTTCAAAATAAGCAAGTGGTTATAAAATATTCATTGTTGTCGGGGAATATTCGTTTGATTGTGGAATATTCTTGTTGTCGGGGAATATTAGTGCGACGACGCAGCCATTTGTGGGCCCCATAATAAAAAACTGTCGGATGAAAAAAATGACAAGAATAAGTTTTCTATAAATAACGGCGTAACGGTTACCGTTAACACTGTTGAAATACCCGGTGGTTAAAATAAAGTAATACGCGTTGTTGCACAGTAGCACACGACATTACACAGTATTTTATATTATTGTTGTTTCAATAATTGTCACTGCACAATATTTTACATTATCAAATCACTAATTCATATTATTTGAATAATATTATTAGACAACATTATTGGTAATGTCTAGGAAGTTCTGTCTAAGAAAGGGGTTAGTTAATCTAATTGCGCGCCAATAAGGAGAAATCCTTATCGGAAAGCCCCCTCTTTCCTTGGAACGACCTGATTGTCATTATTGTGATTCTGTAATATTATTTGTAAATAATTAATTATTGATAAAAATGATAAAGAAATATTTATTTAATGGAGAAATTTTTAAAGAGACAATTATTAAGAGTTGATATTTTATCTTCTTCGATAAAATAATTTATTTAAATATATTATTGTAATATTATATTATAAGTGTATGATGTAATAATATAATAATATAATAATGGTGATATTTTTACAATGAATGCACGATATGTGAATAAAATGAGGAGAAAGAGAGCAAATTGGGTCCGTAGTATTTTTGTTACAAAAAATATGTTAAATATGTTGGTGGGCCCCGTTTTTGACTGAAGTTTGATTATTAGCCTGCAAATTCATCCGTATGTAAATTTGGGTCATTTTTCGTTCAGAATTTGGAAAAACTTTCTTCTACAAAGTTGTATAGAATTAAATTTCCTATAAGATGGACATAAGATTCATATTTTTTTGATAAAGGGCTATTTTTTATGAATTATAGAAGTTCCGAAATATTGGGTCTTAATTGATTTTTGGGGTTATAAATCTTTTTTAAAAGAAAAATGTTTTTTAAATGTTGGTGGGCCCCACTAGGTGTGGTGATGAATTTGGTCAACGGGTTGGCGTGAATTTTTTTTTATAATATATTATTTTTTTAAATTTTTCTGCTTTGACATTCTAAGCATTTTCCTATAAATAGGGTGCTTAGTTAGAATTTAAAAATCACACCAGAATCAAAAGTTTTCTCTCTCTATAATATTGAGCGTATTTTTGTGAGTATTTCGATACTTTGAGTGTTGCTATACAATACAAATTTCCTTCAGCATTATATCTGATATTTCAGTCAGAAGTACTGTTCTTTTTAGGTAAGGGATGATATTTTTTCTCGTAAATGATGTTATTACTTTCAATATCATTTAATCGAAATATTGGTATGAATTTTATTATAAAAATTTTACCTTTTCGTGTCAGGGTTACTATTCACGTATACAGCATTATTCACGTATACAACACTATTCACGAATACTGTTCTATTCACGAGTACTATTAAAAAAAAATTTATTTGTCCAAGTTGTCTATTATGGTTCCTATCTTTGATTGGGTCCAAGTTTTGATCTTTATTCTTGAATTTTGCTCCACAATTGATTATTATGGAGTATTCTTGAACTTGGATAAACTAAATTATGAATCCCTAATGTTTGTCCTTTATCTCACTGGATTCGTTATTTAAAATATTTTTCATCATCTTCAGTCCTAAATGGTGATACAAAAGAATATCTTTGGCCTGTAGTGCAAAGATAGATGATTATTTGATGAATATCTTTGGCTTGTAGTGCAAAGATGAATGATTACCTGATGAATATCTTTGGTCCGTAGTGCAAATATGGACAGGTGTTGAGATGAGCATGACTAACTGGTGATACAAATGAATATCTTTGGCCGGTAGTGCAAAGATGAATATTTGATTCAAGATATATATTGATTGATGTTACAGGGATAAAATATTAATTATGGACTTTTAAATCATAGAAGATAGTAGACATTATTTCTTACTTAACTTTTCTGATGCATTGCTAATTCCACTGCAGTTGTTGATCTAAAACTTGTTATCCATAATATTTTATCTGATTTGTTGAAGACTAACGATAAATTATTCTGCATTATCTTAGTCATAATATTCTTTACTAGGCTAGTTGAGCTCACCCTTTTCATTTATTGTCCTCTTCAGGAAATGAGAATGTTGCAGGGACTAGTCGGGGAACTGTGTGATAGGCAGAGTTAGAGCAGTAGTAGTCCTCACTATTTTTGTATAATAGTGTGAAAATAATTGTAACTATTGAGGACTGAATTTGAGTGTTTATATTTCGTATTATATACGATTTGTATTGACACTCACAGCTTGTATGGTCGTCCTTCTCATGACCTTTTGATATAAAATGTTATATTTAGATTCTGTACCATGTGTTTGGCGACTCATAATGGGTTGGGTTGATTGGACCTATTCTGAGGGCGTCACACCTTGGGTCCATAGACTAGCTTTATCTTTCTTGCACAGACTATATCAGCCATTTTTGTCATATACAGGATACTATGTATATATTAAACGGTTTTATATCAGAGAAATATATTTTTTGTTTAACTTCCCTGATTGGAGATGTATTGTCATTGCTGAGTGATTACCACTTCTTTCATGACTTGCTGTTGTTGATGTATCCGGAGCTTCTCCTTGATGGAATGACAGTTGAGATGTTAATGAGTATCTTAGATGGGCCTGTTGATTAGGAAGATTGGATAGGATTTAGGTTTTATAGTGTTTCGATGTCTTGGAACTAGTTTTTTATTGGGGTTTTTATTTTTTCTTGAAGGTCAAACCGTGTCCTAAATGGCTGCCTACGTACTCCAGGGTTAAAGGAAATCAGGTCATTCGTAGTTCTGGCTTTGTATAAGAGAGGCTTGAAAAGTACTTATCTTGGGTTTTGAGTTTGGTTTGATGAGTTTTTGATTTTTTATTTGGTTTGACCGCACCAGAAATGGCTGCCTACGTACTCCCGGGTTGAGGAAGATCAGGTCATTCGTAGTTCCGGCTTTCTAGTGAAACCGAACCTGATTTGATTTGTAGGACCCGGATGAGGGTATGCATGTGTTTCAAATATAGTACCTTTTTATGGTGTTTGAGTTGATGAGTTGGGGAAATTCGTTCCCGTCCATTTCTTGTAGTCTGATAGCTCCTTCCGTCAACACTTCCTTGACAATGAAAGGGCCTTCCCAATTTGGGGCTAACTTTCCTTTAGCTTCATCTTGATTAGCTAAAACTTTCTTCAACACCAAGTCGTTTTCTTTGAATTGCTGTATTCGGACCTTCTTGTTATAGGATCGAGCAATCCTTTGCTGATACAACTGCTCGTGGAAAATGGCTGTAGCCCTTTTTTCATCTATCAGGGACAGTTGGAGGTATCGGTCTTATAACCAATGATCCTCGTCTAACTGGGCATCGATCAATACTTGCAAGGATTCCATCTCTACCTCTATGGGGAGGACTGCTTCCATGCATAGACCAATGAATAGGGGGTAGCCCAGTAGAGGTACGCATTGATGTCATGTATGCTAACAGGGTTAGGGGCAGCAGGTCAGGCCATTCTTTGTGATTGGCGGACATTTTTTGCATGATCTTTTTGATGTTCTTGTTGGCCGCTTTGACAGCACCATTCATCTTTGGCTGATAGATGACGGAGTTGAGATGCTTGATGTGGAACTTGCTGCACAGTTCTCTCATTATTTGATTGTTACAGGTTCTTGGCATTGTCCGATATGATCACCTCCGGTTGTCCATATCGACATACGACATTGTTTCTGATGAAACTAATGATGACCTCTTTGGTGACTTTGGGAAAAGAGGTCGCTTCAACCCATTTGATGAAGTAATCGATCATGGTGAAGATGAATCGATGACTATTACTGGCTTTTGGTTCCACTAGACTGATCACATACATTCCCCACATGGAGCAAGGTTGCGGCGAACTCATGTTGTGTAGCTCATTTGGAGGAGCATGTATGGAGTTTCTATGTACTTGGCATTGAAATTAACTCTTGACGTGATCGTCACAGTCAGCTTTGAGCGAGATCCAGTAATGTCATGTTCTTAATATATTTTTGGCAAGCAGATAACCGCTCATGTGTGGACCACAAACACCACCGTGGATTTCATCCATCAGTCTCTGGGCTTATTCTTTATCAAGGCATCTTAATAGGCCTATTCCAGCATCTCTTTTGTAGAGGGCATCTCTGCTTAGATGGAACTTCATAGCCATCTTATGAATATGCTTTCACGCAGATTGGCTTGCTTCAGCGGGTGTAGATCCATCTCGTAGATATTCCTTAATGTCTTGATACCAAGGCTGTTTGACAGGAGATATTTCATCTGATACTTCTCCAATGTAATTCTCGTATGTCGGCGCTTTCTGAACTGTAAATTTGATGTTGGGAAACCCACTCCTATCGGATATGCGGATTAATGAAGCCAATGTTGCTAATGCATCAGCGAAATCATTCTTACTCTTAGGAATATGGTTGAAGGTTATGTCTTCAAACTCTAAGGATATTTTGACAAGCTACCGACGGTAGGGTAGCAAATGCAGTTCTTTGGTGTGATATGCCCAGTGGATTGTCTAATGACCAACTCAGAGTCTCCAAAGACCAGTAGGTGTTTGATACCCATAGATTGGGCTAGTTTCAACCCCATTATACAGCCTTCATACTCGGCCGTGTTGTTGGTGTTGCCAAATTAAAGTTTGGTAGCCACAAGATATTGTTCTCCTGTACCAGAGATAAGGACTGCCCCAGCTCTGGCACCTTCCATATTTACTGCTCCTGTCAAAATACATTTTCCATGGTTGGATTGTATTCTCTTGCTAGAATTGCTGAATTGTCATGATTCCATCATCTAGAAAATAGGTCTCCACGGGCTCAAACTCCCCTGAAGGTGCTTCAAGTAATTGGTCTGCAATGCCTTGACCCTTAATTGATTTTTGAGTCATGTAGACAATGTCGATAGTTCAACATTGGCTTGTTGAATACGCATTTGAGTGGATCCATACTGGGATATAAGGTAGGTCGTGTTCCCATGGAGGTAGTGCGGTAACCTCATTGCGGCCCATGCTAATGCACAACATATTTTCTACATCAGGGTATATTTTTGTTCCCCGCTGCTGAATCTTTTGCTGATGTAGTAGATGGCTCTTTCTTTGCTACTATCATCTTTCTGTCCTAGCATGCAGCCCATTGCATTGGCATTGACGAACAAGTACATGAACAATGGAACTCCATCCCTCGGAGGTACCAAAACTTGTGCTTCGATCAGCTGCTTCTTGATAGCAAGGAAGGCTTGTTGACAATCCTCATTCCATTTAGTGGAGGAATTCTTCCTTAGTAGCTTGAATAAGGGTTCACAGCTTGCTGTGAGCTGGGAATGAATCGACTTATGAAGTTGATCCTTCTGAAAAACCCACGTATCTCCCTCTTGTTCGAGGTACTGGCATCTCAATGATGGCTTTGATTTTGGTAGGGTCTAGTTCGATGCCTCGATTACTCACCAAGAATCCTAGCAACTTGCCTTCTTTGACGCCAAAGGCACATTTGGCAGGATTTAGCTTGAGGTTGTACTTGTATAACCTGTTGAATAACTTCCTGAGATGGTCAATGTGATCATCCTCCCTCCGGGATTTGATGATGATGTCATCCACATAGACCTCTATTTCTTTGTGCATCATGTCATGAATCAAGGCCATCATGGCTCGCTGATACGTGGCTCCAGCATTGATGAGGCCGAAGGATAGTCGTCTATAGCAAAAGGTTCCCCAAGGAGTGATGAAAGATGGTTTCTCCCATTCCTCTTCAGCAACCATGATTTGATGGTAACCAACAAAGCAATCTACGATGGAATATATGCCGTACTGCGCAGTATTGTCGATCAAGATGTGGATGAAAGGTACCGAGAAGTTATCCTTAAGGCAGGCCTTGTTCAAGTCCCGGTAATCCACACATACTTGTACCTTCCCTCCGGGCTTAGGCATGAGAACTATATTGGAAAACCACTCTGGGTAGGTTGAGACTATGATAATCCCGACTTTGAATAGCTTAATAACTTCTTCTTTGACTTTCAGACTCCATTCAGGTTTCAATCGCCTGAGCTTTTGTTTGACTGGCTTAAACCCGTCTTTGAGGGGCATTTGATGGATGACAATGTCAGTAGAGAGGCCAACCATATCTTCATGTGACCATGAAAATACATCCTGGAACTATGTTAGGAGTTCGATCAGGTCGGCCTTTTGGTTTGATGCGAGGTCTAAACCTATTTGGATTTCTTTGATGTTTTCGGAGGTTCCTATGTTGACAGTAGTGGTTTGGTCAAGGTTTAGTTTGGGTTTGTCTTCAAACCATTCTTTGATCTCCTCGGGCACCGCATAGTCATCTTCCTCCTCTTGATCAATATCCATCAAGTCGAAATTCAGTTCCACATCAAATTCGTAGTCACTTTGATAAGTTGGCATCTCATCAATAGAGACAAATATATCCAACGCTTGAGTCCTAAAAACAAAAAGGCTTTCATCTTAGATATATACAACTGCTTAAATATATATAGCATTCTGTAACGTATGACAAAGTTGCTGCTATAGCTGTGCAATCAAAAGTAAGCAGTAAATGAAAGCATGATTAAAGGGCAGATGCACTCTCTTTGCCCTTTTACCCTTTTCGATCGAGGCAAGGGACACTGCTCCAGTTATCCAAGGTCAGATCCTCATGAACCGGAAGGATCAGGGATTTGTGATTATCTGCCTCGTCTTGAATGATGACTGAGACATCCTTTATAATAGGGTCGGGGTTTTTCTTTGAACTGCCCCCTTTTCCTTCTTGATGTGAGGAATTTGAATCCGATCCTCATCTTCGCTGTCTAGGATCTCATCATTTATACCCTCGTAGTTTATGATGACCCGCATGTTAAGGAATGGGTCTCGTCCTTCATACATGATCTTTTCTTTTCCTTTTTCGCTATCTGCCTCGTGCTTGAGGGCTTTTCTTTCATTGACAGGTATAACTGGAGGAAACAGTATTGCTGATACCACAGTAGGGATCTTCCTCATTGGTTTTACCCATCCTGTATTAGTAAAGTTTGGCAGCAATACGGTGGAAGCATGAGCCTTGGGATGCTTATGTGGGTTCCGGTGGTTTGCCCGGGATGAAAACTCCAATCCTGCTCTCCTAATCTGACTAGGGATTTATATCGGGCTCTTGATACCTTGCTGATTCTTTCCTAACCGTTCTCCAAGTTGGAAACCCAGGGATACCATTTCCTGACCAACTATCATTACTTCGGTGGAGACCTTAGGCTTTATAGCTGGTGACTCGATAGGTTGATACTGGGTATCACTCACCTCCAGGGCTTAAAAACTTGCAGGTTCAATCCATGCTTCTAGGCTGATCACTGGCATGTCTCCCTGTATGCCGACAGGGTATTCTAGTTCAACATTGACCGTGATGAGGTTACTGTTGATAATGTATTTGAGCTGTTGATGGAGGGTGGATGGCACTGCTTCTGCAATATGAATCCAGGGCCTGCCCAGCAACAGGTTATATCCAGTGGTGATATTATGCACCTGAAAGGATACATAGAAAGTGTGTGGGCCAATCTCCGAGGGTAGTTCTATTTCTCCCATAGCTCGGCGTTGCGATCCATCGAAAGCCCGGATGACCACATGACTGGTTTTTTTCCGGTTCGGGTTAATTTTCATTATTTCCAAAGTATCGTAGGGACATATGTTGAGGGATGATCCTCCGTCAATGAGTAACCCTCCGATTACATACCCGAAAGACATCACAGCTATATGTAGGGACTTATGATGGCAAGTTCCTTCTGCAGGGATATCATCGTCAGTGAAAGATATCACATTATTATTGAAAATGTGTTCCACCACGTGACAGAATTTCTCGGCATCTACGATATGTGGCAGACAGACTTCTTCTAGTACTTTCACTAGAATGTTGTGATGATCCACTGAGGATAAGACCAAATCTAGGATAGACATTTTCTTGGGTGCATCTTTCAGGTATTACACCACCTTGATTTCATTGTGTCCCATTTTGTTGAGAAACTCTTCAATCTACTCATCATTCACCTTTGCTTTGGCTTTGATGACTAGTTTAATCACCTGCTGAGACAGGTATTATGGATTGTCCTTTGGCACAACGGTAATGTTGTTTGAGGTGGACCCTTCATCATTCCCATAGTTCTATGGGACCTGCTTCAGACTGATAATTAGATACTGGGGTCTAAAGGGAAAGATTAAAGGCTCGGGTGCGGCCACCTTTACAGGATTTTGTATCTCTTGGGCCCCTTTCCCTTGCAATACTAAGGGTTTGAGGGTCAACTCCCAATCGCAGGATATGAAAGCCACTGTGTTCTAGTTCTATACAGTGGGTATCAAGAGAGTGTCTTCATTTGGGAGGTCGAGAACTTGATTTCCCCTCATCACTTCACCGCTTTCAATTATGTCTTAAATCAGGTTGCAAAGTACCCAGCAATCCTCGGTATCATGGCCGAGTGAATTGGAATGGTACTGACATATTTGGTCAGGTTTTAACTTTCTGGCCCGAGGGTTTAGTGGAGGTAACAAATCTACAACCATTATCTCATTGATTAGAATCTGGAGGATTTCTTCCATTGACTGGTTTAAGTTAGTGAAGTTCCTTTGAAATAGGAATTTTCCACTAGTTTGGACGCCTTCTTCTTTGGTCACCTTGTTGGTTCAGAGTTCATTCTCAGGAGGATGATATTGATTCCTCGGGGAAATGATCTCCGGTGTGGGAGGACGATTGATGTCAGACTTGTTGGCCCGTTTGATCATTTTTCTGGTGATCTGATGCTAGTAGACGACCAGTTCTGCTAATTATTCAATTTGTTCTTTGATAGAACTCATTTCCTGTTCTATCAGGAACCTCCTTTCTGAGACTTCCCAACTATCTGGGGTGTTGTTACTGGATGGAGTTGATTCGCTTATATAACGGAGGTTTTTGGATCCTTCTCCACTTGTGGTGCTGATCATGTTGACATTCTCCTCTTTATGTTGTGGAAGAGGATTGTCCTGTACATGCTGTTGTTCAGGCTTTGTTACCACAATCTCTCCATTGTCGATCAAGTCTTGTATTTTGTTCTTGAGAGACCAACAGTCTTGTGTGTTATGGCCTGAAGATTAAGAATGATAAGCACATTTCTTGCTTGGATCAAAATTTCGTCCACCGATATTGGTGGGTGGAAGGAGTTGGACAATCTTCTTCTGAGCAGTCAGAAGTTTGAATACGTTCTCAAGTGAATCCCCTAGAGGGGTGAAAGTTCTTCGACGCTTGACCTCCATATTTTTCTGGAATGGAGGGTTTGAAGGTTGTGCTGGAGTTTGGAAAGGGGTATAGTTCCTCTTTTGAATGGGCATACTGTTTGCCTTGCCCCTTGGATTTTGCCCTTGCAACACTAAGGAAACTTCTTCATCTTTCTTTTTGTGTACCCTCCGGTGATTACACCCATAATTTTCGGACTGGATATGTTCAGCAACACCTTCGAGGGCGGTTAGATCCTTGATTTTCCCGGATTGAAGCCCCATTTCTGCCATTTCACCGTGCTTGATCATTTTAGAGAATGGTTTTCTTATGCCTGCTAGGACCCTCTCATAATATGGCGCCTCTTGGATGTCGATGAAGGTCATGACTATCTTAGATTCATTCATGGCTGGGGTGACTTGTGCTACCACCCGCCTCCATCGTTGGGCATATTCTCTAAATGATTTAGTGTTCTTTTTCTTGATTTTGGTTATCTGGTATCTGTCTAGAGCTAGCTGAGATTGGAAACTATATTGACTGAGGAAGGCATGGGCTAACTCTTCCCTTCTGTGAATCTTAGAGTTGTCCAGACAGGCATACCAGGCTCTGGCTTCTCCAGTCAAACTTTTCTAGAATTGTTGCATTCGAAGCTTCTCGTCCTCTGTATAGGATTCGAGTTCTCCGATGAACACATTCAGATGTGTATATGGATCTCCCAATCCATCATATTTCTCAAAATTAGGAGTTCAAAATTTTTCAGGATGACGAGCTACGGGGAAAATATAGAGGTCGGAGTAATTAACATTGCCGAATGCCGTAGTCCTTTTGATAGACGGGAGAGTTTCCTCCATTTGTTGTACTTTCTTGAGAAGGTCACCAGCTTCCTGTTCTTTGTTGAGGATGGTGATTTCAAGGGTTTTGTTGGTTGTGTCCTAGTTTTTTGGTCCAGGAATCTGAGTCTCGGCCTTTTCGGTCTCTTGACTACCACTACCACCAGGTGCTTCTGGTTCTATATGAGTTTAGGTTTGCTTCCCTTTAAGGGCCTTGCTTTGTTCTCTCAAAAAACCGGCTAGTTCAGCTATCTGATTTCTCAGTCCTTCGAACTCTTCCCTAGATACAGGGGTGGATTCTATTTGAGCACTCGAAGCCATGTCCGTGGATGGACTTAGTGCTTTCTTAGACTTAGATCTAGTGACAGGACCAATTTTTCACCTATAACGAAACGTAGGCGTGTCAATTTCCTGAGGTTGGTAGTGATAGGATGCATGATGTGGTTTTTAATTTTATCCTGCAAAATAGAGGTCAGTTGTTTTGATGACAGGATGATAATAAATAAATATTGTATTGAAAGAGGAAGGCATGAAGAAGCTTTCCCATCGGATTTTGTTATTCAGAGACTGACCTATTATAGGCTACTCTCGCGGCTTTTTTGGCATGAAGGTTCCCAGATCATCACAATCTACTAGAGGGGTAATTAATCCGATCTTTCAACTCTGGGTGGTGCATTTTCATGAGCCCCAGAGACTAAGCCATCCCCAGAGACATTAATTATCACAGACGGGTTTTTCCTCCTTGTGAGAGGAACACACAACATACATTCACATACATCTCCCTCACCGTATGCATATGATGACAGTTGGTGCGAAGCAATAATATGGGTGCGACGCACTAATATGGGTGCGAAGCACTAAAAAGTAGAAAAAGCATTCATTCACATCCATTCAATGTAAAGACGCAGCATTCATGCTTTCATTGTTTTAAAAGCGAAATGCTTTGAAAAGATTTGAAAGCTGCCTAAGCCCTCTACTGTCCCCAGCAGAGTCGCCACCTGTCAACGTTGGGTAAAAATTCGCAGGTCAGGTCATAACTTGGATCTTTATCTCTTCCTAAGTTATCTCTACCCTCACTCTTTTTATTGTGAAAAAGGTTTTGAAGGGTTTTTTAGGAAAAAGGCCAACATATATCATGTCGACGATTTGAATGTTTTATAGAGTCGCCAGTTGGTAGATTTAAAATGGTTGTACCAACTCAACCGATTTTTGTTTGAAAGAGGCCCAATTGCCGGACACTGTCAAAAGTTGATCTTTGAAAATAATGTTTTGAGTTCGGGGATTGGTTAAGTGTGGGGAAGGTGTTAGGCACCCCACAACTCCCGTATAAACATGGCACCGCAATTTTTTCAATATTTCCCTTAAAACTGAAATGCTTGTGTGAATGTTATTTTGAAAATTGGGCCTATGTTTAATTGTTTGAAAGTAGTGCTTTGCTTCGTTGAACCTATATTCGAAGGGTTTGATTTGATTTTGCAAAAGTCTTTGATATGATTTGCAAAAGTATTTGGATTTGATTTGCAAAAAGCTTTTCTTTTGATTGAATTGAAAATGATGTTTTAAAAGATGGTTATCAAACTCTTACGCTAACATAGGAATTGAAGCCTGTTGATACTTCCAATTTTATCTTTATAGCCTTAAGGCACAGTTTGAATGGTGATTGTCGGGCTGCGAAGCATCCTCGATCACAAAAATATATACAAGTGTTGGTGTCCTCAATGGCATGATAGCCATCGGAGGGACTCTGACACAACCAACCATATTTTTCACTATGTTGAAACCTTTAATCCGGATAACCGTTTTAAGGTCTTTGCATGTACATTTTACAGAAAAACTGGCGGGTATATTCGTAAAGCGGAGTTTGTCCATCGTGAGAATCAGATTCTGATCGATTTGATCATGAATCCCATGATTTCTAAGCTCACATGAGAGTAGCCAAAAAACCTACACATTTCAAATTTGTATAGAAACAGATATATATCCCAATATTGCCAGAACCGAGGATTCATCAGTAAATCCTGGATCACACCTGGCCGAAGTGACTCGTTCCCACTAGATAGTGATCTAAGGGACGCGAAGTTGCTTTTGTGACTGAAAAATGCCGATTCATATCGAATGAATATTTAAAGCATTAATTTAATGAAAAGCAAGTAAAGCTATGATATATACACAGTTATAACGGCTATAACGACAGTTTTTTCCGTCACTATAACATTAAAAATCGGCTTTTTATGCTATAGCGATGAAAAAAACCGTAGCTATAGCTGGTTCGCTCTTAGTCCGCTCTTTCTAGTTCGCTGGAGAAGCGGACTGCACAATTATATATACAAAAGCTGTAAAGGGCGATGGGTTTTCACACCGGTGCCCGGACTAGAATTGAAATATATATATATATATATATATATATATATATATATATTGACAGAAATGTAGTCAACCAAAACTGGGAAGAGAACCCAGTGGTGGTGAAGGCTGCTTATATATGCATAAATATATATAAAAGCAGTAAACTACCTCTGATTTGACATCTGGGCTTAATAGAATTGAAAAGTTAGCATATATATAGTTAAATAAACATGGGAAAAAGCCAAACCCGGACTGAGAAGAGAACCCAGTCCGACGAAGTTGCTTTAAAACGAAGGTGCTAGTACACTGAAGCTGTTAGAGCTGCCGGATTGTAAATCCGAGTTGTAGAAATGCCAGAAATTGAGTTTATATACAAAAATGTACCAAATTTTGACGAAAACGGCCACAGAACTAAGTTTCGGGCATATTTAGAAAATGAAATTTGATATACAAGTGCAAAATAGTGCAAAGAAGTAGGAATCACTCTCTTATCGTAAAAGTACTTACAATAGACTGCTACACGGGCTTTTTGCCAAATTATAGGCTCTAAACATCAGAATCTACCTGTTATTTTCTGAAATGTGGTAGTATGTGGGTATATCTACGTGTTAGAGTGAAAATTTTTGGGTTTCGAAGAGGTGAAAAAGTCAGAAAATCAAACGGATAGAGGTTCGCTGCGTTTTTTCATTTTTGAAAATGAGGGGGGGTCACCTCATATATATAGGCCAAGTAGCCTCAGTTCTACCTACTGCTACCAAAGGTAGAGGTGCGGCTCTCTTGGTGGATCCCACGTGCTGGGTTGAGTCGTCTCAAAGTATGTGCACTCTAATCAACGAGAGGTCAAAGTCAAAACTTTCTAACTTTTGATCGGAGCGTCCGTTTGAGGTGTGCTATACCTTTTCGGAAAGCTCTCGCCGAGAGATGACATAATGAAATAGGATCAAACATTTTTCGGGTCCAAGAAGATAGGTTCATAATCAGGTCTTTGATTTCCCGCAGTTTGTCAGTTGAGCTTTTTTGCGCTGTTTGCACTCAGGATCGTCGTTAAGGTTCGTTCTGACCTTAGTGGCATCAATTGGGCTTAAGTTTGACTGAATTGGCTTGAGTTTAGTAAAATGACCATTTTACCCCTCCCGAGGTTGCCTTCAGTGTCCGCATGGACTTTGGTTGACTTTCGAGTGTTGTTTCCAAGACTTGGATTCCATTTGAGTCTGTCTATACTCAGTGTAATCTCTGAAGTTGACTTGGTCATTCTTGGTTGTCTTCTGGAGATGTTGTGGAGCTTCAGGTTCATTCCCGAAGTTGACTTGACTTCTCGGGTTGCGACCAGGGATGACCTGTACCTCCCAGGCTGAGACCGGGGCTGATCTATACCTCCCGGGATGAGACCGGGGCTGAGTTGACATCCCGAGACTAGTGTTCGAGGCTATGGTTATCCCAGTATTGGTGACCAGGGTTAATTTAAAAGGCCCGATATTGAGATCGGGGATGATCTAACGGTCCGATTAAAGATCAAAGTTGATTTCATGGCCCAATATTGAGATTGGGGTTAATTTGACGGTTCAATTGGAGATCGGAGTTGATTTGATGACTTGATATTGAGATCACAGTCCGATTGGAGATCGGAGTTGATTTGATGGCCCGATATTGAGATCAGGGTTGATCTGACGGTCTGATTGGAGATCAGAGTTGATTTTTGGCCCGATATTGAGATCGGGATTGATCTGACTGTCCGATTGGAGATCGAAGTTGATTTGATGGCTTGATATTGAGATCGGGGTTGATATGACGGTTCGATTGGAAATCGAAGTTGATTTGATTTCCCGATATTGAGATCGGGGTTGATTTAACTGTCAGATTGGAGATCGGAGTTGATTTGATGGTCCGATATTGAGATCGGGGTTGATCTGACTGTCCTATTAGAGATCGGAGTTAATTTGAAAAGAGAGTTTTACACTCCTACAGTGTTAGTATCGGGGCAGGAAATTTCGAGTGTCTACACCACTGTTAGGTTTGTAACAATCAAAGTAGCGGAAGCATATTAAAAATAGGATTTTAAAATTTTACAAACGTTATACCCGGATCATCCTTTATGTACAGTTATTAATTAAAATGAAAGAGAAATAATTATTAAATCATACTCTTGTAGAACTTAGCTTCCACGGGAACAAGTTCCACACCAAATCCTTTGTGATCGATCTCCTTGAGTTCTCCGTGTTTGTTTCCTTCCATTCATTAATGTTAGCCACCCAAGTGTTTGACCTCTATAGGTTATCCACCAAGGAAGAAGAGATATTCAAGAAGGTAGGTGTTTGGCTAAACCCTAATTCTATCTCTATAGAATTTGTATACTCTCCCAACTATTGGAATAATATAATATCTAACCTTGTTCTATAATAAATCTTTCTTATTTATAGATGTAGGCAACCCTCCTAAACCTTTCAGGAATAGGATTTCATATTAATTAATTAAACCTTTTAATTAATTAGGATTCCCAATCCTATTGGGAATAATTAAACTCATTTAATTAATTAACCTTCTAATCTTATTATGAATATATAGGAGAGAGAGAGAGTATCTTATTAAATAATTCCAAAACTCCTTTAGGAATTAAATAATAATAATAGTAATAATAATAATAAGACTCATTTTATTAATTTATATTTAATACTTCCAAAATATTAAATAATAAATATTAAGCTATTTAATTTATTCGTGTCGATGTCGGGAAAAAATTGCAGGTCTGGTTGGACCTGAATCATTCTCTCTTCCTAATGTTCTGTCTACCCTTATTCTTTTTATTGTGAAAAAAGGTTTTGAAGGGTTTTTAGGAAAAGGCCAACATGTATCATGTCGACGATTTGAACGTTTACAGAGTCGCCAGTTGGTAGATTTGAAATGGTTGTACCAACTCAACCGAGTTTTGTTTAAAAGAGGCCCAATTGTTAGACACTGTCGAAACTTAATCTTTAAAACCGAAGTTTTGAGTTCGGGGGCTTGTTTAAGTGTGGGGAAGGTGTTTGGCACCCCACAACTCCCGTGTAAATATGGTACCGCATCTTTTCAATATTTCCCTTTTAAATCTACAATGGGTGTGTGAATGCTGGAAGAAATTGGGTCTATGTTTGATTGATTGAAAGTAGTGCTTTGCTTGGTTGAACCTATATACGAAGGGTTTGATTTGATTTACAAAAGTCTCTCTTTTAGACAAGATTTATTAAAATGATGTGTTGAAAATGGGTTTTCAAACCTTTACGATAACATAGGAATTGAAGCACGTTGATACTTTCATTTTTTATCTTTTCAGGCCTTTTGGCTCAATTTGAATGGTGATTGTCAGGCTACGAAGCATCCTCGACCACATAATATATACAAGTGTCGGTCTTCTCATGGGCATGACAGGCATCAGAGTGACTCTGACATGACAAACTATTTTTACTATGTTGAGACCTTAAATTCGGATAACGGTTTTAAGGTCTTTTGTAGGTACATTTTTATAGAAAAACTGTTAGGGTACATTTGTAAAGTGGAGTTTGTCCATCGTGGAAATCAGATTCTGATCAGTTTGATCATGAATCCCACGATTCCTAGGCTCACATAAGGAGGTCAATAAAACCTGCACAGCTCGAATATGCACATAAATATATTCAAATATCGCCAGAACCAAGGATTCATCAATAAATCATGGCTCGCATGTAACTAAAGCGTCTCGTTCCCAATAGATAGCGATCTAAGGGCCGCAAGGTAGCTTTTATAACTGAAACTAGAAAAATGCTAGATTTAAATAAATCTCAGCCATTCTAGCTTCCCGGTTCTGTCTGGACCTATTTTGAACTGTTTGAAAGCTAGAGTTGGCGAGATTTAAAGAAATCTAGTTCGCCTGCAGAAATGTTAGTGTCGGTTCCAATCAAATGAATATTTAAAGCAATAATTTAATAAAAGTGAGTAAGCAATATATATATATATATATATATATATATATATATATAATTATATATACGAAAGCTGTAAAAGGCGATGAGTTTTCACTCCGATGTCTGGACTAGAACGTATATATATATATATATATATATATATATATATATGTATATATAAAAGCAATAAAAAGCCACGGAATGATCCAAGCTTGACAAAATAGAAATATATATAAAAGCGGTAAGAGTCCTTCTATGGGGACCGGGAGTGAGCAACCGGGTTGGCGACCGGTCCAAATTTTTTTTTTTTTTTTTTGGCTTTTGACTCTCAAATAATTAATGTGATTTATTGGAATTGAAATTTTTATAAAATACAGTGATTTAGGTGTTATTTAGATACAACCCTATTTTTTATATGTATCTAAATAACACCTAAATCACTGTATTTTATAAAAATTTCAATTCCAATAAATCACATTAATTATTTGAGAGTCAAAAGCCAAAAAAAAATAAAAAATAAAAATAAAAATTTGGACCGGTCGCCAACCCGGTCGCTCACTCCCGGTCGCTCACTCCCGGTCGCTCTAGACTAATTGAAGCGGTAAAGGGCGATGGACATTCTATCCTTTGCCCGGACTGAAATGAATATATATATATATAAAAGCTGTAAAAAAGCCACAGAATTAACCAGGATCGACATAATTGAAATATATATATATATAAAAGTTGTAAAAGAGCCACGGAGTTATCTAGGTTTGACAGAATTAAAATATATATATATATATATATATATATATATAAGTTGTAAAAGGACAATGGACATTCTATCCTAGGCCCATATATATATATAAACAATAAAATGCTATGAAATGATCTAGGCCGAACTATAATGTATATATATATATATGTATAGTTAAATATAGACAAAAAAATAGTCAAACCAGGACTAGAAAGATAACCCAGTCTGGTGAATGGTGTATATATATATATATATATATATATATAAAGCAGTAAACTACCGCGGATTTGACATCCGGGCTTGATAGAATTGAAAAGTTAGTATATATATAGTTAAATATATACAAAAAAAGCCAAACCCGGACTGGGAAGATAACCCAATCCGGCGAAGTTGCTAAAAACACAGATAAAAGTATATAAAAGCTGTTTGAAGTGACGGATCGTCAATCTGAGTTGTAGAAATGCCAGAAAATACGTTTAAGTACTAAAATGTACCAAAAGTTAGCAAAAACGACCACGGAACTAAGTTTCGGGCATATTCAAAAAACGAAACTTAACGTGCAAGTGTAGAAAACTGAAAAGAAGTAGTAATAACTTTTTGATCATAAAAATACTCACACTGGACTGCTACACGGGCTTTTTGCCAAATTATATGCTTTAAATGTCTGAATCTACCGGTTAATTTTTCATATGTGGTAGTATGTGGGTATACCTACGTGTTAAAGTAAAAAAAAATTAGATTTAGAAAACAAGAATATGGATGAGAAACGAAACGGGCAGGGGTTCAGAGCGTTTTTGAATTATCAAATGAGCTGGGGGTGCACTCATATATATAGACCCAGGAGAAGCAGCTCTACCTACGGCAGCCACAGGTAGAGGTGCGGATACACGTGGCGGGGCCCATATGGCGGGTCTCATTGCATCAAAGTACGTGCACTCCGAGCAACGCGAGGTTAAATTCAAAATTTTTAACTTTTGATCGGAGATTCCGTTTGAGGCGTGCTATACCTTTCCGGAAGGCCCTCACCGAGAGTGTCACAATGACATGGGAGTAATCCTTTTCTGAGTCCAAAAAGACGGGTTCATAACCAGGTCTTTAATTCCTCGTAATTTATTCGTTGAGCTATCTTGCGCTGTTTCCTCTCGGGATCATTATTATGGTTTGTTCTGACCTTGGAAGCATCAATTCGGCTAAAATTTGACTGAATCGACTTCAAGTTAGTAAAATGACTATTTTTCCCTTCCCAGGGGTGGTCTCCTGTGGATTTGGCTTCCCATAATTGTCGTTGGGGCTGAACTGGATCTCCCAATTATGACCGGGGCTTAACTGTACCACCCTAGTTGTGACTGGTGCTGAGTGAGATCCCAGTATTAAGACTGTGATTGAACTGATGTCCCGATATTGAGGCCAGGGATGACCTGATGGCCTGATATTGAGATCGGGGTTGATCTGATGGCCTGGTATTGAGATCGGGGTTGAACTGGCATCCCGGTATTAGGATCGGGGTTGAATTGGCATCCCGATATTGAGACCGGGGTTGAACTGGAATCCCGGTATTAGGACCAGGGTTGATCTGGCATCCCGATATTGAGACCGGGGTTGAATTAGCATCCCGGTATTAGGACCAGGGTGGATTTGGCACCCCCGATATTAGGACCGGGGTTGAACTGGCATCCCGGTATTAGGACTGGAGTTGATCTGGCACCCCGGTATTGGGACCGGGGTTAAACTGGCATCCCGGTATTAGGACCAGGGTTGAAAAGATAGTTTTGCCCTCTGGTAGGGTTAGTAACAGGAAAAAGAAATTTTGAGTGTCTACAGATGCCCTTCTTTATCATATTTATTCAATGTAATGGAATGAACATGATAAAGATTTACTAGACACTTGAAATATGACAAGATATATTTTTAATGATTCAAATCGCAATGCATTTAATGTCAAAATGTTTTCTCAAATCACATTTCGCACTTCGCAAATCGTATATCGTATTGCCAATCGCCAATCGCAACTCGCATCACAAATTGCATTGCAAATCGCTTACCTTTACCGGTCATGGGTTATGTCTGTGTTGGGGCTGATTTTAATGGCTAACTTTCTTCAGTTATACTGATGTCTATGCTGGTGTTTACTCTAACGGTTTGATTTTTATCGGTGTTTCTGATGCTTGTTTGATGAAGATAAACTGAAATGTTTTCCACATTTCTATTGGGGATGATGTTCTCAAATCATCAGATCTTCCCGATGTTTGTATTGGTAGTTTACAATGGTGCCTACCCTAATTGTAGTTTATAATGATGCCTACGCTGCTGGTAGTTGACAATGGTGCCTACCCTGCTGGTAGTTGACAGCAGTGCCTACGCTGATGGTAGGGACAATGGTTTATCACCGGACTGTATTGATGCCTACTCGAACGGTAGTTTTCCACAGCAAAATTTTTTCTCGAGTTTGGGTATTTAATGTGTATGCAAATTTAACTTTACTGGGTATGCATGCTTAAAATTTTTTAATGGAGACGTGCGCTGATATAGCTCTTGTTGCACATGTGTAGACCAGGCATGATGTGATGATCTTAATTTGTTCTAGGTTGATGCATATGCTTAATTGAATTGATATAGAACCATACCTCACCCTTTCTAAGGCGATTTAGATTTTCTTTTTAGGCATGGATTTTGACAGGTTTAGCAGCTCTAACTCCCGTATGAATTATATTGGCATTCATGTGGCAGATTTGGATGTTCCCCTTTCATACGATGTCTTGATGGGGATCTCGTAGAGGGTGCTATTTTTCTGAATCTGGATCTAGTGCTGGTCCCTCTGGCGGTCCAAACATTGATGGCTTTATTAGGAGATATCCCGATATCTTCCCTGAAGTAGTGTTCAACGGCTGAATGTCACCAGACCGATTCTGATGCTTCGCTGGGTTTGTGCTAATGGCTGATCATTGATTATAAAAAAGGAAGAGCTCTTTACTTGCGACCCTGTTGGATTATATACTGGCTTAGCTGATGACCAAGGTGTTGCTGACGTCCTGGAGGATGTGGCCCATTCTTTCACTGCCCAAATTTGAAATGCAGTGCAGAGGCCATGACTTATGAAAACTTGGCGCAGGTTGACATGTTTGATGATGTAGATTTCATTCGCTAGATCTTTTCTCGTCGAGCTTCTGTTTCTGAATTAAGGACTCTCATGAGAATTTTTCATTAGGGACAAGCTTATGTCGCGTTGATTTCTTTCAGGAGTTCTTCCCCTTCTTTTTGATGAGATGTTTGGTCCCGCCGTAGACTCCTTCCATTTTATTGAATAGCAAAATGTCCCAGCCATTTTGCATGTTGTTACTGGGGTTCATAGAAGAAACTTGATTTGTTGACCACATCCAGAGTGAGCAATATCCTGTACATTGAACAAAATGTGCCAAAAGCTTATGGCTCGGGCAGTCGGATTTAGTATGATCTTGTGAATGAGGCATTTGAAGTTAAAGTTTATGAAATTGAATGCTTGTATTCACTGAGCTCTTATCTTATCGCTGAGATCTAGAAATTAAGTATGAAAATGAATTTTTCCTCAGGAAATCAAAATTTTCTTTTGACAAGTTATTAAATCGCAAGAAAACTTTTAAGCATCTATGATCATTTTTCATGGGTAAGATCAGATTCAAAAGACCTTTCTCCCTTAATCAGAGACACCTCATCTTCGCTCTAGACACTGCTCTTCACAGAATTAACATCATATAACATGTGCACTATGAGTGACACAACCCTTAGCAAAGGGTTTCTCTTCTATGACTTTAGATGATCTCATTTTTATCTTGCAAAAATTCTCTACTTTCCTCAGCTAAATTTGTCCAGTTTCTTTAGGCTATTCAGAGTTACCCATGTAACGAGTTTTGGACCAATGACTCCTAAACCAGACGGTTTTAGGGCACTAGATGTTAAGACACCCCTTCAGTTCTATTGGCTTGAGTAACAAAGGCCACACTTCGAGACAAGTCAGCTGGTCTACCTTTTTTTTATGCTCTCCTGAGCTTGTACAAGATTCATTTTATTAGGCTCTAAATTACCAGTGTAGCGAGTGTTGGGTTGGTGACTCCCAAACTAGACGGCTTTAGGGCACCGGGAGTAGAGACACCCCTCGGGCTTAATTACTCGAGTAACATAGGCCACGATTTGGATCTTCTCAGGTTTTGCCTTTTTCTTCTTGTAATGCTCATTTTTTTAGGCACTGAGTTACCCATGTAACGAGCGTTAGGTCGGTGGCTCCCAAACCAGATGGCTTTAGGGCACCAGATGTAAAGACACCCCTCAGGCTTAATAACTCGAGTAACCCAAGATACGATTCGAGACATTAAGCTGGCTACTAATTGTCATCCTTGTCGCCATAGTTTCATACCCCACAACTAAGAGTTAGGGTGATCGCAAAGTGCAGACATGCATATGAGGTCAAGTTTGTTCCAAAAAACACTTTAAACTAGGATGTCGTGCCTAATCAAAATGTTGAATTATCTTAATTCTCTAATCATTCCCGGGATTCTTGCTCCACGGATACTTATCAGAATTAAACCAATTCATAACAAGTTAAGAAAAAATCTTCTCTTTTTAAAACCTTTTCCTAAGATTTTAACGCATGATTTATCTATACTTAACATGTATACCATTGCCAATGCATGTGACTGGACATTGAAAGCACATAAAGAGATGAAAGAGTCGTACCTTATCAGTGGATTGCAATATTCTAAGAAAATTATGACTTGGATAAGACAGATTGATCACATCGGATCGCCAATAATGGAAGCTCTGATGATAACAGACCATGCTGATGGTGTCGACTGGTGCATTTTCCTTGGATGGTTGACAAATGCCCCAGTGTTGAGTTGTTTCTGAAATTGGTCCAGACATATTGTAAAGGTCCCAACATCGGGTTGTCATTGATTCTGAACTTGCCCCAGTCTCATAACCCACATGGTGAACATATAGTGGATATGGGACTTGATGCTTGGATGCCCTAGTCATTATTTTTGACTTGTGGGCACAATTATCTTTGAGGATTTTCTTTTTCAGATTTCAGATCGAGGATATCAGGTCTTTGAAGGTCCTTGCTGATGATCCTGCTTGATATATCGATGTGTTTGTTGTTCTAACTTTGGTGATTGATATCGAGATGACTTCGGACTCCAATGAATTGGACCTAAGAGCTTAGCTTGGTTGGTGATGTAATGGCTTTAACCAGATTTGGTTTGATCTGTGAGGTTTAATCTGTGGCCTTTTGCTCAAGGAACAGATCATCGGGTATGAAATGGACTTTTGTCACGATGGTAGCCCATTTGCTCTTGTGGGTCAATGGAAATCAAGTCTTCTCACACTTTAGGAGTTATGATTTGCTAACAGGTTACATCCTATGATGATTGCCATTTCATCCCTGTGACTGGTCTTCTTGATGTATCGATGTCTCCTTCTTTTCTAGAACTTGTGCCCGATTTGATGGAATGACATTTGAGGTGTCGTTAGGTCTGTTGACCAGGAAGGCTTGATAGGATTTGGGTTTTATATGGTTTTGGTGTCTTGGGACTTGTTTTTTATTAGTTTTTTTTTATTTTTTCTTGAAGGTCAGACCGTGCCATGAGGCTGCCTACGTACTCCCGTGGATTAAGGAGATCAGGTCATTCGTAGTTCAGGCTTTATTTTCGTTTGGAGGGTTTTAGAATTTTTTATTTGGTCTGACTGCACCAAGAATGGCTGTCTACGTACTCCCGAGTGGAGGGAGATCAGGTCATTGGTAGTTCAGGCTTGGCTTGATCAGTTGAAAAGTGTTTATTTGGGTTTGAGCGTGGTTTGAGGTGTTTTTGGATTATTTTTGTTTGGTTTGACCGCACCATAGATGGTTGCCTACGTACTCCCGTGGATTAAGGAGATCAGGTTATTTGTAGTTCAGGCTTTTTGATTGATTTTGATTTTTTGAATTCTTGAATTCTTGAATTTTTGATTTTTTTTGATTTTTTTGATTTTTTGATTTTTATTTGCATGGAAAATAAAAGGCATAATGCTAATAAAGTGATAACGTCCCTAGCGTCTCTTGGAACCCGCAACTTTCCTCTAAATCTACGTCTTCTTGGATAACTGAGGCCTGATAGTCCAGTTTTCAGTGGTTATGTTGCCTTCGAGGCTTGTGATAGAGGTTACCTACTGGTAATGAATATCTTCAATCCCGGCCATAACTTGATCGCCTCCTGAATCAGCATATCTGTATACCCGAGAATTTTCATATATTATTAAATAAATATATTAATGGAAATGAATATTTATTTGAATATAAATGATTTTGTGAGTTAACTCAATTATATTAAATTGAATAATTATAATAATTCAGAAAAATGTGGAGTTATCATAAACTTGGGAAGCCTTGTGTGGCACTGTGATGAGAAATGTTAATAATGATATTAATCGACGAAAGAATTATTAAGTGAACAATTAATATATATTAATTGTTAATTTTGGTTAACTTATAATATGTGATTATTATTAATGTAAGAAATATAATAATAATAATAAAACCTTGTTCATAAAAATGCTGAGAATTATGTTTGTTAATGTGATAATTAATCCTATGATTATTAATTAAGTGTTATTAATAATTACGAGGAATGAATTAATTAATATTATTGTTAATTAATTGATAAGATAAGTGAATTATTAATTTTTATGTGAAAGCATGCGAATTTATGGTAGCTAACCATATATTATATGAAGCATAATGTGATTATATTATATACATAAACTATATAGTAAAGTTTATTGAGTTATAAGAATTACATGAAATGTGTATGTAACAAGGTAAGTGTGTGAACATTAAAATAATACATCACATGTATAGTAAACAATTGTTGAATTGTAGGAGCCTCTAATAAATGAGATAGTGTAATGTGGTAATATCTGATAAAATTATATCGGATATTAACAAAATGTAAATGGATTATATGTTAAATATATGTATCCCTACTTGCTACATTGTAATATTTGTTACCTATTAAAGGTGCATTGTTACTGAAATTATAACATAAGTATATGTTATGTATGTATAATAGTTAAAGTGTGGAGTGTTACAAATGCTGAGATACCATTCCGTGTCCCATATTGATAGACACAAACCTTGTACACGTGAATAGCATTATAAAGTCTGAGGCCTATATCCGACAAACTCAGCAAACATTTCATAGCTTTCATAGCTCATGATGATCAAGGATGTGGGATTTATAATGAATCTAACAACTAATTACCTACCCTTTGATAACCTCCATGCAATTTGACAATCCGTTAGTTTATATTGGAGTGTATAAGCATTGTCTGGATAATATATTTTCTATAAATTAAGCCCCTTCTCTTCACATATCATTTGGTGAGAAAATTCTTAAGTGTTGAGAGAGAGCATATATATCAGTGTGAAGTGTTCTAAGAGTTGAGGAGTTCAATTCAAACTTAGATTGCATTAACAGAGGTATAATGAGCATTTCTTGTATTCCTTTTCGTTCTCTGTCAAAAACTTCTAGTTTTGAATTCCAATTTCTTGAGTATGTTGGGTTGAAGAATGTTTGTTTAGTTGTTATATGGACATACATACATGATTGGGATTTCAATATAACTTCCATGTTTTACATTCTTGTTCTCCATTCTCATTTTTCTGTCAAAAACTCTATTTTCATTTTCTGTCAAAATCAAATTCTTGATTCTTGTTTCAATTCATTCCAATTTGGATTGGGATATGTTTCTTAGCTGCTATATTGCCTTATAAGTATAATACAAGTATTATGTGGTTGATTGAAACTGATTTCGTGAAGTAATTTCGTGATATGGGCTGGAAATCTGTCGAGGTTGGAACCGTCTGCCGCTAACCGCTAGCCGCGAGCCGGCGCAGCTGCGCAAGTTTTGCACTAGGCAGCTGTTGCTTTTTGCTTGATTCTGCTATGTGATACTTTACTTGAATAACTTAATTGAACATGTTAGCAAGAGTACTACCTATACTTGAGTATATTAACATGATGTGCACGTGTGCTGCTATGATGTCGTGCAAGATTAATGGAATGACGAATAGCGTTTAAATAAATTTCAAGTTTCCTAAACAAACTTTAACATATATAGACCATGAACACATTCTGACTTTTGAGACATGCTAGTATGACTTAGAAACACATGAAGTGCATTTTAGCTTATCTATATAGGTTCCGTGATATAATATGAACATGTGAACCTAACTAGTGCGCCTTCCTAACGAATATGTAAGTTTTGAAAGCGGATATGGACATGTAAATGCCATATATACGTTCTGATGTTATGAGCATCTTTAGATGACTTTAAAATGCATGGAAGGCATGTTGACTTGCTTATATATGTTTCATAGTATGATATGAGCATGTGGACTTCATTTGCGAACTTTACTAAGTGAAAGTGTAAGTTTGAAACGTAAATCTTAACATGTTATTGCGAGTCCCGTATTCTGATATTTATGGACATATGTGATAGTACTTTTAGACTCACTCATGCATCATACATGTATACATTCCATGATTAGGTATCATGATTCAAATTTAGCATAAACGAAGCATGTTTTCAACTAATAACTGTGATAATCACATGTATGGAATGCGAATACTCATAAGTATGCTTAATATAAATACCTTATGTGTTTTAAAAGCGAGCATGATAGGCTTTGTAAATTCCATGACCTTGAATGACCGTAAGTGTCGACTTAGAATCTATATCACATATGTTTGGGACATGGGAAGGTTATACGAATATAAAAAGACTCTTTAACATGTATATATACTATGTGATATATTTGAATCCGATTTCGACGGTTAACTTATAATAATGCTATAACTTGCTAAAATAGAGTATGTTTGCTATTTGTTATAGTCTCACATGATAGTACTGATGTATGAAGACGATTAACTTGAGAAGAGGACCGTTTATGATAAAAAAAGATATTAAAAGTTGAGACTTGTGAAATTGTATGATACTATACATAGTATAACTGTGTTGCTAGGTCAAGACTTAGCTTATGTGATTATCGTATATACGAGATGAGATATAATGTTAAACTATATGACTAATGAATATCATACATACATAACTATATTACGATAGGATTCGAAAAGTGTTGATTAATTTACGGGGATAAACTACGCTTAAGGCAAGTTTCCTAACTTACACTCTTTTACGGTGCAAGTATTCTATCCTTGTATATTGCGAACTAGTTTCTTTACTTAATCGTTTGAATTGAATTAGCATACTTGAACTCTTATTTCATTAAAGCTATTATTCATGTTGAACTTGATATTGTTCTTGAATATTGTGAAAGTGTCTATGGCATTTGATTCGGCTAGACTTATATTATTAAAAAGTGACCCAAACCATTTGATTGGTGCGGAATCTTGTATTTGACTGAGAAGAACAACCTTTTTTGAAGGGAAAATATAATTGTCGGAGAACCGACGTGCGCACTTGAGTACGATTGATTATTATGCATAACGTAGGGTACTTTAGGCTGATCACCTGTCGTACCTATTTTTGATTTGGGTTATCAGTTTAATACTGTTAATTCTAGTAGAAGTTCATAGTCCTTAGTGACTGCTCAATATTCAGTTATCTTGAAATCTTGAATTGATTTACATTGATATTACTCTATCCTTAGCAACTATTATTGAGAACTGTTGATATTCTTGTTATCCTTGAACTATCAAACCTTGTTATACCCTTTCGAGAATTGAGAATTATATTACTCACCCTTATTGTATATTACTTGCTGGGCAATTTGTGCTCATTCTTGCTTTCCCTAAAATATTTCAGTTAAGGCTGAGCATGGCGAACCTTCAGGCGTTGATAAGGGCAAGGGCAAGGCTACCAACTAGCTTGTCTCTTTTATGTTTTTAAATTAATTAATGTTGTATTAAGATGATGTAGTAAGACTGGATTTGATTATGTTTAAGCTTAAGTTAGATTATGTAATAAGTCGTTAATTGATATTATTATGTAATCTATTAAGTATTGTAGGTTGCGAGACTTGGGAGAATAATTATAATAAATCATTGCATATTAATCTAAATTAGATCTTCCGCTGTGGATGTGTGATTTTAGTTATTATTGTATTACCATGAGCACGTGACAAACTGAATTCGAGTGACCAAGTGGCGATCCCAAATTTGGGGGCGTCACAGGTTGGTATCAGAGCTGTAGTTATAAACCTTCGGAGCGAGTGTCCTTAGATTATAACTTAGGCAAACTTAGAAGTTAGGAAGGAGATAAAACTCATGTAGAGTTTTTCTTGAGAGACTTAGTCTGTTATGAAATGTAACTTCATTTTATACAATGAACTTATGTTTTATTTAACATTCTAACGGAGTTGCTGTTGTTTGTCTTGTGTTTGTGATTGTAGGATGGCAGATATGGGAGTACCCAATAGAGCGGCTGAGGATGAGCCCAGGGATATTCATATAGTGTACGAGGCACCGTTAGAGGCTATGCCAGTATAGGCTGCGTCACCATCCGAGTCTGACGACGAGGATGAGATAGAGGTAGAGTTTGAATCCGAGGAGGAGCCGATGGAGGACGAGCCGGTTGAGGACGAGCCAGGTTGAGGACGAGCCTTCAGAGGAGGAGCCCATGGAGGACTCCTATGAGCCTAACTTAGAGGAGCATATACTAGGCGAGTATGAGGAGCGGATCCTAGAGTTGGACTGCAGAGTCTAGGAGTTAGAGGCAGAGGCCCAAGAGAGAGAGTCGGAGTTCCAGAAGCTGAGGGACGAAGACCATCAGAGAAAGCTGGCCATGCAGGAGCTAGAGGTAGAAATTGCTTATCGCAAGGAGGCTGGAATTCAGATGGGGACTTTATTTCACAAGGCAGTGGCTAGGAACGTGGATATAGCATGGAAGCTATAAGAGGTAGAACAAAGGGAACTAAGCAAGAAGACTGAGAAGGAAGCACTTAGTACTCAGTTTGAATTATAGGTGACGGATAGGATACACTTCGAGGAGAAGTGAGAGGCTTTCCATGAGAGAGCAGATGACCTAGAAGATGAGGTCAGATGCAAGAAGAGGAAAATAAACAAGATGGGGTACGTGTTCTGTTCGGCATTTGAGAGGGTGCTTGATGGTGTGTACCACTACCCGGCAGAGCAGGGACAGACTCTACATACCTTGAGTCGAGAGTTGGTTGCGTACATAGCACAGATGGAGTACAAGAGCGCAGTAGAGCGCTGGATGATGGGATGAGATTCCCTTAGTCAGTCTAGTGGTAGTACTAGTTGTGTCTTTTATGTGATGTATATACTGTGATGTAGTCCCATTCTTTTGTGTAAGATATGGGATAGTGGTGTAAATCCCGAGTAAGCTTTTGTAAGAGGGGTAGTATGGTAGTATGCTAGTATTTTCCCCGTCTTTTGTGATGTTAGGGGATACATGTGATAACATTTATAGAAGTATGCTAGGGAAATCATGTAATGAAATGATTTGGCATATGAATATAAATGAAGTTTATTTCAGAAACGTGTTATAATTTTTTTTTGTATTAAAAGAAATACTTAAGTGATATAACTGAGTAATAATAAAATGAAAATTTGTGATGCAGATCATGGCACCAAGACGTAGATTGACTGCACCCGAAGAATCTGTTAATAACGAGAGGGAACAAGTTGACCCGATCCAGAAACTGGTAGACTTGTTAGGAGAAGCCTTAAGGGGAAGGAACAATGAACCCATTCGCCCAAACCCTCAGGCTGTGCCAGTAACAACCTTCAAAGACTTTAGAAACGTAGGACCCCCAGAGTTCGAGGGAACTACCGACCCAATCGTCGCACAAACCTGGATCAAGGAGATCGAGAAGGCTTTCACTATAGCTCGTGTGGGCGAAGATCAGAAGACGGTGTTTGCTACGTACATGATGAGGGGAGAAGCAAACTATTAGTGGGAGGCTAATAAGTAGAGAGCTGGAGAAGGGACAATAACCTGGGATAGGTTTAAGATGCTGTTCTTCGAGAATTACTTCCCGAAGAGCATGAAGAATCGAATGGAGGTGAAATTCCTAGAGTTAAAACAAGGTGAGATGACGGTGGCGCAATACGCAGCTAAGTTTAACGAACTAGCGCGATTTGCAGAGCGCCAAGTTGGTGATGAAGAGAGGAAGGCTAGACGATTCGAACAAGGACTGAAGCCTTGGCTATTCAATAAGGTGTCAGTTCTTCAGATCGATTCTTTTGCAACACTGCTGGAAAAGGCTATTATTGCCGAGGGAGGAAGCGAAGCTTTGAGCTTATATAACAAAGAGAAGAAAAATAAGAATACTGGAGGAGAGAACCGTACTAGAGGAAGCAGTAACGGAGGAAGTAACATGGGAAAGAGAAAGTGGGAAAATAACAACAACAACAACAAAAACAACAACAATCAATCGGGAAATTTTCATGGAGGATTTAAGAAGAAGGCTGAAGGATGCCAGAATTGTGGGAAGAACCATCAGGGTGAGTGCTGGAAGGGACGTGGCACTTGCTACAATTGCGAAAAGGAAGGGCTGGAAGGGACGTGGCACTTGCTACAACTGCGGACAGGAAGGGCACATCTCGCCCAACTGCCCGAAACCAAAGAAGATCCAAGGATGCTTTGCATGTGGCTCAACTGAGCACCGAATTAAGGATTGCCCGAAGAAGGGCAGTGGCGAAAGTAGCAGCCAACAAGGAGGGAACAAACTGATGATCGGCGAACTGGCACAATCCAACCGCCCAACTGCCAAAACCTTTAACATGACTGTCTAGGACGCCGTGGCTACGAAGGACGTGGTGTCAGGTATAATCCCAATCAATGATATAAATGCTTATGTATTATTTGATTCGGGTGCCACCTGTTCTTTTGTATCTGAAGAATTTGTTAGTAGACTTAACACACCCAGAGAACGATTAGAAAATCCCTTGAACATAAAAGTTGCGAATAAGGAAGTAATCCTTGTAGAATACGTTTACCGAAATTATCGCGCAAATATTAGAGAACATGAACTGAAAGGAGACTTGATTCCTATTAGATTGGGAGAGTTTGACGTAATACTAGGAATAGATTTGTTGTATAACCATGCTGCGATAATTGACTGTCAGGATAAATGTGTGAACCTTTAGACTCCGAGTAAGTCTAAGGTAGTGTTTTATGGTAGCTCATCGCTTAAACAATCGTGTTGCGTTACAATGATGCATGCCAAGAAATTGTTCAGGAAAGGATGTGTAGGTTATTTAGCTTACATCGTTGATACTCGGAAAAAGGGAGTAGAAATTAAGGATATATCCGTAGTGAATGAATTTTTTGATGTATTTTCGGACGATCTGCCTGGTCTTTCGCCAGACAGAGAAATTGAATTCGTAATAGACTTAGCACCAGGAACAACACCGATTTCGAAAGCTCGGTATCGTATGTCGCCAGTAAAAATGAAGGAATTGATGATACAATTGCAAGAATTATTGGATAAGGGTTACATTCGACCGAGTGTGTCTCCTTGGGGAGCACCAGTGTTATTCGTTAAGAAAAAGGATGGATCGATGAGGCTCTATATCGATTATCGAGAATTGAACAGAGTAACGATCAAGAATCGATATCCTCTATCAAGGATAGACGACTTATTTGATCAACTGAAGGGAGCAAAGTGTTTCTCAAAAATTAACCTAAGAACAGGATATCATCAACTGAAAGTGAGGGATGAGGACATACCAAAGAATGCATTTCGAACCCGTTATGGACACTACGAGTTTTTGGTAATGTCATTTGGTTTGACTAATGCTCCGGCAGCATTTATGGACTTAATGAACCGAGTTTTCAAGCTATACTTGGATTAATTTGTAGTGGTTTTTATCGATGACATTTTGATCTACTCGAAGACAGAGGAAGAACTCGCCGAACAACTGAAGATTGTTTTGGAGGCACTAAGGAAAGAAAAGATGTATGCGAAATTTTCAAAGTGCAAATTTTGGATGGAAAAGGTTCAATTCTTAGGTCACGTGGTGGATAAGGATGGAATCTCAATAGACCCTGCAAAGGTCGAAGCAGTGAGTAATAGGGAGCAACCGAGAACACCGACGGAGGTGAGAAGATTTTTAGGGTTAGCTGGGTACTATCAAAGATTCATCCAAGATTTTTCTAAGATAGCAACCCCGTTGACTAATCTGATGAGGAAGACAGTGAAATTTGTATGGACAGAAAAATGCGAAGAAAGTTTTCAAGAGCTGAAAAGGAGATTGAGCGAAGCACCTGTATTATCATTACCAGATGATGCGGGAAATTTTGTGGTGTATAGTGATGCATCGCACAAGGGACTTGGTTGTGTGCTCATGCAACATGGAAAAGTCATTGCGTATGCATCACGACAATTGAAAGATTATGAAAAATGATACCCTACTCATGACTTAGAGTTAACGGCAGTAGTTTTTGCGTTAAAGATTTGGAGACATTATTTATATGGAGAGAAATGTGAGATATACACGGACCATAAAAGTCTGAAATATATCTTCACACAGAAGGAGTTGAACATGCGGCAGAGAAGGTGATTAGAATTAATCAAAGACTATGACTGCGATATTCTTTATCACCCGGGAAAGGCAAACGTGGTTGCCGAAGCTCTGAGCAGGAAAGGAAGGAAAAGTTGTTTAATTTGAAGACTCAGGAAGAGTTGATAAGAGAGATGGAGTTGGAGATAGAGTTAAAAGAACCAGAGAAGTTTGGAGAGAAGTTGTTTGTAATGGAAGCTCATCCGATATTGTTGGATAGAGTAAAGGAAGCCCGGGAAAAGGATGAAGAGTGTGAGAAAATTCGAAAGAGGATCACAAAAAATGAAGAAGAGAAATTCCGAATGGATAAAGACGGTATTTTGAGATTCGAAGGAAGAGTGTGGGTACCAGCGGTAACCGAGTTAAGGGAAGAGATTTTGCACGAGGCACACAACACGACATATTTCGTTCATCCGGGAGGCACGAAGATGTACCGAGATTTGAGGCAACATTTTTGGTGGCTCAATTTAAAATGAAAAGTTGCAAAGTGCGTCAGTAGATGTTTGACTCGCCAATGCGTTAAAGTAGAGCATCAATGGCCGAGTGGTTTACTACAACCGTTGGAAATACCGAAATGGAAATGGGAGCATATTACGATGGACTTCGTGGTAGGACTTTCAGTTACGTAGAAAGGTTATGATGCCATTTGGGTTATCGTGGATCAACTTACCAAGACCGTACATTTTCTACCGATCAAGATCCATTACAGTTTGAATCAGTTAGCGGGTCTATACATAAAAGAGATTGTCTCACGACATGGAGTGCCGGTATCTATTATCTCTGATCGAGATCCGCGCTTTACGTCCAATTTTTGGAAGAGTTTGCAAGAAAGAATGGGAACACAGTTGAGGTTGAGTACGGCTTACCATCCTCAGACAAATGGACAGAGTGAGCAAAGAATACAAATGCTGGAGGACATGCTTAGGACTTGCGTGATGGATTTCAAGGGAAATTGGGACGACCACCTACCCTTAGTAGAATTCACATATAATAATAGCTACCATGCGAGTATCGGCATGCCACCGTACGAAGTTCTTTACGGGAGAAAGTGCAGAATGCCATTGTGTTGGGACAAAGTTGGGGAGCGACGAATACTCGGACCAGAGCTAGTACAACAAACCGCAGATGTGGTGACAGTGATAAGAGCTAGACTAGTAGCGGCTCAAGATCGCCAGAAGAAATACGCAGATTTGCATCGACAGGACCGAGATTTCAAAGTTGGTAGTTTCGTATTTTTAAAGGTATCTCCATGGAAGGGAAAAATCCGTTTAGACAAGAAAGGAAAATTGAGTCCAAGATTCATAGGACCGTTCAAGATACTGAAGCGAGTGGGCGAAGTGGCATACAAAGTTGCGTTACCACCCGAGTTGGAGCACATCCACAACGTGTTCCACATTTCCGTGTTGCGACCGTACAAGGCCGACTACAAGTACGTGATTTCTTACGAGCCCATTCAAGTGGAGAAGAACTTGGCATATGAAGAGATTCATGTCCAGATATTAGATAGGAAAGAGCAAACCTTGAGAAATAAAATTATATCTTCTGTAAAAGTACTTTGGCGTAACCACGATGTCGAGGAGGCAATGTAGGAGTTAGAAGATAGGATGATGAGGAATTATCCCCATTTATTTGTGTAACCTTATAGCAAATCCGGGACGGAATTTTTATAAAGGGGGAGGATGTAATACCCGAGAATTTCTATATATTATTAAATAAATATATTAATGGAAATGAATATTTATTTGAATATAAATAATTTTGTGAGTTAACTCAATTATATTAAATTGAATAATTATAATAATTGAGGAAAATGTGGAGTTATCATAAACTCGGGAAGCCTTCTGTGGCACTGTGATGAGAAATGTTAATAATGATATTAATCGACGAAAGAATTATTAAGTGAACAATTAATTTATATTAATTGTTAATTTTGGTTAACTTATAATATGTGATTATTATTAATGCAAGAAATATTATAATAATAATAAAACACTTGTTCATAAAAATGCTGAGAATTATGTTTGTTAATGTGATAATTAATCCTATGATTATTAATTAAGTGTTATTAATAATTACGAGGAATGAATTAATTAATATTATTGTTAATTAATTGATAAGATAAGTGAATTATTAATTTCTATATGCAAGCATGCGAATTTATGGTAGCTAACCATATAGTACATGAAGCATAATGTGACTATATTATATACATAAACTATATAGTAAAGTTTATTAAGTTATAAGAATTACATGAAATGTGTATGTAACAAGGTAAGTGTGTGAACATTAAAATAATACATCACAAGTATAGTAAACAATTGTTGAATTGTAGGAGCCTATAATAAATGAGATAGTGTAATGTGGTACTATCAAATAAAATTATATCGGATATTAACAAAATGTACATGGATTATATGTTAAATATATGTATCCCTACTTGCTACATTGTAATATTTGTTACCTATTAAAGGTGCATTGTGACTCAAAGTATAACATAAGTATATGTTATGTATGTATAATAGTTAAAGTGTGGATTGTTACAAATGCTGAGATACCATTCCTTGTCCCATATTGATAGCCATAAACCTTGTACACGTGAAAAACATTATGAAGTCTGAGGCCTATATCCCACAAACTCAGCAAACATTTCATAGCTTTCATAGATCATGATGATCAAGGATGTGGGATTCATAATGAATCTAACAACTAATTACCTACCCTTTAATAACCTCCATGCAATTTGACAATCCGTAAGTTTGTATTGGAGTGTATAAGCATTGTCTGGATAATATATTTTCTATAAATTAAGCCCCTTCTCGTCACATATCATTTGCTGAGAAAATTCTTAAGTGTTGAGAGAGAGTATATATATCATTGTGAAGTGTTCTAAGAGTTGAGGAGTTCAATTCAAACTTAGATTGCATTAACAGAGGTTTAATGAGCATTTCTTGTATTCCTTTTCGTTCTCTGTCAAAAACTTCTAGTTTTGAATTCTAATTTCTTGAGTATGTTAAATTAGATTTCAAATGGGTTGAAGAATGTTTGTTTAGTTATTATATGGACATACATACATGATTGGGATTTTAATATAACTTCCATGTTTTAATTCTTGTTCTCCATTCTCATTTTTCTGTCAAGAACTCATTTTTCATTTTCTACCAAAATCAAATTCTTGACTCTTGTTACAATTCATGCCAATTTGGATTGGGATATGTTTCTTAGCAGCTATATGGACTTATGAGTATAATAGAAGTATTATGTGGTTGATTGAAACTGATTTCGTGAAGTAATTTTCGTGATATGGGCTGGAAATTTTTTGAGGCTGGAACAGTCTGCCGCTGGCCGTAGAGCCGGCACAGCTGCGCAAGTTTTGCACTGGGCAGCTGCGTAGCTGCGCCAGTAGCCTGCTGTAGATTTTGCTTTTTGCTTGATTCTGCTACGTGATAGTTTACTTGAATAACTTAGATGAACATGTTAGCATGAGTACTACCTATACATGAGTATATTAACATATGATGTCATGCAAGATTAATGGAATGACGAATAGCGTTGAAATAAATTTTAAGTTTCCTAAACAAACTTTAACATATATAGACCATGAATACATTCTGACTTTTGAGACATGCTAGTATGACTTAGAAACACATGAAGTACATGTTAGCTTATCTATATAGGTTCCGTGATATAATATGAACATGTGAACCTATCTAGTGCGCCTTCCTAATGAATATGTAAGTTTTTAAAGTGGGTATGGACATGTAAATGAAATATATACATTCTGATGTTATGAGCATCTTTAGACGACTTTGAAATGCATGGAAGGCATGTTGACTTGCTTATATATGTTTCATAGTATGACATGAGCATGTGGACTTCATTTGCGAACTTTACTAAGTGAAAGTGTAAGTTTGAAACGTAAATCTTAACATGTTATTGGGAGTCCCGTATTCTGATATTTATGAACATATGTGATAGTACTTTTAGACTCACTCATGCATCATACATGTATACATACCATAATTAGGTATCGTGATTCAAGTTTAGCATAAACGAAGATTGTTTTCAACTAATAACTGTGATAGTCACATGTATGGAATGCGAATACTCATAAGTATGCTTAATATAAATACCTTATCTATTTTAAAAGAGAGCATGATAGGCTTTGTAAATTCCATAACCTTGAATGACCGTAAGTGTCGACTTAGAATCTATATCACATATGTTTGGGACAAGGGAAGGTTATACGAATATAAAAAGACTCTTTAACATGTATATATACTATGTGGTATATTTGAATCCGATTTCGATGGTTAACTTATAGTAATGCTATAACTTGCTAAAATAGAGTATGTTTGCTATTTGTTATAGTCTCACATGATAGTAATGATGTATGAAGATGATTAACTTGAGAAGAGGAACGTTAATGATAAAAGATATTAAAAGTCGAGACTTGTGAAATTGTATGATACTATACATAGTATAACTGTGTCGCTAGGTCAAGACTTAGCTTATGTGATTATCGTATATACGAGATGAGATATAATGTTAAACTATATGACTAATGAATATCATATATACATAACTATATTACGATAGGATTCGAAAAATGTTGATTAATTTACGGGGATAAACTACGCTTAAGGAAAGTTTCCTAACTTACACTATTTTATGGTGCAAGTATTCTACCCTTGTATATTGCGAACTAGTTTCTTTACTTAATCGTTTGAATTGAATTAGCATACTTGAACTCTTATTTCATTAAAGCTATTATTCATGTTGAACTTGGGATTATTCTTGAATATTGTGAAAGTGTCTATGGCATTTGATTCGGCTAGACTTATATTATTGAAAAGCGACCCAAACCAATTAATTGGTGCGGGATCTTGTATTTGACTGAGAAGAACAACCTTCTTTGAAGGGAAAATATAATTATCGGAGAACCGACGTGCGCACTTGAGTACGATTGATTGTTATGCATAACGTATGGTACTTTAGGCTGATCACCTGTCGTACCTGTTTTTGATTTGGGTTATCAGTTTAATACCGTTAATTCTAGTAGAAGTTCATAGTCTTTAGTGACTGCTCAGTATTTAGTTATCTTGAAATCTTGAATTGATTTACATTGATATTACTCTGTCCTTAGCAACTATTATTGAGAACTATTGATATTCTTGTTATCCTTGAACTATCAAACCTTGCTATACCCTTTGGAGAATCGAGAATTATATTACTCACCCTTATGGTATATTACTTGTTGGGCAATTTGTGCTCATTCTTGCTTTCCCTAAAATATTTCAGTTAAGGCAAAGTGTGGCGAACCTTTGGGCGTTGATAAGAGCAAGGGCAAGGCTACCAACTAGCTTGTCTCTTTTATGTTTTTAAATATTTTAATGTTGTATTAAGATGATGTAGTAAGACTGGATTTGATTATGTTTAAGCTTAAGTTAGATTATGTAATAAGTCGTTAATTGATATTATTATGTAATCTATTAAGTACTGTAGGTTGCGAGACTTAGGGGAATAATTATAATAAATCATTGTATATTATTCTAAATTAGATCTTCCGCTGTGGATGTGTGATTTTAGTTATTATTGTATTACCATGAGCACGTGACGAACCGAATTCGAGTGACCAAGTGGCTGTCCCGAATTTGGGGGCGTCACAATATCCCTTAAGGAGGCTCAAACTGGACTCGTCGCAAAAAGGGATAAACTCTAGATTCATCTATGGGTTGGCTTCCTCGAGAACTTTACTACCTTTTTCTTTTTCTGTTCCTTCACCTTTCTCATAGGCTTGAGAGGATGTGAGTATAAAATCACTCTCGCACTGTTGTTGTATTTCTCGTAAAGAATTTTCCTTTTTGTCTTTTTCCACCCTGGGAAGGAGCAGTATTTCCTCTTCATCATCCAGGAGGATAGAATCAGGAATGTGGTTGGTGGCTTTGGGTAACAATATATTTGGTGGTGGCGGATGAATTTCTATAGAGGACTCTCTTGTCTCCTCTGTCACTTCCGACATTAAGATCAATCCACCTTGTGTTCTTCTAGGATTGGTGCTCATAGCCGTCACATCTTTTGAATTATTTGTTTTGAGTGGACATCTTAAGCTCCTTATTTCCCTTTCGCCGTTTCTGGTCATGGGGACTTCTAGCTTCAGTTCTTCATTTTTAATGAGATCCTGGATTTTGTGTTTTAGAGACCAGCATTCCTCAGTTGCATGTCCAGGTGAGTTAGAATGGTAGAAACATATCTTGGTGGCATCATAACTTTTCATCTCGGGCTTGGCAGGAGGCAGTAACTCAATAATCTTTTTCTGTGCAACCAATAACGCGAACACATTTTCCAACGAGTCCCCCAATGGCATAATACCCTTCTTCGCCTACTCTCCCTGACTCTCGATGTCGTAGGATTTCAAGGGTTTGCCAGTGTTTGGAATGTTACTTGATATTTCCTATTTGGAAATTCGCATTCCTCCCGACGATTTTTTCTTTGCCAAGATCTTGTAGTAATTTTACCATTCCACCTTTCTCGTCTTCTCAGCATGCTTTGATCTTCTTTGTTTAGCTGGCTGATCTTGGAGGGAGATACGCTTACATTCTGAATTATAATGCCCGAGAAAATCGAGCATTTATGTAAATGAATTTTATTTGATTTATTGAATAAAATTTACTTAATTGTTTATTAAACTGAGTAAGCTAATCGTAGGTCCTTCTATGACCTAGAGAATGCAGAAATGATGAGGATTCTGGCTATGTGCTAGAAATAATTAATATAAATTTATAAGACAAAAATAAAAGGATTTTGAGAAAAAATATATTTTTGGGAAAAGACGAAATAGACACTATTCATCTATAAAATCCTAAGGGTTAGGGTTGGAGACCCTAGGCCATTTTGAGAGTTCAAAATGTCGGAATGACATTCTGTCAAGGGATTTGACGGTAATATACCGTGAAAAGTTAAGTTAGCCATGAAAAATTTTCTCAGAAGAAAAGTACAAAAATCACTATTCATCCATTTCTGATCGGGAATTTATTTTGAGATTCTGAGAAACGCGTAATGTAGGATTCCAAGGCAAGGTGAAATATGTAATAATATTGCACTTATGGCTCACGAAGTTTTCGCGTAGAGACTTAAAATTCTAAGCGTTAGGGAAAGTAAATCAATGATTAAATTGTTTACGTATAATAATAAATGATTATTATACGAAAATAATACGCGTATAATACGAGGTATTGTACGAGAATAAAACGGAGAGGATACGATAATTAATACGACGTATAATACGAATCCTATACGAAGTAAATACAATTGAATTTGACTTAAATATTAATTAGTTAACCCGTGGATCGAATCGTTTGGTAAACGAATGGGTAAACCCATGGGGAAACCCATTGCCACATGGGAGCATGTGGGGGAGAAATGGTTGGCATATGCTAGCACATGGGCTCTAACTTGGTGGGAAAGAAAGGGGTGGAGGTGGAAATAGTAAAGGAGGTTGGGCCTAAAAGACCTAATTACCCCAACTCTTGCCAACTTCTATAAATAAAGAGCCTTGCCTCTTAATTTGGTTGTTTGCTCATTTTCCACCAACACACAAATAGAGAGAGATAGAAGAAGAGAAGCTAGCTTGTGTTTTGAGAAGTTAACTCATTTACCAAGAAGGAAGAAGACTGTTGAGTAGCCATACTCAAGCAAACAAAGAACACTAAAGGTATAACAATAAGAAAATTGTAGTATCTCTTTTCTTTCAACACTAGTTTTGATAGAGAAGTGATGGAGGACGCATGAACCCTAAGAAGTTATAAGGATGGCTAAATAGTGGACTAATAACACCAACAAGCCATGCATGATAAAATAATACTACGTGATTAAGTGTTAATGAAGAACTTGTTAGGAATTATATGAATTGAGATGATGAACATATGAAGTCATGAAAACGTAAACGTTTGGAATGGTTAGAATCATTAATAATCAACCATTAGATTGATTCTAATTGGTTTGAACTAACAATAGCGAAGAACGAAGATTCGGCAAAAGTTACGCGATTAGGCGATAATCGTCGGAAACATAAACTTCCCAGAATAGAGGTCAAAAGTAACCGTGTGCTTCAAAAATGATGGTTTTCAAGTGCAACACGTGTAATTCGGTAAATAAGACTTGCGGGAGCAAGAACGAACAAATTCCGACTTAAAATAAAGAATTGAGCGTCGAACGTTCACGAACGTTTAACAAAAACGTAAAAATGGACTAATCGGCGAATTTCTCGCCGACGGATTCAGAAATGAATTTCAACTTGATAAGATGATAGAATATAATAATTATGAACTATTGGCTTTGGAACGAGATAATTTTGAGTTGTAACGGACACGTTACGAGCTCGAGAATTTCAGAAATTTTCAAAACATAGAAAATTTTTCTGAGATGCAAGGCCGACGCCATTGCGCCGCCCAAGAGGCATAAACCGGCGTCGTCGCACCACTCCGGGGAGAGATCCCTGCATGGTGGGCACCGCATTGCCTCCCAGCAAGGCAAAGTTGGCGCCGCCGCGCCAGCATGTGGGAAAAGTCTGACATTGCTAGTAACTACTTAGCCTTTTCATATCAATTAAGGGGCAAGTAAGTGATGAAGGTACACCTATTAAACAACATGTTTAACCAATGGTTGTAAGAATTAAACGTTAATCAAACGTAATTAAAACTTGAGATTTGGAAACATAAACCGTAAACCAAGATCAAGTTAAGGAACAAGTTAAGATTTCGTTTATCATTATGATTAGTGATGATTGATGAGAGGTTGGTTTATAACATATGTGTAAGAACCCGAATTTTCAGATATTATTAATTAAGGATTTAATAAATAAAATTCTTAAGGTATGAGATGGATTCGAATAAGAATATATATGTGTGATACGAGGTATGTAGTATTGTGTTACATAGGGTAATATGAACTATGTAATATGTGATTTTGTGATTTATAAATATATTATTAATATATATTTATTATTTGTTATAGAGATGAATTAGCAAGAAGATGGATAAGATTTATCTATTCGGTATTAAATAATTTATATAATTATTTATCATAGTAAGATTGGTGACATTAAATATATTTGATAATCACCATCTTCTGGAGTATATGTATGTTGTTGAAGAGAGAGAGAATAGAACCAATATATCTTTAGATAAACATTGGTTAGTGAATTACTAGTTGATTTAATATACCACGAGAAGTGAACATTAACGGAATATACATATGTGTTATATATATATATCTTGAATTATGTGGAAGGAATTAGATATATATATGAGAACCTTATAGGGGAATAGAGTTTGAACTTATAATTTAAACTTTGAATCATTTGAAGGAGGTAATAAAATATGTTGGTTAACCGATGTAGCAAGATAGCACATTAAAAAGCATGTTCAAGTATTTAAGAATTGAGATTATGGTTCTGCTATAGCAGAACTTGTCTGCCTATGAACTTGAGGTGGCGCAGCTGCGCCACTTCCAAGCTTATGACCAGCGCAGCTGCGCCGGTCTGTAGAAAATTCTGAGAGTTGTGTAATCTGAACTTGGGAATATGTATATTAGTAATTAAAATGTGGGTCATGAATGGGTTAAGTTAGCAAAGCATGATTTGAATGAGAAATTAATTAACTCGGAATAAATATTGGTTAATTAAGTGATATTATGGAATATTATATTATAAAACCTTGTGTGGCAGTGGTGAGATAGTAATTTGAATAAATAAGTTAATTCACTCAAATAAAATGGTGAATTAAGGATTATGTGTTGTATAAAGAAAAAGAAAGAGATATGATTTTCCTAATAAAGGGTATTAAAATAATTTCTAATATTGAATTATTTTAATAAAAGGAGGAAATATTATTTTTGAATAATAATATTACCTTATATGTTTTTGTATGAGGTGTGTTTGATTAATATGGTAAATATATTAAAACGTATTTGCTATATGTAATTAAATTGATGGAAACGATTTATTATAATAGAAAATAAACTTATTATCTATTTTCTATATATAATATATGTACATGTGTCGTACATATAGTTATTTGATATTATATTAAAAATAATATCATGAGACAATAAGTAAATTATTTTCTAATGACGAATGTGCTTATTTGGAGAAAACATAATATTTATGTTATGGCAAAATACATAATTTCTAATGTATTTTTCAAGGGAGTTTAATTAATGAAAGGAAACTAAGTTATTTTAATATATTAAATAACTTAAGTTATTATTTGATCGTGAATACTATTATTGGAATAATTAATAAAGTATATATTAATTATTATAAGCGTAAAGGTTATACTTATTATAAGTATAATTAATTGAAGTAGTTTAGCATTTTAATAGCTTGAGTTATTATATTTCCGTAAAGGTTATATATAATATTTGAATATTCGATTTGTAAAATATTTATATGTGGACCTTGGATTTAATAGTTCTAATTTAATTGAACAGGTTATAAGTAGTAATGTGGTGAGAAATGAGTAAGTGATGAGAATAATGATAAGCTTAAGATTGAGCTTGTGAGAGATGCCTTGTGTGGCACAATAATAGATTCATTAATGAATTGACTAATTTAATGATGGAGGAATTATTAATTAAACAATTAATCTAAATTAATTGTTAATTGTTATTATGATAATATGTTAAATTATTATGGCTAGTGATAGTATAATAATAAGGAAATCGATTATAAGTATAATCGGATTTGTGATGAGATAAATTGTTTTATAATATTAATTATTGTTATGAACAATATACTATTATCAAGTAATTATTTGATAATATGATAATTAATGAGTAAATGATTTATAAATATAAAAAGATTTATAAATCATATAAAGTGTTAATCAATTAGCGTGGGAATTATAATTCCATGGATTAATGAGAAATGGATTAATTAATATTATTATTAATTAATTGATAAGATAAGTAATTTATTAATTTCTATGTGCAACCATGCGATATTAAAGTATAACGTATGATAGTTAACTATATGTTATACGAAGTATAAAGTGCAATGCGACTATGCTATATATGAATATAAACTATATAGTAAAGTTTATTGAGTTGTAAGAGATACATGAAATGTGGGTGTGACAATGTGTATATTAAGTATACAATAAAATAATATATCATAGATATATTGTAAACAATTATTGAATTAATGAAATTTAATAATAAAGGAGACAATACACTGTGATGATACCCGATAGAATTATATCCGGTAGGATGAAATGTACATGAATTTATATGTGCAAGTTAAAATTTAATACATGATAGTTTTATTGAGACTACATTGTGACACATTAATTTATAACTTAAGTTATATGAAATGAATGTGTACAACTTAAATGTATATGTAATGTGTATATATAAACCAAGTGTTGTATTACATGTTCCAAGTTGCTGAGATTTATTTGGTTGCCCCAATATTAGAGTTACTCCTCTTCTTCTCCTTCACGTGAACACCACATGGCTACTCTCTATAGCCTCAAACTCAGCAAACTTAGGCTAGCAATGATCATGGGGGGAGTGGAGATCATGATGAGATTTACCAACTCTCACCTACCATTCCTTAACCATTATACAATCTTGCTATACATTGGTTTGATTTGGGAGATTTTGCATTTGTCTGGGTATTGATTTGGTTATAAATATGAAGCTCTCCTTCTTCATGTTTTCATTTGCTGAGATTTACGTTAAGTGAAAATTGAGAGAGAATTTAGCATGTTGGCAAGGAGTCAGTGAATTGAAGGAATTGGATATAGCAGTGGTATAACTCCCTACCTATGTTCTTTAATTTTCAAATTCTAGATTTCTTGAATTAAGCATAGATTTATTGATAACTTGATTGGAGTATGATTATTAGTTGCTATGCTAGCTTATAATCATGATAGAACTGTAACGTAGTAGCTTAGAATGATAATCTTTGCGAAATTCTGAGTTTGGCTTGAGGTACTGCCGAAGCAGAAGCTGCTCTGTTTCTGGCCGACCAACTGCGCAGCTGCGCCAGTTTTGTACTGGCCAGCAGCGCAGCTGCGCCGGTACCAGACTTGAGTTGGGCAAGGCACTGCGCAGCTGCGCCAGTTTTGAACTGGGGCTCTGCGCAGCTGCGCCGGGACCAGTTTCTGGGTTTTGTTTTCTGTTGCAGGTTCTGTTATATGCTAGCATAAGTTATATAATTAGAACAAGCATGTGGACATAGATAACATACATATATGATTACCTTGATATGAAATGAGCATGTGTAACGATATTAGTACACACGATTGAAGAAAAACTTATAGTTTTGAAATGAAACTTATAGTTTCGATTGTGAACTTGGACACATATGTAATATGTATATAATCTGATATTTTAAACATGATAGTATGGTTTATATTGACATGAAATGCATGCTTAAAGTATTAACCGTACACTAGTATTAGAAGTTAAGATAATTTTCGAAATGATAAACTTAAGACTTTCGAAAACGAACTTAACCAAGACTAATGTCTTTTAGATTCTGACCATTTGAGAATATTTATGTGGTTTAAATATGAGTTTCTAGTGTATATGAAATACATATAGATGCCATGCATGTATTATGATTCCTTGTTGACTTAGTGTGATTTCCAATGAAAAGCTAAGGACATCAATTACCATATGAATTATGTTGTGATCATGCAAGCATATGCATTAGGATGTCATTATGCCTATAGACATGTTGACATGAGCATCATTTGATGGAGCATGGATATCACCTATGCCAACGTATTCAAGAAATAAAATTCTAAAGCATAAACTATGTGATTAACATATACATGTGTGATGAACGCACGAGCATGTATACTTAGTATTGTTTAGCCTCGTGGTGTGTTGATATGACTTTAGTAATGGACCATTAGTAACGTGGGCTTGATTTATTTAAAGTTTATCGGCATATGGCCTTAATTGGATTAGGATGAGCATCCTAGGTTTCGAACTTGAAATTATAACCATAGAGCATACGTATTGATTAATATCAGTAACTTGAATGATATTGATTGAACTCGGGTTGTCCAAGCAGCATGAAATGTCATTTCTGGTTTGACCAGTGAGTGGCGCAGCTGCGCCACTCTTAAGGCCAATACCTGCGCAGCTGCGCCATCCTGTTTTCAGGATTTATGCAGTCTGTTTGTTCTTGATTTTGTAGTAGACTTGTATTATTACTTAAACTGCAAATCATGGTCTGACCCCTACTGGTTTATGACTATATGATGAACATAGTAGCCTTGCATGACTAGTTAAGTATGACAAGGGTTTTGAAAAGTGAAACAAGGTTCTAAGAACCAAGATGAAAAACAATATAATACTTATTATTATATTGAGGATATATGGACGTATATAACTGATGAGTGTGATCTTTATGATTAATATGACTGTGTAGGATTACACGAAGTGCAGATATTTTTAAGCAGTTAAGTCGTAGTTGTTAAACTACGAATCAGGCAAGTCTTTCAGTTCCTATTTGATATATGAACTCAATAACTGTTAGTTGAATTATATTATGCTGTGATAATGTGAACTTATATATGAACTGTATATGAGATATAAATGAGATTGAAAGTTGATCTTTGATGATATACTTGTTATGTGAAAATTAACATGCGTAGTAAATATAAATTATTTATAAATGCATGAACTGAGTATAATGTTGTATGCTATGTGATGCATGAAAACTGTTAGAATTGCTGAGCTGTCAAGCTCACTCTTGCAAATAACCACTTTTGCAGGTTAAGGACTTACGATAAAGACTTCGTGCTTCTTGATTGATAAAGATAAATAGTATCACAATGGAGAATACTGATTAGATTATTACTCGAACCATGTCTAGGTTCTAGTAGTTGTACTTGATATTTGTTTACGAGGTTTAATGCTTGTCGTACTATAAAGATGTATTAGATAATACATAGAGGATATCGAGTTGAGTTGTAAACCTTCATACGGTAGTTCTAATAGAATGAATCATAGTATATAGTTGATTCAAGGATTGTATTTGATTCAAAGTTATGAAATCAATAAAAAGATTTTATTCAAAGGATATTGAAAAGTTTAAATTATTCCGCATTTTAGTAACATCAATTATGATGTAAAGATGAGATCTTGGATATAAATAGAATTTATATTCTAAATTATAATAAGTAAAGTTGTATTCTTTTAGTAATAAATAAAAGATGTAATAATTTGGCGATAATAGTATCGTGACTGCACCGAATCCAAGGTTTCGAAGGAACGTGGATTTGGGGGCGTCACAGGTTGGTATCAAAGCTGTAGGTTATAAACCTTAGGTAAGTGTACCTTAGACTATAACCTGAGAGAGTGAAAGATAAGATTAAAATATATCTAAATGAAGATTCAAAGAAGAATCTTGAAATATCTAGAGAATGAGAATCAGGAGTTTCCTAACTCCGGTAATGAAAATGTGAAGACGATGTCTATAATATGAATATGACAAGGATAGTGAGAATAAACTCGGATGGAGTTTAGTTGATAGTAGGGAAAGAACCCTGAGGTAAAGCGATGATCACGACGTGATCAGATTGAACTGTGAGATGATAGATAGTCTGTAATGACTAAGTGTGTATAGCTTGATGCTATGAGAGAATGTACTATAAAAAGTACGAGAAGAACTCATGAGGAGTTGTATGTGATGAAACGTAGAAAGCTCGTAATGAGCAAGTGATAGAGTAAGATATAGTTAAGTGTTGGAATTCCATTGAGGACTCATGTGATGGCTTAGTTGTACAAACTTTTGTATGGGCAGAAGTTTTGTGCTTGCACTGAGTGCGTCACATTGATAATCGTTGGAATGTTAGTGTCGCGGTATCATTATACATATGGTGGAAAGGTGATTCTTTTCTCATGTTTATTTTGATAGATAGAGATTTCTAAGATATAATTATATAATATTAAGTTTAGGTGCGAGTTCTTAAGACTCATGCCTATGACAAGTTCGTGACTCATAATCGTATGATGGGACCCCTCAGCGAATGGACGAATTTGGTCTGACTAGGATAAGTCCCTCAGCCCATATGATTGTGGTAAGTTCCTGAACTTCCATGGTGTGGTAAGTTGGTGAACTGTACTGAGAATAGATATATTATATAAGAGTTTTGGAATAGTGAGCATTGATGGAGTAAGAGATTGGAGTTGATGGAGAAATTTGGATTTTTCTAAATCTTCTAGCTACGCTAGATTTTCAAAATTTATTGACTTCGTGCTAGTGTTTGCACTTCGGTTTTCTTGAGAAAACATTGGGTCAGGTAACTGAACTAATGAGTTTTAAAAACAACACCGTTATTCGTATGTCTACGCTATTTGTTTCGGCTAAGACAAAAATGATTTGACAATCTTTCAAAATGTATTTTGACCATGTGCATCATTTGATATGATGTAGAATGGGAAACGATGGAGTCATCAATACAATCGAACTTAGTGTTGGTTGTGATCGAAAGATCGTCAGCCCACTATGGTATGATGTAATATGATAAAGTCATAAAATGGCGGAATCCTCAACGTACTATTAAGTTGGTGCGGCATCATGACGTCATAAAACGGTTTTTGGTTTTTCTTTCGAATTATGAAAAGTTGACTAAATTATTTTGATTGATGTCCGAATTGTTGATGAGAGTCTAAGCTATTTGATTCGGCTAGGCGACTGTTGGAAAGGGATTATAGAATTCAAGCATTCTTGTGTATTTATGCCAAACCGGATTGCTCTGGTGCGGATTTAGATGTTGAAAAGCTGAGGTGAACAACCCTATAAAGGGGACATGTTTTCGGGGACAATGGTTCCGAACGTAACGCATATAGTCGTTACAAAACACTACGTTGCGGCCCAACGTAGTGGTACAATAGGCTGGCCACCTAGAGTACGCGTGGAGGGTGTTTTCAGTCTTTGTGATTGATAAACACTCTGGTTTGCAGTGTGAAGAATTGTGTTGAAGCATTAGTAAACCTGGAGAAAAGTTCACGGTCTTGTGACCCCTCAGCATAAATTGGAATCTGAGTTATCCATACTACTTCCCGATTATTGAAAAATCACGGAAGATTCTTATCCTTTTAAAGGATGAATGTAGTAAGTAGAATGTTCCTTAGAAAGGAGAATGTGGTAGAATGCAAGTGAGCAAGTTATAATAAAACTTCTGAAAAGAGAATGAATAAAAATTATTCAAGAGAATATGTAATAATCGGAATAGCACCGAGTAGAGGAAGTTTCGGTGATTCCGAGGACGGAATCCTTATAAGGGGGAGAGGATGTAAGAACCCGAATTTTCAGATATTATTAATTAAGGATTTAATAAATAAAATTCTTAAGGTATGAGATGGATTCGAATAAGAATATATATGTGTGATACGAGGTATGTAGTATTGTGTTACATAGGGTAATATGAACTATGTAATATGTGATTTTGTGATTTATAAATATATTATTAATATATATTTATTATTTGTTATAGAGATGAATTAGCAAGAAGATGGATAAGATTTATCTATTCGGTATTAAATAATTTATATAATTATTTATCATAGTAAGATTGGTGACATTAAATATATTTGATAATCACCATCTTCTGGAGTATATGTATGTTGTTGAAGAGAGAGAGAATAGAACCAATATATCTTTAGATAAACATTGGTTAGTGAATTACTAGTTGATTTAATATACCACGAGAAGTGAACATTAACGGAATATACATATGTGTTATATATATATATCTTGAATTATGTGGAAGGAATTAGATATATATATGAGAACCTTATAGGGGAATAGAGTTTGAACTTATAATTTAAACTTTGAATCATTTGAAGGAGGTAATAAAATATGTTGGTTAACCGATGTAGCAAGATAGCACATTAAAAAGCATGTTCAAGTATTTAAGAATTGAGATTATGGTTCTGCTATAGCAGAACTTGTCTGCCTATGAACTTGAGGTGGCGCAGCTGCGCCACTTCCAAGCTTATGACCAGCGCAGCTGCGCCGGTCTGTAGAAAATTCTGAGAGTTGTGTAATCTGAACTTGGGAATATGTATATTAGTAATTAAAATGTGGGTCATGAATGGGTTAAGTTAGCAAAGCATGATTTGAATGAGAAATTAATTAACTCGGAATAAATATTGGTTAATTAAGTGATATTATGGAATATTATATTATAAAACCTTGTGTGGCAGTGGTGAGATAGTAATTTGAATAAATAAGTTAATTCACTCAAATAAAATGGTGAATTAAGGATTATGTGTTGTATAAAGAAAAAGAAAGAGATATGATTTTCCTAATAAAGGGTATTAAAATAATTTCTAATATTGAATTATTTTAATAAAAGGAGGAAATATTATTTTTGAATAATAATATTACCTTATATGTTTTTGTATGAGGTGTGTTTGATTAATATGGTAAATATATTAAAACGTATTTGCTATATGTAATTAAATTGATGGAAACGATTTATTATAATAGAAAATAAACTTATTATCTATTTTCTATATATAATATATGTACATGTGTCGTACATATAGTTATTTGATATTATATTAAAAATAATATCATGAGACAATAAGTAAATTATTTTCTAATGACGAATGTGCTTATTTGGAGAAAACATAATATTTATGTTATGGCAAAATACATAATTTCTAATGTATTTTTCAAGGGAGTTTAATTAATGAAAGGAAACTAAGTTATTTTAATATATTAAATAACTTAAGTTATTATTTGATCGTGAATACTATTATTGGAATAATTAATAAAGTATATATTAATTATTATAAGCGTAAAGGTTATACTTATTATAAGTATAATTAATTGAAGTAGTTTAGCATTTTAATAGCTTGAGTTATTATATTTCCGTAAAGGTTATATATAATATTTGAATATTCGATTTGTAAAATATTTATATGTGGACCTTGGATTTAATAGTTCTAATTTAATTGAACAGGTTATAAGTAGTAATGTGGTGAGAAATGAGTAAGTGATGAGAATAATGATAAGCTTAAGATTGAGCTTGTGAGAGATGCCTTGTGTGGCACAATAATAGATTCATTAATGAATTGACTAATTTAATGATGGAGGAATTATTAATTAAACAATTAATCTAAATTAATTGTTAATTGTTATTATGATAATATGTTAAATTATTATGGCTAGTGATAGTATAATAATAAGGAAATCGATTATAAGTATAATCGGATTTGTGATGAGATAAATTGTTTTATAATATTAATTATTGTTATGAACAATATACTATTATCAAGTAATTATTTGATAATATGATAATTAATGAGTAAATGATTTATAAATATAAAAAGATTTATAAATCATATAAAGTGTTAATCAATTAGCGTGGGAATTATAATTCCATGGATTAATGAGAAATGGATTAATTAATATTATTATTAATTAATTGATAAGATAAGTAATTTATTAATTTCTATGTGCAACCATGCGATATTAAAGTATAACGTATGATAGTTAACTATATGTTATACGAAGTATAAAGTGCAATGCGACTATGCTATATATGAATATAAACTATATAGTAAAGTTTATTGAGTTGTAAGAGATACATGAAATGTGGGTGTGACAATGTGTATATTAAGTATACAATAAAATAATATATCATAGATATATTGTAAACAATTATTGAATTAATGAAATTTAATAATAAAGGAGACAATACACTGTGATGATACCCGATAGAATTATATCCGGTAGGATGAAATGTACATGAATTTATATGTGCAAGTTAAAATTTAATACATGATAGTTTTATTGAGACTACATTGTGACACATTAATTTATAACTTAAGTTATATGAAATGAATGTGTACAACTTAAATGTATATGTAATGTGTATATATAAACCAAGTGTTGTATTACATGTTCCAAGTTGCTGAGATTTATTTGGTTGCCCCAATATTAGAGTTACTCCTCTTCTTCTCCTTCACGTGAACACCACATGGCTACTCTCTATAGCCTCAAACTCAGCAAACTTAGGCTAGCAATGATCATGGGGGGAGTGGAGATCATGATGAGATTTACCAACTCTCACCTACCATTCCTTAACCATTATACAATCTTGCTATACATTGGTTTGATTTGGGAGATTTTGCATTTGTCTGGGTATTGATTTGGTTATAAATATGAAGCTCTCCTTCTTCATGTTTTCATTTGCTGAGATTTACGTTAAGTGAAAATTGAGAGAGAATTTAGCATGTTGGCAAGGAGTCAGTGAATTGAAGGAATTGGATATAGCAGTGGTATAACTCCCTACCTATGTTCTTTAATTTTCAAATTCTAGATTTCTTGAATTAAGCATAGATTTATTGATAACTTGATTGGAGTATGATTATTAGTTGCTATGCTAGCTTATAATCATGATAGAACTGTAACGTAGTAGCTTAGAATGATAATCTTTGCGAAATTCTGAGTTTGGCTTGAGGTACTGCCGAAGCAGAAGCTGCTCTGTTTCTGGCCGACCAACTGCGCAGCTGCGCCAGTTTTGTACTGGCCAGCAGCGCAGCTGCGCCGGTACCAGACTTGAGTTGGGCAAGGCCCTGCGCAGCTGCGCCAGTTTTGAACTGGGGCTCTGCGCAGCTGCGCCGGGACCAGTTTCTGGGTTTTGTTTTCTGTTGCAGGTTCTGTTATATGCTAGCATAAGTTATATAATTAGAACAAGCATGTGGACATAGATAACATACATATATGATTACCTTGATATGAAATGAGCATGTGTAACGATATTAGTACACACGATTGAAGAAAAACTTATAGTTTTGAAATGAAACTTATAGTTTCGATTGTGAACTTGGACACATATGTAATATGTATATAATCTGATATTTTAAACATGATAGTATGGTTTATATTGACATGAAATGCATGCTTAAAGTATTAACCGTACACTAGTATTAGAAGTTAAGATAATTTTCGAAATGATAAACTTAAGACTTTCGAAAACGAACTTAACCAAGACTAATGTCTTTTAGATTCTGACCATTTGAGAATATTTATGTGGTTTAAATATGAGTTTCTAGTGTATATGAAATACATATAGATGCCATGCATGTATTATGATTCCTTGTTGACTTAGTGTGATTTCCAATGAAAAGCTAAGGACATCAATTACCATATGAATTATGTTGTGATCATGCAAGCATATGCATTAGGATGTCATTATGCCTATAGACATGTTGACATGAGCATCATTTGATGGAGCATGGATATCACCTATGCCAACGTATTCAAGAAATAAAATTCTAAAGCATAAACTATGTGATTAACATATACATGTGTGATGAACGCACGAGCATGTATACTTAGTATTGTTTAGCCTCGTGGTGTGTTGATATGACTTTAGTAATGGACCATTAGTAACGTGGGCTTGATTTATTTAAAGTTTATCGGCATATGGCCTTAATTGGATTAGGATGAGCATCCTAGGTTTCGAACTTGAAATTATAACCATAGAGCATACGTATTGATTAATATCAGTAACTTGAATGATATTGATTGAACTCGGGTTGTCCAAGCAGCATGAAATGTCATTTCTGGTTTGACCAGTGAGTGGCGCAGCTGCGCCACTCTTAAGGCCAATACCTGCGCAGCTGCGCCATCCTATTTTCAGGATTTATGCAGTCTGTTTGTTCTTGATTTTGTAGTAGACTTGTATTATTACTTAAACTGCAAATCATGGTCTGACCCCTACTGGTTTATGACTATATGATGAACATAGTAGCCTTGCATGACTAGTTAAGTATGACAAGGGTTTTGAAAAGTGAAACAAGGTTCTAAGAACCAAGATGAAAAACAATATAATACTTATTATTATATTGAGGATATATGGATGTATATAACTGATGAGTGTGATCTCTATGATTAATATGACTGTGTAGGATTACACGAAGTGCAGATATTTTTAAGCAGTTAAGTCGTAGTTGTTAAACTACGAATCAGGCAAGTCTTTCAGTTCCTATTTGATATATGAACTCAATAACTGTTAGTTGAATTATATTATGCTGTGATAATGTGAACTTATATATGAACTGTATATGAGATATAAATGAGATTGAAAGTTGATCTTTGATGATATACTTGTTATGTGAAAATTAACATGCGTAGTAAATATAAATTATTTATAAATGCATGAACTGAGTATAATGTTGTATGCTATGTGATGCATGAAAACTGTTAGAATTGCTGAGCTGTCAAGCTCACTCTTGCAAATAACCACTTTTGCAGGTTAAGGACTTACGATAAAGACTTCGTGCTTCTTGATTGATAAAGATAAATAGTATCACAATGGAGAATACTGATTAGATTATTACTCGAACCATGTCTAGGTTCTAGTAGTTGTACTTGATATTTGTTTACGAGGTTTAATGCTTGTCGTACTATAAAGATGTATTAGATAATACATAGAGGATATCGAGTTGAGTTGTAAACCTTCATACGGTAGTTCTAATAGAATGAATCATAGTATATAGTTGATTCAAGGATTGTATTTGATTCAAAGTTATGAAATCAATAAAAAGATTTTATTCAAAGGATATTGAAAAGTTTAAATTATTCCGCATTTTAGTAACATCAATTATGATGTAAAGATGAGATCTTGGATATAAATAGAATTTATATTCTAAATTATAATAAGTAAAGTTGTATTCTTTTAGTAATAAATAAAAGATGTAATAATTTGGCGATAATAGTATCGTGACTGCACCGAATCCAAGGTTTCGAAGGAACGTGGATTTGGGGGCGTCACAATATGTATGTTAAAAATCCGTAATGAACATTAAATAACTGGAACGAATTTTATTAGTTAACGATTCAGTTAAGTTATACAAGAAGGAGAAGTTAGGCTATACATTGCATATCAACTATGAATTCTCATTGGTATGCTATGTGTTATGCTTTGTAGACATTGTAAAGACTGGGTAGATTACGTGTCAAAGCTTAAGAGACGCAAAGGAAAGTTTCCTAACTTCGTTCATACTTTATTATGAATACAAGTTTCCTAAACTTGTTCAAGTTCTACTTGATGCAAACTTTCTAAACTCTTGTCTATACGTTATGGTTGGACAAGTTGTCATTGTGCATAATATCTTATGCATGAACTATTATTGAATAGTCGATGCCATTTGATTCGGCTAGATTGAGACTTAGCACATTTTGGTAGGTTTTTCCATAAATCTTTCCAAAGTATATACAATGTGGTGATTCTATGCCAATTGCTTTGTACGGATTCTCAGGTAAACCTGAGCATGAAAAAAATAATGGTTTTAAACGTCGTTAATTCGACAGGCACGTGAGGTTGCCACCAATTAAACGTAAACACATTTAATGTATGAGTGTTAATCAATATATGGTACTACAGGCTGATCACTTGGATGTGCTCGTAAGCTATATCGACCTTACGGCCTTCGTGCCAGGTTGTTCTTTTCATGAATGAGAACTAAAAGATGGTTCATGGTCGTTGACCAATATGGATTTTGAAGAAGCTATAAAGTCTTTGGGAATGGTTTTTAAATGAATTAAAATGATATTTTGATTATTCTTAAGTACTTCATAACTATTGTACAGTTATTGAAGACCAGGAGATATGATTCTTGATTTTGTGGTTTCAAGATATAATGTTTAACTTTCTAAGTTGTTTATGCTCATTCTTGCTTAAAACTAAATGATTTCAGCTAAGGGCGAACGGACCAAATAAAGACAAAGGCAAGTCCAAGATGGACAAGTAGTGACCTTTGTAATAGTATAGTATTAGTATTATAATTACTGATATTATGACGTTGAACAATATAATGGTTACGAATAACCTAGGAAGGGATTAATAGAATGTAACAATTAGTAAACTTTTGCATTGTTATTGATGTCCTCAATTGAATGTATGAGTAGATTGTAGCACTGTGTAGCACCATATCATGGGTTTGAAGGTACCCGGATTTGGGGGCGTCACATGAATAACCTCCTCTTTCTCTTGGCTTTCTGATAGTTGAGTGAAAAAGCTGCCTTGTATCCTAATTTTGGCGCATTATCAGATTAGCCAGTAGAGTTACTTAATGTTGGATCGTTTCTAATTTTTGCATCACTGTCATACCCTCCTCTGAATTTTCCACCTTTAGGACATTTGTTTTGTTCCTTTGGGGGTATTCCTTCATCCTTCGTATGTATTTACGATTTGGATGCATTTCATCGCTTCCTGACCCGATCATGTTTACTCCCTCCGTATCATGCGGGATCAAGAGGTTGGTGTTGACATTTGGATGGTCAGGTTGTTGGACCACAACATCACCGTTTTCAATTAGGTTTTAGATTTTATGCTTCAAAGACCAACAATCTTGTGTATTGTGTCCTAAAGATCCTAAATGGTAAGCACATCTCTGGCTAAAATTGTATCTTTTACTTTTTGGATCCAGAGGTGGTGCCAGTTCGGTAATTTTCTTGTGATCTATTAACATCACCAATATGTTTTCAAAGGAATCGCCTAGTGGAGTGAACACCCGATTTTCTGTTCTTTCAAATTTTCTCTTTCTGTCTTGGTATTGGTTGAACGCGGTTTGTTATTGGAATGACATATTGCATTCCTTCTTCTAGATGGGGGGAGTATGGTTGGGTCTCCTAGACTGCCCCTGTACAATGAGGGATACATCTTTATCGCCTTTCCTAGGTATCCTCATGGGATCACTCGCATAGTTTCCATACTGTATATGCACGACGACTACTTTTAAGGCCGTGAGATCTTTAATCTTGCCTGCTTTCAGGCCCATCTCTGTCATCTCAACGTGTTTGATCATCTCTGAGAATGGTTTTCCTATTCCATCTAGGATCCTTTCATAGTAAGGTGCCTCCTGAATGCCTATGAAATTAATTACCATTTCAGTTTCTATCATAGGCGGGCTGACATGTACTGCCAGATGCCTCCATCATTGGGCATACTCACGGAAAGACTCGTTGCTTTGCTTTCTGACTTTGGTCACTTGATATCGATCCGGAGCCATCTGAGACTAGAAGCTGTATTAATTTAAGAAGGCATGCTAGCTCTTCCCAGCTATGGATTTTTGCATTATCAAGTCGGGCATACCATGTCCTAGCCTCTCCAGTGAGACTCTTTTTGAAAAGCTGCATTCTGAGGCTTTCATCTTCAGTATAAGACCCTAGCTCGCCATTGTATACTTTCAAGTGCGTAGAGGGATCTCCTGCCCCATTGTACTTTTTAAACTCTAGGACTTGGAATTTGTCAGGATATCTAGCCCTTGGGAATGTGCAGAGATCTGAATAGGTGACACTTCCAAGGTTTCCAATTCCCTTTAATTGCCTGGATGGTTTCTTCCATTTGTTGGACTTTCCTTCAGATATCGCCAGTTTCCCGATCTTCCCTGAGATTTGTGATTTCAGGGGTTTTGTTGGTTCTTTTATTGGACCGAGGTTCAGGGATCTGCATTTCTCCCTTTTTGTCAGCACTTTGATTGCCACCCTGTGGGGAGGACTCTATTTGATTGAGTGTTGTCTGGCCCTCAGTGTTTTTACTTTGTTCTCTTAGGAGGATAGCTAACTCTGCTATTTGATTCTTAAGTCCCTCAAACTCTTTTCGAGATACGGAACCTGATTCGTGTTGGCCACTTTCAGCCATGTTGGTGGATAGGCTTTGTGCCTTTTTAGATTGTGATCTAGTAATGAGACCGCCTTTACCTACAAGACAAGTAGGTAGTTTAGTATTGATAGACACTAACTATATACATGTTATGCAATGTATCGTGTTTAGGGGTTTTTTAAATCTTATCCTGTAAAACAAAGTCAGTTGTTATGATGACAGGATGGTATGACAGGATTTACAACAATGAACTGTATATTTACATTGGAATTGGAAATTTGACATTGAATTGAAAGTTGAAGGCATGAAGAAACTTCCCTTCAGATTTAGTTAATCAGAGGCTAACCTATCTTAGGCTACTCTCGCGGCTTTTCAGCATGAAGGTCCCCAGATCATTGCAATCTACTAGAGGGGAAATTAATCTGATCTTTTAACTGGAGAGGATATGAGTGGTGCTTTTTCATGAGCCTCGAAGACTTAGCCGTCCTCGAAGACATTACTCCGTTACCGACGAGTTTGCCTTCTGGTGGAGGAATCAGACAACATATATTGACATACATCGCGTCTCACCGTATGCATATGATGACATTGGTGCGAAGCACTAATATAAAGCAGTAAAGAATTCATTCACATTCATTCAATGTAAAGACGCAGCATTCACACATTCATTTAATGTAGAGACGCAGGATTCACACATATGTAGATATGAAAGAGAAATTTTGAAAAGATTTGAACGCGGCCTAAGCCCTGTACTGTCTCCAGTAGAGTCGCTGTGATGCCCCTAGAATAGGTTCAATCAACCCAACCCATTCTGTGTCGCCAAATACATAGTACAGAATCCAAATACAATCTTTTATATCATACGATCGTGCAACATACAACCACACAACTGTGAGTGTCAATACAAATATTAGAAAATATAAACACTCAAACTAAGTCCTCATTACAATTATTATCACACCATTTTATAAAATAGTGAGGACTTCTACAGTTCTATCTCGGACCATCACTCCATTCCCCGACTAGTCCCCGCAATATTCTCATTTCCTGAAGAGAACAATAGAAGAAAAGGGTGAGCTCAACTAACCCAGTAAAGAATATTATGACTAAGATAATGAATGATAAATTATCGTTAGTTTTCAATAAACCAGATAAAATATGATGGACAACAAGTTTTAGATCAACAACTGCAGCAAAAATAACAATTCATTATAAGAGTTAAGTAGAGAATGATGTCTACTATCTTTTATGATTTAAAAGTCCATCATCAATATTTTAACTCTATAACATCAATCAATATATTCAAATCAAATATTCATCTTTGCACTACGGGCCAAAGATATTCATTTGTATCATTGGTGGTCATGTTCATCTCAATACCTGTCCATCTTTGCACTACGGGCCAAAGATATTCATCAGGTAATCATTCATCTTTGCACTACAGGCCAAAGATATTCATCAAGTAATCATTCAACTTTGCACTACAGGCCAAAGATATTCATCAAGTAATCATTCATCTTTGCACTACAGGCCAAAGATATTCATTTGTATCACCATTTAAGACTGAGGATGATGAAAAATATTTTAATGAACGAATCTAGTGAGATAAAGGACAAAAGATTAGGTATTCGTAATTTAGTATATCTAAGTTCAAAAATACTCCATAATAATCAATTGTGGAGCAAAATTTAAGAATGAAGATCAAAACATGGATACAATCAAAGATAAATTTTTTTCTCGTGAATAGTAACTCGGTATGAAAAGATAAAAAGTTCATAAAAAGTTCAGACCAATATTCAAGTGAAATGATATTAGATGAAGTGAAAAACTGAAAGAATTTCTGATCATTTCAAGAACTATAGAAGCAATACTTACCGTAGTAAGTTTAAATTTAGAAATATGAAATTTAATAATATCACTTTCATAATATGGAATATGAAAGAAAATAATATTCTTTATGAATATTGAAAGAAAATAACATCATTTACGAGAAAAATAATATCCTTTACCTTAGTAGAATACTAGATCTGACTTGAATATCGGATATTTTATTGAGAAAAATCTTGCACCGTAATCCACACTTAAACTATCATTATACTCACAAGAAATACGCTCGATATTATAGAGAGAAAAATTTCTGATTCTGGTGTATTTTTATTTTTAACTAAGCACACTATTTATAGGAAAATGCCAGAACACCAATGTTGTCTAAATAAACCAACGGATGAATTCAAGCCCACACCTTTGGAAAAATTTCTCCAGCACTCCATACTTGACAAATTCAAGCCACCACCAAAATCCCACATGGTTATATATATATATATATATATATATATATATATATATATATATATATATATTAAAACATTTATAATTATTAAAAGAATCCAAATTCAAATTTTCTCTCTTCCACCTTATTTTATTTTATACCATGAATTTATTATAACAATATTACCACTTCAAATTATAAATTATACTATTATATTATCACATTATAATATTATAATGTAATATTATAAGAATATATTTGAATGAATTATTTTATCGGAGAAGATAAAATACCAACTTTCAACAAATGTCTCATACTAAAAATTCTTCCCTTTATATCCAAATTGAATAAATATTTTCTTATCATATTTATCAACAACCTATTATTATTCACAATTAATATTATAGAATTACAATATTGACAACTAGGTCGTTCCCAGGAAAGAGGGGGTTTTCCAATAAAGATTTCTCCTTACCGGCTCGCAATTAGATTAACTAAGCCCTTTCCTAGACAGAACTTCCTAGACATTGCCAGTAATGTTGTCTAATAATATATTAAAATAATATGAATTATTGATTTGATAATGTGAAATACTGTGCAGTGGTTATTATTATAATTATTGAATAAATAATATAAAATATCAACGGTAGTAATTATTGAATCAATAATACAAAATATTGAACAGTAATTACTATAACAATTATTGAGTAAGTGACTTCTTACGTAAGAACCAAAAATTTAAAATACTGTACAATACCGTGTGCTACTGTGCAACAACGCGTATTACTGTATTTTTATCACTGAATATTTCAACAGTTTAATGATAACAATTTTACCGTTATTTTATAAAAAGTTTATTTCTGCCACTTTCTATATCCGACAGTTTTCTCCGTTGTGGGGCCCACAAATGGCTGCGCCGTCATACGAATATTCCACGACCAAACGAATATTCCCCGACAACAATGAATATTTTATAACCACTTACTTATTTTGAAATATTTGCACATCTCACCTATAACTTATCACATTTATCAAATCAACACCTTACTATTTCAAAATAATATATAAAGAAAATTAAATCTTTATTCATAAAGGTTGGGGTCTTACAACCTCCCCTCCTTATGAAATTTTGTCCTCGAAATTAACGTACGTACCTGGTATGTCGAAGAGGTGAGGATACCTCGCTTTCATTTCCGATTATAACTCCGAGGTCATTTCCTCGATATCATGATTCTCCCACAAAATCTTGACTTGTGGTATAACCTTTGAGCGTAAGACATGTTCCTTCTTATCTAAGATCTTGACAGGTACCTCCTCGTACGTTAACTCTTTGGCTATCTCGTCTTGTTCTTACTAAATAATGTGATTTGGGTCTTTCACATAGTTACGTAGCACGGATATGCGAAAAATGTTATGAACACGAGACATACTTGGAGGTAAGGCGAGTCTACAGGCCACAGTTCCTACTCGGTCAAGGATCTCAAATAGACCAATGAATCGTGGGTTGTGTTTTCCTCTATTTCTGAATCTCATAACTCTTTTCCATGGAGCAACACGTAACAATACATGATCTCTGACATTGAATTCTACGTCCCTTCGATGAAGATCAGCATAACTCTTTTGTCGATCTTGTGCTGTTTGTATACGTTGCCGGATCATTTGAATCTTTTTCGTAGTCATACGTACTAATTCTGGTCCTAACAATGTTTCTTCACCCACCTCGTCCCAGCATGCTAGAGAACGACATTTTCGTCCATACAACGCTTCGAATGGAGCCATGCCTATACTTGCCTGATAACTGTTGTTGTAGGAGAATTCCACCAATGGTAAGTACTTATCCCAACTTCCTTTGAAGTCTATAACACAGAGTCTTAATAGATCTTCAAGAGTTTGAATAGTCCTTTCCGATTGCCCGACCTTTTGAGGATAATATGCAGAACTGAATCGTAAATCGGTGCCCATAGCTTTCTATAACTGACCCAAAATTGTGAAGTGAATCTTGGGTCTCGATCCAAAATTATGGATACTGGAATGCCATGCAATCTCACAATCTCATTTATATACATACGAGAAAGACGTTCAAGTGAATAAGTCTCTCGTATAGGCAAGAAACGAACACACTTGGTTAATCTATCGACAATAACCCAAATTGCATCTATGCCTTGAGAAACCTTGGGAAGACCCAAAACGAAATCAATGGTAATGTGTTCCCACTTCCATTTTGGAATCTCAAGTGGTTGCAATACCCTTTGGCACTTGATGCTCCACCTTGACACGTTGACACATTAAACACCTCGAGATAAACTCCGCGATCTCTCTCTTCATATTGCTCCACCAAAATGTATGTCAAAGATCACGATACATTTTGGTACTCCCAAGATGGATTGCAAACGGTGTGTTGTGTGCCTCCATCATAATTCTATACTTCAAATCAGAATCGTGGGAACACAAAGTCTGGAGTTGACTCGAAGTATTCCTTCTTCATTGATTCTTGCTTCTGGAATACCACCTTCTCGCACCTTCTTCTTCATCTTCATCATCTCTGAGTCTGTAGCTTGAGCAACTTTGACTTTATCAATTAAAGCTGGTCTACGCGTATATTTGACATCATCACGTGGGTCCCTAAAGTCTTTAACTCTATCTCTATCCTTTGTAAGTCATACAAAATGGGGCTTTGTGTTGACAGCATTGCACTTGTACCCACATACAATCTTCTACTCAACGCGTCAGCTACCACGTTCATTTTTCTAAGATGGTATGGTCGTAATCTTTCAGCAGCTCAAGCCAACGTCGTTGCCGCGTGTTGAGTTCCTTTTGAGTGAAGAAATATTTGAGGCTCTTATGATCCATATAGATCTCCACTTTCTCCCCATACAGGTAGTGTTTCCAGATCTTCAACGCGAAAACGCCAGCTGCCAACTCTAAATCATGAGTAGGATAATTCCTCTCATATTCTTTGAGTTGTCATTAGAAATAGGCTATGACTTTCCCGTTTTGCATGAGAACATATCCTAACCCTTTTCCTGACACATCGCTGTTGATGATAAATCCATCCGAACCAGATGGTATTGTCAGAACAGGTGCCGAAATGAGTGTCCTCTTGAGTTCCTAGAAACTCTTCTAACATTCCTCACTCCATCCGAATTTTGTATCTTTTCAAGTCAGCTGAGTTAATGGAGTAGCGATCCGAGAAAATCCTTTTACGAATCTCCGATAATAACCAGCTAAGCCCAGAAAGCTACGTAGTTTGGTTACTGACTTAGGTTACTCCATTTCAATAGATAAGTCAAAGTCTAATTGTTCACGACTTCAAATATTTGGGATAATTGATTCTGAAGATTTTGAATTTTTGTCTCTTGCTCAATCAATTCCTCCTTCATTAAAGCCATGCAAATTTTATCCGTCCAATTCGTAAGATTCTTAATTGACTTCCCTTGCTCAATCAATGTCTCCTTCATTGATGCTATGTAGCATTCTTCCTCCGATCTTACCTTTTCTATTTTAATCTCAAAATCCATGTATTGAGGCTCATTGGATGCAGTATAGATGAGTTGATCTATTTGATTTTGATAATTTTGATTTGATATTTTCGGACTTCGCATCATCTCCTCTTAGTGTGCTAAGAGCTCATACATGACGTCCTTTGTTGACTGTTCTTCTTGTAAACACGGAGATTGATATGTGGATTCTGGTGCATATAATGGACTTTGAGCACAGTATTGGTCTTGATAATCACAATTCCATGCAGAATCTAGGTGATACCCCAAATCTCGATAATAATTGGGATAAGCATCATTGGTTAAAGTAATCACCCCCGTACTGCACAGGTCCAAAACTGATGGTACACTGATGGCTCAGATGGTTACCAACACAATAATCATAGGTAATTATTGTCTCTCGACTTCGTTGGGCTGCCACAACATCCAACTTCCTCGAAAGAACCTCAAGTTGTGCTGATAATTCAAAAATTGCGTTGAGTCCATCATTCCCTGTTTCCCTTGGTTGATCCATCCTTGTGTATGACCATGGATAATCACTGCAATCCATGGTACCTGAAAAGAGATAATATAGGAAGAAAATTAAAATAAGATAAAAATGTTTAAATTAAGACTAATTTGATTGAAGCTAGTGTCGGCAAAAAATTATTAAACTAACTCCCCGGCAATGGTGCCAAAAACTTGTTGGTCGTTTTATCGATCAATATATGCGTGCAAGTATACACGGTCGATAAGTAATAAAGTGTAAGTAGAGTATCGTTCCCACGGAGAATTAACTAATAAAAGTCACCAAACCACTAGCTCATAACTATTTCAGTCTTATCTAAACAAATGATTAAGCGTTTTGACTAGAACTATGTAATTAAACTAAAACTAATTAACCCTAGAATAAAACCAGATAATGAAGATAAGAGATCTCACTTTCCCCTATTGATTCATCTAAGTCAATACACTTCCGGTTAAGTCTAATTAATCATTACAGATTGTTAGTCGAGAACACGAAAGTGAGATAAGGCCATCTTTCAATGTACCTAATCCATATCACATATAATCCACAATCGATAGAATACACATGAACACCTACATTACCTAAACCACTATATGTCTATGTGATTTACAAATAATTAGGGTTTAAGCCTAAATCCTCAATTGACTACAAGCGGTGCTTCGGTATATGTCTATCCTAAGCACAAATCAGATGTTCCAACGCCATGTAGAACATACAATCACAAGCTATTACGATCAGATCTCATTTTATACTTCGTCTTTCAAGTTCATATGAATTATCACAGTAATTGATAGTTAGGCAATTAAGCAATTGAATACAAACCCTAATAGACAATCTCATAACAATCAATAAGACCAACACGGAAGAATATCAAAATAAACTATTCAGTAGGTTCCATTGAAATCTCAAAATAGAGTTTAAGTAATAATTGAATCAAATCTACGATTCACAAGTTGAATACACATCATAAGAATACAAATATGGAGCAAAGAGAATAAATAGATAGAGAATACAAATCTGATTTCTCAAGCTTCAAGATTGAATCTTCAATGCAAATCACTTGGTTCAATCTTCAGATCTAATTAAACTTAGAATTGATCTCCTCCTAATATAATATACTCAAAATATAAAGAAAAGAGAAGAACAATATTAAGCTAAGTGCTCTCTAAGGAGAGATATCTGATATAATGAAAAATAAGGCTAATATAAGGTTCCAAGTTTCGTATGCCTCCTTGCCCAAGCAACATTCTAATTGGCCCTTTAAAAATAAGTCAACTGCTGAATCTTGACCGGCGCAGTTGCGCAGGGAGATAGTATAAAAATGGTGCAGCTGCGCAGCAGGGTACCCGGCCAAGCCTTCTGGCGCAGCTGAGCAGGGTTTGCACATGAAACTGGCGCATCTGCGTCGTGCACCCTTTGCTGATTCCTGCTTCCTTTTCTGCTGCATTTTTCTGACTCCATCCCAATGCTTGATTCTTGTTCCCTTTTGTTCTTTCCATCATCTCATTTCATTTCTTCTTGTCCCTTTTCGCATTATTTCATCATTTCTAGCCCATTGTGCACCAATAGAGTTTTAAATCAAGAAAACTACAAAAGAAAGTAAAAATGCATGAAAAGCACAATAATACTTGAGTTTAAGCCACAAAATAAGTTAGTTAATATCTAAATAAGTGGTTATAAAAATCACTTATCAAATACCCCCAAACTTAAACCGTTGCTTGCCCTCCAGTATCAAAAACAAAACTAAACACAAACACGTAATGCAATAATTACCATGTATGCAACCTATACTATCATGAATGTGAATCCAAGCACCAGTCAGAAATTATATTCATAAGCAATGCCTTAGAAGAAGCTACAAGATAATCAAACAGAAAAGCTACCCCAGATAAAATCATAAAGTATATCCTCTACAAATCCAAATCTGTCAGCACTGATGTAGTGTGTGAATACCAAAGGCCACAGACCAAAAGGCCTTAGGGCGCTGGGTGTAGAGACACCCCTAGGGCTTACTTGCTAGAATATCAAAGGCCACAGGATTCAACGTAGCCGAAGTGTTTATTCACAATCTATTTTCTTTTACTTTTCCTTTTCCTTTTTCACTTTTGCTCTTTTTATTTTTTTTCCCCACAACTAGCATGCATACCCCCTATTTCCCCCAAACTTAAGCTTTTTACAGTCCTAGTTATTGTCACTTGAATACTAAAATTCTTTTATTAAAACACAAATTTCCCACCAAAAGACAAGTATGTGACAATTTAGACTAAGCATAACATGATGGTTGCTATAGAGTGCTAACCGGTGACATCAGTATCCGACAGTTAAGGATTTACACTATGACATGACATTATAATCAAACTTAAGTCTCAAATCAGTTCAAAAAACAAGTAATTTCAATTTCCTCATAGGCCAGATAAATAATAACCCAACTGATAACTGGATTCGTGCAATATGTCTTAACACAATCAACTAAGACAAAAAAAATTGAAAATTTTAAACAAAATATGCAAAATACGATCTAACATGCACTAAATGAACTTCCACAATATGCTATATGAAATGAACTACAATAAATGAAAAAATAAACCTAATACCCCCAAACATAAAAACTACAATGTCCTCGTTGGAGGTAAAAGGTAAAAGGAACTCCCCTAGTCAGCCTCGTCGTCGCCCTCCTCCTCAGTCTGCTCTAGAGGTGTGTCTGGAGGAGGATACTGGCTCCCTGTGCCAAAGGTAGGGAACTCTGCATGCACACCCAATATCCCGAATGCATGAGATAAAGCCTGGGAGAACTCGGATTTATAGGTCTGGAAGTCCATGTATGTGGTATTCATCCGTCTCCTCAACTGCCGTATCTCCCTCTTTTGATCAGCAAATTTTATGGGAGTTGGCCCTGCTACTTGTGGGGCCTGCACTGTGGTACCTTCTTCTTCTTCTACCTCTTCCTCATCAGCATCACCCCGAATAAATCCCAGTCCTCCGGGATAAGACTCTGCACCTTTCTAGATGGTGTACTGCTGTATGGCTGTATGATCTATATTGCACATCGGGTGCTGCAACGCCTCATTGTCCCAGACCACTCTAGCAACTAAGTATAAACGTGTGATCACCGAGGCGTGCGGGATCCCTCTTGTGGTGCTCCCCATCATGAACCTCAGCATGGATTGATTGAGGATGTGTCCTATATCAATCACGTTGTTCTTGACTATGCCATAGAGTAGGGTAGCTCTATCAGTAGTGACCTCAGCATGATGACTGGATGGGAGAATGCTCGCGCAAATAAAACTGTACCAAGATTTTGCGTATCGACTCAAGGCAGTCTTTGGGAAGCTAACTTTTCTGTCTGTGCCTGCGTAAGTCGTCCACTTTGTGCCTGGCTTGCACATTTCCTTGATCAGTCTGTCTAGGTCAGTCTCCATACGCTGGGACTCTGCCCAATTTGTTTGACAAGAAGGAACAGTGTCCACTTTAAATATTTTGTTAATCACCTGCTTTGTGTAAGGAACCTTCTTCCCCAGCACCTATGATATCCCATTATGCGTCTCATATGCGTTGGCATAGAATTCCTTGATAAGGGGTATAGGGGCTGACAGTGGCTTGGCCACAACTAGTGCCCATCCATGTTCGATTATCTATTTTTTCATCAACCCGTCGTTATTGCCCGATTTTAGACCCCTTTCCTTCACACAATTCTTTTTATCCATAACGTCCACAAAGTATCTCTGAGCTATCAGGTTGACAAATCTGAAACTGTCTAATGCCTCATAGGAACTACCATCGCCATAATCACTGCTAGGAGGAGGAGAAGGAGGAGATGGAGTACGAATCCGTTTAGGCATGCTTGGAATTGGAAATAATAGTATCGATGTCTGTCTTTAATTCCTATGCAATCTCAGTGAACAACTCCCAACTCTATAATCCCTAAAATATGTCAAATGTATGCCCCTCTGGCCGAACTTGTATCAAACAGTTGGCGATCAACCCTAACTGTCTTTAACAAATGCAAATCTTCACTGCCCTATCCACTACTTTGAACCAATGATGAGATGAACAAATAGCAACCAGAAGTTTCTTTGAACTGTAATAAAATAGGTTGTGTGCTCTCAGTCCAAGCTCTGAATCTGACCCTTCCTCTCAGTGTAAACAAGGATTGTGAATGTCTTTCCTTTTGTGTAATCACCTTGCTAAGATAATACTGTACCCCTTCTTCCCAAATTCGGGTAAACAATTAGTGCAACTCCACCTTCTGTGTCTTCTGAATTTTTATTTAGGCTTAATGACTAAAGAGAGTAACTTTGATCAGAACAAAATAGTTATTGCACTCCCCCTGCCTTGAACAATTGACCAATTGAACGACTGCCAATCCAAAACTCTCTCTGGTCTTTGATCGAACAAGTGGTGTGCCCTTCCCTAACTGTCTTAGGTGCTTAGAAATTCGGCTGTGAGTAGGTAGGGTGATGATGGAGTAGGGGGGAAAGTTAGGATTTCTTGGGGAGAGAAGGGGTTGTGCAAAATTAGATGAAGAGATGGATTAAGGATGTTGTTCGGTGGTTAGGGCTTGATTAGGAGAGGCTTGAGTGAGGGAGAGAGTTATAGGAGTATGTTTAGGAGTTCTGTGCTTTTGAGAATGCAAGCTGCCGAAAAATATGTATATGGACTGATATAAGGTGCGGGTCAAGGCATTTAAAAAAAATAGATTTGTAATGCTGGCGCAGCTGTGCAGTAATATAGCATAACAATGGCGCAGTTGCGCCGCTTGGTAAATATTAGCTTCTGGTCTGAAAGTTAGCGTGGGCGCTCCGAATTTGACATTGAGGCTGGCGCGGCCGCTCCTATAACCAGTCTCCAGCCTTCCTTGACTTATTTTGGCCTTTCATACTGCTGCCCAATTGAATATTCCTGGAAGGGATTACAATGAACTATTACACCTTTTTTAATCCTAACAAACAATTGCTATTAAAATCTAATTAACTATATCCAAAATGAACTTATTAATCAAAGCAGTAAGAATTAAACAAAGGGGAAGGAAAGTGATAGAACGTATGTAATGGAGAATTAAACAATCAGGGAGAGATAGATAGATTTGATGGGGGTGCCTCCCATCAAGCGCTCGGTTTATAGTCTGTTAGCTGGACTTTCTCTTGACATCACTACCCAATTCCTCTACGATAAACAAGAATCCCTCCATCTATTAGAACTGCATTGTGCGTTGGGAGGTTCCCCTTCATGAGAGCATTCGAATTAAAGCCACCTAGCCTATTTCTTGTACATGAATCCACCATTTTGAAGTTCAGATAGTTAGGCGCTTCGCCCGTTGTATTTGTGAATATATTTTTGCATTGAGGCACGAAAAGTATAATGGGCTCTTCTTCAATTCTATCTTCCTCGGACCACCATGGTTGCAAAAATGTGGAACCTCTCATATCATCAAGATCCTTGCCTTCGATGTGACTACCAAGGGGGCATGGGTGTGCAAAATTCACTGTATTTTCCAACTTTAACTGAGAAGGCACATGAGGAGTTACAAAATTCGGCTCAGATACATCATTTTCCATATCCCCATTTGTCTCCTCGATGTCCACTTCTTTAAGTTCGTCTAGTTGCATGTACACTTCTGGCTTTCCGTCAGCTTTAGCGTCCAAGTCATAGCACCAATTATTCTTAGGACAGTTGTTCACGACTTCAAATATTTGGGATAATTGATTCTGAAGATTTTGAATTTTCGTCTCTTGCTCAATCAATTCCTCCTTCATTAAAGCCATGCAAATTTTATCCGTCCAATTCGTAAGATTCTTAATTGACTTCCCTTGCTCAATCAAGGTCTCCTTCGTTGATGCTATGCAGCATTCTTCCTCCGAGCTTGCCTTTTCTGTTTCAATCTCAAAATCCATGTATTGAGGCTCATTGGATGGAGTATTGATGAGTTGATCCATTTGATTCTGATAATTTTGATTTGATATTTCCGGACTCCTAATCATCTCCTCTTGGTGTGCTAAGAGCTCATAAATGATGTCCTTTGTTGACTCATCTTCTTATAAACACGGAGATTGATATGTGGATTTTGGTGCATATATTGAACTTTGAGCACAGTATTGGTCTTGATAATCACAATTCCATGAAGAATCTGGGTGATACCCCAAATCTCGATGAGAATTGGGATAAGCATCATGGTTAAAGTAATCAACCCCGTACTGCACAGATCCAAAACTGATGGTATACTGATGGCTTAGATGGTTACCAGCACAATAATCACAGGTAATTGTTGTCTCTCGACTTCGTTGGGCTGTCACAACGTCCAACTTCCTCAAAACAACCTCAAGCTGTGCTGATAATTCAGAAATTGCGTTGAGTCCATCATTCCCTGTTTCCCTTGGTTGATCCATCCTTGTGTATGACCATGGATAAGCACTACAATCCATGGTACCTGAAAAAAGAGAATATAGGAAGAAAATTAAAATAAGATAAAATTGTTTAAATTAAGCCTAATTTGATTGAAGCTAGTGTTGGCAAAAATTTATTAATCCAACTCCCCGACAACGGCGCCAAAAACTTGTTGGTCGTTTTACCGATCAATATATGTGTGCAAGTATACACGGTCAACAAGTAATAAAGAGTAAGTAGAGTATCGTTCCCATGGAGAATTAACTAATAAAAGTCACCAAACCAGTAGCCAATAACCATTTCAGTCTTATCTAAATGAATGATTAAGTGTTTTGACTAGAAGTATGTAATTAAACTAAAACTAATTAACCCTAGAATAAAACCAGATAATGAAGAGAAGAGATCTCAATTTCCCCTATTGATTCATCTAAGTCAATGCACTTCCGGTTAAGTCAAATTAATCATCACAGATTGTTAGTCGAGAACACGAAAGTGAGATAAGGCCATCTTTCAATGTACCTAATCCATATCATATATAATCCACAATCGATATAACACACATGAACACCCACATTACCTAAACCACTATATATCTATGTGATTTACAAATAATTAGGGTTTAAGCCTAAGTCCTCAATTGACTACAAGCGGTGCTTCGGTATATGTCTATCCTAAGCACAAATCATATATTTTAATGCCATCTATAACATTAAATCACAAGCTATTACGATCAGATCTCATTTCATACTTCGTCTTTCAAGTTCATATGAATTATCACGGTAATTTATAGCTAGGCAATTAAGCAATTGAATACAAACCCTAATAGGCAATCTCATAACAGTTAATAAAACCAACAGGAAAGAATATCAAAATAAACTATTCAATAAGTTCCATTGAAATCTCAAAATAGAGTTTAAGTCATAATTGAATCAAATCTACCATTCACAGGTTGAATACACATCATAAGAATATAAATATAGAGCAAACAGAATATATAGATAGAGAATGCAAATTTGATTTCTCAAGCTTCAAGATTGAATCTTCAATGCAACTCACTTGGTTCAATCTTCAGATCTAATTAAACCTAGAATTGATCTCATCCTAACCTAATCTACTCAAAATATAAAGAAAAGAGGAGAACAATATTAAGCAAAGTGCTCTCTAAGGAGAGATATCTGATATAATGAAAAATAAGGCTAATATAAGGTTCCAAGTTTCGTATGCCTCCTTGCCCAAGCAACATTCTAATTGGCCCTTTAAAAATAAGTCAACTGCTGAATCTTGATCGGCACAGCTGCGCAGGGAGATAGTATAAAAGTGGCGCAGCTGCGCAGCAAGGTACCCGGCCAAGCCTTCTGGCTCAACTGCGCAGGGTTTGGACATGAAGTTGGCGCAGCTGCGCCGTGCACCCTTTGCTGATTCCTACTTCCTTTTCTGCTAATTCTTGTTCCCTTTTGTTCTGTCCATCATTTTATTTCATTTCTTCTTGTCCCTTTTAGAATTCTTTCATCATTTCTAGCCTATTGTGCACCAAGAGAGTTCCAAATCAAGAAAACTACAAAAGATAGTAAAAATGCATGAAAAGCACAATAATACTTGAGTTTAAGCCATAAAACAATTTAGTTAATATCTAAATAAGTGGTTATAAAAACCACTTATCAACATTCCACCCTCAACTGCTTCGTCACACTCCTGATCCATAATTTGAATCATTATTCTTCGATCCATATCGAATTGGGGTTGACCGCTCTGCACAAGGTAATTCCAAACTCGATTTTGGATTCTCCCAATTGCTGTCCAAAAAGTGAAATCCATATAATCTATTTTGGACTTCTTGGATCGGACGTCTCTTTCTAAAATATCAACGCATCGTGCGGCTTTTACCCATGCATCCTCCATTCTCATTTGTTCAGTTGTTTCTTCTTTCATCAAAATTTTGACAATTGCATTCTCAGATTCAAGCTTTAATATCATATACTCTGCCAGAAAGAGCTTCTGTTCAAGCTTCGCATATCGGGTAGCAAAATCTTGAATTGTTGTATCCCTTTGTTCTACGACCGCCTGTCGTTCTTCTTCTCCCGTCATCACATTATCCTGGTTGGTGATTAGCGGTGCCTCAATGGTCTCATACGTTCCATTGTTTGGATTTTCAGCTGCCATTCTTAAATACTGCCATAAAACAAGGTTTAATTAACAAATTATCATGTCACATATTAACCCTATGTTCCGACCGACCAATTAAATAACACATAAGCTTAGGTAGGACACACTAGTGAAGGATTTACTCGTCTCTCGCCTTCTAGTTCTATTCCCAAATCTCCGTCAGAGATCATATCCCTAAGCTCTGATACCAACTGTGACGCCCCCAGAATAGGTTCAATCCACCCAACCCATTTTAAATCGCCAAATACATGGTACAGAATCCAAATACAATCTTTTATATCATACGGTCGTGTAAAATACGATCACACAACTATGAGTGTCAATACAAATATGTAAAAAATATAAACACTCAAACAAAGTTCTCATTACAATTATTATCACACTATTTTATAAATTAGTGAGGACTTCTACAGTTCTATCTCAGACAATCACTCCATTCCCCGACTAGTCCCCGCAATATTCTCACTTCATGAAGAGAACAATGGAAGAAATGGGTGAGCTCAACTAGCCCAGTAAAAAATATTATGACTAAGATAATGAAGGATAAATTATCGCTAGTCTTTAATAAACCAGATAAAATATGATGAACAACAAGTTTTATATCAACAACTGCCGCGGAAATAACAATTCATTAAAAGAGTTAAGTAGAGAATGATGTTTACTGTCTTCTATGATTTAAAAGTCCATCATCAATATTTTATCCCTGTAACATCAATCAATATATTCAAATCAAATATTCATCTTTGCACTACGGGCCAAAGATATTCATTTGTATCACCAGTGGTCATGTTCATCTCAACAATTGTCCATCTTTGCACAACGGGCAAAAGATATTCATCAGGTAATCATTCATCTTTGCACTACAGGCCAAAGATATTCATCAAGTAATCATTCATCGTTGCACTATAGGCCAACGATATTCATCAAGTAATCATTCATCTTTGCACTACAGGCCAAAGATATTCATTTGTATCACCATTTAAGACTGAGGATAATGAAAAATATTTTAATGAACGAATCCAGTGAGATAAAGGACAAAGATTAGGGATTCGTAATTTAGTTTATCCAAGTTCAAGAATACTCCATAATAATCAATTGTGGAGCAAAATTCAAGAATAATGATCAAAACATGGATACAATCAAAGTTAATTTGGACAGAAAAAAAATATAAATTTTTTTTGTCGTGAATAGTAACTCGTCATGAAAAGATAAAAATTTCATAAAAAGTTCAGACCAATATTCCAATGAAATGATATTAGAATTTCATAAAAAGTTCAGACCAATATTCCAATGAAATGATATTAGATGAAGCGCAAAACTCAAACAATTTCTGATCATTTCAGGAATTATAGAAGCAATACATACCGTAGTAAGTTTAAACTTAGGAATATGAAATGAAATATTATCACTTTCATAATATGGAATATAAAAGAAAATAATATTCTTTATGAATATTGAAAGGAAATAACATCATTTACAAGATAAATAATATCCTTTACCTTAGTAGAATACTAGATCTGAATGGAATATTGAATATTTTGTTGAAAAAAATCTTACACCGTAATCCACACTCAAACTATCCTTATACTCACAAGAAATACGCTCGATATTATAGAGAGAAAAGTTTCTGATTCTGGTGTGATTTTTATTTCTAACTAAACACACTATTTATAGAAAAATGCTAGAACACCAATGTTGACTAAATAAACCAACGGATGAATTCAAGCCCACACCTTTGGAAAAATTTCTCCAGCACTCCATACTTGACAAATTCAAGTCACCACCAAAATCCAACATGTTTATATATATATATATATATATATATATTAAAATATTTATAATTATTAAAAGAATCCAAATTTAATTTTACTCTCTTCCACCTCATTTTATTTTTTACCATGAATTTATTATAACAATATTACCACTTCAAATTATAAATTATACTATTATATTATCACATTATAATATTATAATATAATATTATAATAATATATTTGAATAAATTATTTTATCGGAGAAGATAAAATACCAACTATCAACAAATGTCTCATACTAAAAAAAATTTCCCTTTATATTGAAATTGAATAAATATTTAATTATCATATTTATCAACAATCAAATATTATTCACAATTAATATTATAGAATTACAATATTGATAACCAGGTCGTTGCCAGGAAAGAGGGGGCTTTCCGATAAGGATTTTTCCTTACTGGCCCGCAATTAGATTAACTAAACCATTTTCTAGACAGAACTTCCTAGACATTGCCAGTTTGTTGTCTAATAATATTATTCAAATAATATGAATTATTGGTTTGATAATGTAAAATACTGTGCAGTGGTTACTTTACAATAATTGAATCAATAATATAAAATATCAACGGTAGCAATTATTGAATCAATAATAGAAAATATTAAACAATAATTACTGTAACAATTTTTGAGTAAGTGACTTCTTACGTAAGAACCAATAATTCAAAATACTGTGCAATACCGTGTGCTATTGTGCAACAACGCGTATTACTTTATTTTTATCACCGGGTATTTCAACAATTTAACGGTAACAGTTTTACCGTCATTTTATAAAAAGTTTATTTCTGTCGCTTTCTATATCCGATAGTTATCCCATTGTGGGACCCACAAATGGTTGCGCCGTCGTACGAATATTCCCCAACAACAAGAATATTCCACGACCAAACGAATATTCCCCGACAACAATGAATATTTTATAACCACTTGCTTATTGTGAAATATTTCCACATCTCACTCATAACTTATCACATTTATCAAATCAACACCTTACTATTTCAAAATAATATATATATAAAAAAATCTTTATTCATAAAAGTTGGGGTCTTACAGTCGCAACCTGTCGACGTCGGGATAAAATTGCGGGTCGAGTTGGACCTAAATCCTTCTCTCTTCTTAATGTTTTGTCTACCCTTATTCTTTTTATTAGTGAAAAAATGTTTTGAAGGGTTTTTTAGGAAAAGGCCAACATGTATCATGTACTGTGATAATTGACTACAAGTGGTGCTTCGGTACATGTCTATCCTAAGCACAAATCATATTTTCCAATGCCATGTAGAACATAAAATCAAAAGCTATTACGATCAGATCTCATTTCATACTTCGTCTTTCAAGTTCATATGAAATATCACGGTAATTGATAGCTAGGCAATTAAGCAATTGAATATAAACCCTAATAGACAATCTCATAACAATCAATAAGACCAACACGAAAGAATATCAAAATAAACTATTCAATAAGTTCCATTGAAATCTCAAAATAGAGTTTAAGTCATAATTGAATCAAATCTACCGTTCACAAGTTGAATACACATCATAAGAATATAAATATGGAGCAAAGAGAATATATAGATAAGGAATGCAAATCTGATTTCTCAAGCTTCAAGATTGAATCTTCAATGCAAATCACTTGGTTCAATCTTCAGATCTAATTAAACCTAGAATTGATCTCATCCTAATCTAATCTACTCAAAATATAAAGAAAAGAGGAGAACAATATTAAGCAAAGTGCTCTCTAAGAAGAGATATCTGATATAATGAAAAATAAGGCTAATATAAGGTTCCAAGTTTCGTATGCCTCCTTGCCCAAGCAACATTCTAATTGGCCCTTTAAAAATAAGTCAACTGCTGAATCTTGACCGGCGCAGCTGCGCAGCAGGGTACCCGACCAAGCCTTCTGGCGCAGTTGCGTAGGGTTTGCATATGAAGCTGGCGCAACTGCGCCGTGCACCCTTTGCTGATTCTTGCTTCCTTTTCTGCTGATTCTTGTTCCCTTTTGTTATATCCATCATCTTATTTCATTTCTTCTTGTCCCTTTTAGCATTCTTTCATCATTTCTAGCCCATTGTGCACCAAGAGAGTTCCAAATCAAGAAAACTACAAAAGATAGTAAAAATGCATGAAAAAGCACAATAATACTTGAGTTTAAGCCATAAAACAAGTTAGTTAATATCTAAATAAGTGGTTATAAAAACCACTTATCAACATTCCACCCTCAACTGCTTCGTCACACTCCTGATCCATGATTTGAATCATTACTCTTCTATCCATATCGAATTGGGGTTGACCGCTCTGCACATGGTAATTCCAAACTCGATTTTGGATTCTCCCAAATGCTGTCCAAAAAGTGAAATCCATATAATCTATTTTGGCCTTCTTGGATCGGACGTCTCTTTCTAAAATATCAACGCATCGTGCGGCTTTTACCCATACATCCTCCATTCTCATTTGTTCAGTTGTTTCTTCTTTCATCAGAATTTTGACAATTGCATTCTCAGATTCAAGCTCTAAATATCATATACTCTGCCAAAGAGAGCTTCTGTTCAAGCTTCGCATATCGAGTAGCAAAATCTTTATTTGTTGTATCCCTTTGTTCTACGACCGCCTGCCGTTCTTCTTCTCCTGACATCACATTAATCTGGTTGGTGATTAGCGGTGCCTCAATGGTCTTATACGTTCCATTTTTTGGATTTTTAGCTGTCATTCATAAATACTGCCATAAAATAAGGGTTAATTAAATAAATTGTCATGTCACATATTAACCCTATGTTCCGACCGACCAATTAAATAACACATAAGCTTAGGTAGGACACACTAGTGAAGTATTTACTCGTCTCTCGCCTTCTAGTTGTATTCCCAGATCTCCGCCAGAGATCATATCCCTATGCTTTGATACCAACATTGACGCCCCCAGAATAGGTTCAATCCACCCAACCCATTCTGAGTTATCAAATACATGGTACAGAATCCAAATACAATCTTTTATATCATATGGTCGTGCAAAATACGACCACACAACTATGAATGTCAATACAAACATGTACAAAATATAAACACTCAAACAAAGTCCTCATTACAATTATTATCACACTATTTTATAAAATAGTGAGGACTTCTACAGTTCTATCTCGGATCATCACTCCATTCCCCGACTAGTCCCCGCAATATTCTCATTTCCTGAAGAGAACAATGGAAGAAAACGGTGAGCTCGACTAGCCCAATAAAGAATATTATGACTAAGATAATGAAGGATAAATTATCGTTAATTTTCAATAAACCAGATAAAATATGATGAACAAAAAGTTTTAGATCAACAACTGCAGTGGAAATAAAAATTCATTAGAAGAGTTAAGTAGAGAATGATGTCTACTATCTTCTATGATTTAAAAGTCCATCATCAATATTTTATCCCTGTAACATCAATCAATATATTCAAATCAAATATTAATCTTTGCACTACGGGCCAAAGATATTCATTTGTATCACCAATGGTCATGTTCATCTCAACACCTGTCCATCTTTGCACTACGGGCAAAAGATATTCATCAGGTAATCATTCATCTTTGCACTACAGGACAAAGATATTCATCAAGTAATCATTCATCTTTGCACTATAGGCCAAAGATATTCATTTGTATCACCATTTAAGACTGAGGATGATGAAAAATATTTTATTGAACGAATCCAGTGAGATAAAGAACAAAGATTAGGTGTGACGCCCCCAGAATAGGTCCATTCAACCCAACCCATTCTGAGTCGCCAAATACATGGTACAGAATTCAAATACAAACTTTATATCATACGGTCGTGCAAAATACGACCACACAACTGTGAGTGTCAATACAAATATGTAGAAAATATTAAGATTCAAACTAAGTCCTCATTACAATTATTATCACACTATTTGTCAGAAATAGTAAGGACTACTACTGCTCTAACTCGGAGCATCACTCTGTCCCCCAACTAGTTCCCGCAATATTCTCATTTCCTGAAGAGGACAACAGATGAAAAGGGTGAGCTCAACTAGCTCAGTAAAGAATATTATGACTAAGATAATGGAAAATAAATTATCGTTAGCCTTCAATAAATCAGATAAAATATCATGGACAACAAATCTTAGATCAATATTCGCAGCGAAAATAACAAATCATTAGAAGAGTTAAGCAGAGAATCAAGTCTACTATCTTCTATGATTTAAAAGTCCATCATCAATATTTTATCCCTGTAACATCAATCAATATACATCTCGAATCAAATATCCATCTTTGCACTACAGGCCAAAGATATTCATTTGTATCATCAGTGGTCATATTCATCTCAACACCTGTCATCTTTGCACTACAGGCCAAAGATATTCATCAGGTAATCATTCATCTTTGCTCTACAGACCAAAGATATTCATCAAGTAATCATTCATCTTTGCTCTACAGGCCAAAGATATTCAGTTACATCACCTTTTAGGACTGAGAATGATGAAAAATATTTAAAAAAACGAATCCAGTGAGATAAAAGACAAAGACTAAGGATTCGTATTTTAGTATATCCAATTCAAAAATACCTCGTAATAATCAATTATGGAGCAAAATTCAAGAATAGAGCTCAAAACTTGGATACAATCAAAGATAGTAACCTTAACAAGCAATTTGGACAAACAAAAGAAAAATAAATTTTCTCGTAAATAGTGCCGTATACGTGAATAGTAACCCCGACGGAAAAAGTAAGAATTTCAACATAAAATCCATGACAATATTTCTGTATAATGATATTGAAAAGAATAACATCATTTACGAAAGAAAATAACATCCCTTACCTTAAAAAGATAGTACCTCTAACTGGAATATCGGATATAATACCGAAGAAAACTTGCACTGAATACTAATACTCAAAGTATTAAAATACTCACAAAAATACGCTCGATATTATAGAGAGAGAAAACTTCTGATTCTGGTGTGATTTTCAATTCTAACCTAAGCACCCTATTTATAGGAAAAGCTTAGGATGCCAAAGGAGACTAAAATAATAAAATATTATTATTTTTTTCTAGCCGCCGGCTGCTCTCCAAAAAGCCATCAGCATATTTTTCAACCAAAAGTGGGGCCCACCCATTAAAAAATATTTGCTTTCCGAAACTTCAATAATTCATAATAAATAGCCCCTTTGTCAGAAAAATACAAATTCTATATCCTTCTATAGGAAATTTAATTCTCTACAACTTTGTAGAAGGAAGTTTTTCCAAATTCCAAACATAAATTATCCGAAATCCAAAAACAGATGATTTCTCACACCAAAATATTGATAAAAACTCATCAGCGCCAATTCCTTCTTTAATATCTACAAAATAAATATTTCCTTATCATATAAATCAATAATTAATTATTCACAAATAATATTACAGAACTACAATATTGACAACCAGGTCGTTCTCAGGAAAGAGGGGGCCTTCCGATAAGGACTTCTCCTTACTAGCGCGCAATTAAATAACCCCTCCTAGACAGAACTTCCTTAGACATTGTCAATAATGCTATCTAATAATATTATTCAAATAATATGAATTATTGAGTTGATAACGTGAAATACTGTGCAACGACAATTATTGAATCAATACTACAAAATATCAACTGTAGCCATTATTGAATCAATCATAAAAAATAGCAACGTAGCAATTATTGAGTCAATAAAATATCAATGCAGCAATTATTGAGTCAATAATATAAAATATCAACGTAGCAATTATTGAGTCAATAATATAAAATATTGAACAGTAATTACTGTAACAATAATTGAGTAGGTTCCTTCTCACGTAAGACTCAATAATTCGAAATACTGTGCAATACCGTGTGCTACTGCGCAACACCGCGTACTGTATTTTAACCACCGGGTATTTCAACAGTACTAACGGTACCAACCAAGCCGTTATTTTGTAAAAAGTTATTTCTGTCGCTTTCTATATCCGACAGTTATTCCGTTGTGGGGGCCCACAAATAGCTGCACCGTCGTACGAATATTCCCCGACAACAAGAATATTCCACGACCAAACGAATATTTCTCGACAACAAGAATATTTTATAACCACTTGCTCATTTTAAAAATGTTTGCACATTTCACCCATAACTTTCATATTTATCAAAACAACACCTTACTGTTTCGAAATAATATATAAAGAAAACTAAATCTTTATTCATAAAAGTTGGGGTCTTACATTAGGGATTCGTAATTTAGTTTATCCAAGTTCAAGAATGCTCCATAATAATCAATTGTGGAGCAAAATTCAAGAATGATGATCAAAACATGGATACAATCAAAGTTAATTTGGACAGAAAAAAATATAAAAAAAAATTTTCCTCTTGAATAGTAACTCGTCATGAAAAGATAAAAATTTCATAAAAAGTTAAGACCAATATTCCAGTGAAATGATATTAGATGAAGCGCAAAACTCAAAGAATTTCTGATCATTTCAGGAATTATAGAAGTAACACTTACCGTAGTAAGTTTAAATTTAGGAATATGAAATGAAATATTATCACTTTCATAATATGGAATATGAAAGAAAATAATATTCTTTATGCATATTGAAAAGAAATAACATCATTTATGAGAAAAATAATATCCTTTACCTTAGTAGAATACTAGATCTGACTAGAATATTGGATATTTTATCGACAAAAATCTTGTACCGTAATCCACACTCAAACTATCCCTATACTCACAAGAAATATGCTCGATATTCTAGAGAGAAAAGTTTCTGATTCTGGTATGATTTTTATTTCTAACTAAGCACACTATTTATAGAAAAATGCCAGAACACCAATGCTAACTAAATAAACCAACGGATGAATTCAAGCCCACACCTTTGGAAAAATTTCTCCAGCACTCCATACTTGACAAATTCAAGTCACCACCAAAATCCCACATGTTTATATATATATATATATATATATATATATATTAAAATATTTATAATTATTAAAAGAATCTAAATTTAATTTTTCTCTCTTCCACCTCATTTTATTTTATACCATGAATTTATTATAACAATATTACCACTTTAAATTATAAATTATACTATTATATTATCACATTATAATATTATAATGTAATATTATAGTAATATATTTGAATAAATTATTTTATCGGAGAAGGTAAAATACCAACTATCAACAAATGTCTCATACTAAAAAAATTTCCCTTTATATTAAAATTGAATAAATATTTACTTATCATATTTATCAACAATCAAATATTTTTCACAATTAATATTATAGAATTACAATATTGATAACCAGGTCGTTCCCAGGAAATAGGGGGCTTTCCGATAAGGATTTCTCCTTACTAGCCCGCAATTAGATTAACTAAACTCTTTCCTAGACAGAACTTCCTAGACATTGCCAGTTGTTGTCTAATAATATTATTCAAATAATATAAATTATTGATTTGATAATGTGAAATATTGTGCAGTGGTTACTTGACAATTATTGAATCAATAATATAAAATATCAATGGTAGCAATTATTGAATCAATAATAGAAAATATTGAACAATAATTACTGTAACATTTTTTGAGTAAGTGACTTCTTACGTAAGAACCAATAATTAAAAATATTGTGCAATACCGTGTGCTATTGTGCAACACACGTATTACTTCATTTTATCACCAGGTATTACAACAGTTTAACGGTAACAGTTTTACCGTTATTTTATAAAAAGTTTATTTCTGTCACTTTCTATATCCGACAGTTATCCCATTGTGGGGCCCAAAAATGGCTGCGCCGTCGTACGAATATTCCCTGACAACAAGAATATTCCACGACCAAACAAATATTCCCAAACAACAATGAATATTTTATAACCACTTGCTTATTTTGAAATATTTCCACATCCCACCCATAACTTATCACATTTATCAAATCAACATCTTACTATTTCAATATAATATATAAAGAAAATTAAATCTTTATTCATAAAAGTTGGGGTCTTACAGTCGCCACCTGTCGACGTCAGGAAATAATTGCAGGTCGGGTTGGACCCGAATCTTTCTCTCTTCTTAATGTTTTGTGTACCCTTATTCTTTTTATTGTGAAAAAATGTTTTGAAGGATTTTTTAGGAAAAGGCCAACATGTATCATGTCGACGATTTGAACGTTTATAGATTCGCCAGTTGGTAGATTTAAAATGGTTGTACCAACTCAACTGAGTTTTGTTTAAAAGAGGCCCAATTGATGGACATAGTTGAAACATGATCTTTGAAACCGAAGTTTTGAGTTCGGGGGCTTGGTTAAGTGTGGGGAAGGTGTTAGGCACCCCACAACTCCTGTGTAAATACGGTACCACATCTTTTTAATATTTTTCTTTTAAATCTGCAATGTGTGTGTGAATGTTGGAAGAAATTGGGCCTATGTTTGATTGATTTAAAGTAGTGCTTTGCTTCATTGAACCTATATACGAAGGATTTGATTTGAATTGCAAAAGTCTCTCTTTCAGACAAGATTTATTAAAATGATGTTTTGAAAATAGGTTTTCAAACCCTTACGCTAACATTGAAATTGAAGCACGTTGTTACTTCCATTTTTTATCTTTTCAGCCTTTTGGCTCAATTTGAATGATAATTTTCGGGCTGCGAAGCATCCTCGACCACAGAATATATACAAGTGTCGGTCTTCTCATGGGCATGATGATAGCCATCAGAGTGACTCTGACACGACAAACCATTTTCACTTTGTTGAGACCTTAAATCTAGAAAACTATTTTAAGGTCTTTTGTAGGTACATTTTTATAGAAAAACTGGTATGGTACATTTGTAAAGTGGAGTTTGTCTATCATGGAAATTAGATTCTGATCAGTTTGATCATGAATTCCACGATTCCTACGCTCACATAGGGAGGTCAATAAAACATGTATAGCTCGAATATGCACAGAAATATATCCAAATATCTTCAGAACTAAGGATTCATCAGTAAATCTTGGCTCCCATATAACTGAAGCGTCTCATTTCCACTAGATAGCGATCTAAGGGCCGCGAGGTAGGTTTTATAACTGAAACTAGAAAATGCTAGATTTAAATAAATCTCAGCCATTCTAGCTTCCTGGTTCTTTCTGGACCTATTATGAACGGTTTGAAAGCTAGAGTTGGCGAGATTTAAAGAAATCTAGTTCGCTTGTAGAAATGTCAGTGCCGATTCATATGAAATGAATATTTAAAGCAATAATTTAATAAAAGTGAGTAAGCAATATAAATATATATATATATATATATATATAATTATATATACGAAAGCTATAAAAGGCGATGGGTTTTCACTCCGATGCTCGGACTGGAATGTAAATATATATATATATATATATATATATATATATATATATATATATATTTATAAAAGCTGTAAAAAGCCACGGAATGATCCAGGTTTAACAGAATAGAAATATATATATAAGAGGTAAAGGGCGACGGATATTCTATCCTTTGCCCGGACTGAAATGGAAATATATATATATATATATATATATATATATATATATATATATATAAGCTGTAAAAGGGCAATGGACATTGTATCCTAGGCCCATATATATATAAAAGCTGTAAAAGAGCTACGGAGTTATCAAGGCTTGACAGAATTGATATATATATATATATATATATATATATATATATATATATATATATATATATAAGTTGTAAAAGAGCCACGAAGTTATCCAAAATATTAAAAAATAAATATTAAGCTATTTAATTTATTTTATCACCATATATTAAATTAAACATACTTATTTTATTATTATGATTATGCCATTAGCTTCTTTAATAAATATTCTTCCTTTTGTGGTGTAACCCTTTAGGTTCTTTATATTAAATCGGTTGTGAATAAATCAATTAGAATAATTCTAATCTTATTTAAATAAATAAATTAAACTAATAATTTATTTAAATAAATAACATTTATTCTACAATAAGGGTAAGCCCCTTTAGCAATTAACGACTGTCTAGATAATATAGATTTCAGCATTAATCATAAAAGAACTTGTGAGTAAATAGTTACCGTACAATTCATTCTTTCCACCATATAATTTTCCAATTAAATATAAGACATGGATTTACTATCAAGTCTTATTTTATTTAATTATATGTATTTCGATTCTAAAATGCACAACACCAACTAATGCAAATTAGAAAGTACTTTCTAATTTTATTCTACCTTGGCCAAGAACTATTGGGTTGTCATTTATCGAATTACATAGGACATTCTGTTCTTTTACTAGAAGTGGTAGATCCTTTATTGATCATTCATTATCTCCATGCATAAATCATTATACCTAATCATACCCTTTGATATACCCTTAGGGTCTTAAGGGACATGTCAAAGTATAACTCAACATACACAAGATACTATGATGATCTCATGTCTAAGTATTATTTGTACTACTATTACTTAAGGAATTTCTATTGATAGGCAAGTAAAACTCCATTAGGTATTTCTTAGCGAGCCACATTCAGTGAACTTATTCTTCAATAAGCACCTACATACTTGCTTTAGTGCCTCCACACAAATGATTATGAGATCAATCATCCTCATCCAATGAGCAAGTTATCGTATGTACAAATCTATCCGGATTCACTAATCTCCTTTTTAGTAATCTAACGATTGGGAACTATTTTAGTCTTAAGATATCTAAGAATTTAGATCTCATTAGTATGATCATCATCGTGATTCCAAAAGCATTGCTTAAAACTATGGGTTTATAACATATTATAAAAACAAAACCATGTAGATAAACTAAATGCCTTTAATTTAATAACATTTTTATTAATAAATAAATAAGAATGTCTCAAAGTATATGTTTTATCATCATACATGATTGGCTTGTATGCATACTACTTTCAAGGAATGGACGTGAATGGGCCAATAGAGCCCAAAGCTAGCAATGGTCATAGGTTCATCTTTACCAGATCGACTACTTTACCAAGTGGGTGGAAGCTGCCTCCTTTCCCAAAGTCACCAAGAAGGCTATAATCAATTTCATCAGAAATAATGTAATCTGTCGATACGGACAACTGGAGGTGATAGTATCAGACAATGCCAAATTTTTGAACAATCAGATGATGAAGGAATTATATAGCAAATTCCACATCAAGCATCTCAATTCCGTCATCTACCGGCCTAAGATGAACGGTGATATGGAAGCAGCAAACGAAAATATCAAAAAGATCATGTAAAAGATGTCCGCCAATCACAAAGGATGGCCTGACTTACTGCCTCTGACTCTGTTAGTATACAGAACATCAATGCACACTTCTGCTGGGGCTACCCCATATTCATTGGTCTATAGCATGTAAGCAGTACTTCCCATAGAAGTGGAAACGACATCATTACGAATGTTAATAGATGCCCAACTTATCAATTCAGACTTCATCAAAAGATACTATGTCTGAACCTTTACATCGGCATAAGACCTCTTTTGGAATCCTCCATGCTAAACCTCTTTAGCATCGTATCAATGTACGTTCCTTGGGATAAGCCAAGCATCCTTTTAGATCTATCTCTATAAATCTTTATCCCCAAAATATAGGATGCTTCTCCCAAGTCCTTCATAGAGAAGTGTTTAGATAACCAGATTTTAATTGACTGTAGCATCGGAATAACATTCCATATCAATAATATATCATCAACATATAATACAAGGAATGAAACAACGCTCCCACTAACCTTCTTGTACACACATGGTTCATCCTCATTTTTGTTAAAATCAAACATTTTGATTGTCTCATCAAAATGGATGTTCCACTTACGAGAAGCTTGCTTCAACCCATAACTGGATCGTTGTAGTTTACAAACTTGATTTGTTCCAACCGTTGAAACAAATCCATCTGGCTGTGACATATACACATCATCCTCAAGGTTTCCATTGTGGAATGCCATTTTCACGTCCATCTGCCAGATTTCGTAGTTATATTAAGTTGCAATCGCAAGCAAAATCCAAATGGACTTGAGCATTACTACTGGAGTGAAAGTTTCATCATAGTTAACACCTTGTCTTTGTTTGAAACCTTTCGCAACAAGTCGGACCCTATAGGTCTCTACCCTGCCGTCCGCTCCAGCTTTCTTTCAAAGACCCATTTGCACCCAATAGGCTTAATACATTCAGGTGATGAAACTAAAGTCCATACTTTGTTCTCATAGATGGAGTCCATCTCGAATTTCATGGATTTTTTCCATTTTGTCTGGGTCTTTACTACTCATAGCATGTTCGTAATTCAATGGATTATCATAATTCATGATACGTACCTCATCGCCATCCTCTATGATGAATTCATACCTTTCAGGTATCTTCGGTACTTTTCCAGATTTACGAATATGGTGTTGTACCGAAGGTGTCTCTACTTGGACAGGTTCATCCAATTGATCTGTAGTGGTTTGATGTTCTTGAATTTCTTCAAGATCTATTCTCCTCCCACTAGCCCCTTAAAGGATAAACTCTTTTTCCAAGATAGCTGTGTGTTTCGCAACAAACACCTTTTGCTCAGTAGGATTGTAGAAATAGTATCCCAAACTTTCTTTAGGATATCCCATAAATGTGTACTTATTAGATCTTGTCCCAAACTTATCATTTTAAAACCTTTTCACATAAGTTGGACATCCCCAAATCTTAACATGCTTAAGACCAGGTTTCCTCCCTGTCCACATTTCATATGGAATCTTGGGATGAATTTTGAGGGAACCTTATTTAGTAGATATACTGCCGCTTTTAAGGCATAACCCTAAAATGATACTAGAAGATCGGTAAAACTCATCATGGAATGATCCATGTCCAACAATATTCGATTTATCCTTTCAAATAAACCATTTTCTTGGTGAAGTTCATTGTGAGATTATACCATTTTCTTTGAGACATTTGAGAAACTCAACGCTTAAGTATTCACCACCTCGATACGATCGAAGAATCTTAATACTCTTGCCTGTTTGTTTCTCTACTTCACTTTTGAATTCTTTGAACCTTACAAACAATTCAGATTTATATTTCATCAGTGATTATCAATGAAAGTAATAAAATAAGAATACCCTACACGTACATTCGTTGCCATAGGTCCACAAACATCTGTGTGTACTAACGCTAACAACTCTGTGACTCTTACTCCTTTTCCCCTAAGAGGAGATTTAGTCATCTTACCCATTAGACAAGATTCACAAGTTGGATATAATTCATAATTAGATAGCTCGAGGAGCCCAACTTTATGCAACATGGATAATCTTATTTCATTAATATGACCAAGTCTGCAGTGCCACATGAAGGTATAATTAATATCATCTCTTTTTCGTTTCTTAGTTTGTTCAATTTAAAATATATTTCATGTAAGTCAATTATGTAAAGTCCATTCAACAATTTTCCAACACAATATAAAATATTTTTATTATAAAAAGAACAACTGTTGTTCTTTATTATAATGTCAAAACCATCCATATCCAATACTGAAATTGAGATAATGTTTCTAATGAGTGTTGGAAGAAAATAACAATTATTTAAATAAATAAACTTGCCCGTAGGCAGTGCTAAACAATAAGTCCCTACAGCTAATGCAGCAACCTTTGCTCTATTTCCCACTTGTAGGACAACTTCATCCTTGTTTAGCTTTCTACTTCTGACCAGTCCCTGCATAGTATTACATATTGAAGAACCACAGCCGGTATCCAATACCCAAGTAGAAGTTTGACTTTTTAAAAAATTAATTTCAATTATGAACAAACCTTGATTGGAAGTCGAAGCTTCTCCAACCTTCTTCCCTGCAAGAAACTTATTGCAGTTCCTCTTCCAATGACCCGGCTCGTTGCAATGGAAGAAAATTCCTTTGCTAGCTTGTTCAGGTTTCTTTTGATCTTTTACTTTCGCCCTGCCCTTAGCCTTCTTGATTTTCTTCTTTTCAGAAGATACCTTGGACCTCTTCCTTTTCTTGGAAGAATCATCCACCATTATAACTTAGTTCTTCTTGGATGGGAATTGTCCTTCAGCAGTTTTCAACATGTTAAGTAATTCAGGCAAGCTGACATCCAACTTATTCATGTGGAAATTCATAACAACTTGTGAGAATGTATTTGGGAGTGACTGCAAGATCAAATCTTGACTTAACTCTCCATCTGTGATGAACCCAAGCTGTCCAAGACGTTCAATCAAAATGATTATCTTGAGGACATGAGTCTCAACAAAAGTGCCCTCGTTCATCCAAGATCAAAAGAACTCCTTAGATATCTCATATCTAGCAGTCCTACTTTAATCACCATACAACTCTTGGAGGTACAGCAATATAGCAGGAGCATCCATAGTTTCATGCTGACACTGAAGCTTGTTACTCATAGATGCGAGCATGATGCATTGAGCCACAAATGCATCATCTTTTCCACTTCTTAAAAGTAGCAATCTCTTCCTCAGAGGCTTCTTCTGCAACATTTGCAGGCATAGACGAATTTAGGATACAAGAAATCTTTTCTGCAATGAGACCAATTCTCAGATTCCTTAACCAGTCAGTGTAATTTGGGCTGGTTAGTTTGTTAGTATCAAGTATGCTACGCAGTGATAGTGAGTGTGACATTTTTAAATTCCGCATGTGAAATAAAATAAAAATTTTAGCAAACATTTATTTAATTAATTACCAAAATAAATTAGGTCTTTATTTTAAATTGATATCTCCACTATTTTCTTCAAACTATATTACCCTCATAATATATAGTTCGAAAAATCTAATTAAAGATTTTTTTTAGTGAGAATAAGGATTCTATTTCAAATGTATAGAGCCTTGTGTGAGCACAATAAACTATATATAAGTAAATAAATAGACAACTCTTGTCAATTACATCATCATGTAACTCTTTATATTTGGCTTCTTAGATCATAATGGTCAAGTGTGTGCACATCCGAACTTAAATGATTTAAGTTAAGTCGGACCCAAGATTTCCATATAAATGAAGAGAAAACTACAGCCCTTTTGTGTGCACAACAAAGCAGTAATGTTCAATTCCTTTATAAATATTTAATGTAATAAAACAACATCTTAAATATTTAATTTTTGCCTTGTGTGTGCACAACAAACTCATATTAAATATTTAATACTCTATTGTTTTATCATACTAGCAGGTGACGTTCGATATTCCAAATATTTCTGAACGTTACAACTTAATATAATTTCTTTGAGGGGTATGTTATTAATTGTCTCATCTTGTTTAGCGCGCATGATATATATAAATTACGTGTCATATTAATTAACATGCGAAACATGTTGCATAATATATAATATATATGTAGTATAAGCATGCATATAGAACTATATTCTACCCAGATTGATTATGGACTTTTATTTTAGTTTGGTTCACTAGAGCCACCAAGTGAACCAAAAGGTCAAACCTAGGAGTGCAAGAATTAAATTTAAACACAACTATTACATTTAAATCCCGGGCTCCATACAAACGGGTCTTCATGCGCTTCTTGCTCCTTGGTCTCCAATTCTTCAAGATAATTTTAATTAATCTTATTACATAAACTATTTACATTAAATAGAAACCTTAATCAGCAGTCAAGGAGATATACATAGGAGGGAGATATATTTTGCATCAAGAAAAATTAGAGAAGATGAGGTACGCAGACCCCATTTAATAAAACTCATACATTCAAGCATTCAACTAAAATAAAATCCAATCACATTGGTCAATATTCCATAATCAACCCCATTTATTATCATACATATCACTATATGCATTAATAAATAAAATATTTAATATATACATTGATATCGATTTAATGGGCAATCCTAGTTAGTTTCGAAATTCAATTTCAACTCTAATTAGTTATCATGGAATCCAATTCCAACACTAATTAGTTATCATGAAATCAAATTCTAATTAAAATAAACAACTTTATTTTAATCCAATTCATAATCTAATAAACTCCTTTATTAATCTGGATTATAGAAAAATATTTAATTTTAATTAAAATAAATCTTTTATCATGATTAAAACAAAAATAAAATAATTTTTTATTTTCTTGGTGGGTGGCGCTACGGCACCGCTAGTAAACTAACATCAAGCGCTGCGACGCCACATCACCAAAAATTAGAGACAGCTGGCTGATGCTGCGGCGCGGTTGAACAACTGGCATCAGGCGTTGCAGCGCCAAGTCAGCACTATGGACACGGAGCCGACGCTGCGGCGCGACAGTAAAGCCTGGAACAGGAACTACAGCGCCGTTGGGCAGAATCAGTTTTTCTAGTTCGCGAGTTGTGCAATTTTTCTCCAAAAACATGATTCCTAGTTAACTATTATGCCCAATTAAATTGTTCAAAACACATATCAGTATATATATCAAATCAAAACAATTAATAACTCGCATAAAGGTTTGGCTCTGATGCCACTATTAGGTTTGTAACAATCAAAGTTGCGGAAGCATGGTAAAAATAGGATTTTAAAATTTTACAAACGTTATACCCATATCATCCTTTATGTACAATTATTAACTAAAATGAATGAGAAAGAATTATCAAATCATACCCTTGTAGAACTAAGCTTCCACGAGTACAAGTTCCATACCAAATCCTTCGTGATCGATCTCCTTGAGTTCTCCGTGTTTGATTCCTTCCTTTCATTAACGTTAGCCACCCAAGTGTTTGGCCTCTATAGGTGATCCACCAATGAAGAAGAGATATTAAAGAAGGTGGGTGTTTGGCTAAACCCTAAATCTATCTCAATAAAATGTGCATACTCTCCCAACTAATGGAATAATGTAATGTTTAACCTTGTTCCATAATAAGTCTTTCTTATTTATAGATGTAGGCAACCCTCCTAACCCTTTCAGGAATAAGGTTTCATATTAATTAATTAAACCTTTTAATTAATTAGGCTTCTCAATCTTATTGGGAATAATTAAACTCTTTTAATTAATTAGCCTTCAAATCTTATTAGGAATATATAGGAGAGAGAGAGACTATCGTATTAATTAATTTTCAAACTCCTTTAGGAATGAAATAATAATAGTAAGACTCCTCTTATTAATTTATATTTAATACTTATAAAATATTAAATAATAAATATTAAATTATTTATTTTATTCTATCACTATAGATTAAATTAAACATACTTAACTTATTATTACGATTATGTTATTAGCTTCTTTAATAAATATTCTTTCTTTAATGGTGTAACCCTTTAGTTTCTCCATATTATACCGATTGTGATTAAATCAATTAGAACAATTCTAATCTTATTTAAATAAATAAATAAAACTAATAATTCATTTAAAAAAATACCCTTTATTCTACAATAAGGGTAAGCCCCCTTAGCGATCAATGACTTTCTAGATAATATAAATTTCAACATTAATTATAAAAGAACCTGTGAGTAAATAGTTACCGTACAATTCATTCCTTCAACCATACAATTTTCCAATTAAATATAAGACATAGATTTACTATCAAGTATTATTTTATTTAAATATATGTATTTCTATTCTAAAATGTACAACACCAACTAATGCAAATTTGAAACTACTCTCTAATTTTATTCTGCCTTGGTCAAGGACTATTGGGTTATCATTTATCGAATCACATATGACATTCTCTTCTTTTACTAGAAGTGGTAGATTCTTTATTGATCATTCATTATCTCCATGCATAAATCATTATACCCAATCATACCCTTTGATATACCCTTAGGATCTTAAGGGACATGTCAATGTATAACTCATCATACACAAGATACTATGATGATCTCAAGACTAAGGATTATTTGTACTACTATCACTTAAGGAATTCCTATTGATAGGCAAGTAAACCTCCATTAGTTATTTCTTAGCGAGCCACGTTCAGTGAACTTATTCTCCAATAAGCACTTACATACTTGCTTTAGTGTCTCCACACAAATGATTATGAGATCGATCATCCTTATCCAATGAGCAAATCAACGTATGTACAAATCTATCCGGATTTACTAATCCCCTTTTTAGAAATCCAACGATTGGGAACTATTTTAGTTTTAAGTTATCTAAGAATTTAGATCTCATTAGCATGATCATTATCGTGATTCCAAAAGCATTGCTTAAAACTATGGGTTTATCACATATTATAAAAACAACACCATGTAGATAAATTAAATGCATTTAATTTAATACCACTTTTATTAATAAATAAATAACATTGTCTCAAAGTATATGCTTTATCATTATACATAATTGGCTTATATGCATACTACTTTCAAGGAATGGACGTGATTGAGCCAATAAGGCCCAAAGCTAGCAACGATCATAGGTTCATCTTTACCATGATCGACTACTTTACCAAGTGGGTGGAAGCTGCCTCTTTTCCCAAAGTCACCAAGGAGATATAATCAATTTCATCAGAACTAATGTAATCTGTCGATACGGACAACCAGAGGAGATAGTATCAGACAATGCCAAAAATTTGAATAATCAGATGATGAAGGAATTATATAGCAAATTCCACATCAAGCATCTCAATTTTGTCATCTACCGGCCTAAGATGAACGGTGATATGGAAGAAGAAAACAAAAATACCAAAAAGATCATGCAAAAGATGTCCGCCAATCACAAAGGATGACCTGACTTATTGCCTCTGACTCTGTTAGCATGCAGAACATCAATGCAAACTTCTGTTGGGGCTACCCCCTATTCATTGGTCGATGGCATGGAAGCAGTACTTCCCATAAAAGTGGAAACGACATCATTAAGAGTGCTAATAGATGCACAAATGGAAGAAGACTAGTGGCTGCAAGACCGATAAAACTAAGTAGCTCTGATAGATGAGTAAAGGGATGTCGCCATATTCCATGGTCAATTATATCAGCAACGGTTCCTTGGTCCTACAACAAGAAGGTCCGACTTTGTCAATTCAAAGAAAATGACCTGGTGCTGAAAAAGGTCATCTCAAATCAAGATGAAGCCAAAGGAAAATTCACCTCAAACAGGGAAAGCCCTTTCATTGTCAAAGAAGTGTTGTCAAGAGAAGCCCTCAAATTGTAAGAAGTGGACGACGAAGAATTTCCCAACTTATCAATTCAGACTTCATCAAAAGATACTATGTCTGAACCTTTACATCGGCATAAGACCTCTTTTGGAATCCTCTATGCTAAACCTCTTTAGCATCGTATCAAAGTACTTTCCTTGGGATAAGCCAAGCATCCATTTAGATCTATCTCTATAGATCTTTATCCCCAAAATATAGGATGCTTCTCACAGGTCCTTCATGGAGAAATGTTTAGATAACCAGATTTTAATTGACTGTAGCATCGAAATATTATTCCAAATCAGGAATATATCATCACCATATAATACAAAGAATGAAACAGCGCTCTCACTAACCTTCTTGTACACACATGGTTCATCCTCATTTTTGATAAAATCAAACACTTTAATTGTCTCATCAAAATGGATGTTCCACCTACGAGATGGTTGCTTCAACCTATAAATGGATCGTTGCAATTTACAAACTTGATTTATTCCAATCGTTGAAACAAATCCCTTTGGCTGTGATATATACACATCCTCCTCAAGGATTCCACTGAGGAAGGTCATTTTCACGTCCATCTGCCAGATTTCGTAGTCATAGTAAGCTGCAATCGCAAGCAAAATTCGAATGGACTTAAACACTACTACTGGAGTGAAAGTTTCATCATAGTCAACAGCTTGTCTTTGTTTGAAACCTTTCGCAACCAGTCGAGCCTTATAGGTCTCTACATTACCGTCCGCTCCAGTCTTTCTTTCAAAGACCTACTTGCACCCAATAAGCTTAATGCATTTAGGTGATGAAACTAAAGTCCATACTTTGTTCTCATACATGGAGTCCATCTCGAGTTTCATGGCTTCTTGCCATTTCTCTGAGTCTTTACTACTCATAGCATGTTCATAATTCAATGGATCATCATCATTCATGATACGTACCTCATCGTCATCATCTATGACGAATCCATACCTTTCAGGTATCTTCGATACTTTTCTAGATTTATGAATAAAGTGTTGTACAGATAGTGTCTATACTTGGACAAGTTCATCCAATTGATCTGTAGTGGTTTGAGGTTCTTGAAGTTTTTCAAGATCTATTTTCCTTCCACTAGCCCCTTCAAGGATAAACTCCTTTTCCAAGAAGGCAGCGTGTTTCGTAACAAACACCTTTTTCTCAGTAGGATTGTAGAAATAGTATCCCAAACTTTCTTTAGGATATCCCACAAACGTGCACTTATCAAATCTTGTCCCAAACTTATCATTTTGAAACCTTTTCACATAAGCTGGACATCCCCAAAATCTTAACATGCTTAAGACCAGGTTTCCTCCCTGTCCATATCTCATATAGAGTCTTGAGGAAGGATTTTGAGGGGACCTTATTTAGTAGATATGCTGCCGCTTTTAAGGCATAGCCCCAAGATGATACTAGAAGATCGGTAAAACTCATCACGGAACGAACCATGTCCAACAATGTTCGATTTCTCCTTTCAGATACACCATTTTATTGTGGTGTTCCTGGTGGAGTTCATTGTGAGATTATACCATTTTCTTTGAGACAATTGAGAAACTCACCGCTTAAGTATTCACCTCCTCGATCCGATCGAAGAATCTTAATACTCTTGCCAGTTTGTTTCTCTACTTCACTTCTGAATTCTTTGAACCTTTCAAACAATTTAGATTTATATTTCATTAAATACACATATCCAATCTTGAATGATCATCAGTTAAAGTAATAAAATAAGAATACCCTACTCGTACATTCGTTGTCATAGGTCCACAAATATCTGTGTGTACCAACGCTAACAACTTTGTGACTCTTTCTCCTTTTCCACTAAGAGGAGATTTAGTCATCTTACCCATTAGACAAGATTCACAAGTTGGATATAATTCATAATTAGATAGCTCGAGGTGCCCATCTTTATGCAACTTGGATAATCTTGTTTCATTAATATGACCAAGTCTATAGTGCCACATGAAGGTATAATTAACATCATCTCTTTTTCGTTTCTTAGTTTGTTCAATTTGAAATATATTTTCATGCAAGTCAATTATGTAAAGTCCATTCAACAATTTTCCAACACAATATAAAACATTCTTATTATAAATAGAACAACTGTTGTTCTTTATTATAATGTCAAAACCATCCATATCCAATACAGAAATTGAGATAATGTTTCTAATGAGTGTTGGAACAAAATAACAATTATTTAAATAAATGGACTTGCCCATAGGCAGTGCTAAACAATAAGTCCTTACAGCTAATGCAACAACCTTTGCTCCATTTTCCACTCATATGACGACTTCATCCTTGTTCAGCTTTCTACTTCTGACGAGTCCTTAGATATTATTACATATGTGAGAACCACAGCTGGTATCCAATACCCAAGTAGAAGTTTGACTTTCAGAAAAATTAAGTTTAATAATGAACAAACCTTGATTGGAAGTCGAAGCGTCTCCAAGCTTCTTCCCTGCCAGAAACTTCTTGCAGTTCCTCTTCTAGTGACCCGACTCGTTGTAATGGAAGCACATTCCTTTACTAGCTCGATCAGGTTTCTTTTGATCCTTCACTTTCGTCCTGCCCTTAGCTTTCTTGGTTTTCTTCTTTCAGAAGATACCTTGGGCCTTTTCCTTTTCTTGGAAGAATCATCCTGTGATACCTCCAAATTCGGGTACTTCATTTCCACATGATTTGGTGTTCACTTTCTAACTACAACAAACATCTACCCAATATATTTAAAAATAAATTATAATCTTTATATAAAATCTCCCTTAAAACAAGGGTTACAACCTTCTAAATCAATCCCAAGGTTACTCTAACCTTGACAGAAATAATAAAGTGCGGAACAAAAACATGACATAGAAGTCTTATTACAATCAGTTCAAAATAAGTAAACAAGTGTTCACTTGTTTATCTTTCCCTTGCCTTTACTCGTAGATGGGGCATCAACATTATCAACTTTAATTGCAATTATTATTTAATGCAAGAGTGAGCAAACAACAGCTCACTGGAGTTTAATAATAATAATTACATGAAAGAATATCTTTTAAAGAATCTGAATAACTTAGCTTGCTTCAATAATAAAGAATTGAATAACAATTCTCTATCAACATTAAAATTCAAATATAGAATTTATCTAAGTGTCATAAGACCTTTGAACTCTTGTCCTAGGTTATAAATATTTCTATTTAAACCTTTAACAGTCAATAAGACTATGGACCTTAACTCGTACTTAGGGGGATCAGCCCTTCGTACCATGTATTGTGCACAAACATCTTAACGCTATGCGTAGTAACCTCTCCTAATAATTAGGGTTGTTCAACTCAATAATTTGAATTCAAGTCCGCACCAAAGAAAGTTTTGTTTGGATAAGCTTACAAGGGTAATTTAGAATTCACGTTCATCAACTAAGGATTAGTTGAATCGACTTTCAATAATTCATAAATAAAAGAATTATGAATTAACATATGCTTTAGAAGTAAACATAAAGCATTTAAAATAATAAGCTGGATCTTACTTGAACAATAAGTCAAGATCTCTTCGGTTAAGTAAATAATTGTCCAGTACAGAAATAAAAAGGACATTCTCAACAATGAATATATGAACTCAAAGAAACTTGCGTAGAAATAACAAGTTTAGGGTTAGAGGACTTCCTCAAGCGCAAGCTACTTAACACAATTCACGTACTTAAACACTTCCTATACACAATCAATTATAATAATCTAAATCAGTTAACACATAACTAATTCACATAAGTGGTTAACCCTCATGGTTAACTCACTCTAATTAAATAAATAATAATAATCAACTATCCCATAGTTAATTACATCACATAGGCATGCTCACATAATTAAATCAATTATGTATTTAACTAAATTATAATTAAACAATTATAATTTAAACACTTAATCTAATTATAATTACTTAAATTATAGTCATCTCTTAAATTATAAATAATTAAAATTTAAAATCAATTAAACTACATCATGCATTATAATTATACAATTTACAATTACACATGTATTAATCAATTATAATCTATAATAATCATGCATTTATTAAATTATAATTACATAAATTATAATTTAAATTAACATCTAATTGATTAAAATAATCAACTTCTATACATTATAATTTCACAAAAATTATAATTTAAATTAAATATCTACTCTTAATTATAATTAATCAAATTATAATTAAGTAACTCATTCACACTAAAACATTTATAATCTAATTAAAGTTTTCAAAATTTCTTTTATTTCTCAAATATGAATTTGTCACAATCATATAACAACATGTTATAGCAACTAGATACATTGCTCACTGTCATAACATAATTAAACTATGTTCAAAAACAACACTGCACAATTAGCTAACCTTCACTGCCTCTGCTCAAGCAACGGCGCAGCTGCGCCACCCTTTATCTTGACACCGGCGCAGCTGCGCAGGTGTCAAACCTGGGAAACTCAGCAGGCGTAGCTGCGCCACCTCTACCTTTGTTGCCGGCGCAGCTGTGTCGGAACGCGAACAGAGGCAGACAGCCACAGCACCCTGCTTCACTGTTCATCCCCCACATGCCAACAATCGACAACACATAGCAACACAGACAATGTAAAGCATACATATGCAGTAATACTAATGCTATATATATGATACTAATCACAGAATTTGTCTAACAAAAATCAAAGGTTTTAAAAACCCAATTTTGACATTTTTACCAAAAACTCATATATTTTCCAGAAACAATTTACTGTAAAAAATTTCTCCACCAATTAAACTTATAACACGTGCATTATATTCATGATTGAAGATAGCATCATAAACAATTCTAAACATGCATACTACTACATAAAATTTTCATAAACCTTCATTCTAAAACTCAACCAAAACATATGAACTCTCAAGAACATCAATTTTCTATTAAAACATATTTTAACAACCACTTGATTTCTAAAAATCCTTTATAGCATACAATCATCAATAATAACACATGAACACAATACATATACATAAAATTTATGGTTACACAACTTCCATGAAAACTCAACTTTTGACAGAGAATAAAATACAAGGAACATATAGATTGAGTTCTACAATTGTAAGAGTAAAATTATAGATTATAACCTTTTTGCTAATCGTTAGTGAAGAAGATGATGATGCTTGCTTAAGCTCTTCCTTCTCCTCTTCTTCTCTCTTCTCTAATTCTTTCTATGTTCTTTCTTTTCTCTACTCTCTTTTCTTCTTAGTTCTTAGTTAGACTTAGGATTAGAACTAATGTAGTAGATATATTATAACTGATATAATATACGTATACTAATGATATATATGTAACTGCTAATTAATTAAGATATATAATAAATACATATTATTATATAAGTTACAACTATTTAAATTTTTTTTAAAAAAAACCTTAAGGCTTGTTTGGCCAAAACAACATTATTTTTTAAAAAATAGATTATTATTACTAAGGCCATGTTTGGTAAAATGAGTTTAAAACAAGTGCAAGGACCTTGTTTGATTAAAATCATTTAAAATCCTTTTTCTTTATTTTAATAAATCATTTTAAGACATACTTTAATGTCGACATAGTACCTTTTCACGATGTCTGAATTGATAAGATGGGGAAATTCCTCCCCATCCACTTTTTACAATCTGACGGCTCCTCCTGTCAACACTTCCTTGACAATGAAAGGGCCTTCCCAGTTTGGGGTGAATTTTCCTCTGGCTTCATCTTGATTAGAGAGGATCTTCTTCAATACCAAGTCATTTTCCTTGAATTGCCTAGATCGGACCTTCTTGTTGTAGGACCGAGCAATCCTCTGTTGTTACAACTGACCATGGAAGATGGATGTCGCCCCATTCTAATCTATCAGAGATAAGTGGTGGTATCTCTCTTGTATTCATTGGTCTTCTTCCATCTGAGCATCTATAAATACCCTTAATGATTCCATTTCCACTTTTATGGGGGAGTACAACTTCCATGTCATAGACTAATGAGTAGGGGGTAGTCCCAGTAGATGCGCATGATCTTCTTTATATTCTTGTTGACTGCTTCGACAGAACCATTCATCTTGGAATGATAGATGACAAAATTAAGATGTTTGATATTAAATTTGCTGTACAATTCCTTCATTATCTGGTTGTTCAAATTCTTAGCATTGTCTGATACGATCACCTCCGGTTGTTCGTATCGACAGAATATGTTATTTTTGATGAAACCAATGATCACCTCCTTAGTGACTTTGGAAAAGGAGGAAGCTTCGACCCATTTGGTGAAGTAGTCGATCAAGGTGAAGATAAACCAATGACCATTGCTGGCGTTGGGATCTATTGGCCCAATCACATTCATCCCCCATATGGAAAAGGGCCTTGGCGAACTCATTTTATGCAGTTCATTTGGAGGAGCGTGGATGGCATTTCCATGGATTTGGTATTGATAACATCTCCTGACGTGATCGTCACAGTCGGCTTTGAGGGAAATCCAGTAATGCCCTGCTCTTAATATCTTCTTGGCAAGTAAAGGACCGCTCATATAGGGATCACAGAATCCACCGTGGACTTCATCCATAAGTCTTTGGGCTTAGTCCTTTTCTAGGCACCTTAGCAAGCCTATACCAGTATCTTTTTTATAGAGTGCATCTCCGATTAGGTAAAACTTTATGACCATTCTATGGATCCGCTTTCTTTCAGCTTGACTTGCCCTAGTGGGCGTAGATCCATCTCGCAGAAATTCTTTAATGTCCTGATATCAGGGCTGTTTGATGGGAGGTAGTTCATCAGATACTTCTCTAATGTAATTTCCATAGGCTAGTGTCTGCGCAGCTGCGCCAGTGTCAAAGCAATGTGTGGCGCAGCTGTGCCAGTACCTGAGCAGAGGCAGAAAACTTAAAGTATTTGTACAGTTTTAAAACTTAAATTGATTTGGTTATGTGTTAACATGAACCAAGATTTACAATAAGATATTATTAGTATGTATTTGGCGATATCAAAATAGAAAAGGAAGAAGGTGGTGAAAACCTTAAATTGTTATTAGTTAATTCATTTTAATCTAGTTAAAGGTTTAACTTAAGCTCTAAATTATTTGGTTATAATTTAGTGAGTATGTTATGCAATTATAGTTTGGATAATTATAATTAGAGTAAAGATTTATATTAATCTATAACTTATTAAATTATAATGAAGGTTAGTGGATTATTTGTTTAACTTAAATTATAATTTTGTGTAATTATAATTTAATTGATTAATATGTAATTATAATTTGGGATAATTATGATTAAGATGAATGTGTAATTTAAATTATAATTTATTTAATTATAGTTTAATAAATACACAATTAATTATAAATTGTAATTTGTTTATTTATGCATGAGATTGATTAATAGTTATAATTTGTTAAATTATAATTTGATTAACATAAGATGTAATTTGATTAGTTATAATTAAAGTGGATGTTTAAATTATAATTTATTTAATTATAATTTAATAGGAGTATGTAATTATTAATTTAATAGTTAATGAGGAATGAGTTAACTTAGATTGGTTAACTAACGTTGAGGATTAGCTATGTGATAACTAACTGATATTACTTAATTATATATATGTTTTGACAGTGAGTGTCAAACAAGTAAATAGAAGAGAATTAGAAAGTATAAAGTAGAAGTTACTTAAGCGTTTACTAAACGTCGCTATGAGACTAATTATGGATGTGTATGATAATACATTATGTAGGATCATAAAGCAGATTATATTAAGTTGTTTTCGATAATTGGTAATCTACGAGCCAGACAAGTCTTTCAGTTCCTATTTTCTAAGTGAACTTGATAATGAACTGTTTTAAATTGTATTGGCAAAGAGCATGCTATGTTATATATGTTGCAAGCATGAAATGTGAAAGTCAATTTATGACTACATTGATTGATTTAGGAATGTTGGTTGAGTAAGGAACTCAATCTTTATATTTGTTATATGATTAAAGCATGTATGTCATGTTACTTTAAGGTTTATGAGATATATGTTGAGCATGTTAATTATATGCTACGTGATGCATGATAACTGTTAGTTCTTGCTGAGCTGTCGAGCTCACTCTTGCAAATAACTATTTTTGCAGGTATAAGGATGCAAGGTAATGATACGTGCTAATTGATTGCTAAGGTCAATAGCGATGCAAGAATTATTTATTCTAGTTGTGTAATGTAATTGTTTCAAATGTAACGTGATTGTTAAATTGTAAGCTGAGCTATCCGATATATATGGATATTGCTTTATGAAGTAAGACTTTGTATAGTTACTTTTGTTGTGGCGATTTTTATAGATTTGAATCAAGAGATGTAATGTAAAGCTTTCGAATCAAGGTAATAAAGAAAGATTATATTAAAGTTTTTAAATACTCAACATTTTTAGTGATTTTAATATCGAATAATGATGTAAGGTCTGAATAAGGATGTATTGTTAACGACCGATGTCAAGAGTTGTATTGTATGAATTTTGGGGTCGTTACAAAAAAAAATCCATCTGGTTGTATCATACATATATTCTCCTCTAATAATTTATATTTGAGGAAGGACATCTCCACGTCCATTTGCCAAATTTAGTAATCAGCTGTAATCGCAAGTAAAATCAGAATGGCCTTGAGCATTGCTTCAAAGATTAATTTTAGATTTTATGGTCTTCTACCATTTCTCTAAGTGTCTACAACTCTTAGCCTAATCGTATATAACCGGATCATCATCCTCTATGATGCGTACCTTATCATCATCATCTATGATAAATCCATACCTCCCATGCATCTTCGGTAATATTCCAGATTTACGATTCAGTTGTGGTACAATAGGTCGATTTACAGGTTTCTCCTTCTAACTAATAGTGATTTGTGATTCTTGAACTCCTTCAAGATCTATTATCTTCCCACTAGGGTATTATTTCTATCATCCAATTGATCAAAAGGTGTTTGTTGCGAAACATGCTGCCTTCTTGGAAAAGGTGTTTATCCATGAAGGGGTCAGTGGGAGTAAGATATATCTTGAAGAAGTTCAAGAACCACAAATTACCACGGATCAAAGTCAGGTACCTGACCAAGTAGAAGAACCTACTATACCACACCTTGTTCGTAAATCTGGAAGAGTACCGAAGATACCTGAGAGGTATTGATTCGTTATAGAGGATGACGATGAGGTACACATCATGAATGATGATGATCCATTGAATTACGAACAGGCTATGAGTAATAGACTCAGGGAAATGGCTTGAAGCTATGAAATCCAAAATGGACTCCATGTATGAAAACAAAGTATGGACTTTGGTTTCACCACCTGAAGGCATTAAGCCTATTGGGTGTAAATGGGTCTTTAAAAGAAAGACAGGAGCGGACGGCAAGGTAGAGACCTATAAGGCCCGACTGGTTGCAAAAGGTTTCAAACAAAGACAAGGAGTTGACTATGATGAAACCTTCTCACCAGTAGCTATGCTCAAGTCCATTCGGATTTTGCTTGCGATTGCAGCTTATAACGACTATGAGATCTGGCAGATGGACGTGAAAACGGCCTTTCTCAATGGGAAACTTGAGGAGGATGTGTATATGACACAGCTAAAGAGATTTGTTTCAAAGGTTGGAACAAATTAAGTCTATAAGCTGCAACGATCCATTTAAGGATTGAAGCAAGCTTCTCGTAGATGGAACATTCATTTTGATGAGACAATCAAAGAGTTTGATTTTATCAAAAACGACGATGAACCATGTGTGTACAAGAAGGTTAGTGGGAGCGCAATTTCATTCCTTGTATTATATGTTGATGATATATTGCTGATAGGGAATGACATTCCTATGCTACAATCGATTAAAATCTGGTTATCTAAACACTTCTCCATGAAGGACTTGGGAGAAGCATCCTATATTTTGGGGATAAAGATCTATAGAGATAGATCTAAAAGGATGCTTGGTTTATCCCAAGGAACGTACATTGATGCGATGTTAAAGAGGTTTAGCATGGAAGATTTCAAAAGAGGTCTCATGCCGATGAGCCATGGAATACATCTCTCCAAGAAACAAGCCCCAAAGACACCTGAGGAGAGAGACCGTATGAGTAAGATCCCTTATGCTTCTGTAATACGATCTATCATGTACAGTATGATATGTACTAGACCGGATGTTTCTCATGCACTTAGTGTAACGAGAAGATACCAGTCTAATCCTGGAGAAGAGCACTGGAAGGCAGTGAAGAATATCCTAAAGTACTTAAGAAGGACTAAAGATATTTTTCTTGTCTACGGTGGGTCTGAATTAAAACTCGGGGGATTCAAGGACTCAATTTTTCAAATAGACCAAGATGACAGTAAATCTGTTTCAGGGTATGTGTTTACCTTGAACGGAGGCGCAGTAAGTTGGAAGAGTTCCAAGCAGCAAATAGTTGCTGATTCAGTAACAGAGGCAGAGTATATAGCTGCAAGTGAAGCTGCAAAGGAAGCTGTTTGGATGAAGAAGTTCATAACTAAACTTGGTGTGGTTCCTAGCATTGGAGAAGCAGTTCCCGTTTACTGTGACAACATAGGAGCAGTTGCACAGGCTAAGGAACCCAGGTCTCATCAGAAATCTAAACACGTGTTGCGGCGATTTTATTTGATCAGGGAGATCATTGAAAGAGGAGACGTCACCTTGGAGCGTGTAGACTCTTAAGACAACATTGCAGATCCATTTACTAAAGCTTTAACATAACAACAGTTTGATCGTCACTTAGAGAAGATGATTATGAGATACTATGGCGATTGGCTTTAGCGCAAGTGGGAGATTAATAGTAATGTGCATACAAGCCAATCACGAATGATGAAGCACATACTTTGTAAATAATTTTATTTATTTATTAATAAAATATTCATTTATTAAAGACATTTAATTATCTACACGGTGCTATTTTTATAATATGTAAATAACCCATAGTTTTAAGCAATGCTTTTAGAATCATGATGATGATCATGCTAATGAGATCTAAATTCTTAGAAAGCTTTAAAACTAAAATAGTTCCTAATTGTGGGATTACTAAAAAGGGGATTAGTAAATCCGGATAGATTGGTACATATGTTGCTTGCTCATTGGATGAGGATGATTGATCTCATGATTATTTATGTGGAGACACTAAAGCAAGTATGTAGGTGCTTATTGGAGAATAAGTTCACTGAACGTGACTCGCTATGGAATACCTAATGGAGTTTTACTCGCCTGTCAATAGAAATTCTTAATGTGATAGTAGTACAAGTGATCCTTGGACTTGAGATCATCATAGTATCTTGTATGTAACAAATTATACTTTGACTTATTCCTTAAGACCTTTTAAGGCATATATAGGGTATGCTTGAGTATAATGAGTTACATATGGAGATAATGAATGATCAATAAAGAATCTACCACCTCTAGTAAAAGAGGAGATATGTCCTATGTGAGTCGTTAAATGATAACCCAGGAATCCATGGCCAAGGTGGAATGAAATTAGAAAGGAGTTTCTAATTTGCATTATTTGGAGTTGTGCATTTTCTAATCGAAATACATATAATTAAATAAAATAAGACTTGACAGTAAATCCATGTCTTATATTTAATTGGGACATTGTATGGTAGAAGGATTGAATTGTACGGTAACTATTTTACTCACAGGTTCTTTTATGATTAATGTTGAAATCTATATTATCTGGAAAGTCGTTGATCGCTAGGGAGGCTTATCCCTATTGTAGAATACATATTATTTATTTAAATAGATTATTAGTTTAATTTATTTATTTAAATAAGATTAGAATTGTTCTAATTTATTTATTTACAACCGGTTTAATATGGAGAACCTAAAGGGTCACACCATAAAAGGAAGAATAATTATTTAAGAAGATAATGGCATAATTGTAATAATGCATTAAGTTTAATTAATTTAATCTATGGTGATAGAATAAATTAAATTGTTTAATACTTATTATTTAATATTTTAGAAATATTAAATATAAATTAATAAGAGGAGTCTTATTAATATTATTATTTTAATTTCTAAAGTAGTTTAGTAATTAATTTAATATTAGTACTCTCATTTATTCCTAATAAGATTAAGAGACAAATTAATTAAATAAATTTAATTAATTATTCCCAATGTGGTGGGAAGCTTAAATTAATTAAAGGAGTTTAATTAATTAAATTAAATCCCATGTCTAATAGGATTAGAAGGGTTGACCAATATCTATATAAGAGGAGTCTAATAATAGATATTAGTTGATGCAATTCTAATTGTTGGAGAGTACTCCTTTTCTATAGAGGATAGAAAACTAAGCCAACCACCCTCCTTCTTGATAATTCATCTTCCTTGGTGGATCACCTCTAGAGGCAAAATACTTGGGTGGCTAACGTTGATCAAAGGAAGGAATGAACTCGTACCTGTGGAAGCTTCGTTCTACAAGGGTATGATTCCATAACTTCTTATTAATCGTTTTAAATTAATAATTTGCATAAAGGATGATCCAGGTAATGGTTTTGTAAAAAAATTTTAAACTCTGATATTCCACGCTTCCGCTAATTTTTGCAATTTGATTACGTCACGATTTCTTACAAACCCAACAAAATTCGACAGTCAAATCAACCCTGATCTCAATATCGAGCCATCATATCACCCCGATCTCAAATCGGGCCATCAGATCAACCCCGATCTCAAGATCGGGCCATCATATCAACCCCGATCTCAAATCAGGACATTATATCAACCCCGATCTCAAATCGGGCCGTCAGATCAACCCCGATCTTAATATCGGGCCATCATATCAACTCCGATCTCAAATTGGGCCATCAGATAAATCCTGATCTCAATATCGGGCCTTCAAATCAACCCCGGTCTTAATACCGAGATGTCAACTCAACCCCGGCCACCAATACTAGGATAACCCCAGCCTCGATCACCAATTTGAGGAGGTCAACTCAACCCCAATCTCAACCCAGGAGGTATAGGTCAGCCCCGATCTCAACCCGGGAGGTACAGGTCAACCCCGGTCTCAACCCGGGAAGTGCAGGTCAGCCCCGGTCTCAACTCGGGAAGTCAAGCCAACTTCGGGAACAAACCTGAAGCCTCACGACATCTCCAGAGGAAATTTTGGAATGATCAAGTCAGCCCCAGAGACAAAACTGAGGACAAAAAGACTCGAATGGGATCTAAGTCTTAGAAATAACTCCCGAAAGTCAACTGAAGGCCATGCCGACACTAAAGGAAACCCCGGGAGGGGCAAAATAGTCATTTTACCAACCACGAGCCGATTCAGTCAAAATTAAATCGAATTATTGCCACCAAGCTCAAAACAAACCATAACGATGATCCCGAGTGTAAACAGTGCAAGATAACTCAACGGACAAACTATGGGGAATCGAAGACCTGGTTATGAACTCGTCTTCTTGGACCCGAAAAATGTTTTACCCCCTGTCATTGTGACACTCTCAGCGAGGGCTTTCCGGAAAGGAACAGTACGCCTCAAACGGACGCTCCGATCAAAAGTTAGAAAGTTTCAACTTCGACCTCGTGTTGCTCGGAGTGCACGTACTTCGAGACAACTGAACCTGACACATGGGCCCCACCAGGGGAGCCGAACCTCTACCTACGGCAGCAACAGGTAGAGCAAAGGCTCCCTACCCTATATATATGAGGTAACCCCCCTTCATTTTAAAAAAAAAGAAAAAACGCTTCGAACCTCTGCCCGTGTGGTTTTCTGTCCAATTTCTTGTCTTCCAAACCCAAATATTTTCACTCTAACACGTAGATATATCCACATACTAACACATATCAAAAAATAACCAGTAGATTTGGACGTTAAAGGCCTACGATTTGGCAAAAAGCCCGTGTAGCAGTCCATTGTGACTATTTTTATGATCAGCAAGTTAATACTACTACTTCGCACTTTTATACACTTGCATGTTAAGTTTTGTTTTCTAAATATGTTCGGAACTCAGTTCCGTGGCCGTTTTCGTTAACTTTTGGTATATTTTTGTACATAAACGCATTTTCTGGCATTTCTACAACTCGGATTGACGATCCGTCGCTTCCAGCAGCTTTTAAATACTTGCATCTCCGTACTGAGCAGCTTCGCCGGACTGGGTTATCTTCCCAGTGCGGGTTTGGATTTTTATTTGTATATATTTAACTGTATATATACTAACTTTTTAATTTTGTCAAGCTCGGATGTCAAATTCGAAGTAGTTTACTACTTTTATATATAAATATGCATATATAAGCAGCCTTCACCACCACTGGGTTCTGTTTCCAGTCTTGGTTGACTACGTTTCTATCTTTATATATATTTATATATTTCAGTTTGGCCTGGATCATTCTGTGTCCTTTATACTATTTTTTGCACCCTTCACCATTACTGGTTATCTTTCCAGTCCCTGGTTGACTACTTTTCTGTACATTCACATTTCAGTTCGGCCTGGATTATTCTGTGGCCTTTTTACTACTTTTATGTATAAATATGTATATATAAGCACCCTTGACCACCACTGGGTTCTCTTCCCAGTCTTGGTTGACTGCTTTTATGTCAATATATATATATATATATATATATATATATATATGTATGTATATATATATATTTTAATTTCAGTCACGGCACCGGTGTGAAAACCCATCGCCCTTTATAGCTTGCGTATATATAATTATATATATATATATATATATATATATATTGCTTTACTCGCTTTATTAAATTATTGCTTTCAATATTCATTTTATATGAATCGATACTGACATATCTGTGGGCGAACTAGATTTATTTAAATCTCGCCAACTCTGCCTTTCAAACGGTTCAAAATCGGTACGGACGGAACCTGGAAGCTAGAATGGCTGAGATTTATTTAAATCTAGAATTTTTCTAGTTTCAGTTATAAAAGCAACCTCGCGGCCCTTAGATAGCTATCTAGTGGGAATGAGACGCTTCGGCCACGTGCGAACCAGGATTTACTTAATGAATCCTTGGTTTCGGTGACATTTGGGATATATTTCTTTTTCTGTACAAATTTGAACTATGCAAGTTTATTGGCTACTCATATGTGAGCCTAGGAATCGTGGGATTCATGATCAAACTGATCAGAATCTAATTCCCACGATGGATAAACTCCACTTTACAGATGTACCCTGCCAATTTTTCTGTAAAAAATGTACGTACAAAAGACCTTAAAACGGTTATTCGGATTTAAGGTCTCAACATAGTGAAAATATGGTTTTCCTTGTCAGCTTCCCTCCGATGGTTTTCATGCCCATGAGGAGACCGACACTTGTATATACTTTGTGGTCGAGGATGCTTCGTAGCCCGACAAATCACCATTCAAATACAAGCCTTAAGGCTATAAAGATAAAAATGGAAGTATCAACATGCTTCAATTCCTATGTTAGCGTAAGGGTTTGATAACCAGCTTTCAAAACATCATTTTTAATTCAATCAAAAACTTTTTGAAATACAAATAAAACCTTTCGTATATAGGTTCAACGAAGCAAAGCACTACTTTCAATTAATCAATCAAACACACGCATTTCAATTTTAAGGGAATATTAAAAAGCTGCTGTACCGTGTTTACACGAAAGTCGTGGGGTGCCTAACACCTTCCCCACACTTAACCAAGCCCCCAAGCTCAAAACTTTGTTTTCAAAGATCAAGTTTCGACAGTGTCCAGCAATTAGGCCTCTTTCAAACAAAACTCGGTTGAGTTGGTAGAACCATTTCAAATCTACTAACTGGCGACTCTGTAAAACGTTCAATCGTCGACATGATACATGTTGGCCTTTTCCTAAAAAACCCTTCAAAATCTTTTTTAAAATAAAAGAGTAAGGGTATAGATAACTTAGGAAGAGAGAAAGATTCGGGTTGTGACCTGACCTGCGAATTTTTTCCCAACGTCGACACAGCTGATGCTATATCAGTCTCCAACCACGCTGAGTACTCTGGAGAACAATCCGAATGGCTAGTCTAGAAATCAGCCCTCTCTCTATGAGTCCAACACTCATAAATCCTGATCAGGTCTGCTGACGACATAGAAGAAGCTAACATTCGCTTATCAATAGCCCCCTTAAAATGGTGCATGCTCTGGAACTTATCAAACTGACCCATAACTGCCAGAGGATGATAAGTGGTCACTCCCCTCAATCCCGCTAGAGGCAAGTAGTCCATGCCAGATGCATGGGTGATAAAGCTATAGGGGGAGACTAGCCCTGAACAGGGCAGAATCGAAAAAAGATGCACAATATCGGACATAAAAGTTGACCAGGTCTCTACATCTGAACACTCCGCCGTCTAAAAAGAGTATGATAGGGCTATCTCATGGGTGAAACAACACCTCTGGTGTCTGAAAAAGCTAATCGGGAGCAAGTGAGACATGAGCCACACGTACAACAAGACAGAGCTACCTCTGAAAAACCCCTCTGGATGGGTACGGCAGTAGGTAGCTGACCTCAGTGTCTCAGCTAATATCATCGACAGAATGGTGCAACCCTGTCTAAGGGCCCGAATCACGACCATCAATTCGACGTCCAAGTGGTTTAAGGGTAGCGGCATATAAACATAGGCCACGATGCAGATCAACAAGACGTCTACACGGGCAAGCTGCCACTCATCTACCAAAATGATAAAATCCCTAGAATGATGCTCAAAGCTGTCTAGCAGGTTGAAGCGATCGACTAGAAAGTTTATGGATAGCACATGTCCTGCAATAATCTCTTGAGTGATAACTCGGCGTCTCAAACCCGACATAGTCATAAATGGTCTCCGCATTCCTCTAAGGTAGGAGTCAACTCGTGGAGACCAAAATGGAAAACCTGTCGATCAGGTATCTAGCATGATAAGATGCCATCCACAAACCCATACAGAACCTAAAAAGCTAAAAGGGCTAGAGAATGCCCTAGCATCTGGTCTGCTGTCCCTCTGGCTATGAGGGGCAGACTGTCATACCACGACTGCAATAAAGATGCCACCGCGGACGGTGGCAAGTGCTCAAAATGACTGACAGTGGACGATGATATATGTATCACCGTATCACAAGACCATCCAGAGGTCAAATCTGAACTCATCTGTCTAAGTGCATATCCATGACATAATACATGCATAATGACAATGATAAACATGATGCAATAGATAAGAAATATAATGCATGACTAGAATAAACTATCTACTGTAAACACATCTCTGTCTGCTAATAAAGTGCAAAATAAAAGTACAGGGATATGGGGCACAACCCCCCAACTACTAACAGTGGCCTATCAAAATGGGGCACAGCCGCCCAACAGCCAAAATAGTGGCCGACCAAAAGATATAGCTACAATAACTATCTAAAAAGATCTAAAATGTCTACACTCAGGTGGTTAACCTGCTCCATCTCCTCCGTGGACACAAAGTCTTGGCCATCAGGAATGTCAGGGCGGTACAAGGGAGGATTAGCCCTTGTATAACTGCTGGAAAATGGACCTGAAGAGGGGCCCGCTCTGAAGCCAGACGGATCAAAAGAAGATGCCTCTAATGGATCTCAACCAAGATGCCTGATAAATAAATGAGCTCTCTCCAACTGCTGGGTCAGTCCTGTAATCTGGTCCAAGTGAGTGGGCTCCCTGAGGCAAGCTATCCAGTTTGTCATCATCGAGGACCCCAACACTATATCTGCCATACATTGGGTGGCACAAGTCTGAGCCCTAATAGTGTGAGGACTCCACCAGCTGTTGAATGCCTTCTGGCTATATGGACCCTCTGACAGGGTGAAGTCATCTATTCCCTCCATCAGAATATCTATGAGCGGCTGAATGTGGATCTGCCCCGTGATGCTCCATATAGCACGCTCTCCTAAATAGAGCTCCCAACCTCCCTCTGTTAAAAAAGGGACTCTACGGGTCGACAATACAAACTCCTGTCTAGTGGTGAAACCGCCCTCAAACCTGACTGCCAAATTGTTTTAGGTATATGGTACCCACGATATCGATCCTGCTATCAAAAGCTTAAGCTGCAGGCGGGAATGGGTGAATCCCTCATCTACAGGGACCTCCGTCAGTGTGGAGTGATGCCAACGTCGTCCCCTGGGATAAGTCTCCAGGCCTAAAGTGGTAGTGAGACGAAGGCAAGGAAGCCTCTTATATGCCCTGAACTGGCCATGCAAAATATTAAAAGTCCTTAGTGACCAAGATTGACAAATGTAAATGCAAATATCAAAAAGGTACAAGAAAGATATACTCACCAGCAGAAATGGGTAGAACCCTAACCAAGCCTCCGTCACACCTTTCGAGGGCATGTGCATGCCTTGGAAAAAATAGGCAAAAATGTACGTACCCCAATTAAAGTCACTAAGGCGCTCAACATGTCGAGTGGCGCTAACCAGGGCAAAGGACACCATCGCAGAGCTGTCCACCAGAAAACAACCCCTAATAATCACTAGAAACAATCGTCGTAGGATGCGATCCCTAACCCTCTGATCATCAGGCAGAGGCTCAAGCAAAGCCCCAACCTGGGTATCTATTCTCAAGGGACCAGATCGGACCGTCCGACCCTTGATCTCCGTCGCAGGAACTCCCAACAGGGATCGAACGGTAGTGGGTGTAATGTCAGCCACGACAGGTACTAGCTCACCCTCAAACTCTATCCCGGTGATGAACCTCTAGTCCATTAGGGTCATCATCACCTCACAGTCCAACAAGTGGAGAGACTGAGTCTGGTGGAACCAGCGCTCAGATAAAGCCCTCATAAAACCCCAGGGGCAACGATGGGGAATAATAGAAAAGAACGTCTGAAACCCCCATGTGTCAACAATGTCCCTGTAGTCCTAGTGCAGAGTGTGATACAGAGAATGCACATTAAACTAGTTCCCTCAAGGCTGCGTAAAGCCGGGAACCTACATCAAAATCCAACCCATGTCAAAAACCAGTTCCTCGAGAATGGCAAAAGGAAGAGAGAAAATCCAGAAATAGAAAAAGCTTCAGTCACCTCGTCGGCGTGGAGGAACCTCGAGGGATGACGACTCAAATCTCCCAGCAGATCCTGGACTAGCACGAAAATGCCTGGGAGCTCCGTACGTGGGGCATGAGCTGGGGCAGGAGTAGCAAATGGAGCATCCTCATCGTCTATATCGACCGGTGGCTCATCTTGGGCCGGACAAATCACTGACTCCGCTTACCTACGAGGCGGCTGGGCTGGACGTGGCTGTGGAACATCAGAAGCTCTCCTCCGCTTAACGCCTGAAACGACCCTGCTGGCACTACCAGGTTGATCTCGATCTATAGCCGGGATAAAGTCTCCAAATCACCTCAGAAAGGGTATGGCAAGCCTAAAACATGTGGTTTATTAATTTAAATCAGTACTTTATGCATTTCTAAGTCCTAAAACATGCATGGGTTAATTAAAAATCCCCAGTAGAATCAAAACTACATGTTTTTCAAAAGCTAAATCCTAAAAAAATGCATGGGTCAGTCAAAAATCCTCAGTAGAGTCAAAACTGCATATTTATTAAATGCTCGTGCTTTTGAAAAAAAATTCGTCAGAGTCTCCTTTGTAAAATGGACTATCCGCATGCACATAGGCATGTCTAGGTGGCCATTCAGTAGCACACATTTCCAAAAATAGAAACAGTTTATATTTATGAAAAAAATATAAAATAAACTTCACATGGTAACCAAATTACCATGGACATTTTTAGTTGAAAATCCAGGCTCGCTAGGCCTCAAAAAGGATGAGTAAACTGATCAAAAAGAGTTAAAATTGACTGTCTCAGAATCTAAATTTTCTTATATCAAAACGTGCATTGAAGTAAAATATGCATACTTATGAATTTAGAAAAATTTTAGCAGGTCATATAGGCACATATTTTTGATACATTGCGTTTGAAAGCACCATGCGTGGTTTACATACTTCTACCGGTCAACACTTGAAAAGAAAGGATCTAAATGTTACCTGAGATGTGCAGAATGCGTAGCCGCTGACAGAATCTAAAACAAGCTGCCCGAACTCCGTAGATCTGAAAAAGAAAATTGGATTTCTATAGAAACTCAAAACTAAAAATGAACATATGAGCTCCCCGCTACCCAATATAAATCCGCAAGAAGGAGCGGGCCCACCTACGGTTGCCGCACCCCTACCTACGGCTCCCCAGGGTGGGCACCGCCCCCTCCGGCTCGGTCCAGTTTGAGTTGAAACGGAGTTTGTATGAGCTGAAAAGTCAAATCTGAGAAAAAATCGCTAAGCGATTGAGCGGTTTGTCCGAAATCCTGCGTTTAAGCAGCGGATTACTGACAGAGATGGGAACTTCATGAAAGCCATTGGTATTCATCCCGAAGCAATGTACGGGGACCAATGATGAAAACTGCTAAAAAACTGCTAAAAACTGCCTAAAACTGCCACTTTCTAAGCATTAGGTATTGACCGGTGACAGTTCAGTCGTTGGCATAACCCCAGCGAAGCGTTGGGTACTGACCGATGACAGGTCAGCCATTGGCAAAACCCAAGCGAAGCGTCGGATACTGAACGATGATAGTTCAGCCGTTGGCACAACCCCAGCGAAGCGTCGGGTACTGACCGAAGACAGTTCAACCGTTGGCACAACCCCAGCGAACCGTCGAATACTAACCGATGACTGTTCAACCATTGACATAACCCCAGCAAAGCATTGGGTACAGACCGGTGATAGTTCAGCCATTGGCACAACCCCAACGAAGCGTCGGGTACTGACCGATGACAGTTCAACCGTTGGCTCAACCCCAGCGAAGCGTCGGGTACTGACCGATGACAATGCAGCCGTTGGCATAACCCCAGCGAAGCGTCGTATACTAATTGACAATAGTTTAGCCGTTGGCTCAACCCTGGCGAAGCATCAGGTATAGACCGGTGATAATTTAGCCGTTGGCAAAACCCCAACGAAGCGTCAGGTACTGACCGATGACAGTTCAGTCGTTGGCTCAACCCCAGTGATGTGTCCGGTGATGACCGATGATAGTTCAGCCGTTGACACAACCCCAGCGAAGCATCGGATATTGACCGATGATAGTTCAGCCATTGGCACAACCCCAGCGAAGCGTCAGGTACTGACCGATGATAGTTCAGCCATTAACTCAACCCCAACAAAGCGTCGGGTACAGACCGGTGACAGTTCCGCCGTTGGCACAACCCCAGCGAAGCGTCGGGTATCGACCGATGATAGCCTAACTCTAATAACCTATCATCGATATCCTACCTGTAATCGCCTGACAGTGCTGCCCCAAAGGTTATTATGAATGACAGTATAACCAGCAGAGAATGACATGAACATTCAATGATAACCCTAACCCCTCATAGGCATCTAACAGTCATCACATATCATGCCATGCATTACCTTGCCTTTGCATTTGCATTTCTAGTGTCTAGAAATCTTTATCATGTTCATTCCACTGCATTGCATGAACATGATAAAGAGGGGCATCTATAGACACTCAAAATTTTGTTCCCATGTTACTAACACTGTAGGAGGGCAAAACTATCTTTTCAACTCAACGTCGGTCTTAATACCGGGCCATCAACTCAACCCTGGTCTCAATACCGGGCCATTAACTCAACCCCAGTCTCAACCCCAGAGGTACAAGTCAGCCCCGGTCTCAACCCGGGAGGTAAAGATCAACCCCGGTCTCAACCCGGGAGGTATAGGTCAACCCCAATCTCAACTCGGGAGGTACAGGTCTACACCGGTCACAACCCGGGAGGTATAGGTCAACTGCGGTCTCAACCCGAGAGATACAAGTCAACCCCGGTCTCAACCTGGGAGGTACAGGTCAGTCTCGGTCTCAACCCATGAGGTATAGGTCAGCCCCGGTCTCAACCCGAGAGGTACAATTTAGTCCCAATCTCAACCCGGGAGGTACAGGTCAGTTCCGGTCTCAACTTGGGAGGTACAGGTCAGTCCCGGTCTTAACCCGGGAGGTACAGGTCATCCCCGGTCTCAACCTAGGAGGTACAGGTAAACCCCGATCTCAACCCGGGACGTATAGTTTAACCCCGGTCTCAACCCGAGAGGTACAAGTCAGCCCCGGTCTCAACCCGGGAGGTACAGGTCAGCCCCGATCTCAACCCGGGAGGTACAGGTCAACCCCGGTCTCAACCCGGGAGGTACAGGTCAACCCAGCTCTCAACCTGGGAGGTACAGGTCAAACCCGATCTCAACCCGGGAGGTACAGGTCAACCCCGATCTTAACCCGGGAGGTACAGGTCATCCTTTGTCTCGACTCGTGAGGTACAGCTAAGCCCCGGTCTTAACTCGGGAGATACAGGTCATCCCCGATCTCAACCCAGGATGTCAGATCAACTTTGAAAGAAACCTTGAAGCCTCACTACATCTCCATAGGAAAACCTGGAAGAACCAAGTCAGCCTCAGAGTTAGCTATGAGGACAAACTGAATCGGCTGGGATCCAAAACCTCGAAGACAATGTCGGGAAGCCAGCCGAAGGCTATGCCAGCACTAAAGGCGTAAAACAATTATTTTACCAACTTGAAGCCGATTGGATCAAACTCAAGTCGAATTGAGGCCACTAAGGTCAAAACGAACCATAACAATGATCCCGAGTGGAAATAGCGTAAGACAACTCAACGGATAAACTGCGAGGAATCAAAGACTTGGTTATACTCATAAAATGATTTATCCCATATCATTGTGACACTCTCGACGAGGGCTTTCTGAAAATGTACAGTATGCCTCAAACGGATGCTCCGATCAAAACTTAGAAAGTTTCGAATCTGATCTGGTATTGTTCAGAGTGCACGTACTTCAATGCAATGGAACCTACCATGTGGGCCCCACCACATGGAACTGCACCTCTACCTGCGGCCGCCGCAGGTTGAGCTGCTTCTCCCTGGTCTATATATAAGAGGTGACCCCCAGCTTATTTTAAAAAAAACGCTCAGAACCTCTGCCCGTTTGGTTTCTCAAAAATATTCTTGTCTTCCAAACCCAAATTTTTTCACTCTAACATGTAGATACACCCACATACTACCACATATCAAAAATTAACCGGTAGAAACAAACATTTAAAGCCTACGATTTGGAAAAAAAGCCAGTGTAGCAGTCCATTATGAGTATTTTTATGATCAGAAAGTTCATATTACTTCATTGCACTTTTATACACTTGCACGTTAAATTTTACTTTCTGAATATGCCCGGAACTTAGTTCCTTAGCCGTTTTTGCTTACGTTTTCAATATTTTAGTACATAAACGCATTTTCTGGCATTTCTACTACTCGGATCATCGATCTGTCGCTTCTAACAACTATTATCTACATATATCTTCTTTTCTAGCAACTTCGTCAGACTGGGTTATCTTTCCAGTCCGGGTTTGGCTTTTTAATGTGTATATTTAACTACATATATACACTAACTTTTCAATTCTGTCTAGCCTGGATGTCAAATCCGAGGTAGTTTACTGCTTTTATATATATAACTAAATATATATATATATATATATATATATATATAATTTTTCTGACTTATTTGGGCCTTGATTTATACTTCGTGGCCTTTTTATTGCTTTAATATATATATTAACTATATATACATATTATTTACATTCCAGTTTGGCCTGGATCATTTTGTGGCCTTTTTACTGCTTTTATATATATATATATTTACATTTCTGTCCGGGCAAATGATAGAATGTCCATCACCCTTTACCGATTTTATATATATATATATATATATATATATATATATTATCCAGCCTAGATCATTCCGTGGCTTTTATACAGCTTATATATATATATATATATATATATATATACATTCCAGTTCGGGCCATGGAGTGAAAACCCACCGCCCTTTACCGCTTATATATATATATTTCAATTCCGTCCAGCCTGGATTACTCCGTGGGTTTTTACAGCTTTTATAAATATATAAATATATTTTCATTCCAGTCCGAGCCTCTGAGTGAAAACCCATCGTTCTTTACCGTTTATATATATATATATATATATATATATATATCAATTTTGTCTAGCCTGGATTACTCCGTGGCTTTTTACAGCTTTTTATAAATATATATATTTCCATTCCAGTCCGGGCATCGAAGTGAAAACTCATCGGCGTTTACAGTTTATATATATATATATATATATATATATATATATATATATATATATTTCCATTATGTCAAGCCTGGATTACTCTGTGGCTTTTTACAGCTTTTATAAATATATATATTCATTCCAGTCCAAACACCGGAGTGAAAACCCATCGCCCTTTACATCTGTCGTATAAATATATATATATATATATATATTGCTTTACTCATTTTGATTAAATTATTGCTTTAAATATTCATTTGATGTGAATCGACACTAACATTTCTCTGGGCGGACTAGATTTCTTTAAATCTCACCAACTCTAGCTTTCAAATTATTCAAAATAGGTCCAGACAGAACCGGAAAGCAAGAATGGCTGAGATTTATTTAAATCTAGCAACTTTTCTAGTTTCAGTTATGAAAGCAACCTCGCGTCCCTTAGATCGCTATCTACTAGGAACGAGACGCTTCGGCTATATGTGAGTCAGGATTTATCGTTGAATCCTTGGTTCTGGCGACATCTAGATGTAAATATATATTTATGTACATTTTTGAACTGTGCAGGTTTTTATTGGCCTCCCTCTGTGAGCCTATGAATCGTGAGATTCATGATCAAACTGATCAGAATCTAATTCCCACGATGGACAAATCCCACTTTACAAATGTACCCTGTCGGTTTTTCTGTAAAATGTACATTCGAAAGACCTTAAAGCGGTTATCTGTGTTTAAGGTCTCAACATAATGAAAAAATGGTTTGTAGTGTCAGAGTCACTCTGATGGCTGTCATGCCCATGAGAAGACCGACACTTGTATATATTATGTGGTCGAGGATGCTTCGCATCCCGACAATCACCATTCAAATTAAGCCAAAAGGCTGAAAAAGATAAAACAGAAGTATCAACATGCTTCAATTCTTATGTTAGCGCAAGGGTTAGAAAACCTGCTTTTAAAACATCATTTTAATAATCTTGTCTAAAAGAGAGACATTTGCAAATCAAATCAAACCCTTCGTATATAGGTTCAACGAAGTACGTCCCTACTTTCAATCAATCAAACATAGGCCCAATTTCTTCCAGCATTCACACACACACACATTGAAGATTTTAAAAAAATATATTAAAAAAATGTGGTACCGTGTTTTCACGGGAGTTGTGGGGTGCCTAACACCTTCTCCACACTTAACCAAGCCCCCGAACTCAAAACTTCAGTTTCAAAGATCAAGTTTCGACAGTGTCCAGCAATTGGGTCTCCTTTTAAACAAAACTTGGTTGAGTTGGTACAACCATTTCAAAATTCCAACTGGTGACTCTGTAAAACGTTCAAATCGTCGACATGATACATATTGGGCTTTTCCTAAAAAACCCTTCAAAACCTTTTTCACAATAAAAAGAGTAAGGGTAGACAAAACTTAGGAAGAAAGAAAGATCTGGGTTTGACTCGACCCGAATTTTTTCCCGACGTCGACATTATTAATCCTTTAATAATATTTTATTCACTTTCTAATATTATTACTCATTTAATAATATTTTAATCCCTTATTAATAATATTAATTATTTAATAATATTTTATTCACTTAATAATATTTTAATAAATATTTAATAATATCTTAACCATTTATAAATATTATTAATCATTTAATAGTATTTTAATCAATTAATAATATTATTAACCATTTAATAATATTTTAATTTAACTTTAATCTAATATTATTAATCATTTAATAATATTTTAAATCATTATCTAATATAATTAATCATTTAATAATATTTTAATCTAACATTTATTAATAACATGTTAATCTAATATTATTAATTTTTTTAATAATATTTTAATCATTTATTAAACTTATAAATAATTTATTTTAATTGTTTACCATTTACTAATTACATTATTTAACAATCCTAAAATGCCATAAATATAACCGATTTTAATAAAACTCCTTGTACTATACATGAAATAATTTTAACATTATAATTGTTTATAAAATGAATATTCATCAACTATATTTAAAATAAATTGAGCATTATAACTGCTTATAAAATGAATATTCGACTATTATATTTGAGATAATTTCAGCATTATAACTGCTTATAAAATGAATATTCTTACTAAATACAAGAAAATTGGACATAGTAACTATTGATAAAAGTATATTTTTCACTTTATAAGAGAAATAAATCGGACATTATAACTACTTGTAAATAGAACTTTTGTACTATATACTTAAAATAATTTGGGCATTATAACTGATTGTAAAAGTATATTTTTACTAAATATATAAAGAAAAATAAAAATAATAACCACTAGAGTAAATATCTCTTGAAGTTGCAAGCTTTAACTGATTTTTTGCAATCTTACAAGAACTCTCTCTTTCTAATTCTTGATTATAACTTTGCTTTGTAAATTGGTGAAGAACTAATGAACTTAGCTCTCTTTTTATAGGAAAACATAGTTTCGATAATTGCACGTTAGGGGCTCGGCTTATTACAGTTTACACCTGACTTATTAAAGTTTGATACCAAGGTTAATTACACTTTAGTACCTCATTAATTTCACCTTAGTCCCTCAAAATATCATCCACTAGGTGACATCATCATGATGACATCATCTTTGTGTTTCTTTAAGACTGATGTCATGGTTACATTATGCTTGCATCATCTGTGTTTCTTTAAGGATGATGTCATGCTTACATCCCGCTTACATCATCTCTTCTCTGATTGGTCGATTTAAGTTCACATGGATTGGTTTTATTTTAATTACTAAATTTAGTTTATTAAAAGAAAAGAAAATGGTATTTTGGTTATTTCACACATAAAAGGGCATTTTGGTCATTTCACAAATAATTCTAAGGGTAATTTAGTTATTTCACATATTTCTCTTAAATTGTAATCCTGTAGATTTGCTAATTAGCATTAGGGTTTGCAAATTAGGGTTAGGGTTTCCAAATCTTGAATTAGGGTTTCTTAATTATCATTATGGTTTTCCCTAATTAAGTTTACTAATGCTAAATCACATCTAATCAATACTTACCATTAATCACATAATGCAAATACACATAATCTTAAATACAATTATAATAATAAATGTATTAATATTCAAATCCATATTCGTAATTCAAATTAGAATTTTGATCAGCTATTCATCTTTGCCACATTTAAATCTATTTGTCAATTTAAAATAAATAAATTGACTAACTTACTAAATTCATACCATACATGCTCAAAGTAATAATAATAACAATAATGATAATAATAATAATAATAAATTTATTTGTAAAATATATAGTCGTATAAAATTCTCGGTCCTTACATAGCGACCCCGTTGACCAATCTAACAAGGAAGCTAGTAAAAATTGTTTGGATGGAAAAGTGCGAAGAAAGTTTCAAGGAATTAAAGAAGAGGTTGAGCGAGGCGCCTGTATTGTCATTACCGGATGATGATGAAGGTTTCATAGTGTATAATGATGCATCACACAAAGGTCTTGGCTATGTGCTAATGCAACATGGCAAGGTCATTGTGTATGTGTCACGACAGTTGAAGGATTACAAAAAGCGATACGCTACCCATGACTTGGAGTTAGCGACGGTAGTTTTTGCATTGAAGATTTGGAGGCATTATTTGTATAGAGAAAAATGTGAGATATATACGGACCACAAAAGACTAAAATATATCTTCACATAAAAGAAGTTAAATATGCGACAAAGGACGTGATTGGAATTAATCAAAGATTACGACTGTGAAATTATTTATCAGCTGGGGAAGGAAAATGTGGTAGCCGACGCGTCGAGTAGGAAAGGAAGGGAGAAGTTGTTTGTGCTGACAGCTCATGAGGAGTTAATAGAGGAAATGGAAAGACTGGAAATAGAAGTGAAGGAACTCCGGGAGTCCGAAGAGAAGTTGTTCGTAATAGGAGCTCGTCTGACGTTGTTGGATAGAGTGAAGGAATCATAGGAGACGGATGGAGAGTGCGAGAAGGTAAAGAAAGGGATAGTACAAAATGAGGAAGAAAAGTTCAAGATAGATAAGTACGGTATATTGAGATTAGAGGATGGAGTATGGGTGCCGACCGTAATCAAATTGAGAGAGGAGATTTTGCACGAGGAGCATAATACGACATATTCTGTTCACCTAGGAAGCATAAAAATGCATTGGGATCTTTAACAACAATTTTGGTGGCCCAACATGAAATGAGAAGTTGAAGAGTACGTTAGTAGATGCCTTACCTGTCAACAAGTAAAAGCAGAGCACCAGAGGCCAAGCGGTTTACTTCAACCTTTAGAGATACCATAGTGGAAATGGGAGCACATTACGATGGACTTCGTGGTGGGACTTCTGTCACGCAGAAGGGTAATGATGCCATTTGGGTTATCATGGATCGACTAACAAAGACAACTCATTTTCTACCAATAAAGATTCGATTCGATTTAAATCAGTTAGCGAAGTTGTATGTAAAGGAAATCGTGTCGCGACATAGAGTGCCGGTGTCAATTTTCTCTGATCGAGATCCGTACTTCACGTCAAATTTTTGGAAAACCTTGCAGTAGAGAATTGGAACATAGTTAAGATTGAGCACTGCTTATAATCCACAAACTGACGGACAGAGTGAACGAACTATACAAACGCTTGAGGATATGCTGAGAGTTTGCGTAATGGATTTCAAAGGGAATGATAAGTGGTTTTATTGACCACTTATTCAGATACTTTTCAACTCATTTTGTGGCTTAAACTCAAGTAATCATGTGCGTTTAATGTGTTTTTCCGTTGTTTTGAGCTTTTCAGGTTTAGGAACTCTCTTGGCAATTATTGAGCATTAAAGGATCAAAGATCGCTTAAATGGGGCAAGGAGCTAAAATGAGCTTAAAGTATAAGGATGGCATGGAATGAAGTTATAATAGAGCGAGGCTACGAGGCTGCAAGATGGCAAGAGAGCATGGACAGAAGCTGAGTGCAGCCTGCACCAGCAAGTAACCAGCAGCAGCAGATTTTCCAGGGCCGCGCCTGGAATAGGCCTGGGGCGAGCGCGGCTGCGCCAGTCTCTAGCAGGAAAATAGTTGACTTTTCATTTGGCCAGACGGGAGAGGCTTTCAAGGGGGAAAAAGAGCAGCATTTAAGACAGCCTCCATTAGGGAGTTCTCCCTTAGCTTAGCCCTAATTCCTTTCTTCCTTTCCTATACATTTCTTGTGTAATCTAGGAGTAGTTTAGTGTTAGATTAGGGTTTAATTAGTTAGTTAGATTCTAGGGTTAGGTTAGTGTTGAAGATTGAAGCAAGTGATTGTATTCAAAGATCCAAGCTTGGAGAGAAGAACAAAGATTTGCATTTGTCTATCTCTTAACTCTCTTTGCTATCATTTTGTATGTGGATAATGTATCATCAACTTGTGGATAATATATTTGGGTTGTCTATGTCTTCAATTATATTTGGAGGTTCTAATGGAACCTAATGAGTAGTTAATGTTGATTTCCCTTCCCTATTGGTTATAATTGATTGCTATGTGCTTGTCTATTGCGATATATGCTTCCATTTCGTAATTGAGTCGCGACCAATTAATGTGATAACCTATGTGGGTTCAAAAGATGAAATATAGGTTTAGATCAAATCGCGATAGCGGGCGATTGTAGGTTCACATGGCGTTGGACTTACGATTTGTGTTTAGGATAGACATATACCGAAGCGCCGGTCGTAGTAAATAGAGGATTTGACCTAAAACCCTTTTTATTTGTAAACACCATAGACATATAGGGGTTTAGATAATGTGGGTGTCCACGTGCGTCTATCATCTATGGATTGCACGTGGTATGGTTTAGGTACATCGAAAGATGGCCTTCTCTCACTCTCGTGTTCTCGACTAACACATATTATGATTGAATTGACATAATTGGGAGTTTATCGACTTAGACGAATCATTAGGGGAAATTAGAATCTCTTATCTTCGTTATCTGATTTTACCTTAGGATTATTTATTGTATGTTTTAATTCTTGCCTAGTTAACTTAGTTTAATTCATTCTCTTTACCACCCGTTTAAATAAGACCGAAATGATTATGTGCTAGTGGTTTGGTGTCTGTTATCCTTTAATTCTCCGTGGGAACGATCTTTACTTTCACTTTATTACTCGTTGGCCGCGTATACTTGCGCGCTAATTGTGTCATCTAATCGGACCAACAGGGAATTGGGACGATCACTTACCCTTGGTAGAATTTGCTTATAATAATAGTTATCATGCGAGTATCGGTATGCCACTGTAGGAAGCTCTCTATGGAAGAAAGTGCAGAACACCGCTATGTTGGGATGAGGTCGGTGAACGACGGCTTCTAGGATCGAAACTAGTTCAACAAATGATAGAAATGGTGACAACAATAAGAGCTAGATTAGTAGCAGCTCAAGATTGTCAGAAGAAGTACGCAAATTTGCATTGTTAGAGCAGGGATTTTGAAGTCGGTAGTTTTGTGTTTTTGAAGGTGTCTCCTTAGAAAGGGAAGATAAGATTAGGTAAGAAAGGGAAATTGAGTCCGAGGTTTATATGACTGTTTGAAGTGTTAAAGTGTATAGGCGAAGTGGCGTACAAGGTAGTGTTACCTCCTGAAATGGAACATATCCACAACGTGTTTCATGTTTCCGTACTACTATCATACAAGCCCGATTATAATCACGTGATATCTCATGAACCTATTCAAGTAGATAAGAATCTAACGTATGAAGAAATTCCTGTCCAGATAATAGATAGGAAGGAACAAACATTAAGAAATAAAGTGATAACTTTTGTAAAGGTAGTTTGACGAAACCACAACGCCGAGGAGGCTACGTTGGAGTTAGAAGATAAGACGAGGAGAGACTATCCCCATCTATTTTTGTAACCTTGTACCAATTCCGAGGGCGAAATTTTTATAAGGGGGAAGATGTAATACCCGAGAATTTTGAAAATAATATTAGAAATAATAATGAGTATGTTCAAAAATTTATTGTGTACATGTATATATATATATATATATATAATTATATATGTCATGGACCTTAATAATTCAATTGGATTAAGCAAGTGGTAATTGAGAAATGTGATAATGATGATGATGAGCTTAAGTAAGCTTAAGTGATAAGTCTTGTGTGGTATAATCAATTTCCTAATTGGACTAATTGGAACATGATATTAATAAGGTATTGGACTAGGGGTTATATTCAAACCCTATATTAATAATGTGACATGTCTACATGTGTTAGGAGTTTAACCCAAGTAATTAAATTGGTAGATTAGTGTTAGAGCCCAATGTGTATAATTGTGAATGTCCATGATCCAATTAAATGAAGTTGGGAGTCCAATAGATATGAATTGGTAGCCCAATGAAATTAAGATACTAGTATAGTAGTTGAGCCCAATGAGTATTTGATCCAAGATTTTATTAAATTATGCTAGTAGCCCAAGGGGCATTATATTGGATTAACCCAATACACATGGGTCATATGATTATATGGGTATATGTATATATTTATAAGTTGAGTATACATATATATGTGTATGTGGGTGAATATATATATATATGCGTGTGTGTGTGTGTGTGTATATATATATATATATATATATATAAGAAGCAAGTATGCTAGCTTATTGTATAAAAAGGTGGAACAAAAATGTAGCCTAGGAGGGGTACACCCCCTCATTGTCGCCCACCCCCTTCCTTCTTCATCAAAGCGTTGATGTTTTTTCCTTCTCTTTAGCCAACAAGCAAGCCCATGTGATGTAATGATAAAAAAAGTATATGAATAGTAAAGGTTGGTGAAACTTTTCACCAACTCCATTTTTACCCTTGGATAATGACCCAATTATTGGATAATAATTCTTTTATAAATAGAACCCTCCTAATTCATTTCTTCATTTGACAAAATCCTATGTATTGGAAAATATAAGAGAGAGCTAGAGAGAACAGAGAGAAAAAGGAAGAAACCTAGAAGAATTCTTACATTGTGGTGGAGCTCAAGAAGAAGGAACCAAGGTGGAGAACTACATGAAGTTCATAGGCAAGAGAAAAAAGTCACTAAGAGGTAGGTTCATCTTCTAGTTTCATTTTTGTCAAGCTAGATTATTATATATAGAGATAAGTAGGAAATGCATGCTTGGTTGTGGGAGGTTTATGTGTTGTGGGATCATGATGGATACAAAGGTATAAGGATGAGTATTGAAAGGAGATTATATGGTATATATGCCTTGTATGTGATTTTAGAACAAAATGAACAAGAATAATGCATATAAGTATGAAACCTAGCTTAGTATACTTGAAAGCATGAGATGTGATGTTAAATGACATAAAATGTGTAAGCCATAAATATCATCCAAAAGTGTTATGTGAAACGTCTATGAAATATTAACATAACCCAAGCAGAATCGTCGGATTCGGACTTAAAACGAACTCGTAGTGAAATGTGTAGTGAAACATGTCCAAGTGTGAACCTTTGCTTGGAAAAACCAATAATTTAATTTAATAAGTATTTTGGAAAATTACTCAAGATATCAAATATTGAAGATATGTAAGTTTACAAGACAATGGAAGTGGTTTGAACTCATTTGGATTTTTAATGCAAAAGTTTTGCAAGATTGAATCAAAAGATGTAGAAAATCAAAACAGTGAAAAACCTGTCAAAAAGTTCTGTCAGGGTAGCGCGCCCCACGCGGCCCAAGAACAAAACTTGGCGCGCCCCGCATCAGGGTTGATATTGGGATTTTGCGAGGGTAACGCGGTCCGCGCAACCTATAAGCTTAGACCGCCCTCGCCCCCCGCACCGGGCCCCTTACACAGTTGACCTGGATCCGGGTCAAACCGGGTCAAAAATAAATAAATAAATAATTTTATAAAATAAAATAATAATTAAATTAAAATAATATTAAAAGATTTTTTTAATTAAAGAGGATTAAACAATTAAAGTACTTTTAATTGTAAATTTTGATTATTCTAATATTAAGAATTTCTATGAGAGACGCCGAAACTATAGTTGAACAATTAAAACTAAAAAGAAATTCATTGTGAAAGTAATGAACAATTAAGATAGTACTTATTGTGAATTGATGAAACTTAAACCAATTAAACAATAATATGGTTTATTAAATTATAAACTATTACAATAATACTAAAGACTATTTCTAATTGCGAATTGATGAAATATAAACAATTAAGATGACATTGAGATACATTTTTAATTGTGAACAATTAAAGTAATGTTAAAGTTTAATAATTACTTCGTGTAACGCCCGAGAAAATCGAGCATTTATGTAAATGAATTTTATTTGATTTATTGAATAAAATTTGCTTATTTGCTTATTAAACTGAGTAAGCTAATCGTAGGTCTTTCTATGATTTAGAGAATGCAGAAATGAGGAGGATTTTGTCTACGTGCTAAAAATAATTGATATGAATTTATAAGACGAAAATAAAATATTTTCGAGGATAAAAATATTTTTGGGAAAAGACGAAATAGGCACTATTCATCTATAAAACTCTAAGGGTTAGGGTGTGCCCCTAAGGGTTAGGGTTGGAGACCCTAAGGCCATTTTGAGAGTTCAGAATGTTGGAATGACATTCGGTCGAAAGATTTAACGGTAATACACCGTGCAAAGTTAAGTAAGCCGAGAAAAGTTTTCTTGGGAGAAAAAGTACGGAAATCACTATTCATCCATTTCTGATTGGGAATTTATTTTGAGATTTCGAGAAACACATAATGATAGGATTTCGAGGCAAGGTGGAATATGTAATAATATTGCAGTTATGGCTCACGAAGTTTTCGTGTAAGGACTTAAAATCCTAAGCGTTAGGGAAAGTAAAATCAATGATTAATAGTTTACGTATAATAATAAATAATTATTATACGAAAGGAATACGCGTATAATACGAGGTATTATATGAGAATTAGTACGACATATAATATGAATTTTATACCGAGTAAATATGTTGAAATGAATTGAATTGGAATTAATATTAATAATTTAACCCGTGGATCGAACCATTGGGTAAACGGGTGGGTAAACCCATGGGCCAACCCATGGACACATGGGAGCATGTGGGAGCACAAAGGGAGACATGGGGTGCCATGTGCTGGCACACGGGCTCTAACTTGGTGGGAAAGAAAGGGGAGGAGGTGGGAATAGTAGAGGAGGTTGGGCCTAAATGACTATAATAATAAATGATTATTATACGAAAGGAATACGCGTATAATACGAGGTATTATGCGAGAATTCGTACGACGTATAATATGAATTTTATACTGAGTAAATATGTTGAAATGAATTGAATTGGAATTAATAGTAATAATTTAACCCGTGGATCGAACCATTGGGTAAACGGGTGGGTAAACCCATGGGGCAACCCATGGCCACATGGGAGCATGTGGGAGCACAAAGGGAGACATGGGGTTCCATGTGCTAGCACACGGGCTCTAACTTGGTGGGAAAGAAAGGGGAGGAGGTGGGAATAGTAGAGGAGGTTGGGCCTAAATGACTATACTACCCTAAGCTTGCCAACTTCTATAAAAGGAGAGCAATTGCTCTTTATTTGCTTGTTTCCTCATTTTCCACCAACACACAAATAGAGAGAGAGAGAGAGAGAGAGGAAAAGAAGCTAGCTTGTGTTTGTGAAGACAATTCATCAACTAACAAGATTAAGAAGTCTTTGAGTCTCCACACTCAATCAACAAAGAACTTTAAAGGTATAACAATAAGAAAATGGTATAAAATTATCTTCTTATTTCAATAATAAGTTTGATAGAGAAGTGATTTGAGGAGGTATGAATATGAAGAAGTAATAAGGATGGCTTAATAGTAAACTAAGAACCTTAACAAGCCATGCATGATGACATAATAAGACTTGATTAAGTACAAATAATGAACTTAGTGAATTCATGGAAAATGGATTAGTAAACATGTTAAACCATGAAAATATAAATATTTTGAATGATTAGAATTAGTAATAATCAACTATTAGATTGATTCCAATTGGTTTGAAGTAATAATAACGAAGAACGAAGATTCAGTGAAAGTTATGCGAGTAGACGATAATCGTCGAAAACATAAATTTCTCGGATTAGAAGTCAAAAGTCGTCGTGTACTTCAGAAATGATGGTTTTTGATTGCAACACGTGTAATTAGGTAAATAAGACTTGCGGAAATAAGAACGAACCAATTCCGACTTAAAACAAAGAATTGAGTGTCGAACGTTAATGAACATTTAACGAAAACATAAAAATGGACTAATCGGCGAATTTCTCGACGACGAATTCAAAAATGAATTTCAATTTCATAGGATGGTAGAACATAACATTTATGAACTATTGGATTTGGAATGAGCCAATTCTGAGTTGTAACGAACACGTTACAAGCTCGGGAATTTCATAAATTTTCAAGATTTAGAAAACTTTTCTGAGGTGCAGGGCCGGCGCCAGCCGCGCCGCCGGGCCGCCCAGAAGGTATAAACTGGCATCGTCGTGCCACTCTGGGGAGAGATCCCTGCATGGTGGGCGTCGCAGCGCGGCCCCGCAAGGCAAAGCTGGCGCCGCCGCGCCAACATAAATGAAAAGTTTGACATTGCTAGTAACTACTTAGCCTTTTCATATCAATTAAGGGGCAAGTAAGTGATGAAGGTACACTAATTAAACAACATGTTTAACCAAGGTTTATAAGAATTAAACGTTAATCAAACGTAATTGAACTTAAGTTTTGGAAACATTAACCGAAGTTTGTGTTAAGGAACAAGTGAAGTCTCATTTATCATCATGCTTAGTGATGATCGATGAGAGTTTGGAGTATAACATAGGGATGTTAATAAGCCGGGATAAACATTAAGTAACTTGAACGAATGTTGTAAGTTTAACAGTTTAGGTTAAGTTATACAAGAAGGAGGAGTTAGGCAAATACATTATATATCAACTATGATTTCTCATTGGTATACTATGTGTTAAGCTTTGTAGACGTTGTAAAGACTAAGTAGACTACGTGTAAAGGTTTAGAAGACGCAAAGGCAAGTTTCCTAACCTTGTGCAAGTTCTACTTGGCACAAGTTTTCTAAACTCTTGTTGTTACGTTATGGTTAGACAAAGGGTATTTGTGCATAATTGTTTATGCATGAACTGTTATTGAATAGTCAATGACATTTGATTTGGCTAGACTGAGACTTAGCATATTTTGGTGGATTTTTCCATAAATCTTTTCAAAATATATACAATGTGGTGATCCTATGCCAATTGCTTGGTATGGATTCTTAGGTAAACTTGAGCATGAATATAACAAAGGTTTTAAACATCGTTAACTCGACAGGCACGTGAGGTTGCCATTAATTAAACGTAAACACGTTTAATGTATGAGTGTTGATCAACATAGTGTACTACAAGCTGATCACCTGGATGTGCTTGTAAGCTATATCGAACTTACGGCCTTCGTGGCGGGTTGTTCCTTTTATGAATGAGAACTAAAAGATGGTTCATGGTCGTTGACCAATATGGGTTTCGAAGAGGCTATAAAGTCCTTGGGAATGGTTTTAAAGGATTCAAAATGATATTTTGATTATTCTTAAGTACTTCATAAATATTATACAGTTATTGAAGACCAAGATATATGATTCTTGATTTTGTGGTTTCAAGATATATTGTTTAACTTGCTGAGCTGTTTATGCTCATTATTGCTTAAAACTAAATGATTTCAGCTAAGAGCGAACGGTCCGAAGGATCCGGTAAAGACAAAGGCAAGTCCAAGATGGACAAGTAGTGACCTTTGTAATAGTATAGTATTAGTATTGTAATTAATGATATTTTAACAATGAACAATGTAATGGTTATGAATAACCTGGGAAGGGACTAATAGAATGTAATAATTAGTAAACTTATACATTGTTATTGATGTCTTCAGTTGAATGTATGAGTAGATTGTAGCACCGTGTAGCACCATATCCTGGGTTTGAAGGTACCCGAATTTGGAGGCGTCACAGGTTGGTATCAGAGCCGTAGGTTATAAAACTTAAGGGGTAAAAACCTTAGGCTATAACTTGGAGAAGTGAAGTAGAAGTTAGAAGTCAACAAACTCGGGTAGAGTTTTGAAAGAAGAACGTAATTTTAAACATATTAAATGTGTTATATGTTGTTAATATATTTTGATTGTATACTAATCAAGTTATGTGTGTCTTATTGAAGATAACAGGATAATGGACATATATAATGAAATACATGAGGTTAGCGAGGACTCAGTTAACATGATAGAAGTTGTACCAATGTCGGTAGCAAAGGTATCCGTGGTGATTATAGAGGAGACTGATATAGAAGAAAAGGATCCGTCTAAGTACTCTAATAACTTTAACTTCGCATCATTGTTTGATGGTATATCGGAGGAGGAGGTTGAGACAATACTGATTAATACGGTATTGCTTACGGAGGAGGTAATGGAAGAGTCTACACCGGGGGAGTCCATGAAAATGCTTTTCATGGCATTACTGGACAGAAATGTCCAACTGAGCAAGGATGTCCGTGACCTCAAGAAAGTAGTTGACGACGTGGTGGAGGATAGAGAAGATAAAGAGGTCTTTTGGGAGGAGGAGCACGATGAGAAACTGCTTGCAAAAGACAAAGTTCGGGACTTGAAACTAGAAGTCCATGAACTAAAAGTTGAGCTTCTGAACAAGAAGCAGAGAATAGGTCGGATGACCTATATCCGTAGGCGTTCACACAAGGATTACCAGCAGCTGATTGCTGACTATCCTGTAGAAGAAGGACAAATGCGGCATACGATTAGCCAGGACGTTGTGGCCAGTATGGTCGATACGGATTACATGAATGCTTGTGAGGCAGATGAAGTCCGATAGTGTCTATAGAATAGTTAGCAATGTAAATAATGTGTAGTTGTAATGACGTAAAACCCTCTTTTGTATAGACAAGGGTAGTCTTTTGTAAATCACAACTTTTGAAAAGTAATTGCGTGATAGTATTGTAAATGGCTGAAGCCATGTAATGTACAATGTAGTGTTATACTACGAAGAAGCTTGTTAATATAAAATTTTATTGAAATGATTGGCAATGTGATTCAGTTATTATTTGATTGTTAATAATAACCGAATGAAGAAATAAAGAATAGAGAAATGTTTTTGCATTAACAGAAAATGCTGCCAAGAAGACGTGCAAGAAATCAAGAAGAAGAACCTCGTAATGAGGAGGAGCAGGGGAATAATAACCCAATGCAAGAATTTGTGAATCTACTGGCTACGGCTCTGAATCGAACGAGAGATACTATATGCCCTAATCCTGGGGTAGATCGTGGGACTACCTTTAAGGAGTTCAAGATAATAGGTCCGCCTGAGTTCTATGGAACTACGGACCCTATAGCTGCCCAAGGTTGGGTAAAACAAATTAAGAAGGCATTTGTCATAGCAAATGTTGGGGAGGCGCAGAAGACTTCTTTTGCGACTTACATGATGAAAGGGGAGGCCAACTACTAGTGGGAGGCCAACCAGGGTAGGGATGGAACAAACGTGGTTACTTGGGAACGGTTTAAGGAGTTTTTCTTTGAGAACTACTTCCCTACAAGCATGCAGGGAAGGGTGGAGATTCAGTTCTTAGAACTGAAGCAGGGGGACATGACGGTTCCCCAATACGCAGCCAGGTTCAATGAACTAGCGAGGTTTGCTCCACACCAAGTGGACACGGAGTTGCGGAAGGCGAGACGGTTCAAGCAGGGATTAAAACCCTGGCTCTATAACCGGATCTCGGTTTTCCAAAGTGTTACAATTGGAGCGGTATTAGAGAAGGCAATTATCGCCCAGGGTGGTAGTGAGGGAGCAAGCAGGAGTGTCTTGAAGAGGAAGCAGGAGTGTCTTGAAGAGGAAAGGTTTCAGCTCCGGGAATACCGGAGTAAAATAGGAGTTTCCCAAGAGGAAGATGGAGGCGTGCAAGAATTACGGTAAGACTCATCTAGGAGTCTACCTCAATGGAAAGGCGATTTGCTATAACTATGGACAGGAGAGTCATATTTCGCCTAACTGTCCCAGTCCAAAGAAGAGCCGCGGTTGTTTTGTATGTGGATCTACGGACCACATGGCGCGTACCTGTCTAAAGAAGGGTTCGGATGGTGGGAAAGGAGCTAGCGAAAGTAAGCTAGCAATTTCTGGCACAGTACCACAGGGTAGATCGACTGCCCGTAGTTTTAATATGGCTATCCAGGATGCGGTAGCATCGAGCGACGTCATAGCAGGTATTATTCTGGTAAACGACATTAATGCATATGTATTGTTTGATCCGGGTGCAACGTGTTCGTTTATAGCATGTGAGTTTGCTAAACGATTAGGATTACTCCACGAAAAACTTGTAATACCTTTAACCATTAAGGTAGCTAACGATGAAGTAATTCATGTGGATTAGGTTCATAGGAGTTGTTGTGTGGATATTAGAGGTAACAAATTGTCGGTAGATCTTATACCGATAAGGTTGGGAGAATTTGATTTAATTCTCGGGATGGACTGGTTAGTTAACCATGGGGCGATGATAGATTGCCAAAACAAGACTGTGGACCTTCGGATTTCTAAGAAACCCAAGGTAGTATTCTATGGTAGTAAATCACTGGGACGCTCTTGTTGTCTAAACATAACGCAAGCTAGGAAACTGTTAAAGAAGGGATGCAAAGGTTACCTGTTGTCAACGTTGGGAAAAAATTCGTCGGTCGGGTCACAACCCGGATCTTTCTCTTTTCCTAAGTTATCTCTACCCTCACTCTTTCTATTGTGAAAAAGGTTTTGAACGGTTTTTAGGAAAAGGCCAACATGTATTATGTCGTCGATTTGAACATTTTTACAGAGTCGCCAGTTGGTAGATTTGAAATGGTTGTACCAACTCAACCGAGTTTTGTTTGAAAGAGGCCTAATTGCTGGACACTGTCGAAACTTGATCTTTGAAAATAAAGTTTTGAGTTCAGGGGCTTGGTTAAGTGTGGGGAAGGTGTTAGGCACCCCACAACTCCCGTGTAAACACGGTACCGCATCTTTTCAATATTTCCCTTTAAAAACTGAAGTGTGTGTGTGTGTGTGTGTAAAAATTGGGCCTATGTTTGATTGATTGAACGCAAGGAAGTGCTTCGTTGAGCCTATATACGAAGGGTTTGATTTTATTTGCAAAAAGTCTTTGATTTGATTTGTAAAAGTATTTGATTTGATTTTCAAAAGTATATCCTTTCAATAAGATGATTTAGCATGATGTTTTGAAAGCTGGTTTTCAAACCCTTACGCTATCATGGGAATTAAAGTATATTGATACTTTTAATTTTATCTTTTCAGCCTTAAGGCTCAATTTGAATGGTGATTGTCGGGCTGCGAAGCATCCTCGACCACAACATATATACAAGTATCGGTCTCCTCATGGGCATGATGGCCATCGGAGGGACTCTGACTCGACAAACCATATTTTTCACTATGTTGAGACCTTAAATCTGGATAACCATTTTAAGGTCTTTTGTGTGTATAGTTTACAGAAAAAACTAGAAGGGTACATTCGTAAAGTGGAGTTTGTCCATCGTGGGAATCAGATTCTGTTCAGTTTGATCATGAATCCCACGATTCCTAGGCTCATATATGAGTAGCCAAAAAACCTGCACAGTTCAAATTTGTACAAATATATATATATATATATATATATATATATATATTCCAAATATCACCAGAACCGAGGTTTCATTCAGTAAATCCTGGTTCGCACCTGGCCGAAGCATCTCGTTCCCACTAGATAGCAATCTAAGGGCCGCACTCCGAGCAACGCGAGGTCGAAGTCAAAACTTTCTAACTTTTGATCGAAGCGTCCGCTTGGGGCGTGATGTACCTTTCTGGAAATCCCTCGTCGAGAGTGTCACAATGACATTAGATAAAACATTTTCTAGGTCCAAGAAGACGGGTTTATAACCAGCTCTTCGATTCCCCGCAGTTTGTCCGTTAAGCTGTCTTGCGTTGTTTGCACTCGGGATCATTGTTATGGTTTGTTCTGACCTTGTTGGCATCAATTTAGCTTAAATTTGACTGAATCGGCTAGAAGTTAGTAAAATGACAGTTTTGCCCCTGTCGTGGTTGCCCTTAGTGTTGGTATGGCCTTCGGCCGACTTCTTGGAGTTGTTTCCACGACTTAAATCCCATTCAAGTCTGTTTGTCCTCAGTATTGTCCTTGATGCTGACTTGGTCACTCCAAGTTTTCCTCTGGAGACATTGTGGGGCTTCAGATTTGTTCCTGAGGTTGACCAGACTTCAAGGGTTAAGACCGGGGATGACCTGTACTTCCCAAGTTGAGATCGGAGTTGACCTGTACCTCCTGGGTTGAGACCGAGGCTGACTTGTACCCCCCGGGTTGAGATCGGGGCTGATTTGTACCTCCTGGGTTAAGACCGGGGCTGACCTGTACCTCCCGAGTTGAGACCGGGGCTGACCTGTACTTCCCGGGTTAAAACTGGGGCTGACCTGTACGTCTTGGGTTGAGATCGGGGCTGACCTATACCTCCCGGGTTGAAACCAGGGCTTACCTGTACCTCTCGGGTTAAGACCGGGGCTGACCTGTACCTCCCGGGTTGAGACTAGGGCTGATCTGTACCTCCTAGGTTAAGACTGAAGCTGAACTGATGACCCGATATTGAGATCGGGCTTTATCTGACTGCTCGATATTGAGATTGGGGTTGAACTAATGGCCCGATATTGATGTCGGGGTTGATCTGACGGCCCGTTATTGAGATTGGGATTGAACTGACGGCCCGATATTGAGATGGGGGTTGAACTGACGGCCCGATTTGAGATCGGGGTTGATCTGACAGCCCGATTTGAGATCAGGGTTGATTTGACCTCCCGATATTGAGATCGGGGTTGAACTGATGGCCCGATTTAAGATTGGGGTTGATCTGATTGCCCGATTTGAGATCAGGGTTGATTTGATGGCCTGATATTGAGATCGGGGTTGAACTAACGGCCCGATATTGAGATCGGGGTTGAACTAATTGCCCAATTTGAGATAATTTGAGGGCCAGATATTGAGATCGGGATTGATTTAATGGCCCGATATTAAGATCGGGGTTGAACTGACGGCCCGATATTGAGATCGGGGTTGATCTGACGCTCTGATATTGAGATCGGGGTTGAACAGATAGCCCAATTTGAGATCGGAGTTGATTTGATAGCCCGATATTGAGATCGGGATTGATTTAATGGCCTGATATTGAGATCGGGTTGATTTGATGACACGATATTGAGATCAGGGTTAATTTGATAGCCCAATTTTAGATCGGGGTTGATTTGACGGCCCGATATTGAAATCGGGGTTGATTTGACAGCTCGATATTGAGATCGGGATTGAACTGATGTCCCGATATTGAGATCGGGGTTGAACTAACGGCCCGATTTGAGATCAGGGTTGATCTGACGGTCCGATATGAGATCGGGGTTGATTTGATGGCATTCTTTCCCTCTTACAGTGTTAGTAACAGGGGAAGAAAATTTCGAGTGTCTACAGATGCCCATCTTTATCATGTTCATGCAACGCAGTGGAAGGAACAGGATAAAGATTAGTAGACATTGGAAATGCAAATGCAAAGGGGAGGCAATGCATGATATGGTATATCATGAGTGTCCGATACCTTCAAGGGGTTAGGGTTATCACTGATTGATTACATTAGTTTCTGCTGGGGATAACGTTACCCGTGATAACCCTTGTTGCAGCATTATTATGCGATTGCGAGTAGGATATCAGATTTAAGCTATCACAGAATGTTCTTGTCATTTTCTGTTGGGGATGACGTTATCCATGATAGCTTTGCCAACTCTGATGGGGATATATCTCGGTTACCGAGTTACCTTTTTGTATGTTCCCGATGCTTATCCTGGCGATAAATTACAGCGGCAACTTGCAATAGGGGGTTGAACCACCATTCCTTCCAGATGCTCTTTTTGAGGATGTGTATAACAAATTCCATCATTGGTGATGGATTACTATATTGCTTCCGTCACCGAATCCCTTCTGACGCTTTATTGGGGCTGAACCAACAGCTGAACTTGACTCGGTTTGTACCCAAAACTTTGTTGGTTTGAAGCCAACAGTTTAACTGTACTCGGTCTGTACCCTAAACTTCGTTGGTTTGAAGCCAACGGCTGAACTGGACTCGGTCTGTACCCGAAACTTCATTGGTTTGAAGCTAACGGCTGAACTGGACTCGGTTTGTAACCGACGCTTCGTTGGGTTGAAGCCAATGGTTGAACTGGACTTGGTATGTACCCGAAACTTCGTTGGGTTGAAGCAAACGGCTGAACTGGACTCGGTTTGTACTCCAAACTTCATTAGATTGAAGCCGACGGCTGAACTAGACTTGGTCTATACCCGAAACTTCATTGGGTTGAAGCCAACGGCTGAACTAGACTCGGTCTGTACCCGACGCTTCGTTGGGCTGATGCCAACGGCTGAACTGGACTCGGTCTATACCCGACGCTTTGTTGGGTTAAAGCCAACTGCTTAACTGGACTCGGTCTATACCCAAAACTTCATTGGGTTGAAGCCAACGGATTACTTGGACTCGGTCTGTACCAGAAACTTCGTTGGGTTGAAGCCAACGGCTGAACTGGACTCGGTCTGTGCCCGAAACTTCATTGGATTAAAGCCAACGGCTTAACTGGACTCGGTCTGTACCCGAAACTTCATTGGGTTGAAACCAACGGCTGAACTGGACTCGGTCTGTACCCAACACTTCGTTGGGTTGAAGCCAACGGCTGAACTGGACTCGGTTTGTACCCGACGCTTTGAACATAGCAGTTTTTGGCAGTTTCGCACAATTTTTGCGCAGTTTTTCTATAGCTTGCATCGTTAATCCCCGGATATGGCTCCAGGAGGAATACCAGGGGTTTCCAGAGTGTTCCCCTTTTTGTCAGGATTATGTTGCTTAAACGCAAGATTTAAGGACAAACTACTCAATCGCGTATCGATTTTTCTTCAGATTTGACTTAGCAGCTCATATAAACTCTGTTTCAACTCGAACCAAACAGAGCCCGGATTTGATGAATATGAACTGTTCCTATTTTTGGGTAGGAGTTCTACTGAATAGCCATCTAGACATGCCTGTGTGCATGTGGACAGTCCGTTTTACAAAGGAGACTCTGGCAAAAAAAATTCAAAAGCTCGAGCATTTAATAACATGCAGTTTTGACTCTACTAGGGATTTTTGACTGACCCATGCAAATTTTTAGGATTTATCTTGCTGGCTACCCGATCGACAGGTTTTTCAATTTGGGCGGCATGAGATGACTCTGACTTTGGAGGAGTATCGGCGATTTACTGGTTTAGCCTTAGGGTTGCCATGGGCTTGGACCGCTATCAGCGATATGAGGAGACCGTTCACACGGATGTAAGGTCTTCGCCAGAGCGTGGTGAGGGATGAGATAATCTCTGGATGAGTGATCTAGATTGACTTCTTAATCGATCGTTTTGGTGAGCTCGATAGCTACGATCGACATACCGGGGATTTTGTTGTTTCAGCAGAGGCGTGGCATCTGGCTAGGGTAGATATTCTACTGATGTGCATCGTGGCATACGTCTACATGCCGTTACACTTGGATCACTTGGATGTGGGATTAGTAGTCGTGGTTATGGCCCGAACATAAGGTAACACCATCATCCTGATAATATTGGCTGATATGCTGAGGTCAGCCACTCACTGTAGTACCCACCCGGAGGGGTTTTACAGAGGCAGTTTGGTCTTGCTGTATATATGGCTTATGTCCCATATTCGACCGATTGGATCTTTCAGGCATCATGGGTATTGTTTTCCCATGATATAGTTATTTCCTACTTGATAAGTAGGTTTTATACCTACTTATTGGCTATCAACTTGCTACAACTAGAGCTTAATCTCAAGTGTTTTAGTTACTTTTTATGCGTTTTATCTTTGTTTTATAGTTTGCATGAAGGAAACTCTATTGTGAGCATTGTGGCATGGAAATAGCATGATGGAAAGATGGTGAGCTTGTGGTGGACTGAAGATGGAACCAACATGGGAAAGTGAGCATGGCCTATGAAAATGATATGGCAAGTGAATTGAAAGGACTAAGTTGTCGCAACAATTGAACCAAGAGCAGTGCACCAGCAATGGACAAACACAATCTGCAGAAAAACCCAGCAGCGCGGCCGCGCCAGCATGAAGAACAAAATCAGCGCGCCCGCGCCACACCAGGAGCAGATCGGATGCCAGCGCAGCCGCGCCCCGATTAGCTTACGGGGTAGCGCCGCCGCGCCAGTCTGGTCAACAGCAGATTGAATTTTACTTAAAAATTCATTGAAGTGTTTTTCCTTTAAATGGTGTAATTACAAGTTACGAGACTATGCTTTATTCGTTATTTTTACCATTCTAGGGTTTGACTGAGACAAAGAGAGTTAATAGCTGTTACTTCTTCCTTTTTGGCTTCTCTCTTGGCTCTTTGTTAGGTTTTCATAATTAGGATTTTGAATTGGTTGATTGAAGATTTTGACTCATCGTTGAAGGTTTACTTTGGATGGAGAACTATCAGATTTACACTTTCTTAATCTCTTTATTCTCTTTATTTTCATTGTATAATCTCAATGCTTGGACAAAATCCCATAATGGTTATTGCTTCAGTGATGAACTAATCACCATTATGGAAATCTAATGGACCTTTTTGCTTAGTTCAGATTTTTATGCCTCTTTGTTTAACGTGATTGATTATGTATGGATTGCCTGATATGGTTTGCATTAATTGTTTAGATGCTTGATCACCATCTACCTTATTAACTTGTATGCAATTGGAAAATGAATTACAAGTTCAAATTTGGCCATATTAGCACGTGTTCATGAATTTTACATGTGATAGATTTCATGATTCGTAATCCGGATAGACATATACCACCACGTGTAGTCGTTCGAGAGAACTTGCACTAAAATCTATATTATTTGTAAGTCACATAGAAATATAGTGAGTTAGGTAATATTGGATGTTCATAGATATTCTCTCTTTTTTGTGGATTTTATGTGATATGGTCATGGTATATCGAGAGATAGCCATGTTTTACCGTTGTGCTCTCGACTAGCAATCCTAAGTACTCAATTATGCTTAACAAGAGGTGTATAATTTGAATGATGTATTAAATGAAATTAGAATCCCATATCTTCTTAATCTGAATCAGTCGCTTGTTAATCAGTTTATTAGTTTATAATCATTCTAGTTAATTAATTCACATCTTAATCATTCGTTTAAGCAGATAGAAATAACTATGAAGTTGTTGCATGTTAGAGTAAAAATATTTACTTTTCTCCATGGGATCGATACTTTTCTTGCCTTATATTACTTGTGGACCACATGCACTTGCGTGTGTGTGACTGTTTTGTTAACACCGAAACAAGCCAACAAGTTTTTGGTGCCGTTGCTGGGGACTAGTTTTTATTTTTATTACTTTCAACATCAATTTAACATAAATTTGTCTGACTTAAACAATTCACATCTTATCTTATTTTTATTTTATTTTTATTTTGTTTCAGGTACTCTTGGTTAGTATATGCACACTCGATCTATAAATTCTGCTTTGATGCCTAGACAAGATAACATCAACGGGAAAGCTTGGAGATTGAATACCTGTAATGCTAATACGCAAGAGGAAACTGAAACACCGGTACAAATGGCAGCCGATGAACATAGAGCATTGAGAGATTATTGATGAGTGTGTTTTATACCTACGAATCGATATTCATTTTAGCTTGAGTTTTGGTTTTTTCAAGTTGTTATCTTAGCATTTTATTCGAATTTATGTTATATTACCAGGAAACGAAATGGATGCTAAAGTGGCGTAAAAGGATGAATTGGAGCTGAAAGTTGGACCAATTAGGCTTGCCCCAATTCGGTTTTTATGGATCTTACGTGGGCCACGGATTTGTGGTATGAGTGGAGCAGCCCATGAATCATGTAAGCTAGGCATGCAATTATTTAATAATGGTGGCTGGCAAAAGAATCAAGAAGGTGGGCTATCAATTGAAAAGAGATGTGGGCCACATATATATCATATATAATGGCTGGACTTGATATAAAAGGCGGAGCAGCTTGGATCTATATAAGAGATTCAATTACATATTCAATTAATGGCATTAGCTTTGTATATATATATATATATATATATATATATATATATATATATATATATATATATATATATATATATATTAGATTAGCAGTAGTTCATGAAATGGATCAGCATACAAGTGGGAAACTCATAATACATGGGAATGGTCACGAGCAGCCACGCATGCAAGCAATGCAATTATATCTCATGGGTAGCATGTGGGCTAGAAATGTGATCCACGAAATTAGCGAGCCATGCACACACGGAATAAGCAAATTAAAGGAAAAAGCAGCGGGTCTTGGAAGCTTATGGAGCGGGTCGTGGAGAAAAAGTAAGGACAGCTGATCCGATTCATGCAAACTAACAAGTAGCTGGACAAGGAGTTAACCCGCCAGGGCGGGTGATTATTAAAAGCACTTCCCGCTGGGGCGGGGAGGCGCGCAGGCAAAGGGTTGAGTACAATTGTGTTTCGGATGGGGCAGCAAAGAAAGGGGAGTGAAGGAGGCTGTGCGTGGGGATATAAGATGGGAGATGAAGGCTGTTAGAGGGGCATATACCTAGCCACCGCAAAAGCACTAATTGTGGATCTAAACTTGAAAAAGGAGAATTAAAGCGGAGCATATTCGGATAAACGTGAAGCAACTTGGAGACGAGCAACGACAGGATTTTCATATTCCTATCTTTCTCTATTCATTTTAATTTGTATTCATTATGATTAATACTCTGTGGATTATGTATTTTATTTCATTCGTTATGAACTAATTATCTTTTTAAGCCTATGACGGATCTTATTATGTAATGGAAGATTAATTATTCTTGAATTAAGGTTATGGAGGTTATTCCCAGATTATTTGCTATGTGTTGTGCTTGATTTATATAATTGCCTGATCAACAATTATCTGTTATCCTGTATGAACTTGAGAAAGAACATATAGGATTTGAACTAGCCATAGTGACATATGTTCGTGATTTCTGCGTAGATGGAATTCATGATTCTTGTTTAGGGTTTACGCTATATGTAATCTTATAGAGAACTTGATATTAAACTCTCTTTAATTATAATTCACATAGAGATATACTGAGTTAGTTAATTAGGGTGTCTTGCTTAAATCTATCATCTGTGGATGTAAGTGAGTATGGATATTATGCATCGAGAGGCGGTTTTATCTGCGTTAGTGTTCTTGATTAATAAATTGGGGTAAATGAAATAAATTGGGAAAAAGGCTATTATCTGAAGTGAAATACTAAGTGAAGTTGTAGGCTTAATTCTCTCAATTTTGATAAAATCTCGATTTAGTGTGCGATTGCTTTCATTATTAATTTACTTATAAAAATATCCTTTAATCGATAGTTTGATAAAGCTGAAATATTACAAAGTTGGTAATTGTTTGATTGAACATACTTATTGTCTCTGTGGGTACGATACTTGATTTATCACTTTATTACTTGTGGACCACGTACACTTGCGTGTTGCGCGTAGAAAATTTCCAACAAGTTTTTGGCGCCGTTGCCGGGGACAGTAATTGCGTTTATTACTTATAATATCGATTTAAGTAGATCAGTTTTAATGAAATATATATATATTTTTATTTTTATTTTTGTTTGTTTGGTTATTTCAGGTACTTTCTAGTAGTTCATGCAAACTAGATCGAAGAAGCCAGAGTTGTTGCCCTTGGAGGACGATATCAACCAACAGTTTCGGGGGTTAACTAAGTGGATTGCAAAGAATTGAGAGGAATTTGAAATACCCAGAACAAACATGGCGGAACACCAACAGGAAGACAAACCAATGAAGGACTATGATATACCAAAAATCTCATAAATCCATTCAAGTATAGCCAGGCCAGCAATCAATGCAAATAACTTCGAGATTAAGCCTGGGACAGTACAGATGGTGCAGAACACATGTCAGTTTGGGGGTCTTCCGATTGATGATCCGAATAGTCATATTTTCACCTTCATCGAAATCTGTGACACATTCAAGGTTAATGGAGTGTCAGACAATGCTCTCAAGTTGAGGTTATTTCCATTCTCGCTCAGAGACTAGGCAAAGGCTTGGTTACATTCTGAACCACCGGGGTCAATTACGACATAAAATGATCTAGCACAAAAAATTTTGGCCAAGTTCTTCACTCCATCGAAGACACACAAGATAAGGTCGGAGATATCTGCTTTTGCATAGTACCAAAGGGAGCCAATGTATGAAGCATAGGAAAGATACAAAGAATTGTTGAGGAAGTGCCCACATCACGGATTTCCACCCTGGATGCAGTTGAGTAATTTTTATAATGGAGTATCGAGTCAGATACGGTCTAGCATTGATGTAGCTTCACAGGGAGCTTTTCTGATGAAGAAATTTGAGAACGGATGGGCACTGATAGAAGCGATGGCTTCAAATGGGTACCAATGGGCGACTAAAAGATTGACTCAGCCCACAGTAGCAGGTGTTCTGCAAGTGGATAATTCAACAGCTATTTTGGCACAACTGGCATCGTTACAAAAGAGTATTGAGACCATGACAAAGGGAAACATGCAGCAGATAACAGTCGTAAGCGAACTTTGTGCAGGATAATATCCAATTGAATAGTGTGCAATTAACCGAGTTGCAGTTCATTTTGACGCCCCCAAATCCACGTTCCTTCGAAGCCTCGGATACGGTGCAGTCACGATACTACTATCGCCAAACTATTACATCTTTTATTCATTACTAAAAGAATATAACTTGCTTTATTACAATTTAGAATATAAATTTTATTTATATCCAAGATCTCGTCTTTACATCATATACGATGTTACTAATATGCGGAATAATTTAAACTTTTCAATATCCTTTGAATAAATTCTTCTTATTGATTTCATAACTTTGAATCAATAACAATTCTCGAATCAACTATAAAATATGATTCATTCTATTTGAGTTATCGTATAACGTTTACAACTCAACTCAATGTCCTTTATGTATTAACTAATACATTTTTACAATACAACAAGTATTAAACATCGTAAGCATATATCAAGTACACTCCTATAACCTAAACAGGGTTCAAACGATAATCTAAATAGTATTCTCCGTTGTGATACTATCTATCTTTATTAATCAAGAAGCACGAAGTCTTTATCGTAAGTCCTTAACCTGCAAAAGTGGTTATTTGCAAGAGTGAGCTCGATAGCTCAGCAATTCTAACAGTTTTCATGCATCACATAGCATATAACATCATACTCAGTTCATGCATTTATAAACAATTTATATTTACTACGCATGTTACTTTTCACATAACAAGTATATCATCAAGATCAACTTTCAATCTCATTTATATCTCATATACAGTTCATATATAAGTTCACATTATCACAACATAATATAATTTAACTAACAGTTATTGAATTCATATATCAAATAGGAACTGAAAGACTTACCTGATTCGTAGTTTAACAACTACGACTTAACTGCTTAAAGATATCTGCACTTCTTGTAATCCTACACAATTATATAATCATGGATTCACACTTATCAATTATATGTATCCACACATTCTCAAGGTAATAATAAAGGTTACATTGTTGTCTAACTTGGTTCTTATAACCTTGTTTCACTTTCCTATCATACGTTTAGTATAGCTAGGTACGTATAGGTATACCTTAACCATACTTAATATCAATATTAACACAGTTAACTATCTTAGTGTTCGACACATTTTTAAAACTCATAAATATATAATCTATATTGCTCTTACGTTTCTCAAACCTTATCGAAGCTATTACGTTCAAACTTTCTAAGTTTCACCTTTCAAAATCCTTGTCACACTTAAATTAGTCATGCAAGGCTACTATGTTCATCATACATATATGTGAGGTGTCATAATAATGTTAATATGCATGCTCACAATTACCTTTATCATATAGGCATATCTAGCATCCTTTGTTGCTTTAAAACATGTCTAGTTCATGCTTATCTAACTTTCATAGAGTTTATCAAGGTGTGTGCACATACATGACATCTAAGTGATGTTAAAAGTACTAGCATGTATGCTCAAAAATGTCAGAACACTAATACACTATGATCATGCAACTTAGTTTGCAAAAAGTTCAAGTTTTGCTTTTGAAATCATTTTCAATGTAAAAAATGTGTTCTAGTGTATCCTCAATACCTTAGACTCACATATCATGCATATCTAAACCATATATCATGTTCAAAAAGGTCAGAATATAAACATCATATATATATATATATGTCAAAAACTCTAAATTTGTCCCTTTGAAATCAACGTAGTCTTCAATCATGTATACTAGTGTGTGTTCAACACTTTAAACATGTATTTCATGTCAATATAAACCATACGATCATGCTTTCAAAATTAGAATGTACACGTTTCACGTATATGTTAACGTTCATATTTAAAACTACAAGTTTTTCTTTAAAACATACGCTTTCCATTTCATGATATACATTCTAACATGGATAAAACCATGCATGTAGTACCAGAAACATGTAATATGAGTTACCACCAACTTTTATGTTTGATCAAAGTGGTATTAATTAATTAGCACCATCAGATTTGAAGCAGGAAATAAAAATCAGGAACTGAGATCGGCGCAGCTGCGCCGCTGGCCAGTATACAACTGGCGCAGCTGCGCAGGGCTCCGGCCAGAGGCAGAGCAGCTTTCTGCTCGGCAGTTTCAAAACCAAACACTAATTTACTACATGAATTCGATTCAGAATAGTCACATTGTAGTTTTATCATGCTTATATTGATAGTAGTGTGCATACAAGCCAATCATGTATGATGATAAAGCACATACTTTGTAAACAATCTTATTTATTTATTAATAAAATATTTATTTATTGAAGACATTTAATTATCTACATGGTGCTGTTTTTATAATATGTAAATAACCCATAGTTTTAAGCAATGCTTTTAGAATCATGATGTTGATCATGCTAATGAGATCTAAATTCTTAGAAAGCTTTAAAACTAAAATAGTTCCCAATCGTGGGATTACTAAAAAGGGGATTAGTAAATCCGGATAGATTGGTACATATGTTGCTTGCTCATTGGATGAGGATAACTGATCTCATGGTCATTTATGTGGAGACACTAAAGCAAGTATGTAGGTGCTTATTGGAGAATAAGTTCACTGAACGTGACTCGCTATGGAATACCTAATGGAGTTTTACTCGCCTGTCAATAGGAATTCCTAATGTGATAGTAGTACATGTGATCCTTGGACTTGAGATCATCATAGTATCTTGTATGTAACAAATTATACTTTGACTAATTCCTTAAGGCCTTTTAAGGCATATATAGGGTATGCTTGGGTGTAATGAGTTACATATGGAGATAATGAATGATCAATAAAGAATCTACCACCTCTAGTAAAAGAGGAGATATGTCCTATGTGATTCGTTAAATGACAACCCAGGAATCCTTGGCCAAGGTAGAATGAAATTAGAAAGAGGTTTCTACTTTGCATTATTTGGAGTTGTGCATTTTCTAATCGAAATACATATGATTAAATAAATTAATACTTGACAGTAAATCCATGTCTTATATTTAATTGGGACATTGTATGGTGGAAGGATTGAATTGTACGGTAACTATTAACTCACAGGTTCTTTTATGATTAATGTTGAAATCTATATTATCTAGAAAGTCGTTGATCGCTAGGGAGGCTTATCCCTATTGTAGAATAAATGTTATTTATTTAAATAGATTATTAGTTTAATTTGTTTATTTAAATAAGATTAGAATTGTTCTAATTGATTTATTCACAACCGGTTTGATATGGAGAACTTAAAGGGTCACACCATAAAAGGAAGAAGAATTATTTAAGAAGAAAATGGCATGATAGTAATAATGCATTAAGTATAATTAATTTAATCTATGATGATAGAATAAATTAAATAGCTTAATGTTTATTATTTAATATTTTAGAAATATTAAATATAAATTAATAAGAGGAGTCTTATTAATATTATTATTATTATTATTATTTTAATTCTAAAGGAGTTTAGGAATTAATATAATATCAGTACTCTATCTCAATCCTAATAAAGATTAGGATATAAATTAATTAAATAAAACCCTATTCTAATTGGATTAGGAGGGTTAACCTAATATCTATATAAGAGAGTCTTATATTAGAAATAAGGGATGTGAAATTTTCCAAGAGTTGGGAGTACACATATTCTATAGAGATAGAAACAAGGGTTAAGCCAATAACCCATCTTCTTGAGTTCTTCATCTTCCTTGGTGGATCACCGTTAGAGGCCAAACATTTGGGTGGCTGACATTATTCAAGGGAAGGAGCCACCATCAGAGGAATCAAAGGAATCAAAGGAGTAGAACTTGTACCTGAGGAAGCTTAGATCTTCAAAGGTATAATTCCATGTTCTCTTTTTTCTGTTATTGATAACAAGCACAAAGCATGATCATGGTTATGGGTTTGTATAAATTTTGAAAACCTAGTTTTTACGCTTCCGCCCTATTTATGTGATTTGATTGCATGATTGCGTTACATACAAATCCAACAGTGGTATCAGAGCCTAACTTTGTGCTAATTATCAATTTTATAATTCCATGTATGAATTGATGTGAGAATTGGATCGTTTTTTCTGGACAAAAATCGTTTTCTGCAAGTTTCTGCTGTGAACGGCGCAGCTGCGCAGCCTCCCAGTTCATTACTGGTGCAGCTGCGCCAGTCTGCAAAAACTGCTGCTTCCGTCTACCTGCGCAGCTGCGCAGATGCCCAGTTCATTACTGGCGCAGCTGCGCCGGTACCTAGACAGACCCTGAAAATTAATTTTAATTAATTAAGTAAACTGTTTATTTAATTGATAAAGTTTTAAAATAAAGAAGTTTATTTTATCTGAAATATGATTTCAGAATGCTAAAATTAAAGGAGTTTAATTTGGATTTATTTTTGATTAAAATAAAAGAGTTTATTTTGTTTCAAAAATAAAATTTAGCAAAACTTTTGTCCATTAAATAACATCGATCCATATATGGAATAGCATTGTTATTCATGAGATGAATGGATATTTATTGATGCATATGTTGATGTGTATGATAATAAATGGGATTGATTATGGACAATGACCAATGTGATTGGATTTTATTTTGGATGAATGCTTGAATGTATGGGTTTTATAAAATGGGGTCTGCGTACCTCGTCTTCTCTAGTTTTATTCTCGATGTAAATTCTATCTCCTTTCTATGTACTTCCCCTTGACTGCTGATCAAGGTTTCTATTTAATTTTAATATAAGTTAATGTAATAGAGATAGTTAGAATTATTTTGAAGAAATTGGAGACCAAGGAGCGAGGAGCGCGTGAAGACCCGTTTGTATGGAGCCCGGGTTTAAATGTAATAGTTACATTTAAAATTTAAATTCTTGCACTCCTAGGTTTGACCTTTTGGTTCACTTGGTGGCTCTAGTGAACCAAACTAGAATAAAAGTCCATAATCAATCCGGGTAGAATATAGTATTCTATATCGCATACTAAATATTATATATATTATATTTTATACAAACATGCTTCGCATGTTTAATAAAATGACGCGTATTTTATATATATATGTGCATGCGCGCTAAACAAGATGAGACAAATAATAACAAACCCCTCAAAGAAATAATATTAAGTCTGAAGCATTCAAATGATATTTGGAATATCGAACGTCGCCTTCTAGCATAATTAGTTAATAGAGTATTAAATATTTAATATGAGTTTGTTGTGTTATCCACAAGGCGAGTATTGAATATTTAAGATGTTAATTAATCACATTTGATGCTTATCAAGAAAATTGAACGATCTAGTCTTGTTGTGCTATCCACAAGGACGAAAATTTTTCTTTTTGAATTTATGGAAGTGCTAGGCTGGACTTAACTTAAATCATTTTAGTTCGGAGGTGCACACACATGACCATTATGATTTAAGAGGCAAAATAAAAGGAGTTACATGGTGATGTAATTGACAAGAGTTGTCTACCTATTTATTTGTATATCGCTTGTTGTGCTATCCACAAGGTTATATACATTTGAAATGGGATCCTTAATCTCACTAGCAAATCTTTAATTAGATGTTGCCGAACTATATGAGTGAGGGTAATATAGTTTGATGAAAATAGTGGGAGATACCAATTTAAAATAAAGACCTAAATTTATTTTGGTATGCAAAGTTAATAAAATGAATGTTTGCTAAAATGTTGTCTTTTCACATGCAGAATTTTAAAAATGTCAAAATCACTAATCTCACTACGAAGCATACTTGATGCAAATAAGCTTACCGGCCCGAATTATGAGGACTGGCTAAGAAATCTGAGAATTGTTCTCACTGCTGAAAAGATTTCTTATGTCCTAAATTCCACAATCCCTGAATCTGTTTCAGAAACAGCCTCTGAGGAAGAGATTGCCACTCTCAATAAGTGGCAAGATGATGCATCTGTGGCTCAATGCATCATGCTCGCATCCATGAATAACGAGCTTCAGCGTCAGCACGAAAAAATGGATGCTCCTGCTATGCTGCTTCACCTCAAGGAGTTGTATGGTGAACAGAGTAGGACTGCTAGATATGAGATATCTAAGGAGCTCTTCCGATCTCGGATGACCGAGGGCACTACCATCGAGACTCATGTTCTGAAGGTAATCAATTTGATTGAACGCCTTGGACAGCTTGGGTTCGTCATGGATGGGGAGTTGAGTCAAGACTTGGTCTTGCAGTCACTCCCTGAGACCTTCTCGTAGTTTGTGGTTAATTTTCACATGAATAAGCTAGATGTCAGCTTACCTGAGCTGCTTAACATGCTGAAAACTGCAGAAGGTCACTTCTCATCCAAGAAGAACCATGTCTTGATGGTGGATTCTTCCAATAAAAGGAAGAGGCCCAAGGTGTCTTCTGAAAAGAAGAAATCTAAGAAGGCTAAGGGAAAAGGGAAAGAAAAGGAGCAAAAGAAACCTGAACCAGCTAAAGGAATGTGCTTTCATTGCAATGAGCCGGGACATTGGAAGAGGAACTGCAAGAAGTTTCTAGCAGAGAAGAAGCTTGGAGAAGCTTCGACTTCCAATCAAGGTTTGTTTATGATTGAAATTAATTTTTCTGAAAGTCATAATTCTACTTGGGTATTGGATACCGGCTGTGGTTCTCACATATGTAATACTGTGCAGGGACTGGTCAGAAGTAGAAAGCTGAACAAAGATGAGGTGATCCTACGAGTGGGAAATGGAGCAAAAGTTGCTGCATTAGCTGTAGGAACTTATTGTTTAGCAATGCCTTCGGGCAAATCCATTTATCTTAATAATTGTTATTATGTTCCGAATATTATTAAAAATATTATTTCAATTTCTGTATTGGATATGGAAGGTTTTGACGTTATTATAAAGAACAATGGTTGTTCTATTTATAAAGACGATGTTTTATATGGTATTGGAAATTTGCGAAATGGACTTTATACACTTGACTTGCAAGAAAATATATTTCAAATTGAACAAATTAAGAAAAGGAAAAGAGATGATATTAATTATACCTATATGTGGCACTGTAGACTCGGTCATATCAATGAAACAAGATTATCCAAGTTGCATAAAGATGGGCTCCTCGAGCTATCTGATTATGAATCATATCCAACTTGTGAATCTTGTCTCATGGGTAAAATGACTAAATCTCCTTTTAGTGGAAAAGGGGAGAGAGTTACAGAGTTGTTGGCATTGATTCACACAGACGTTTGTGGGCCTATGACAACAAGTGCACGGGGTGGCTATTCTTATTTTATTACTTTCACTGATGATCACTCAAGATTTGGATATGTGTATTTAATGAAATATAAATCAGAATCATTTGAAAAGTTCAAAGAGTTCAGAAGTGAAATAAAGAAACAAACGGGCAAGAGTATTAAGATACTTCGATCAGATCGAGGTGGAGAATACTTAAGCAGTGAGTTTCTCAATTGTCTCAGAGAAAATGGTATAATCTCACAATGGACTCCTCTAGGTACACCACAGTTAAATGGAGTATCTGAAAGGAGAAATCGAACACTGTTGGACATGGTTCGATCCATGATGAGTTTTACCGACCTTCCAATTTCCTTCTGGGGATATGCCTAAGAAACGGCTGCATACCTACTTAACAAGGTACCTACCAAATCCGCCCCAAAGACTCCATATGAGATGTGGAAAGGGAGGAAACCAAATCTTAAGCATGTTAAGACTTGGGGTTGTCCAGCTTATGTCAAAAAGTTTGAAAATGATAAGCTACAGACTAAATCCGATAAGTGTAGATTTGTGGGATACCCTAAAGAAACCGTAGGGTATTATTTCTATCATCCAACTGATCAAAAGGTGTTTGTTGCGAAACATGCTACCTTCTTGGAGAAAGAGTTTATCCATGAAGGGGTCAGTGGGAGTAAGATATATCTTGAAGAAGTTCAAGAACCACAAGTTACCACGGACCAAAGTCAGGTACCTAACCAAGTAGAAGAACCTACTGTACCACACCATGTTCATAAATCTGGAAGAGTACCGAAGATACCTGAGAGGTATGGATTCGTTATAGAGGATGACAATGAGGTACACATCATGAATGATGATGATCCATTGAATTACGAATAGGCTATGAGTAATAAAGACTCAGGGAAATGGCTTGAAGCCATGAAATCTGAAATGGACTCCATGTATGAAAACAAAGTATGGTCTTTGGTTTCACCACCTGAAGGTATTAAACCTATTGGGTGTAAATGGGTTTTTAAGAAAAAGACTGGAGCAGAAGGAAAGGTAGAGACCTATAAGGCCTGACTGGTTGCAAAAGGTTTCAACAAAGACAAGGAGTTGACTATGATGAAACCTTCTCACCAGTAGCCATGCTCAAGTCCATTCGGATTTTGCTTGCGATTGCAGCTTACAACGACTATGAGATCTGGCAGATGGACGTGAAAACGGCCTTCCTCAATGGGAAACTTTAGGAGGATGTGTATATGACACAGCCAGAGGGATTTATTTCAAAAGTTGGAACAAATCAAGTCTGTAAGCTACAACGATCCATTTATGGGTTGAAGCAAGCTTCTCGTAGATGGAACATTCGTTTTGATGAGACAATCAAAGAGTTTGATTTTATCAAAAACGAGGATGAACCATGTGTATAAAAGAAGGTTAGTGGGAGCGCAGTATCATTCCTTATATTATATGTTGATGATATATTACTGATAGGGAATGACATTCCTATGTTACAATCCATTAAAATGTGGTTATCTAAAAACTTCTCCATGAAGGACTTGGGTGAAGCATCCTATATTTTGGGGATAAAGATCTATAGAGATAGATCTAAAAGGATGCTCGGCTTATCCCAAGGAACGTACATTGATACGATGCTAAAGAGGTTTAGCATGGAAGATTCCAAAAGAGGTCTCATGCCGATGAGCCATGGAATAAATCTCTCCAAGAAACAGGCCCCAAAGACACCTGAGGAGAGAGACCGTATGAGTAAGATCCCTTATGCTTCTGCAATAGGATCTATCATGTACGGTATGATATGTACTAGACCGGATGTTGCTCACGCACTTAGTGTAACAAGCAGATACCAGTCGAATCCAGGAGAAGAGCACTGGAAAGTAGTGAAAAATATCCTAAAGTACTTGAGAAGGACTAAAGATATTTTTCTTGTCTACGGTGGGTCTGAATTAAAACTCGAGGGATTCACGGACTCAAGTTTTCAAATAGACCAAGATGACAGTAAATCTATTTCAGGGTATGTGTTTACCTTGAACGGAGGTGCAGTGAGTTGGAAGAGTTCCGAGCAGCAAACGGTTGCTGATTCAGTGACAGAGGCAGAGTATATAGCTGCAAGTGAAGCTGCAAAGGAAGCTGTTTGGATGAAGAAGTTCATAACTGAACTTGGTGTGGTTCCTAGCATTGGAGAAGCAGTTCCCGTATACTGTGACAACTCCGGAGCGGTTGCACAGGCTAAGGAACCCAGGTCTCATCAGAAATCTAAACACGTGTTGCGGCGATTTCACTTGATCAGGGAGATCATTGAAAGAGGAGACGTCACCTTGGAGCGTGTAGACTCTCAAGACAACATTGCAGATCCATTTACTAAAGCTTTAACACAACAACAGTTTGATCGTCACTTAGAGAAGATGGGTATGAGATACCATGGCGATTGGCTTTAGTGCAAGTGGGAGATTGATAGTAGTGTGCATACAAGCCAATCATGTATGATGATAAAGCACATACTTTGTAAACAGTCTTATTTATTTATTAATAAAATATTTATTTATTGAAGGCATTTAATTATCTACATGGTGCTGTTTTTATAATATGTAAATAACCCATAGTTTTAAGCAATGCTTTTAGAATCATGATGTTGATCATGCTAATGAGATCTAAATTCTTAGAAAGCTTTAAAACTAAAATAGTTCCCAATCGTGGGATTACTAAAAAGGGGATTAGTAAATCCGGATAGATTGGTACATATGTTGCTTGCTCATTGGATGAGGATGACTGATCTCATGGTCATTTGTGTGGAGACACTAAAGCAAGTATGTAGGTGCTTATTGGAGAATAAGTTCACTGAACGTGACTCGCTATGAAATACCTAATGGAGTTTTACTCGCCTGTCAATAGGAATTCCTAATGTGATAGTAGTACATGTGATCCTTGGACTTGAGATCATCATAGTATCTTGTATGTAACAAATTATACTTTGACTAATTCCTTAAGGCCTTTTAAGGCATATATAGGGTATGCTTGGGTGTAATGAGTTACATATGGAGATAATGAATGATCAATAAAGAATCTACCACCTCTAGTAAAAGAGGAGATATGTCCTATGTGATTCGTTAAATGACAACCCAGGAATCCTTGGCCAAGGTAGAATGAAATTAGAAAGAGGTTTCTAATTTGCATTATTTGGAGTTGTGCATTTTCTAATCGAAATACATATGATTAAATAAATTAATACTTGACAGTAAATCTATGTCTTATATTTAATTGGGACATTGTATGGTGGAAGGATTGAATTGTACGGTAATTATTAACTCACAGGTTCTTTTATGATTAATGTTGAAATCTATATTATCTGGAAAGTCGTTGATCGCTAGGGAGGCTTATCCCTATTGTAGAATAAATGTTATTTATTTAAATAGATTATTAGTTTAATTTGTTTATTTAAATAAGATTAGAATTGTTCTAATTGATTTATTCACAACCGGTTTGATATGGAGAACCTAAAGGGTCACACCATAAAAGGAAGAAGAATTATTTAAGAAGAAAATGGCATGATAGTAATAATGCATTAAGTATAATTAATTTAATCTATGATGATAGAATAAATTAAATAGCTTAATGTTTATTATTTAATATTTTAGAAATATTAAATATAAATTAATAAGAGGAGTCTTATTAATATTATTATTATTATTATTATTTTAATTCTAAAGGAGTTTAGGAATTAATATAATATCAGTACTCTCTCTCAATCCTAATAAAGATTAGGATATAAATTAATTAAATAAAACCCTATTCTAATTGGATTAGGAGGGTTAACCTAATATCTATATAAGAGAGTCTTATATTAGAAATAAGGGATGTGAAATTTTCCAAGAGTTGGGAGTACACATATTCTATAGAGATAGAAACAAGGGTTAAGCCAATAACCCATCTTCTTGAGTTCTTCATCTTCCTTGGTGGATCACCGTTAGAGGCCAAACATTTGGGTGGCTGACATTATTCAAGGGAAGGAGCCACTATCAGAGGAATCAAAGGAATCAAAGGAGTAGAACTTGTACCTGAGGAAGCTTAGATCTTCAAAGGTATAATTCCATGTTCTCTTTTTTCTGTTATTGATAACAAGCACAAAGCATGATCATGGTTATGGGTTTGTATAAATTTTGAAAACCTAGTTTTTACGCTTCCGCCCTATTTATGTGATTTGATTGCATGATTGCGTTACATACAAATCCAACATATATAACACTTTAACAAGTAATCCATAACCCAATTACAACCTAATTTACACAATCAATAACTTAAGAAATTCAAAAATGAAGAGCATGGTATAGAATTATACCTCTGCTAATAGTTCATGTTTTCAACCCTTGCTTGCTCTCCCAACTCCTAACACTCTAACTTACTCTCTCTATATCTCAGTATACTAGCTCCACTTGGAATCTCAACAATTAGAAGTGTGAATGAGAGAGCTACATTTATAGGAAAGTAAATACCCAGGCAAAGCAATTCTACATCATTTCAAACCAATGGGGAGAAGAAGAATTTGATGGTTATGGGAGAGTTGTTGAATCCCATGATGAAACCCACTCCCTCTTGCATGATTAGCTATAATTGCTGAGTTTGAGGGAAATAGGTATAGAGTAGCTAGCCATTGGGTTATCACGTGAAGAAGAATTGGGTCACTAAATTAGGGACAATGCTAAAATCTCAGCAATTAGCAAAAATGTATGCCAACACTTAAGCTATTTATTTTATGTCTACTATGCATACTTAGGTTATATAATATATACACCTTATATACACTTATGTTTTACTTTCATTTGGACAATATAAGTCCCACCTTAATAACATAATGTTTCCACATTAATATAGGTTATGTCATATATACTCACACATAAAAAGTATACCCACATATAATAATGTACTCATAATTTAAATATACAACAATACATATTATAATGTAACTTATATACATTGTTTTAATCCAATTAACATTTTAATTGGGCTAATTATAATTTAGATGGGTATTCTCACCCATTATTTTCCATAAAATTATTATCTCAATTACACCCAAATATTATAATGATAATTAATATCAATTATTTATTAACTTGCCATTTCCTTTAATAATCATAGTTAAACCTCTAATTGATTTAACCATACCACTCATGCCACACAAGGCACAATTATGTAAGCTTAGTATTTAATAGACCTCAAGCTTATAAAATAATATTACTCTCAATGTCACATCTTATAATAAGTTCATGATGTAATACCATTACAATGCTTATTTACATGTTCTCTAATTATAGTAAATCTATTACCCTCCTATGGGCAATACCCAATGGTCAAAGAGGAGTTGGTGGTTAACTCCACCAACTACTACTATTCATGGTCCTTCCTCATCATTTCACCTTATAACATGCTCATGATGTAATTACATTTCTTATTACATGCTTTTTTAGCAACAATGTAGTAATTGAATTAACAAACTCTACACACCAATGTATTGCATCTATTCATTATCAAGCTATTATCCTCCCATGGTTATTATCCAAAGGGCAAAAGGGAAGTTGGTGGCTAACTCCCACCAACTACCACTATTCATGTACCCTAACCACTTGATTGATCATTATTGTTCTCACATGGACTAACTTGCAAGCTTATATCTAATAACTTAATGTTATTACCATATGATATGATAGGGTCACACATACACCCCATCATATAATCCATATACATTTGACAATACCGAATATATTTTAATTGAGTAGTGTCACACCCCATTATTGTAAACTTTATTATTACACTTAATCATATAGTTTTCTATATTATATAGTTACCTTGAAGTGTCACACTTCATTTCATATTATATAGATGTAGCTACTATATAACTTATAATTACACCTCATTGCACATAGGAATTTATTCACATAATAATAATAATTGATTCCTTTAATTATTCATTCATTAAATTATTTAATGAATGTTTATTCCATCACTTTGCCATACTAGGCATATCTCACAAGCTTACCTTAAGCTTATTATCATTCTCATCATTTATTCCTTTCCCACCATTTTTCTACTTATAATATGTTCAATTTACTTAGAACTATTAAATCACAAGGTTCACGTAAAAAAAATATATCGTGAATGAAAATATTCAAATATTCTTTACAATACGTATGGTAATATAATAACTCAAGTTATTTAGCAAATTGAAATAACTTAGTTTTCTTATATACTTTTACCCCTCTTGGAAATACATAAGATATAATTACTATTATGTATTCTGTCATAACATGATATGAAATATTATGTCTTCTCCAATTAAAGGCATTCATTATTAGAAAATAATTTAGTTATTGTCTCATGATATTGTTCTTAATATAATATCAAATAACTATATGTACGACACATGTACATATATTATATATAAAAAATAGATAATAAGTTTATTTTTTATTATAATAAATTGTTTCCATCAATTTATTTATATATAGCAAATATGTTTTAATATATTTATTAATCATACCTATTACCTCATACAAAAACATATAAGGTAATATTATTATTCAAAAATAACATTTCCACCTTTATTAAAATAATTCAATATTAGAATTTATTTTAATATCCTTTATTAAAATATATAATGACCATTTCTCTTTCTTTTCTATAAATTGTCCCCAAAATAATTTCTTGAAATATTAAATATTTATTTAAAAATAATAATAATTTGCATCTCCCTTTTAATAATGTATATATATTTATTAACGTTATTCGCACATTAGACTTTCTCACATATTACTATTCTATAAAAGTATCAACTATAATTACATATTCCACACACTTATTGATTTACTCATTTACTTAAGTAAATTAAACACTGTACCATATTATTAAAGTTCAATATTAACATTATATTATTCCATAATATAACTCCCAACTTAAATTAACTAATATTTATTCTTATTAGTTAATTCCTTAACTAACTCATGCTTCACTATCCAAACCTATTCACGGATAGCTTAAGTGTTATTAATAACCTATATTATAAACATACTAGTTATTAATACACATACACAAGAATATGGTGATTATACATTAAGGATATTTAATGTCACCAACTTATTATGATAAAATAATTCTATAAATTATTTAATATCGATAGAAATTTATCCTCTTCCTTTATCTCAACTGAATCGTCTCTATGCTAAGTAATAAATATATATTAATAATATATTTATAAATCACAAAAATACATATTACATAGTCCATATTACCCTATGTAATACCACATACCTCATATCACATATATATATTTTCATCCGAACCCATCTCACGGTTTAAGAATTTTATTTATTAAATCTTTATTTAATAATATCTAAAAATTCGGGTTCTTACATTCATTATGTGGGTAACTATAACAGACTAGCCAACACCTACCAGAATATATATAATCAGGGGAATAGGAACCACCCAAACTTCTCATGGAGCAAGATCCAGACTCAGAACCAGCCGCAGGCTCCACGACAAGCATACCCCCCTGGTTTTCAGAATCAGCAGCAACAGGCAGCACCACAGCAGGAGGAAAAGCTAGGTTGGGAAGAGGCTATAGCCAGAGTCAGAAAAGAAAATGAAGTGGCAAGGAGAGCTCAAGAAGCAAAGACAAAGGCTCTTGCGGCGGACATGAAGAATCTAGTAATTCAAATGGGACAGATTGCGAGTGCACTGGATAATCGATTGCAAGGAACGTTTCCAAGCAACACAGAAAAGAATCCAAGGGAAGGCCATGAGCAATGTCATGCTGTAACACTTCGAAGTGGGAAACAGTTAGTGGAGCAGGATTTGGAGAAACTTGGAACCGAAGAGCAAGCTGAAACCAGTAAGGAACAAATAGTGGAAAAGGAAGTAGGAGAAAAACCTACATAAAAGGAACAAGTGGCTACACCAGTAGTTTACCCTCCACCGCCATTTCCACAAAGGCTGCATAAGCAGAAACTACGGCAACAATTCACAATGTTTTCTGGAAGTGTTCAAGAAGCTACATATCAATATTCCGTTCGCCGAGGCACTAGAGCAAATACCCAGTTACATGAAGTTTATGAAAGACATACTATCGAAAAAACGTAGGTTGATCGATTATGAAACTGTGGCATTAACGGAAGAATGTAGTGCAATTCTCCAGAGAAAGCTGCAGCCAAAATTGAAGGATCCGGGGAGTTTCAACATCCCTTGCTTAATCGGGAACCAGTTTACGGGAAAAGAATTATGTGATCTAGGAGCGAGTATCAACTTAATGCCACTATCAATATACAAGAAGTTAGGTCTAAAGGAAGCTAAGCCAACAAATATCACTCTACAACTGGCAGATAGAACGACTACGTATCCATTCGGCATAGTGGAGGATGTTCTGGTTAAGGTTGACAAGCTAATTTTACTGGCAGATTTTGTGGTACTGGACTATGAAGAGGACAAAGACATTCCAATAATATTGGGAAGACCATTCTTGGCCACCGGCAAAACTTTGATTGACATCCCAAATAGTGAATTAACTATGAGGGAAAATGACCAAGAAGTGAAATTTCAAGTGTTTAAGGCAATCACATTCCCGAGTAGTGCTAAAGATATTCCCGTGATCACGGGAAGCAACGAAGATGCTCAGAATAAGTCCAGGGATAAAGTTGGTGAAAGAAGTGGAATTGGTGATGACAGTCGCAAACTTAAACAGAATCCTGATGAAAAACGACAAACATTGAAACAATGTTGGGTATGCGCAATGAAGATTAAGAGCATCCATAACATTTTAGCAGAGCCAGATTAACAAAATAGAAGGAGTCAGGCTAAAGACTTAAAATTAAGCGCTCGATGGGAGACAACCCATCGGTTATTTTATTTTTATTTTTAGTTGCATTAATATCATTTAGATGTAATAATGTAAAATACTTAGAAATCTTTCTTCATAATACATGTCTAACAAAATTTTATGGTTGCGTTGATACAGGATACTTGTAAGGCAATACCACTCAAACATAGCATCAAGGTGAGGGCCCAATTATCACACAAAGGGAGTCAAGGAAGTTCAACTTCTGGAAGGATTAAGGCTCAATACAACAATCAAAGAAAGGGGAGTAAAAGGCCATTTGCACCAGTCCACCTAAGTTGTTGATATACTTAAGCTCTAGAATAAGAAGACAATGAATGGCATGAAGCAAAGCAAAGTTCAGTTGCACAACACATGATCTCCCGCTGGGGCGGGGATAAAAGGTAGCACAGACCCGCTGGGGCGGGAAGATGGCAACCCAGACAGAAAGTTCCCCCGCTGGGGCGGGACTCGGCAAGCAATAATAACCGCTGGGGCAGGGAGGCGAAAGCCATCAACCTGCCCTGTTTCACTACATCCCCCAAAAATCCATACCTCCACTATAATGCATCCCCACTACCCCACAATCCTTCCCACTATCATCCCACTAACATCCCACTATCCATATCCTATCACCCCATTACCCCCCACCAAATCTGTAACCCACTACAATCCTACTCCCCTTACAAAATTCCACTAAACAATCCTTAACCAACCCCACACAAAATCCCAACTCAGCCACTACACCCCTAAATTTGTATTCTCAATCTTCCACTATCATTACCATCAATTCCCCACTATACACAACAATCCCCATAAATTCGTCCCAGCACAACTCCCACACTCATCAATTCTAAGCTCTCCAAACTAACCCACTACATCCCCACCCCCACCACGTGCTCGACGAAAATCTTAACCCAAAATCTTCAAAAATTCTTCAAGTTTAAGCACAAAAACATAATGCCGCCACGCCCCCCAGAAGAAGCAAAAGGGTGAAGGGTCATCCTCCGCCGTCGTTCCACCATTCGATAAGAAAAAATTTGGAACGCGGCCGCCACTGTACGCTTTGATTATGTGTCAGGCAAGGCCCTCATTCATGAACGTGGATTTCGACCGGATGCTTTGGATGGACAAATGCACTTGCATGCTTGACTGAACAGGGAAGTCCTTGACACTTAAATTATATATGTTTCACAATGAGGGCATTGTTTTATTTAAGTTTGGGGGTGTGTTGTGTTTTAATCATCATAAATCTTGTTAGCTTGTGCATGAATGGTTAGAATATGTATAGTTGCATAGTAGGTTCGTTAAAATTTGCATAGTAGAGTAGTTTAAGTTTTTATGCTTATCAAATATTGAAGAAAAAAAATGAAAAATCATAAAAGACCAAAAAGAGTTTGTAATTAGGATTGTATGAGTCAGTATGTCAGTGGTAAGAAATAACTTTAGCCTGTGATGAGACTGAATTTACATAAGAATATAAACATAATGATAACCAGAATGTTGATGTGTATTCAATCCTTTGCATGAGTCCTTACCTGTTTGACATTATTGAACCGGTTAACACGATAGACAACAAGGTGGTCGACCTAGTTCGAACATTCACATAATTGTCGTCTTGAACGAAATTGGGTTTTAATAAAGGAAATTCAGTGAACTGGTATTAGTGACTAAGATTAGACTGAAACTTAAGTTTGGGGAAAGATATGGGAGCTATCTGAAAAAAAAAATTGCAAAACGAGAAAAAAAAAGAAGAAACATGAATAAACACCGTGACTAGGTTAGTTTCGTGGCCTTTGATATTCGAGTAAGTACACCCTAGGGGATGTCTTTACACCCAGCGCCCTAAAACCATTCGTTTTGGGAGTCGTTGGTCGAAAGCTCGCTACATGGGTATCATTGAAGAGCCTAAGGGAACTAGACATTGCACAGTCATGAGGAAAATTGAGATACGGAAAAAGAGCAAAATGCCTCCGTGAATAAAGAAAGATAGAAAATCTCCCATATTGACCTTTGACTTGGTTAACGTTTACATTCATGTACCTTGTTTACGCGATTTCTTGAGTTGAACTTTGATTGCATTCTAAGACGCGTATTATGTGATATATTCGATCTATAGTTGAGTATATTGTTGTTGAGCGCACACACACAGCAGCGGTGTTAGCATGTATAGATTCATAGATTGGTTTTCATTGCGGATACGTCTCTGGTTGGATTTAATGTTTATATCTATTGTGAATTCTATGAGGCATGACGAGTTAGCTTTGTATACACTGATAGTTGCATTCATGAGCATTGTATATTTTTGCATATGCATGGTTTTTGGTTGAGGACAAGCAAAGTCTCAAGTTTGGGGGTATTTATTTGATGAGTGTGTTTTATATCTACGAATCGATATTCATTTTAGCTTGATTTTTGGATGGGGCAGCAAAGAAAGGGGAGTGAAGGAGGCTGTGCATGGGGATATAAGATGGGTGATGAAGGCTGTTAGAGGGGCATATACCTAGCCACCGCAAAAGCACTAATTGTGGATCTAAACTTGAAAACGGAGAATTGAAGCGGAGCATATTCGAATGAACGTGAAGCAACTTGGAGACGAGCAACGATAGGATTTTCATATTCCTATCTTTCTCTATTCATTTTACTTTGTATTCATTATGATTAATACTCTGTGGATTATGGATTTTATTTCATTCGTTATGAATTAATTATCTTTTTAAGCCTATGACGGATCTTATTATGTAATGAAAGATTAATTATTCTTGAATTCAGGTTATGGAGGTTATTCCCAGATTATTTGCTATGTGTTGTGCTTGATTTATATATTTGCCTGATTAACAATTATCTGTTATCCTGTATGAACTTGAGAAAGAACATATAGGATTAGAACTAGCCATAATGATATATGTTCGTGATTTCTGCGTAGATGGAATTCATGATTCTTGTTTAGGGTAGAGATATGACTTTACGCCATATGTAATCTTATAGAGAACTTGATATTAAACTCTCTTTAATTATAATTCACATAGAGATATAGTGAGTTAGTTAATTAGGGTGTCTTGCTTAAATCTATCATCTGTGGATGTAAGTGAGTATGGATATTATGCATCGAGAGGTGGTTTTATCTGCATTAGTGTTCTTGATTAATAATTTGGGGTAATTGAAATAAACTGGGAAAAAGGATATTATCTGAAGTGAAATACTAAGTGAAGTTGTAGGCTTAATTCTCTCAATTTTGTTAAAATCTCGATTTAGTGTGCGATTGCTTTCATTATTAATTTAGTTATAAAAATATCCTTTAACCGATAGTTTGATAAAGCTGAAATATTACAAAGTTGGTAATTGTTTGATTGAACATAATTATTGTCTCTGTGGGTACGATACTTGATTTATCACATTATTACTTATGGACCACGTACACTTGCGTGTTGCACGTAGAAAATACCCAACAATTATTCTATGCCAAAAATCAATAAGCTACAGTCGAGTATTGTTAGGCCAGTGATAGCCACGAACACCTTTGAAATACAACCAGGGACAATCCAGATGGTATAGAACATAGTCCAGTTTGGGGGTTCGGCTAATGATGACCCGAACGAGCATCTTCTGAGTTTTATTGAGATTTACGACACGTTCAAGTATAACAATGTGTCAGATGATGCGGTGAGGCTTTGGCTCTTTCCATTCACCTTGAGGGATAAAGCGAGGAGTTGGCTTCATTCTCTACCAGCGGGGTCGGTGACCACTTTGCAGGACTTAGCACAAATTTTTTTAGCAAAGTTCTTTCCTATGGCTAAAACTGCGAAGATGAGGAGTGATCTTTCTCAGTTTGAGCAACAACAAGGAGAATCATTGTATGAGGCTTGGAAAAGATATAAAGAGATGCTTAGGAAGTGTCCTCATTACAGGGTACCAGATTGGATGGTGATCAATACGTTTTACAATGGTTTGGGATGGCAATCTAGGCTGAGCATTGATGCCACCGCAGGAGGAGCTTTATGGGCAAGGAGCTTTGAGCAAGCTTATGATTTGATAAAAACCATGGCGGCGAATAACTTCCAAAATTCGACATCTAGAATGCCTCAACCAAAAGTTGTCGGGGTATTGGAAGTGGATGTCATCACGGCATTATCAGCTCAAATGGCGGCGATGTCGAAGAAGATTGATTCTATGGCCGAGACCAAAGTATAGCAAGTTGCCTTTGTCTGTGAGTTATGTGCGGGTTCACACCCGACGAAATAATGTGCTATCACCGCAGATTCAGTTTAATTTGTGAGCAACTACCAAAGGCCACCTAATCAGTTTCAAAATTCATACCATCCGAACAATAGGAATCATCCCAACTTCAGTTGGAGCAACAATCAAGGTGCTCAACAACAACCACAACAACAGTATGCTCCTAGACCATCTTATCCTCCCAATTTTTAGCAACATCAACATCATCCAGCTCATGCTCCGCAAAAAGAAAAGAAATCTGAGATGGAAGAGCTGTTGATGTTAAAGAGCCAAGCCGTGGCTATAAAAACTTTGGAGAATACGATGGGCAAAATGGCCAATATGTTGACTAACAGACCGCAAGGAACTCTACCAAGCAATACGGAGATAAATCCAAGAAGGGACGACAAGGAACAGTGCCAGGCTATCACTCTAAGGAGTGGAAAACAGACTGCTGAAAATGGTCCTAGCGCGCTTACGCCCCAGCCCCAGGAAAAAGGAAACACGGCGCGCCCGTGCCAATCTGCATAAAATTCTGATGTTGATTTGAATGAGGAAAATGATGGGAAGCATGCAGTAGAGGTAGAGAAGCAAGAAAAAGCTAAAAAATCATGTGCCACACCGCCTGTTGTCTACCCTCCTGTGCCATACCCTCAGAGACTCCAGAAGAAGAAACTAGATAAATAGTTTGCTAAATTCTTGGAGGTTTTTAAGAAGCTGCAAATCAACATACCTTTCGCAGAGGCGTTGGAACAAATGTCAAGCTATGCTAAGTTCATGAAAGGCATTCTGTCAAGAAAGAAGAAACTGGAAGACTATGAGATAGTTACTTTAACTGAAGAGTGCAGTGCGGTTTTGCAACGCAAGTTACCTCCTAAGCTCAAGGACCCCGAAAGTTTCACAATACCTTACTCCATTGGGAAGTTGTCCTTCAATAAGTGTTTATGTAACTTGGGGGCGAGCATCAACCTTATGCCTCTCTCGGTATTTACACAGTTGGGATTGTCGGCTCCTAAGCCGACAAATATATCATTTCAGCTTGCCGACAAGTCTATCACTTATCCTAGGGGCATTGTGGAGGATATCTTGGTAAAGGTAGATAAATTTATTTTCCTCGCTGACTTCATTATTCTGGACTACGAAGAAGACTAGGACATCCCGATCATTCTGGGGAGACCTTTTTTAGCTACTGGACGAACTCTCATCGATGTACAGAAGGGAGAACTTACAATGAGAGTTCAGGACCAAGAAGTTACATTCAATGTATTCAAAGCTATGAAATTTCCCACTGATGAAGAAGAGTGTTTCTGGATTGATGCAAGTTACAGAGTACTGAATGAAGAGGCCGTGATGAGCATTGATTCTTTAGAGAGTGCTTTACTAGGGGATTTTGACATGGAGGTTACAGATGTTGTGGAGTACGTACAAATTATGAACACAGTGCCACAAATGAGAAAATTCAAGATTCCGGTTGAACCACTAGGACACATAAAGGAGACATCAGAGCGTCTTAAACCTTCTCTTGAGATGCCTCCCACTCTTGAGCTTAAACCTCTTCCTAATCATCTAAGGTACACATTTTTGGGTGAGTCGCCAAAGTTGCCTGTTATAATTGCCTCTAACACTAATTCTTGTAAGGAAAGTAAGCTGTTGCGAGTGTTACAGGAAATCAAATCTGCTATTGGGTGGACCATAGCAGATATTAAGGGGATAAGCCCCTCATTCTGCATGCATAAGATACTTCTTGAGGATGACAGTAGGCCAACAGTGGAGCAACAGAGGAGACTAAATCCCATTATGAAAGATGTCTTCAAGAGAGAAATCCTGAAGTGGTTGGATGTCGGTATCATATACCCAATATCAGACAGCTCAGGGGTGAGTCCGGTACAATGCATTTCAAAGAAGGGAGGCATAACTGTAGTGTCCAATGAAAATAATAAATTAATAACTACCAGAACAGTCACAGGGTGTAGAGTCTGTATGGATTATCTTAAACTGAACAAGGCGACCAGAAATGACCATTACCCTCTCCTTTTCATTGACCAGATGTTGGATAGGTTGGCGGGACATGACTACTACTGCCTCCTAGATGGATATTTGGGGTATAACCAGATAGTCATTGCTCCCGAGGATCAGGAAAAGACTACCTTCACGTGCCCCTATGGAACTTTTGCGTTCAGGAGGATGTCTTTTGGCTTGTGCAACGCTCCGGCCACATTTTAGAGATGTATGATGGCCATATTCTCCGATATGGTTGAGCAGAATGTGGAAGTCTTCATGGACGACTTTTCAGTCTTTGGGGATTCATTTGACATATGCTTGGAAAATCTAGTTATGGTATTAAAGAGGTGTGTTGAGACCAATTTAGTGCTGAATTGGGAAAAGTGTCATTTCATGGTACAAGAAAGAATTATCCTCGGGCACAAGGTTTCAGGAAAAGGATTGGAGGTTGACAAAGCAAAGCTGGAGACTATTGAGAGCTTACCACCATCGACTTCGGTTAAGGGGGTCTACAGTTTTCTCAGACACGCAGGGTTCTATCATCGATTCATAAAGGACTTCTCGAAGATCACAAAGCCATTATGCAGTTTGCTTGAGAAAGAGGTCCAGTTTAAGTTCGACGAGGAGTGTTTGGCAGAATTTGAGCACTTAAAGAAAAGATTGACTACAGCACCGATTATCACAGCTCCTGACTGGTCTTTGCCTTTTAAACTGATCTGTGATGCGAGTGACTTCGTTGTGGGAGTTATTTTGGGGCAACGTAAAGAAAAGATTTTTCACGTTATCTATTATGCTAGTAAGACCCTGACGGATGCTCAACTCAATTACACTACTATAGAGAAGAAGCTATTAGCAGTGGTATATGCATTCGACAAATTCCATTCATACCTGATTGGCATAAGAGTAAAAGTATATACCGATCATACTGCCATCCGGTATTTGATTTCTAAGAGGATGCCAAGCCCTATCTTATTCGATGGATTCTTCTTCTGCAGGAGTTTGATTTGGAAATCAAAGACAGAAAGGGTACTGAAAACCAAGTGGCGGACCACTTATCCCGACTAGAGAATCCGAGAAAGGACACGGACGGTAGAGTTATGATTAATGAGTCCTTCCCGGACGAACAGTTGTTTGTGGTTCAAGGTGAGATCCCGTGGTTTGCTGATTTTACGAACTCTTTGGTGAGAAACATTCTCCCTCCTGATTTAACAAGGCCCCAAAAGAAAAAGTTTCTACATGATGTTAAATGGTACATGTGGGTCGAACAATATATATTCAAGTAGTGTGCGAACAGAATAATTAGACGGTGTATACCACACAGCGAGACTGAGAGTATTCTACATGGGTGCCATGCATCAGTATACGAGGGACACTATGGGGGGGAGAGGACAGCAGCCAAGGTGCTTCAAGCAGGATTTTATTGGCCGACTCTTTTCAAAGATTCTTACAACTTTGAGCAGAAATGTGACCGATGCCAATGGGTAGGAAATATCTTCAAAAGAAATGAGATGCCCTTGAACATGATCTTAGAGGTTGAGATATTCGATGTTTGGGGTATAAACTTCATGGGGCCTTTTGTTTCGTCCTACGGAAATCTGTACATTTTACTGGCAGTGGACTATGTGTCCAAGTGGGTGGAAGTAGCAGCTTTGCCAACGAATGATGCTAAGGTGGTCTTGTGATTTTTACAGAAGAGTATATTTACAAGATTCGGGACACCTAGGGCTATCATCAGTGATGAAGGCATTCACTTCTGCAATAGACAGTTTATAGCATTATTGGCTAAGTATGGGGTGAATCACCATGTCGCCACTACTTACCATCCCCAAATGAATGGCCAAGTTGAGGTCTCCAATTGTGAAGTAAAGATGATTTTAGAGAAAATTGTCAATCCTACGAGGAAAGATTGGTCCCTCAAACTTGATGATGTAGTGTGGCCATACAGGACTGCGTATAAGACACCATTGGGGATGTCACCGTATCAGCTGGTATATGGGAAAGCCTGCCATCTACCCATGGAACTTGAGCACAAGGTCTACTGGGCCATTAAAAAGCTGAACTTTTACCTCAGTGCTACAGGGGAGAAGCGACTTCTCCAATTAAATGAGCTGGACGAATTCAGACTGCAGGCTTACGAAAATTTAAAACTGTACAAGGAAAAGGTGAAAAAGTGGCACGAAAATCATGGAAAGGAAATTTGAGCAGGGGAAAGCGGTGTTGATGTTCAACTCACGTCTTCGACTTTTCTCGAGAAAACTTAGGTCGAGATGGTCGGGTCCTTTCACGGTGAAAATCGTGTATCCACATGGTGCAGTTGAGATTTTCGACCAAGACCCAGAAAAGCCATTTAAGGTTAATGGGCAGAGGTTAAAGCACTACTTTAGGGGCAAAGTTAATCGACAGAAAGCCTCTTTGATCCTTTCCACTACATAAATATATCTGAGAAAGTCGAGCTAATTAACTATAAACAAGCGCTCGATGGGAGGCAACCCATCCATTCTCTTATCCCTCTCATTTAATTCTTGTTACATATCTATATTTCTTCCCCCCCCCATGTTTAATTCTGAAAATCATAAAATTTTTGCAAATTTTGAGATGAGTACATGTGCACATAATATAGATAAATTTCAAACATAGCATTGTGTGCATAGATACGTAGTCCATTTTTTGGGTTTGGAATAATTTTAGATCTCATTTTTGAATGCCTTTTATTGTAGGAATTAAGTCAAATGCTAGTTAGACGCACAAATCCATGTTGCTAAACAATTTCAGGGTCAGCACCAGGGCAGCACGGTCGCGCCAAAGTCCAGGCCAATATCAGAGCGCCCGTGCCAATATCTAGAGAATTATTTTTAAAAATTTTCGGCAGCAGTCTAACCCGAGCCCTTATATCCTATATTCATTTAGTCGATACCCCTTATCAGAGCATCACAAAACTGTTAACTCCCCCATTCTTATTCTATCTCCTCTCAAACACCTAGCCTAATCCTATTACAAAACACCTTTTCACAAACCTAACCTTAATTGCACCCACATAATCCGACCCTTCTTCATCCTCATCACATCCTGACGTTCCCTCTCTCCCATCTAACCCACGATCTCCATCATACCCACTACATCCAAAATCACCTCCCCATTGCTTCTTCACATATAATTCCCTATAAAACCTAGCCACTACCATACCATCCTTACAGCTCCACTTTAGGCAGAGTTAGGGTTTGCACAGAGAAGAGTTCAGCAGCCAGTTTGGGGGTTTCATTGTAATCAATTAGGATTGAAATTTTTGCAGATATCATGGGACCAAAGAGGGCTAGATCCGTCACTCCGTCTTCATCCTCTAATAGTGGCCAGGAAGAGAATATTCTGGACTTGTTCAGGTTTATCAATCTCTCGGCGCAGACTCAGTATTACAAGATGGTGCCAAAGTTATTTGTGTAGGAAAGGGGTCTGAAGCCGAGCAAAGCGGATGTGCAGATGTTAGATATGATCAGAGAAAGATCTTAGTTTGGGGTTGTGGTAAAACCTGTGGCTGCACCATCGGCGATAGTGCGGGAATTCTATTAAAATGCCAGGGAGACACAAAGTGGCATTTCTTTCGTCTGGGGCATACAAGTCAATTATATTTCGCTGACGATCCGTGAAGTGTTTCATTTGCCTACTCTCCCGGCTGGTCAAGTGAACTGGGTTGAAGCTGAGCAGTTTGAGACCGACATGGATGTGGTGATCACAGACTTATGCATGCCAGGCACCCAATGGAATATTAAGCTGGGCACAGACACGAAAACTAACTTCCCCAGCGCAGCACTGAATCGCTATGCCAAAGCGTGGAATCATTTCATATGCGCCAATCTGATGCCTTCTACCCACCAGCATGATATCACGGCTGATAGAGCCTTATTCTGTGGGGGATCATCACGGGCCAGTATATCGACATTAGACACTTGCTACATCAGTCCATGCTGCGCTACATGCGAGGCAGGACCACCGGTGGGATTCTGCAAGCATCAGTGGTGACACATCTGTGTGCCCAGGCAGGGGTAGAATGGGATGACGAGCAGGTACAGATGCCAAGCCAGGACATCACTCATGCCACGATCAAGAAATATGCCGAGTGGGATGGTGGCAAGGCACATCCTAGAGACAAAGGATTCATACTACCTACTCCTCCACCAGTGGCTAAACCACAGCTATCAGAGGCAGCAGGACCTCCTCCAGCCAGTACAGCGAGACAGGATAGCCAGATGAGGCACCTGCAGGCGAGGATGGAAGCGATACATTGCAATTTTATAGCCTATGCCGATGGTTTGTCTCGTGCCCTGGGTGAGGCTTTTGCTCAGCAGGGGACGATTGTGGAGTTCCCAGTCTTCGGCTCAACCATGCCTTATCCGCTGTCAGATTCACCACCCGAGTCACAGTCCGGTGGCCATGCCAATGCTTAGGGGAGTTTTCTAACCCTTTTATCTCCATTGAGGGCAATGTCTATGTTAAGTTTGGGGGTATTGGGTTGTAGTTAGTAGAGTGCATTATAGTTAGTAGCATATAGTACTAGTGCATGTTTAGGTTGCATGATAGACTGTATTTTATTACTTATTAGTTAATTTTTGCATGAAATTTTTCTTTTCAGTTCTTTTGTTTGTTTACTTAGTTAGTTGTTAGTTGCATTGCATCACATGATCCCATTATTGAGTCTGTTGAATTCCAGTCTGGCCGATGATGATATTGGAATTGTAGAGATTTTTGAACACTGTGATAACTTAAGCTTAGTTATAATTTCATACATGATGTAGTCTCTACCTGTTGCTTTGATGTTACCGGATAGCACGGTTTTGTTATTATTTGCTTGTTGGTTTAGATTAGCACATGTTTGTCTTTTAGGGGGGAAAATATGTTTTTAAAGAAATAAAATTTTGTAGAAAATGAGTAATGACCATAATGATATAGAAATTCATGTTTGGGGGAAAACATTGGGTATGCATGCTAAAAAGAAAAAGAAAAAGAAAAAAATATAAAATGAGAAAAAGAAAAAAAAAAGAATAAACACCATGACTAGCTAAGTTCTGTGGCCTTTGATACTCGAGAAACTACGCCCTAGGGGATTGTCTCTGCACCCAGCGCCCTAAGGCCTTATGGTTTGGGAGTCGTTGGTCGAAAGCTTGTTAAATGGGTATCATTGAAAAGCCTAAGAGGGCTTGGCAGTGCACAGTCGGGTGTAACCACAGGAATGCACGAATATCGCCCTCGTGAGTGAATAAAAGCATAATAAGCCCTTTGTTGACCCTTAATTTGGATTGATGTGTTGGATAGGTTATTGTTTCATATATGCTCAACTTTCTTGACTTAAAACCTCAGTTTTCTTCATTAGGAGCATAACATGTGGAATTTTTACCTGTATCAAGCTTATTTGTGAATATTAGCACACACACACACTACATCATTGTCAACATGTGTGGATTTGTAGATTGTATGTCTTTGTGACTGTAACTTATCTTGATCCTTTGTTCATAGATCTTATGATTTTTCTGAGGCACATCTTATTGGAATTCGTAACTTGACTAAAATGTGGGATTCGTGTTCATCGCAGCGTAGTTTGCATAGCATGTAGGTTGCATCTGTGTTCGTTGCTTGAGGGTAAGCAATAGTTTAAGTTTGGGGGTATTTGATAAGTAGGTTTTATACCTACTTATTGGCTATCAACTTGCTACAACTAGAGCTTAATCTCAAGCATTTTAGTTATTGTTTATGTGTTTTATCTCCGTTTTGTAGTTTGCATAAAGGAAACTCTATTGTGAGCATTGTGGCATAAAAATGGCGTGATGGCAAGATGGTGAGCTTGTGGTGGATTGAAGATGGAACCAGCATGTGAAAGTGAGCATGGCATGTGGAAGTGATATGGAAAGTGAAGTGTAAGGACTAAGTTGCAGCAGCAATTGAACCTAGAGTAGTGCACCAGCAAGGACTAACACAATCTGCAGAAAAACCCAGCAGCACGGTCGCGCCAGCATGAAGAATAAAATCAGCACGCCCGCGCAACACCAAGAACAGATCGGATGCCAGCGCGCCTGCGCCCGAAATAGCTTACGAGGTAGCGCGGTCGCGCCAGTCTGGTCAACGGTAGATTGACTTTTACTTAAAAATTCATTTACGTGTTTTTCCTTTAAAGGGAGTAATTACAAGTTACGAGACTATGCTTTATTCGTTATTTTTACCATTCTAGGGTTTGATTGAGGCACAGAGAGTTTATAGCGGTTACTTCTTCCTTTTGGCTTCTCTCCTGGCTCTTTGTTAGGTTTTCATATTTAGGATTTTGAATTGGTTGATTGAAGATTTTGACTCATCGTTGAAGGTTTACTTTGGAAGGAGAACTATCAAATTTGCACTTTCTTAATCTCTTTATTCTCTTTATTTTCATTGTATAATCTCAATGCTTGGACAAAATCCCATAATGGTTATTGCTTCAGTGATGAACTAATCACCATTATGGGATTCTAATGGACCTTTTTGCTTAGTTAAGATTTTTATGCCTCTTTGTTTAACATGATTGATTATGTATGGATTGCCTGATATGGTTTACTTTAATTGTTTAGATGCTTGATTACCATCTACCTTATTAACTTGTATGTAATTGGAAAATGAATTAGAAGTTCATATTTCGCCATATTAGTATATGTTCATGAATTTTACATGTGATAGATTTCATGATTCGTAATCTGGATAGACATATACCGTATTACCACATGTAGTCGTTCGAGAGAGCTTGCACTTAAATCTATATTATTTGTAAGTCATATAGAAATATAGTGAGTTAGGTAATATTGGATGTTCATATATATTCTATCTCTTTTGTGGATTTTATGTGATATGGGCATGGTATATCGAGAGATAGCCATGTTTTACCGTTGTGCTCTTGACTAGCAATCCTAAGTACTCAATTAGGCTTAACAAGAGGTGTATAATTTGAATGATACATTAAATGAAGTTAGAATCCCATATCTTCTTAATCTGAATCAGTCTCTTGTTAATCAGTTTATTAGTTGATAATCATTCTAGTTAATTAATTCACATCTTAATCATTCGTTTAAGCAGATAGAAATAACTATAAAGTTGTTGTATGTTAGAGTAAAAATAATTACTTTTCTTCGTGGGATCGATACTTTTTTTACCTTATATTACTTGTGGACCACATGCACTTGCGTGTGTGTGACTGTTTTGTTAATAACGAAATAAGCCAAAACTAATCCTTTCAGCCAGAGGAGTGTACCGATGCAGAGATATGGTCAACATTTCTGTCGGATATTGAGCATCCAGTTTTTGGCCTTGCCATGCTCAGGACTGGCCTCCCCCTATAGCTTTATTACCCATGCATTTGGCATGGACTATCTGCCCCTAGCGCGATTGAGGGGAGTGACCACTTATCATTCTCTGGCTATTATGGGCCAGATTGATCAGTATCAGAGCCTGCATTTGTTTGAGGGAGCTGCTGATAGGAGGATGTCGGCTTCGTCTATGTCATCTGCCAACTTGTTTCACGTAAATGAGTATTGGACTCACAGAGAGAGGGCTGATTTCTCCAGTAGCCATCTGGATTGTTCTCCGAGTACTCAGCATGGTTGGAGGCAAATATTGCATCAGTTGCATTAATCCAGTCAGCTCCTATTATAGATTCAGACTAGGAGGAACCTATGGAGGATCCTGAGTCTCCTACTGAGGATGAACTATTTATGGGTTTGACAGTGGCACTAGTTAGTGATCCGCCGATCATTCCTGCAGGGACAGATCCGGTTTTGGCGGACTAACTATTCAAGATGACCTTTGAGCGGGATCAGGCTAGAGCGCAGATGTTGACCACCTTGTTTTGCACAGATATAGCTTTGGCTGAGAGAGATGAGTCTTGAGTCGCTCAGGATGCAGGATTGATTGAGCAAGAGGAGCTCTGATCTGCCAGAGATGCAGCTTTTGTAGAGTGGGATGAGATCCGCTCTGCCAAAGATGCAGCTTTTGTTGAGATTGAGGAGACTTTGATTACTCGGGACGCAACTTTTGCGGAGAGGGATAAGGGTATAGCTTCCCGTGATTTCCACATTGCCGACAGTACTGCTCTTCGATCTTATACCCATGGTCTGGTTACCGAGATGAGTGCATATATTGATGACCACAGTGCCACACTGCAGATGACTGTGGAGGTTTTGAGCAGTATGGAGGTTGAGGGTATTGCACTTGCAGCTACTCCTCCATCTTCAGAGAGAGATGCTATGGTGGCATTGCTGGCCTGCTTATCCATGGGTCCATAGACTAGCTTTATTTTTCCTACACATACTAGTTTAGCCATTTTTTTCATGTACAGGACACTATGTATATATCAAACAGTTTTACATATCAGAGAAATATATTTTTGATTCACTTCCCTGTTTGGATATGTATTGTCATTGCTGAGTGATTACCACTTCTTTCATGAATCGTTGTTGTTGATGTATCTTGAGCTCCTCCTTGATGGACTGACAGTTGAGATGTCATAGAGTATCTCAGATGGGCTTGTTCACCAGGGAGGCTTGATAGTTCTTAGGTTTTATATGGTTTCGGTGTCTTGGGACTGGTTTTTATTTATTTTATTTATTTTTGTTTTTTCTTGAAGGTCAAACCGCACAGTAAATGGCTGCCTACGTACTCCTGGGTTGAAGGAGATCAGGTCATTCGTAGTTCTGTCCATGTGATAGAGGTTTGAAAAGTATATATCTTGGGTTTTGAGTTTGGTTTGATAAATTTTTGAGTTTTTGTTTTGTTTGACCGCACCATAAATGGCTGCCTACGTACTCCCGGGTAAAGGGAGATCAGGTCATTCGTAGTTCCGACTTTCTAGTGAAAAATCGAACTGGATTTGATTTGTAAGACACGAATGCAGGCATGCATGTGCTTCAGACATAGTACCTTTTCACGGTGTCTGAATTGATGAGTTGGGGAAATTCGTTCCTGTCAATCTCTTGTAATCTAATAGCTCCTCCTGTCAACACCTCCTTGGCAATGAAATGGCCTTCCCAATTTGGGGCGAACTTTCCTTTGGCTTCATCGTTATTGGCTAAGATTTTCTTCAGCACCAAGTCATTTTCTTTGAATTGCCGTATTCGAACCTTCTTGTTGTACGATCGAGAAATCCTTTGCTGATATAACTGAAACTGGAAAATGGTTGTAGCCCTCTTTTCATCAATCATGGACAGTTGGTGGTACCGGTCTTGCAACCATCGATCTTCGTCCCTCTGAGCGTCTATTAACACTCGCAAGGACTCCATCTCTAGTTCTATGGGGAGGACTGCTTCCATTTCATAGACTAATGAATAGGGGGTAGCCCTAGTAGAGGTGCGCATTGACGTCCTGTATGCTAACAGGGTTAGAGGCAGCAGATTAAGCCATTCTTTATGGTTGGCGTACATTTTCTGCATGATCTTTTTGATGTTCTTGTTGGCCGCTTCGACAGCATAATTCATCTTGGACCGATAGATAACGAAACTGAGATGCTTGATGTAGAACTTGCTGCACAGTTCTTTCATCATTTGATTGTTCAGGTTCTTGGCGTTTTCTGATATGATCACCTCCGATTTTCCATATAGACAGACGATATTATTTTTGATGAAACCAATGATGACCTCTTTGGTGACTTTGGGAAAAGAGGCTGCTTAAATCCACTTGGTGAAGTAGTCAATCATAGTGAAGATGAATCGATGACCATTGCTGGCTTTGGGTTCCACTGGACCGATCACATCCATTCCCCATATGGAGAAAGGCCATGGTGAACTCAAGATGTGTAGCTCATTCGACGGAGCGTGCATGGCATTTCCATGTACTTGACGTTGAAAGCATCTCTTGACTTGATCATCACAGTTAGCTTTGAGAGAGATCTAGTAATATCCTGTTCTTAATATCTTCTTGGCCAGCAGATGACCGCTCAAGTGTGGACCACAGACTCCACCGTGGATTTCATCCATCAGTCTTTGGGCTTGCTCTTTATCAAGGCATCTTAACAGGCCGATTTCAGCATCTCTTTTATAGAGTGCATCTCCGCTCAGATAGAACTTTATAGCCATCTTGTGAATTCGCTTTCTCTCTGATTTGCTTGCCCCAACGGGTGTAGATCCATCTTATAAATATTCCTTGATGTCTTGATACCAAGGTTGATTGACAGGAGGTATTTAATATGATACTTCTCCAATGTAATTCCCGTATGTCGGGTATTTCTGAATTATAAATTTGATGCAGGGAATCCCACTCCTATTGGATATGCGGATCAAGGATGCTAACATTGCCAATGCATCCGCAAAGTCATTCCTACCCTGAGGAATATGGCTGAAGGTTATGTTTTCAAACTCTAAGGATATTCTGATGACCTGCCGATGATAAGGCAGCAAATGCGGTTCTTTGGTGTGATATGCCCCAGTGGTTTGTCTGATGACCAACTCAAAGTCTCCAAAGACCAGTAGGTGTTTAATACCCATGGATTGGGCTAGCTTCAACCCCATTATACAGCCTTCATACTTGGCTGTGTTGTTGGTGTTGCCAAATTGAAGTTTACTAGCCATAGGATATTGTTGTCATGTACCAGAGATAAGGACTGCTCTAGCTCCGGCACCTTCCATGTTTACTGCTCTGTCGAAATACATTTTCCATGGTTGGACAGTATTCTCTTGCTGGAGTTGTTGAATTGTCATGATTCAATCATCTGGGAAATAAGTCTCCAGGGGCTCGAACCCAATTGAAGGTGCTTCAGCTAATTGATCTGCAATGCCTTGACCCTTCATTTACTTCTGAGTCACGTAGATAATGTCGAACTATTGTAGGATCAACTTCCATTTGGACAGTAGATAATTCAATATTGTCTTGTTGAATACATATTTTAGCGGATCCATGCGTGATATGAGGTAGGTCGTGGGCACATAGAGGTAATGTTGTAACCTCATTGCGGCCCATGCTAACGCACATCATGTCTTCTCGTTCAGAGTGTACTTCTGCTCACCACTTCTGAATCTTTTACTGATGTAGTAGATGACTCTTTCCTTGCTACTATCATCCTTCTGTCCTAACATGCAACCCATTTCATTGGCATTGACGGACAGGTACATAAACAAGGGAACTCCATCCCTAGGAGGGACCAAAACAGGTGCTTCGACCAGCTATTTCTTGATGGCACGGAAGACTTATTGGCAATCCTCATTCCATTTGGTGGAGGAATTATTCCTTAATAGCTTGAATATGGGTTCACAGGTTATTGTGAGCTGGAAAATAAATCAGATTATGAAGTTGATTCTTCCTAGGAACCCACATATCTCCTTCTCTGTCTAAGGTACTGACATCTTAGTGATGGCTTTGATCTTGGCAAGGTCTAGCTCGATGCCTCAATTACTCACTAGGAATACTAACAGCTTGCCTACTTTGACTCCAAAAACATATTTGGGGGGATTTAGCTTGAGGTTGTACTTGTGCAACCTGTTGAACAGCTTCCTGAGATGGTCAATACAATCATCCTCCCTTCGATATTTGATGATGATGTCATCCACATAGACCTCTATCTCCTTGTGCATCATGTCATGAAACAGGGCCATCATGGCTTGCTAATATGTGGCTCTGGCAATGATGAGGCTGAAGGATAGTCGTCTATAATAAAAGGTTCCCCCGGGAATGATGAAAGCTATTTTCTCCTGGTCCTTTTTAGCAACCATGATTTGATGGTAACCAGCAAAGCAATCTACGAAGGAATACATGTCGTACTGCGCTATATTGTCTATCAAGATATGGATGAAAGGTACCAGGAAATTATCCTTGAGACGGGCTTTGTTTAAATCCCGGTAATCTAAGCATACTCGTACCTTCCCTCTGGGTTTAGGTACGGGAACTATGTTTGACAGCCACTCTAGGTATGTTGATACCATGATGATTCTGGCTTTGAATTGTTTAATGACTTCTTCTTTGACTTTCAGACTCCATTCAGGTTTTAATCGCCTGAGCTTTTGCTTGACTGGCTTAAATCCATCTTTGATGGGCATTCGATGGATGACAATGTCAGTGGACGGGCCAATCATGTCTTCATACGACCATGCAAACACATCCTAAAACTATGTTAGGAGTTCGATCAGGTCGGCTTTTTGGTCTTGGGTGAGGTCTATGCCTATCTAGATTTCTTTGATGTTTTCGGAGGTTCCGATGTTGATAGTTGTGGTTTGGTCGAGGTTTGGTTTGGGTTTGTCTTCGACCCATTCTTTGATCTCCTCGGGCACCTCATAGTCATCTTCCTCCTCTTTATCAATATCCATCAAGTCGAAGTTCATTTCTACATCAAAGTCGTAGACACTGTGAAAGGTTGGCATCTCATCAGCAGACACAAACATTTCCAATGCTTGAGTCCTGAAAACAAAAACGCTTTCATTTTAAATATTATAACTGCTTAAATATACAAAGCAATTGGCAAATCATGACAAAAGTTACTGCTATAGCTGTGCAATCAAAAGTAAGCAGTAAATGAAAGCATGTTTAAAGGGCAGACAGACTCTCTTCCCCTTTACCCTTTTTGACTGAGGCAAGGGACGCTTCTGCAATTATCCAAGGTTAGATCCTCATGAACAGGGAGGATCAAAGATTGGTGATCATCCGCTTTGTCTCGGATGATGACTAAAACATCCTTCGAAATAGGGCCAATGTTTTTCTTCGAACTACCCCCTTTTTTCCTTCTTAATGTGAGGAATTTGAATCTGATCCTCGTCGTCGCTGTCTGAGATCTCATCATTCATACCCTCGTAGTTTATAATAACTCGCATGTTAGCAAATGGGTCTCGTCCTTTGTACATGATCTTTTTTTTTCTTTTTTTGCTATCCACCTCGGATCTGGGAGTTGTTCTCTCACTTGCTGGTATAATGGGAGGAAATAACATGGTTGATACCACAGTAGGGATCTTCCTCATGGGCTTTACCGATCCGACACCCGTAAGGTCTGGCAGCAAAATTATGGAAGCATGAGCCTTAGGATGCTTGTGTGGGTTCCGGTGGTTTGACCCTGGATGAGTATCCCAATCCGATCCTCCTAGTCTGACTCGGGATTTGTATTCGGCTCTTAATACCTTGCTGATTCTTTCCTAACCCTTCTCTAGGTTGGAAATCCAAAGATACCATTTCCTGGCCCATTATCATAACTTTGGTGGAGACCTTTGGCTTTATGGCAGATGCTCCGATAGGTAGATACTGAGTATCACTCACCTCTAGAGCTTGAAAACTTGCAGGTTCAATCCCTGCATCCAGGCTAATCACTGGCATGTCTCCCTATATGTAGACAGGGTATTCTGGTTCGACGTTGACCGTGATGAGGTTGCCACTGATAATGTATTTGGGCTGTTGGTGGAGGGTGGATGACACTGCCCCTACAATGTGAATCCATGGCCTGTCCAACAACAAATTGTATCCAGTGGTGATGTTGAGCACCTGAAAAGACACATAGAAAGTGTGTGGACCAATCTCTAGAGGAAGCTCTATTTCTCCTATGGCTTGTCGGTGAGATCCATCGAAAGCCCGGATTACCATATGAATGGTTTTGATCTGGTTCGGGTTGATCTTCATTCTCTTCAAGGTATCGTAGGGACAGATGTTGAGGGATGATCCTCCATCTACGAGTACACCTCCGATCACATATCCGTAAGGCATCACACCTATGTGCAGGGATTTATGATAGCCCGTCTTTTCTGCAGGGATATCATCATTAGTGAAAAAAACCACATTGTTGTTAAAAATGTGTTCCACCACATAACAGAATTTCTCGGCATCCACGGTATGTGGCAGATGGGCTTCTTCCAATACTTTCACTAGAATGTCACGATGATCCAAAGATAACAAGACCAAGTCTAGGATAGACATTTGCTTGGGTGCGTCCTTCAAGCCTTGCACCACCTTGATTTTATTGTGTCCCATTTTGCTGAGGAACTCTTCAATTTTTTCATCGTTCACCATTACTTTGGCTTTGATTACTGGTTTAATCACCCGCTGAGGTTGGTATAATAGATTATCCTTTGGTTCGATGTCAATGTTGTTTGAAGTGGAACCTTCGTCATTTCCATAGTTCTATGGGACCCTCTTCAGACTAATAAATGGGTACTGAGGTCTGAAGGGCAAGATTAAAGGCTCGGGTGCGGCCACCTTCATAGGGTTTTGTATTTCTTGGACCCCTTTCCCCGACAGTACTAAGGGTGTGAGGGATGGCTCCTTGTCACAGGAGATGACAGCTACTATACCCTGATTCCATGCAGTGGGGATCTAGAGAGTATCTTCATCTAGGCGGTCGAGAACTTGATTTCCCCTTATCAATTCACCGCTCTCAATCATGTTCTGAATTAGGTTATGAAGTGCCTAGCAATCTTCAGTATCATGGCCGGGTGAATTGGAGGGGTACTGACATGTTTGGTCAGGCTTGAATTTTCTGGATCGAGGGTTTAGTGGAGATAATAAATTTGTAACCATTCCTTCATTGATTAGCATCTGAAGGATTTCCTCCATCGACTTGTTTAGGTTGGTGAAATTCCTTTGAAATAAGAATTTCCTACCAATGTGGACATTCTCATCTTTAACCATTTTGTCGATCTGAGGTTCATACTTATGAAACCGATAGTGATCCCTCTTGGGATTGATTTCTGGTGTGGGAGGACGATCGATGTCAGACTGGTTGGCCCATTTAATCATATGTCTGGTGATCTTATGCTGATAGACGACAAGTTATGCTAATTATTCGATTTGTTCCTTGATAGATTTTATCTCTTGCACTATCAGGAACCGCCTTTCTGAGACTTCCCAACTGTCTGGGGTCTTGTTGCTGGATGAGTTAACTCTCCCATATAATGGAGGTATTTGGATCCTTCTCCACTTATGGTGCTGATCATATTGATATTCCCCTCTTTATGCTGAGGGAGAGGATTTTCCTGCACATGCGGTTGTTTTGGCTTTGTTACCACAATCTCTCCGTTGTCAATCAAGTCTTGGATTTTGTGCTTTAGAGACCAATAGTCTTGAGTGTCATGGTCTAGGGATCCAGAATGATAAGCACATTTCTTGCTTGGGTCAAAATTTTGTCCACCAGTGTTTGTTGGTGGAAGGAGTTGGACAATCTTCTTCTGTGCCGTCAGTAGCTTTAGCACATTCTCAAGTGAATCCCCTAGAAGGGTGAAAGTTCTTCGATGCCTGACCTCCATATTTTTCTGGAATGGAGGGTTTGAAGGTTACGTAAGAGTCTGAAAAGAGGTTTAGTTCCTCCTTTGAATGGGCATAGTGTTTGACTCGCCTCTTTGATTCTGTCCTTGTAACACTAAGGACACTTCTTCATCTTTCTCCTTGTGTACCCTCCGGGGATTACTCCTATAATTTTTGGACTGGATATGCTCGACAACAGCTTTAAGGGCGGTTAAATCTTTTATCTTCCTGGACTTGAGCCTCATTTCTACCATTTCACCGTGTTTGATTATTTCAGAGAATGGTTTTCCTATGCTTACTAGGACCCTCTCATAATATGGAGCTTCTTGGATGTCGATGAAGGTCATGACTATCTCAGACTCAGTCATGGTTGGGGTGACTTGTGCTACAACCCGCCTCCATCTTTGGGCATACTCTCTGAATGATTTAGTGTTCTTTTTCTTGATTTTGGTTATCTGGTATCTTTCTGGAGCCAGTTGAGATTGGAAGCTGTACTAACTGAGGAAGGCATGAGCTAACTCTTCCAAACTGTGAATCTTAGAGTTGTCCAGACGGGTATACCAGGCTTTGGCCTCTCCCGTCAGACTCTTCTAGAATAATTGCATCCGAAGCTTCTCGTCCTCTGCATAGGATCCGAGTTCTCCAATGAACACTTTTAGGTGAGTTTAGGGGTCTCCTAATCCATCATATTTCTCAAAATCAGAAGTTCTAAATTTTTTGGGATAACGAGCCCCAGAAATATACAGAGGTCGGAGTAATTAACACTGCCGAATGCCCCAGTCCCTTTGATAGACCGGAGAGTTTCCTCCATTTATTGTATTTTCTTCACAGTGTCACCAGCTTCATGTTCTTTGTTAAGGGTGGTGATTTCAATTTGTTGGTTGTGTCCTGGTTTTGTGGTCCAGGAATCTGAGTCTCAGCTTTTGCAGTCTCTTGACTGCCACTACTACCACCAGGTATTCTCGGTTCTGTGTGAGCTTGGGCTTGCTTCCCTTTAAGGGTCTTGCTTTGTTCTCTCAGAAAATTGGCCAATTTGGCTATCTGATTTCTCAGTCCTTCAAACTCTTCCCTAGATACAGGGGTGGATTCTGATTGAGCACTCGAAGTCATGTCCGTAGATGGACTTATTGCTTTCTTGAATTTAGATCTAGTGACAGGACCAATTTTTTCACCTATAACAAAACGTAGGCGTGTCAATTTCCTGATGTAGGTAAGGATAAAATGCGTGTTATGATGTGGTTTTTAATCTTATCCTACAAAACAGAGGTTAGTTGTTTTGATGACAGGATGACAAGATATATACGACAAGAAATGTAAATATTTTATTATGATATTTACATTGAAAACTTGACATTAAATTGAAAGAGGAAGGCATGAAGAAGTTTTCCATCGGATTTGGTTAATCAGATGCTGACCTATCTTAGGCTACTCTCGCGATTTTTTTGGCAAGAAGGTCCCCAGATCATTGCAATCTACTAGAGGGGAAATTAATCCGATCTTTCAACGAGAGCGAATCTGGGTGGTGCATTTTCATGAGCCCCAAAGATTAAGCCGTCCCCAGAAACATTACTTATCACCGATGGGTTTTGCCTCCTTATGAGAGGAATCACACAACATACATTCACATACATCGCCCTCACCGTATGCATATGATGACAGTTGGTGCGAAGCACTAATATGGGTGCGAAGCACTAATATGGTTGCGAAGCACTAAAAAGCAGGAGAGTATTCATTCACATTCATTCAATGTAAAGATGCAGCATTCACGCATTAATTCAATGAAAAGACGCAACATTCACACATACGTAGTTTTGAAAGGGAAATTTTTGAAAAAATTGAACGCGGCATATGTAAGAACCCGTATTTTCAAGAAATTATTAAAATGAGAATTTAATAAATAAAATTCTTAAGACATGTATTGGGTTCGAATATATAAATATGTGTGTGTGTGTGTGTGTGTGTGTGTGTGATACGAGGTATGTAGTATTGTGTTACATAGAGTAATAAGAGCTATATAATAAGTGATTTTGTGCTTAATAAATATATATCATTATTATATATTTGTTATAAATTAAAGAGATAAATTAGTAAGAAGATGGATAAGATTTATCTATCGGTATTAAATAATTTATAGAATTATTTTATTATAGTAAGTTGGTGATATTAAATATCTTTAATGTATAATCACCGTCTTCTTGGGTATATATATACTAGTGATTAGTATGATTGTAATATAAGTTATTATTAGTGCTTAAGCTATCCATGGATGGATTGGGATAGTGAAACATGAGTTAGTTAAGGGAATTAACTAATAAGTATAAATATTGGTTAATTTAAATTGAAAGTTATATTATGGAATAATAAAATTTGAATATTAAAGCCTTAATTAACTATGGTGATATAGTAAGGGGTTTAAGAATCACTTAAGTAAATAGTGAGTTAATACAGGTTTGGAGTATGTTATTATAGTAAGTGCCTTTATATATATTACTTGGCATGGTATTATGTGAATGTGCGAACGACGTTAATAAAATACATTGTTAAAGTAATATATCTTTAAGTAAATATTGATTAGAGAATTAGTTAATATTTGAGATATGGTTAAATCTATAGATTTAAAGAAATTGTTTTGGAGACAATTTATAGAAATGAAAGAGAAATAATTATTATATATATTTCTAATAAAGGATATTAAAATAATTTCTAATATTGAATTATTTTAATAAAAGGGAGAAGGGTATACCTTGTATAACTTTGTATGAGGTAATATGAATGAGGGTAAATATATTAAAACATATTTGCTATATGTAATATGTTAATAAGAAATAAACTTATGGTCTATTTTCTATATAAAAGGTGTACATCTGTCGTACATGTAATTATTTTAATGAGATATAGATATTATATTAAGAATAATATCTTGAGATAATGAGTGAATTCTTTTATTCTAATTAACACCTTTAGTTTCCAAAATTATAATAAAAACGTTTTGTCATAGTGGAATACATAATTCTTATAATAGTAATGTATCTCCAAGAGGGTTAAAGTTATAAAAGAAAACTAAGTTATTTTAATTTACTAAATAACTTGAGTTACTATTTTACCGTAGATTTTATTATTTAAATAAATAATAGTATAAATATTGATTATTCTAAGTGTAAAGGTTATACATGTTATAAGTGTATAATTATTTAAAACAATTAGAGTGCATGGGTCACACCAACTTTATATTAAAAGGATATGAAGGCGTGGTGAAAGTGATAACGAGCTTAAGGTAAGCTGGCGAGTTAGGCCTAGTGTGGCCAAGTGGGGAGATAAGCAATTTCTTAAATAAATTATGAAGGAATAATTAAACGTACTAATATTATTATGAGAATTATTGCTCTGTGCAAGTATACATGTTATGTGAATTAGTGCCTATGCGAATAATTGCTAGGATTAAATTTGTAGGGAGTCACTAACGGATTAATTAAATTAGTGGACTAGCCCTAAGGTTTTTATATCAAAAGAATTGATAGGATGACTAATAATTAAATATTCAATTTACTTGAATATAGTGAAAGGATTTAATTGTGTAGATTATATTTACTCGATTACTTGTTTTGTACAAGCATGCGATAATTAAACCTATAGTATATAGTATTTACCTCTATATATTATAAAGTACAATGAGACGTATTAATGTGGCTATATATGATATATAGACTATATAGTAAGATTAGATATTGAATGTGTACATGAGGCAATGTGACTATATGTGTGGGTGAACCTATTTAAGTACCACATGAATATTATAAGGAATAAGCAGTTGTTAATTGAGGATTACTTTAATAATTTACTATAATTGAAATAATAGATTTTGGATAATACAATGAGATAATACCCAATCAAAATATACTCAATGTTAACGAAATGTACATGTGCAAATAAATTCACTATATGGTAGTATTAATTATTATTGGGATTACATTGTGACTCTATTAAAACCTAAGTGTATATAAGGTATACATATAATATAACCTAAGTGTTGTATTCATTTTTGCCAAGTTGCCATTGCTGAGCATTATACTGTCTTGTCCCAATATGATAGACATTTCCTCTCTCACGTGTATAACTCATGAGGGCTATAGTCTATTCCTATATTCATCAAACTCAGCATTTATAGCTAATAATGCAATAAGGAGTGGGTATTATGATGAGTTTCAACAACCCACCAACTACTCTCAATTACCCTTCATGCAATTCTAAATTCCATTAGTTTGATTTGGTGAGCAAAGCTATAAACTGGGTATTGGTTTGTCTATATAATGAGCTCTTCTCCTTCTTCTTTTAATTTGCTGAGAATTCTATTCAAGCAAGTTCACTGAGATATATAGTCAGAGAGATAGATATCAGTTGAGAAAGATGTTGATATAACAGATTTTAGAGGTATAACTAGCTGTCATTCATGTTCTTCAATTCTGTAAATTTCTAATTTTTTAATTCTTGGATTGAGCATGAATTGAATGTTAAGTTGATTTGAGGATGCTTATTAGTTGCTATGCTAGCTTACAATCATGTTAGAACTGTAATATAGCAGCTTAGAATGAATTTTGGTGTGGAAATTTTGATTTGGGGTCTGTTATCTGCCAAAGCAGAAGGCATCCTGGTGCAGACCAGACACGGCGCAACTGCGCCCTGTTATCTTGATCTGCTAGAGATCCCACACTCACTATCCCAATTGATCAGGTTGAGAGGATGAGGCGGATGAGAATTGGTACTTTGGATTGAGGAGAAATGAGGTTTTCAAAATAAAGGCTTGTAGTGGGGGGATTGAATGAGAGGGAAAAGATGGGAGATTGCATGAAGGAACTTGAGGGTTTGGGATTAGAGGGGCTGAGGCTTGGGTGCTATTGATAATTGATATGAATTGGTGCCCCCCCCCAAAATCTGCAAGTCAGGCCCAGTCTGCATGTGGAGCGGTCGCGCGTGGTAATGCCTTGAATTAGGCGCGGCCGCGCGGGCCATCAGATTTTTCTGCTACTGATTTTTGCTAGGCAATGAGGTTGGCTTTGAGCTTGAATTCTATCCAGCAACTTGACCTGAGAGAAAGCATATCTTTATTAAGCCCTCTTATACTAACAAAAGTATATTAACTATTTACATCAAGAGAATTAAACATGGAAAGATATATGCATTCAAATTCCCAAAAAATTCTCTAAGTGCGTATACGCAATGTGCAAGTGTATCAAAATATGTGCCATAAGCTTCATGGTCCCAAAAAGATATGCACTAATGCCTAAGTTCAAAAATGTAGGCATGGAACTCCTAATATACGAGCATTCAAAAATTTAAAACTAAATACTAAACTAATAAGAATTAAACGAGGGGGAGGGAAATGTGATAGAAAGCATGTAAATGGAGAATTAAACAAAGAGATATAGAGAGGGATGATGGGAAGTAGGTAATGGAGAATTAAACAAAGAGAGAGAAAATGATGGGGTGCCTCCCATCTAGCGCTTGATTTATAGTCCTTTAGCTCGACTGTGTCTGACCACTGCTATCTGACTCCCCGACGATACTGGAGAACCCCTCCATCCATCATAATAGCTGTGTGACTTTGGCGGCTTCCTAGTAGGAGCGGATGCAGATTTAAACTACCTAGCATTTGATAAGTAAAAGAATTCCCCGTCCTGAAGGTTGGGGAGCTAGGCAAGGGTTCCGTTGTGTATGTGAAATGATTTGGGCTGTGAGGTTCATATGACACAACGGTTTCTTCTTCTATTCTCTTCTCTTCTGACCACCACGGTTTGAAGCTTACGGACTCTCTAATATCATCGAGATCCGGCTTTGAAATGTGGCTACCAAGGGGGCAAGGTGTGCAAACTTGACTGGCTTGTTCCACTTAGGCGGAGGAGGCTCTTGGGGGATTGTCACTTTTGGTTCACATTCATACTCCACAGCCCCAATTGACTCCTCGATATCCATTGCCTTTCGCTCATCCAGTTGCAATTGCACTTCAGATTCTCTATCAGTTTCTGCACCCATGTCATAGTACCAAGTAGTCTGGGGATCATAACTTACAGCTTCAGTCATTGGAGGCACAAAATCTTGCACTGTTGTCTCTTGTTCAAATACCTCCTCCTTCCTTAATGCCGTGCTAATCTGCTCCACCCAAATCTGAAGATCCTCAATTGATTGCTCTTGCTCAATCATGGTCTCCTCTGTCGATGCTATGGAATTCCCCCACATAATTTCCAATCCTTCCTTTTCTATTTCAGCCACGGGATCCATGTACTGAGTCACACTGGTAGAAGCATGGTTGATGGGGGCCATCTGATATTGAAAACTTTGATTTGATGGTTCATGGCTCTCAAACAACTCCTCTTGGTTTTCTGAGCTTGCATACATGAATTCCATTGAAGACAGTTCTCCATGTAAACACGGGGGTTGGTATGTGGGATCGGGTGCATAAATTGGACTTGGCTCGTATTGATCTTGATAGCTCGCAGTATTGGTCAGAATCCCTTGTTCTTCCTCTATCATCAAGGCCTTGCTAATTTGCTCTGCCCAGTTCTGGATATTCTTGACTGACTTCTATAGCTCAATCAAGATGTCCTTCAGTGATATGTTACCTCTTTCCTCCAATCTTACATTTTCTGTGTCACCCACAAAATTATGTTGAGGCTCATAAATTGGAGTCTGGAATGTGCATTATAGGGCGTAAACGGGATTTGGATCCCACTATTGGTCTTGATAATAGTCTAATGAAGGGTTTGCTGAAGGGTCTGGGTGATACCCCAATCTTGTTGATAATTAGTGTAAGGCTTAGTGTAGGAGTACTCACCCCCATACTGCTCCTGTCCATAACTGATAGGCTCCTGATGGCTCGTGTAACTCCCAGCACCATAGTTATACGAAGTCACTGGCTCTCGACTCTGTTGGACTGAAACAGTATCCAACTTTCTCTAGAGCTCCTCTAACTGTGCTGAGAGTGTGGCAATTGGGTCGAGTCCATCAGTGCTTGCTTCCCTAGGTTGCTCTTGTCTTATATAGTTCCATGGATAGAAATTTAAGTCCATTGTACCTGAAAAGAGAATATAGGAAGAGAATTAAATAAAAATAAAAATGTTTAAATTAAGACTAATTTGATTGAAACTAATGTTGGCAAACAGTTATCCAATTACTTCACCGGCAACGGCGCCAAAAACTTGTTGGTCCGATTAGATGACACAATTAACGCGCAAGTATACGCGGCCAACGAGTAATAAAGACTAAGTAAAGATCGTTCCAACGGAGAATTAATGGATAATAGGTCGCCAAAGCACTAGCTCATAATCATCTCAATCTTATTTAAACGGGCGAGAAGGAGAATGAATTTAAACTAAGTTAACTAGGCAAGGAATTAAACTTAAACTAAGTAATCCTAAGGTAGAATCAGATAATGAAGATAAGAGATTCCAATTTCTCATAATGATTTGTCTAAGTCGACATACTTCTAATTAGGTCAAATTAATCGTTACAGTTGTTTGCCGAGAACACGAAAGTGAGAGAAGGCCATCTTTCGATGCACCTAATCCATATCACGTGCAATCCACAGATGATAGAACACACGTGAACACCCACATTATCTAAACCCCTATATGTCTATGGTGTTTACAAATAAATAAGGTTTAAGGTCAAGTCCTCTATTGACTATGAGCGGCGCTTCGGTATATGTCTATCCTAAGCACAAATCATACGTCCAACGCCATGTGAACGTACAATCGACCTCTACTACGATTAGATCTAAACCAACACTTTGTCTTTCAAGTCCACATAGGTTATCACACTAATTAGTCATGACTCAATTAAGCAATGAAAGCATATATAGCAGTAGACAATCACATAACAATCAATAAGAACCAATATGGAATAGAAATCAACATTAACTACTCATTACGTTCCATTGGAACCTCAAAATTCAATTTAAGTGATAGACAACTCAAATATATTATCCACAAGATTGATAAACATCATCCGAATATACAATGATAACAAGGAGAGATTAAGGATAGAAATTACAAATCTTTCTCCGAGCTTGGATCCTTTGATGTCAAAACACTTGCTTCAATCTTCAAAAACTAACTAAACCCTAGAATCTAACTAACTAACACTAAACTAGCACTAATCTACTCTCTAATCTACTCCTAATCTAGACTAAACAAGATGTAAAGGAAGAAAAGAGAGGAACTAGGGCTTAGGGCCAATATATGATGCCATTTCTTGCCACAAACGAGCCCCCTTATATCCCAATCAAAAGCCAAGTCCCGTTCAACTGAAAAGTCAAGTCTGGCACAGCTGGGGACTGGCGCGGCCGCGCCCAAAATACCCTAGAAATCCGCGCACCCGCGCCAAGGATTTTCTACTGCAGAGTCCTCTGGTAAAACAGCCATAACTTTTAATCTGGGAGGCGTTACGAGGCCTGTTACCTGTCAAATTGAAGCTATCGAAGAGGTCTACAACTTTCATTCTTTGAGCATTGAGAAATAATTGATGGATGAAGGCTGAAATTGAGCTCCAAGTGACAGCTGTGCATGAAAACCCAAAACCGTGAGGTTTGACATCCGTTGGTATACGTGGCATAACTCTCGCCTCCGAACTCCGATTTGGATGATTCAAGATGTTCCAAAAAGTTTATAAGATGATCTACAATATGAACCAAGTTCCAATCCAAGAACATGAAATGAACGTGAACCACCCAAACGATGTCTGGATTGCACTTTCTTCCCATTTTTGCTTCAAAGGCCATTCTTACTCCTTGTGGCTTCTAGACTCGTGGCATCACCTTCATTGCTTCCTCACCCATGCTATCTTCATGCTTTAAGCGCATTTCAGTGCTTTGTCCCATTTAAGTGTTCTTTTGCCCTTTTAAACTCAATTTGCACCCGGAGAGTTTCTAAACCTGAAAATCACAAAACAAAGCAAAAACACATAAAACGCACAACAATACTTGAGTTTAAGCAACAGAATGAGTTAGTTACTATCCGAATAAGTGGTATTTATAGCCACTTATCAAATACCCCCAAACTTAAACGTTGCTTGCCCTCAAGCCACCAAAACAAAACTAAACAAAAGATGCAATGCAGTACCTACAATGTATGCAACCTACGTTATCATGAATGCGAATCCAAGTTCCCAGCCAGTATTAAACTTTCAAAGCAATGCCTCAGAAAACCCCGAGATAGTCGAACAGATAAGCTACCCAAAATAAGACCATAAAGCATATTCTGTAAATCCAAAACTGTCAGCACTGATGTATTGTGCGTTGTGTGCCTAGCAACCATTAGATATGCATTCATATAAATAACTCACCTACTATGCTTCTTAGGGGAAAAACAAGCTTTAACTTAAGAAAACTAGTAAATCATATAAGTTCTAACTAAGACCGTGCATTACTAGAGTTAAGAGTCAATAGGGGGTTTTTATTAAACTTTTATTACTCACTGAGAGCGTATTCGCACTTTCTCGTGTACACGTTCGACTGTGCAATGCCTAGTTCTCTTACGCTTTTCAATGATATCCATGTAGCGAGCTTTCGACCAACGACTCCCAGACCAAACGGCCTTATGGCGCTGGGTGTAGAGACACCCCTATGGCTTACTTGCTCAAATATCAAAGGCCACAGAACTCGACGTAGCCGAAGTGTTTATTCTATTTTTTTCTTTTTCTTAATACTTTCTTTTGTTTTCTTTTTCTTTTTCTTTTTCTGCAAGGGAGTGCGTCTTACGCTCCATCTCCCCTCATAAATCATGCATGTCCCCTGTTTTCCCCAAACTTAAGCTTTTAACAGTCTAGTTATTATTATATGTGAATTGAAACTCTTTTATTAAAACATAGTTTTTCCACCAGAAGACAAGTATGTAAACATTTAAACTTAGCATATCATGGTGTTTACTCTATCGTGCTTACTGGTTACACAGTATCTAACAGGTAAGGATTTACATGTATGACCATGAAATCAGGCTTAAGTCTCAAATCAGTTCAACAATCAAGTGATTTCAGTTTCTTCACAGGCAACATACATAACTAACCAACTGAAAACTAGATTCATGCAGTATGCTCTAACACAGAATGCAAAAACAAAAGAAAAATTAAATTTTAAAATTTTCACAAATTTTAACTATTTACAACCTACATGCACTAAATATATGCACTAAATGAACTAACACAACATGAAATGAACTAACTACATGCAAAACATAAAATGAACTAACTACATGCAAAAACAACACCAATACCCCCAAACTTAAAATGTTCAACGTCCTCATTGAAGGTAAAGGTAAAAAGAAAGAAACTCCCCTACTCGGCTTCTGATGCTGCATGAGTGAAGTGGCGCCCTCTCAAAAGTTTCCACCGTCTCTCTCAGCTCTAGTAAAATAAACCCCGCTCAACACTATACTCAACGAACCAACCCAGCTCCATATCAATCTTGCTCTGCTAGAGATCCCACACTCACTATCCCAATTGATCAGGTTGAGAGGATGAGGCGGATGAGAATTGGTACTTTGGATTGAGGAGGTAAAAGGTTTTCAAAACTAAGGCTTGTAGTGGGGGAATTGAATGAGAGGGAAGAGATGGGAGATTGCATGAAGGAACTTAAGGGTTTGGGATTAGAGGGGCTGAGGCTTGGGTGCTGTTGATAATTTATATGAATTGGTGCCCCCTAAAATCTGCAAGTCAGGCCCAGTCTGCATGTGGCGCGGTTGTGCGTGGTAATGCCTTGAATTAAGAGCGACCGCGCGGGCCTATCAGATTTTTCTGCTACTGATTTTTGCTAGGCAATGAGGTTGGCTTTGAGCTTGCATTCTATCCATCAACTTTGACCTGAGAGAAAGCATAACATCTTTATTAAGCCCTCTTATACTAACAAAAGTATATTAACTATTTATATCAAGAGAATTAAACATGGAAAGATATATGCATTCAAATTCCCAAAACATTCTCTAAGTGGGTATACGCAATATGCAAGTGTATCAAAATATGTGCCATAAGCTACATGGTCCCAAAACGATATGCACTAAGGCCTAAGTTCAAAAATATAGGCATGGAACTCCTAATATACGAGCATTCAAAAATTTTAAACTAAATACTAAACTAATAAGAATTAAACGAGGGGGAGGGAAATGTGATAGAAAGCATGTAAATGGAGAATTAAACAAAGAGATAGAGAGAGGGATGATGGGAAGTAGGTAATGGAGAATTAAACAAAGAGAGAGAGAAATGATGGGGTGCCTCCCATTTAGCGCTTGATTTATAGTCCTCTAGCTCGACTATGTCTGACCACTACTATCCGACTCTCCGACGATACTAGAGAACCCCTCCATCCATCAGAATAGCTGTGTGACTTTGGCGGCTTCCCAGTAGAAGTGGATGCATATTTAAACTACCTAGCATTGGATAAGTAAAAGAATTCCCCGTCCTAAAGGTTGGGGAGCTAGGCAAGGTTCCGTTGTGTATGTGAAATGATTTGGGCTTTGAGGTTCAAATGACACAACGGTTTCTTCTTCTATTCTCTTCTCTTCTGACCACCATGGTTTGAAGCTTGTGAACTCTCTCATATCATCGAGATCCGGCTCTGAAATGTTGCTACCAAGGGGGCAAGGATGTGCAAACTTGACTAGCTTGTTCCACTTAGGAGGAGGAGGCTCTTGGGGGATTGTCACCGTTAGTTCACATTCATACTCCACAGCCCCAATTGGCTCCTCGATATCCATTGCCTTTCGCTCGTCCAGTTGCAATTGCACTTCGGATTCTCTATCAGTTTCTGCACCCATGTCATAGCACCAAGTAGTATAGGGATCATAACTTACGGCTTCAGTCATTGGAGGCACAAAATCTTGAACTATTGTCTCTTGTTCACATACCTCCTCCTTCCTTAATGTCGTGCTAATCTGCTCCACCAAAATCTAAAGATCCACAATTGATTGCTCTTGCTCAATCATGGTCTCCTCTGTCGATGCTATGGAATTCCCCCACATAATTTCCAATCCTTCCTTTTCTATTTCAGCCATGGGATCCATGTACTGAGTCACACTGGTAGAAGCATGGTTGATGGGGGCCATCTGATATTGAAAACTTTGATTTGATGGTTCATGGCTCTCAAACAACTCCTCTTGGTTTTCTGAGCTTGCATACATGAATTCCATTGAAGACAGTTCTCCATGTAAACACGGGGGTTGGTATGTGGGATCGGGTGCATAAATTGGACTTGGCTCGTATTGATCTTGATAGCTCGCAGTATTGGTCAGAATCCCTTGTTCTTCCTCTATCATCAAGGCCTTGCTAATTTGCTCTGCCCAGTTCTGGATATTCTTGACTGACTTCTATAGCTCAATCAAGATGTCCTTCAGTGATATGTCACCTCTTTCCTCCAATCTTACATTTTCTGTGTCACCCACAAAATTATGTTGAGGCTCATAAATTGGAGTCTGGAATGTGCATTATAGGGCGTAAACGGGATTTGGATCCCACTATTGGTCTTGATAATAGTCTGATGAAGGGTTTGCTGAAGGGTCTGGGTGATACCCCAATCTTGTTGATAATTAGTGTAAGGCTTAGTGTAGGAGTACTCACCCCCATACTGCTCCTGTCCATAACTGATAGGCTCCTGATGGCTCGTGTAACTCCCAGCACCATAGTTATACGAAGTCACTGGCTCTTGACTCTGTTGGACTAAAACAGTATCCAACTTTCTCGAGAGCTCTTCTAACTGTGCTGAGAGTGTGGCAATTGGGTCGAGTCCATCAGTGCTTGCTTCCCTAGGTTGCTCTTGTCTTATACAGTTCCATGGATAGAAATTTAAGTCCATTGTACCTGAAAAGAGAATATAGGAAGAGAATTAAATAAAAATAAAAATGTTTAAATTAAGACTAATTTGATTGAAACTAATGTTGCCAAACAGTTATCTAATTACTTCCCCGGCAACGGAGCCAAAAACTTGTTGGTCCGATTAGATGACACAATTAACGCGCAAGTATACGCGGCCAACGAGTAATAAAGAGTAAGTAAAGATCGTTCCCACGGAGAATTAATGGATAATAGGTCGCCAAAGCACTAGCTCATAATCATCTCAATCTTATTTAAACGGGCGAGAAGGAGAATGAATTTAAACTAAGTTAACTAGGCAAGGAATTAAACTTAAACTAAGTAATCCTAAGGTAGAATCAGATAATAAAGATAAGAGATTCCAATTTCTCCTAATGATTTGTCTAAGTCGTCATACTTCCAATTAGGTCAAATTAATCGTTACAGTTGCAAGCCGAGAACACGAAAGTGAGAGAAGGCCATCTTTTGATGCACCTAATCCATATCACGTGCAATCCACAGATGATAGAACACACGTGAACACCCACATTATCTAAACCCCTATATGTCTATGGTGTTTACAAATAAATAGGGTTTAAGGTTAAGTCCTCTATTGACTACGAGCGGCGCTTCGGTATATGTCTATCCTAAGCACAAATCATACGTCCAACGCCATGTGAACGAACAATCGACCGCTACTACGATTAGATCTAAACCTACACTTCGTCTTTCAAGTCCACATAGGTTATCACACTAATTAGTTATGACTCAATTAAGCAATGAAAGCATATATCACAGTAGACAATCACATAACAATCAATAAGAACCAATATGGAAGAGAAATCAACATTAATTACTCATTAGGTTCCATTGGAACCTCAAAATACAATTTAAGTCATAGACAACACAAATATATTATCCACAAGATTGATAAACATCATCCGAATATACAATGATAACAATGAGAGATTAAGGATAGAAATTGCAAATCTTTCTCCGAGCTTGGATCCTTTGATGTCAAAACACTTGCTTCAATCTTCAAAAACTAACTAAACCCCTAGAATCTAACTAACTAACACTAACCGAGCACTAATCTACTCTCTAATCTACTCCTAATCTAGACTAAACAAGATGTAAAGGAAGAAAAGAGAGGAACTAGGGCTTAGGGCTAATATATGATGCCCTTTCTTGCCACAAACGAGCCCCATTTTATCCCAATCAAAAGCCAACTGCCATTCAATTGAAAAGTCATGTCTGGCACAGCTGGGGACTGGCGCGGCTGCACCCAAAATATCCTAGAAATCCGCTCGCCCGCGCCAAGGATTTTCTGCTACAAAGTCCTCTAGTAAAACGGCCATAACGTTTGATTCGGGAGGAGTTATGAGGCCTACCACCTGTAAAATTGAAGCTATCGAAGAGCTCTACAACTTTCATTCTTTGAGCATTGAGAAATAATGGATGGATGAAGGCTGAAATTGAGCTCCAAGTGACAGATGTGCATGAAAACCCAAAACCGTGAGGTTTGACGTCCGTTGGTATACGGGACATAACTCTCGCCTCCGAACTCCGATTTGGATAATTCAAGATGTTCCGAAAAGCTTATAAGATGCTATACAATATGAACTAAGTTCTAATCCAAGAACATAAAATAAACGTGAACCACCCAAACGATGTCCTGATTGCACTTTCTTCCCATTTTTGCTTCAAATGCCATTCTTGCTCCTTTTGGCCTCTAGACTCGTGGCATCACCTTCATTGCTTCCTCACCCATGCTCTCTTCGTGTTTTAAGCCCATTTCAGTGCTTTGTCCCATTTAAGCGTTCTTTTTCCCTTTTAAGCTCAATTTGCACCCGGAGAGTTTCTAAACCTGAAAATCACAAAATAAAGCAAAAACACATAAAACGCACAACGATACTTGAGTTTAAGCAACATAATGAGTTGGTTACTATCCGAATAAGTGGTCATAAAAGCCACTTATCAATATACGTAAAGATTCAAAGAAGAATCTTGAAGTATATAGAGAATGAGAATCAGTCGTTACCTAACTCCGGTAATAAAAATGATAAGATGATGTCTATAAGACGATTATGACAAAGATAATAAGAACGAACTGGAATAGAGTTTAGGTTATAATAGGGAAAGAACCCTAAGGTAAATCGATAATCACGACGTGATCAGATTAAACTATGAAACGATAAATAGTCTGTAATGACTAAGTGGTTATAGCTTGATGCTATGAGAGAGGGTACTATAAAATGGTACGAGATGAACTCACGAGGAGTTGTATATGATGAAATGTAGAAAATTCATAACGAGAAAAAAGCAAGTTAAGAGTAAGATAAAGTTAACTGTTGGATTTCCATTGAGGACTCATGTGACGGCTTAGTTGTGCAAACCTTTGTGTGGGCGGAGGTTTTGTGCTTACGTTTAGTGCATCATATTGATAATCGTTGAAATGTTAGTGTCGCGCTATCTTTATACATATGACGAAAAGGTGATTCTTTTCTCATGTTTATTCTGATAGATAGAAGTTTCTAAGATTAAATTAGATAATACTAAGATTAGGTGCGAGTTCTTAAGACTCATGTCTATGACAAATTTGTGACTCATAATCATATGTATTTTTGAGCCCCTAAGCGTATGGACAGTCCCTGATTGGTTCTTGGACTACGTATTCCTAGGACAAGTTCCTAAAATCGTATTATTGTGGTATGTTCCTGAACTTTCATGGTGTGGTAAGTTCGATGAACTATACGGGGAATATATATATTATATATCTAGAATTAAGAGTTTTGGTATAGTGAGCATTGATGGTATTGAAGATTGATAAAATGATGAAGCAATGGAGAAAGAGATTGTAGTTGATGAAGAAATTTGGATTTTTGTAAATCTTCTTAGCTATGCTAGATTTTCAAAAATTATTGACTTTGTGATAGTGTTTGCACTTCGATTTTCTTGAGAAAACGTTCGGTCAGATGACTGAACCAATTAGTTTTAAAAATGACACCGTTATTCGTATGTCTAAGCTAATTGTTTCGGCTAAGACAAAAATGATTTGAAAATCTTTCAAAATGTATTTTGACCATGTGCATCATTTGGTATTGTGTAGGATAGTAAATGATGGAGTCATCAATGTAATCGAACCTAGTGTCGGAAGTGATCGTGAGATCGTCAGCCCATTATGGTATGATGTATTATGGCAAAGTCACAAAATGGCAAAATCTTCAACGTACTACTAAGTGAGTGCGGCATTTTGACGTCATAAAATGATTTTTATTTTTCTTTCAAACTATGGAAAATTGACTAAATTATTTTGATTGATGTTCAGATTGTTGATAAGAGTCTATGCTATTTGATTCGGCTAGGCGACTGTTGAAAAGTGATTATAGAATTCAAGCATTCTTGTGTATTTATGCCAAACCAGATTGCTCTGGTGCAGATTTAGATGTTGAAAAGATGAGGTGAACAATCCTGTAAAGCGGACATGTTTTCGGGGACAATGGTTCCGAATGTAATGCATATAGTCGTTACAAAACACTACATTGTGGCTCAACATAGTGGTACAATAGGTCAGCCACATAGAGTACGCGTGGAGAGTGTTTTCAGTCTTTGTGATTGATAAACACTCTGGTTTACAATGTGGAGACTCGTGTTGAGGCATTTGTAAACGTGGAGAAAAGTTCACGGTCTTGTGACCCCTCAACATATTTTGGAATCTGAGTTATTCATACTACTCCTCGATTATTGAAAAATCGTGGAAGATTCTTATTCTTCTGAAGGATGAATGTAGTAAATAGAATGTTCTTTAGAAAGGAGAAAATGGTAGAATGCGATTGCGAATGTTATAATAATAAAACTTTCGAAAAGAGAATGAATAAAATATTCAAGAAAATATGTAATATTCGGAATAGCACCGAGTAGAGGAGGTTTTGGTGATTTCGAGGACGAAATTCTTATAAGGGGGAGAGGATGTAAGAACCCGAATTTTCAAGAAATTATTAAAATGAGAATTTAATAAATAAAATTCTTAAGACATGTATTGGGTTCGAATATATATATATATATGTGATACGAGGTATGTAGTACTATGTTACATAGAGTAATATGAGCTATGTAATAAGTGATTTTGTGCTTCATAAATATATATATCATTATTATATATTTGTTATAAATTGAAGAGATGAATTAGTAAGAAGATTGATAAGATTTATCTATCGGCATTAAATAATTTATAGAATTATTTTATCATAGTAAGTTGGTGACATTAAATATCTTTAATGTATAATCACCGTCTTCTTGAGTATATATATACTACTGACTAGTATGATTGTAATATAGGTTATTATTAGTGCTTAAGCTATCCATGGATGGATTGGGATAGTGAAGCATGAGTTAGTTAAGGGAATTAACTAATAAGTATAAATATTGGTTAATTTAAATTAGAAGTTATATTATAGAATAATATAATTTGATAATTAAGGCCTTAATTAACTATGGTGATATAGTAAGGGGTTTAGGAATCACTTAAGTAAATAGTGAGTTAATACAGGTGTGGAGTATGTTATTATAGTAAGTGCCTTTATATATATTACTTGGCATGGTATTATGTGAGTGTGCGAACGACGTTAATAAAATACGTTGTTAAACTAATATATCTTTAAGTAAATATTGATTAGAGAATTAGTTAATATTTGATATATGGTAAAATCTATAGATTTAAATAAATTATTTTGGGGACAATTTATAGAAAGGAAAGAGAAATAATTATTATATATATTTCTAATAAAGGATATTAAAATAATTTCTAATATTGAATTATTTTAATAAAAGGGAGAAGATTATACCTTGTATAACTTTGTATGAGGTAATATAAATGAGGGTAAATATATTAAAACATATTTGCTATATGTAATATGTTAATAAGAAATAAACTTATGGTCTATTTTCTATATAAAAGGTGTACATGTGTCGTACATGTAATTATTTTAATGAGATATAGATATTATATTAAGAATAATATCTTGAGATAATGAGTGAATTCTTTTATTCTAATTAACACCTTTAGTTTCCAAAATTATAATAAAAACGTTTTGTCATAGTGGAATACATAATTCTTATAATAGTAATGTATCTCCAAGAGGGTTAAAGTTATAAAAGAAAACTAAGTTATTTTAATTTACTAAATAACTTGAGTTACTATTTTACCGTAGATTTTATTATTTAAATAATTAATAGTGTAAATATTGATTATTCTAAGTGTAAAGGTTATACATGTTATAAATGTATAATTATTTAAGACAATTAGAGTGCATGGGTCACACCAACTTTATATTAAAAGGATATTAAGGCGTGGTGAAAGTGATAACGAGCTTAAGGTAAGCTGGCGAGATAGGCCTAGTGTGGCCAAGTGCGGGGATAAGCAATTCCTTAAATAAATTATGAAGGAATAATTAAACGTACTAATATTATTATGAGAATTATTGCTCTGTGCAAGTATACATGTTATGTGAGTTAGTGCCTATGCGAATAATTGCTAGGATTAAATTTGTAGGGAGTCACTAATGGTTTAATTAAATTAGTGGACTAGCCCTAAGGTTTTTATATCAAAAGAATTGATAGGATGGCTAATAATTAAATATTCAATTTACTTGAATATAGTGAAAGGATTTAATTGTGTAGATTATATTTACTCGATTACTTGTTTTGTGTAAGCATGCGATAATTAAACCTATAGTATATAGTACTTACCTCTATATATTATAAAGTGCAATGAGACGTTTTAATGTGGCTATATATGATATATAGACTATATAGTAAGATTAGATATTGAATGTGTACATAAGGTAATGTGACTATATGTGTGGGTGAACCTATTTAAGTACCACATGAATATTATAAGGAATAAGCAATTCTTAATTGAGGATTACTTCAATAATTTACTATAATTGAAATAATAGAGTTTGGATAATACAATGAGATAATACCCAATCGAAATATACTCAATGTTAACGAAATGTACATGTGCAAATAAATTCACTACATGGTAGTATTAATTATTATTGGGATTACATTGTGACTATTAAAACCTAAGTGTATATAAGGTATACATATAATATAACTTAAGTGTTGTATTCATTTTTGCCAAGTTGCTATTGTTGAGCAGTATACTGCCTTATCCCAATATGATAGACATTTTCTCTCTCACGTGTATAACTCATGAGGGCTATAGTATATTCCTATATTCATCAAACTCAGCATTTGTAGCTAATAATGCAATGGGGAGTGGGTATTATACTGAGTTTCAACAACCCACCAACTACTCTCAATTACCTTTCATGCAATTCTAAATTCCATTAGTTTGATTTGGTGAGTAATGCTATGAGCTGGGTATTGGTTTGTCTATATAATGAGCTCTTCTCCTTCTTTTAATTTGCTGAGATATCTATTCAAGCAAGTTCACTAAGATACATAGATAGAGAGATAGATATCAGTTGAGAAGGATGTTGATATAAAAGATTTCAGAGGTATAACTAACTGTCATTCATGTTCTTCAATTATGTAAATTTCTAATTTCTTGATTCTTGGATTGAGCATGAATTGAATGTTAAGTTAATTTGAGGATGCTTATTAGTTGCTATGCTAGCTTACAATCATGTTAGAACTGTAATGTAGTAGCTTAGAATGAATTTCGTTGTGAAAATTTTGATTTGGGTCTGTTATCTGCCGAAGCATAAAGCTTCTTGGTGCAGACCAAACACGGCGCAGCTGCGCCCTGTTTATACTGGGGTGTAGCGCAGCTGCGCCAGTTCCTGCCTTTAAATTTGCCTGCCGAGACCTGGCGCAGCTGCGCCAGTTCTAAACTAGGATGCAGCGCAGTTGCGCCAGGTCTTAAATTCAAATTTCTGCTTCTGTTAAGTTTCTGTTATGTGCTAACATATGGTATCACTTTAGGCAAGCATGTGAACATGATTAACATGTATAAATGAGTATATTAACATGGCATGGGCATGTGTAACAATGTCAGTATACTTATTGATGAAAAGATTTTACAAAATGGACTTAGAATTGTTAACGTGAACTTTGACATACGTAACATGTGTACTTTCTGAGTTTGGGAGTATGATCGTATGGTCTAAATAGGTATGAAATGCAAGTCTAAAAGTGTTGAGCACACACTAACATACATGATTGAAGGTTAAGATGTTTTCAAAAGCTAAACTTGAAGGTTTTGGAAAGCTAAGTTGCATGAGCATGATGACATTGTATTCTGATATTTGAACATTACTCTTAGCAGCACTAAGGTATCATGTTTGTGCACACACTATGTTAGGAACCATGAAAGTTAGTTAAACATGAATTAGATATGTTTTAAAACAAGAAAAGATGATAGTTATGCATATATGATGAAGATATTTGTGAGCATGCGTATTAACATTATTATGACACCTCTCATGTATACATGATGAACATAGTAGCCTTGCATGACTTAGTTTAAGTATGACAAGGATTTTGAAAGGTAAAAATTAGAAAGTTTGAATGTAATAATGATATGAAACCCGAAGGTATAATTCCGTTAAGGTTTGAGAAATGTAAGAGTAACATAAATCATGTATCTATGAGTATTATATATATGTCGAACATGTAAAGTTAAATGTGTGATAAATGTATATGTAGGATGATAGTAAGTATGTATGGTTATGGTATACCTATATGTACATAGTTCTCTAAGAATACGATGAGAAAGTGAAACGAAGGTTCTAAGAACCAAGTTAGACAACAATGTATCAATTGTTATTATATTGAGAATGTATGGATGCGTATAACTGATAAGTATAAATCCATAATTATATAATTGTGTAGGATTACATGAAGTGCAGATATCTATAAGTAGTTAAGTCGTAGTTGTTAAACTATGAACCAGGCAAGTCTTTCAGTTCTTATTTGATATATGAATTCAATAACTGTTAGATGAATTATATTATACCATGATGATGTTAACCTATATATGAACTGTATATGAGATATGTATGAGATTGAAAGTTGATCTTTGGCGATATGCTTGTTATGTGAGAAGTAACATGCGTAGTAAATATTAATTGATTATGAATGCATGAACTGAGTATGAAATTATATGCTATGTGATGCATGAAAACTTTTAGAATTGCTGAGATGTCGAGCTCACTCTTGCAAATAACCACTTTTGCAGGTTAAGGACTCACGATAAAAGTTACGTGCTACGTGATAGAGTTTGGAGATTTCTGTTTATTTAAATATATGCTCTTAAACCATGCTTAGGTTCTAGAAGATGTATACGATAATAGATTACAATGTTTTATACATGTTAAAATTGTGTTATGTAACAAATAGGGGTTTCGAACTGAGATGTATACGTTTATACAGTAATTCGAACATAGTGAATCATATTTTATAATTGATTCAGGGTTATGTAATTGATTCAAGATTATAAACTCAATGAAAGATTTTATTCAAGGAGATAGAAAAGTTTAAGTTGTTCCGCATTTTGTAACATCAGTTATGATGTATAGATAGGGATGGTATATGACCAAGATTTGAAACTTATAAAAGGTTTGGGGTCATTATACAAGATCTTGGATATAAAAAGAATTTACATTTTTATTTATAATAAAGCAAAGTCATACTCTTTTTGTAATGAATAGAAGATGTAATAGTTTGACAATGGTTGTACCGTGACTGCACCGGATCTGAGGTAATAATAGGGACCTGGATTTGGGGGCGTCACAGCCTAAGTCCTCTACTGTCCCCAGCAGAGTTGCCACCTATCGACATCGGGAAAAAATCTGCGGGTCGGGTCAAAACCCGGATCTTTCTCTCTTCCTAAGTTATCTCTACCCTCACTCTTTTTATTGCGAAAAAGGTTTTGAAGGATTTTTTAGGAAAAGGCCAACATGTATCATGTCGACGATTTGAACATTTTTACAGAGTCGCCAGTTGGTAGGTTTGAAATGGTTGTACCAACTCAACCGAGTTTTGTTTGAAAGAAGTCCAATTGTTGGACACTGTCGAAACTTGATCTTTGAAAATAAAGTTTTAAGTTTGGGGGCTTGGTTAAGTGTGGGGAAGGTGTTAGGCACCCCCACAACTCCCATGTAAACACGGTACCACATCTTTTTAATATTTTCCTTTAAAAACTGAAGTGTGTGTGTGAATACTTTTTGAAAATTGGGCCTAGGTTTGATTGATTGACTGCAAGGAAGTGCTTCGTTGAGCCTATATACGAAGGGTTTGATTTTATTTGCAAAAAGTCTTTGATTTGATTTGTAAAAGTATTTTATTTAATTTGCAAAAGCTTATCCTTTCGATAAGATGATTTAGCATGATGTTTTGAAAGCTGGTTTTCAAACCCTTACGCTATCATAGGAATTAAAGCATATCGATACTTTCAATTTTATCTTTTCAACCTTAAGGCTCAATTTGAATGCTGATTGTCAGGCTGCGAAGAATCCTCGACCACAACATATATACAAGTGTTGGTCTCCTCATGGGCATGATGGCCATCGAAGGGACTCTAACACAACAAACCATATGTTACACTATGTTGAGACCTTAAATCTGGATAACAATTTTAAGGTCTTTTGTATGTACATTTTACAGAAAAAACTAGCAGGGTACATTCGTAAATTGGAGTTTGTCCATCGTGGGAATCAGATTCTGATCAGTTTGATCATGAATCCCACAATTCCTAGGCTCACATATAAGTAGCCAATAAACCTGCACAGTTCAAATTTGTACATAAATATATATATATATATATATATATATATATATATATATATATTCTAAATAACGCCAAAACCGAGGATTCATTCAGTAAATCTTGGATCGTACCTGGCCGAAGCATCTCGTTCCCACTAGATAGCAATCTAAGGGCCGTGAGGTTGCTTTTATAACTGAAAAATGCTGAATTTGTTAATGCCAATTCATATCAAATGAATATTTAAAGCAGCAATTTAAGATTAAACAGATTAAGAACTACGTATATAAGCAATTGTTTAAATTTAAAATAAACTTTTATTGAATAAGGAAATAATTACAAACAGATAACTTACAAATTGACTCGATTATAGAAACCTAGCATAACTAAGATAGAAGGCAAGAGTACTGAAGATTAGTTAGATAGGAATCTAAGTCTTCACAAGCTCTCTAATGGATATCTAAATCCTGCCTTATACAAATGACTAAGCCTCTCTTATATAGGAAGAGAAAAGGCGGAACCAAAACAACTCAATGATTACAAAACATGAATGACTTTTGTACAACAGTAATGCTTTATCAAAAGATGAAAGCATTATTACAACTTTTGACTATTACAATCAACTTTTCACTATTACAGACGCGTTAAGAATAAAATACAGACTCAATAATTTAAATACAGAATAACTTTTGACTAAACGACCACAGAAGGCCGACAAACAGGACATGACTCATACAAGACGACAAATGACTCATCACATGCTTTCAGCTACTTTGGACAAAGGAGCACGGGCTGCGCGGGCAGGAGCATCCTGTAAAGAGGCTGACCAAAATGACTGTAGGCATTCTAGGCAAATGGGTCCTGAGCATCTTGAAGAGAGATGCTTCCGTACGGATCGCTGTGACCAGAATGATGACTGGAATGAGACGAAGAAGATGAACAGACAGAAGGAACTGAGTCCTCACTGAGTTTATCCATTCGTTTTTGAATGAGTTTAGATAACTGTTTTAACTCAGAATTTGAACAATGCTCAATATCCGCAAAATCTAACTTTGAAACGGAAGATTTTTTGGATTTTGATTTACTAGAGGATGATTCCTTTAGAGGAGGAACCGATTGAATAGGAAAAGGATTAGGAAATTCCTTTTGGACTTGACCAACAATGCGATAAGGATCAAACTTATCCCACCATTTAACTGAAAATTCTCGAGTAACAAAAGTAATTTGACTAGAATTGGAGCGAGAAACATCCTTTCCGGATGAAACAACAGAAGAAAGGGCAGCATTAGCAATAGGAGAGTAAAATCCATAGTTCCATTTAAGAATCCATGGAATTTTATATTTACTAACGAAATGAAGAGTTACTGTAACGCAACAATAAGATTGCAATGCAGGAACCCTAGAACTAAAGACATTTAGAACTGACTGGAGCTCAATTGGAAGAATTTTATAGATGAGACCAAAACGTTCCCACCATAAAATAAACCAATGAGGGATTTGACTTTTGAACTTGTGGTCAAATTGTAATAACTACGAATGACTGAACAATGGAGTTTGAAATAGAAAAATCCTGTTCCAAGCTTCCATGTAATCATAATAGCAGAACTGGCTATCATGACCATCTAACTGTCTTAAATTTGATGGATGATTACCCCAGTTTGGCATGGTGATAATCTGTTTAATATATAACGAATGATAGATGATTTTCGAGGAATCATTTCTATCATAAATGGGTTTAATAAGAATTGACTAGGTTTGAAGCAAGACATCCTTATAATACATAAGAGATTTATAAGAAGCCAAGGGAAGAAAGTGCCAACCAGTTGGGAAGAACTGGGCAGCTAGCTTAACTAGATCATCAATTGATTTCATATGTCTTTCAATATGAAATAAATTGGTGGAATAGACAGGGATGTACTCGAATTGAGTACGTTGACTAGCAGGAGGATTACTGGAAGAAGCAAAAGGATCAATAATCTGAGGGGGCTGGGCCAAAACCGAGCTGTAGGGCTTTGTTCCAGAAATAAGAGGGGCAAACCTATTGACTACAGTAAGAGGGGTAACTGGGTGTGGGATTACAGCTCCCATGGGCTTCTGACTAGGCGGGCCTGGGGCTGGAGGGCTAGGGGGTAGAACACTTTTACTGGATCCTCTCACACTCATTTTTCTGAGGGGTACCTGAATTAATAAATTCCCGAGTCAAAAAATCAGAAACTGAATTATCGCTACCTTTAATATAATCAATATCAAAATCGAAAATACTTAAAATAGATTGCCATCTGGCAAAAATATGTTTAGCAGCTATATTTTTAACATCCTTTTCTAAAATATACTTTGCTGACTTGCAGTCAATACGGACTAAAAACTTTTGATTTAATAAATCATTTTGAAATTCACTGATACACAAAACTAAAGCTAAAATTTCTTTTTTAATTGTGCTATAATTTAATTAGGCTTGATTCCACGCGCCTAAGTGGAATCGAACAATTTGCTAAGCCGACTAAGAAGGTTTTCCTTATTGGGTAGAGGATACCTAATCCATTCAAGAACCTTATTAAGAGGCTTATAATTAATAACTAGGCGAGGGACTCCTCTCTCTTTCTCAGCTTCATTGTTAACATAGAAGGGTGGGCAAGACCAAGGGGACTTACTATGTTTTATTAGGCCTTTTGCAAGCAAGTCATTAATCTCTTGCTTACAAAGTTCCATTTGCTGATGACTCATTTGGATAGGTCTGGCCTTAGTAGGAATTAAGTGCTCCTTGAATTCCTTAGCATAAGGCAGTCTAACCACATGCTTCCTACGATGCCAAAAGGCAGTGGGAGAATCAGCACACAAATTTTTAACCATAAACAACCGAAGCTCTTCGATCTTATCTTGAATTTTATCAAGTAGAAGAAGATCCTCAACTTGCTTATATTTAATTTCTTATTTTAAATATTTTAATTGGTTTGTTTTATAATTTAACAAGTTGAGCGACTTTGAAAGATTCATCATCTTTGACTCCTGAAGATTCAGGTCTATCATCATTATCTGAAGAATCAGAAATGTGAAGTTCTGAACCTTTAGAGGCTAAATTAGTCATATCTTTTCTTAAGTCTGAAATTTCAGTCTTAAGACCAGAAATTTCTTTCTTAAGTTTGTTGACTTCTTGATTTAATTCTGGAAGTGTAATTTCTTTCTCGGCAGTTTTAAATCTTTGTTCAAGAAGTCACCTAGTCTCTTTGTATAAACCACCCTCCATTGCCATAGGTCCCTGTCTTTCCTTTGTAAGTCTCGAGTGTGTGAGCAGTTTTGGCTTTTTAGGAATCACTAGATGATAGGGTATGTGTTTATGTTAAGCAAAGAAAGGGGTATGTATGAAAGAACATAGATTGTTAAAAAAATTTAATTTTTAAAATGAGTAGATTATTCAGATCTAGTTCGTCGGTTAGTAATAGATCTACTCTTCCTCCTGTTCCAAACATAGTTAATCAAGAAGAACACAGTTATGAAAACATTAATTAAGCCCTTAGTAACTGGAATATACCTAGTGTGTCTCCTAAGGAGATTTACCAGTCAACTTTTACTGATAACTTTAAAACAGATTATAATGTTAAAATTGTTGAACGTGTCTATGCAATCAACAAGGAATATGAAAATTGTAGTCTTCTTTCTCCTGATGTCATTAATAAGCATCGAAAGAAAGGCTATAATTTTATTCATATTGGTTTAGTTCAGGTCGCAGTTAAACCATTAACTATTAAAGGAATAAACTCAAGTGTCTTTTTATGTTTAAGAGATGCTCGATATCTTAATTATGCTCCAAGCATAATTGGTATCATGGAGTCAAGTCTGCATGATGGTCCCATCCATTTTAATTGCTTTCCTGACCTTCCATTGAGTTTATCTGATATTAATTTGTTAAAAGCTTTAACTCTGAATATTAAAACTGCAGGAGAGATAACTCAAATGATTGAGGGTTCTCAACCTATAGCTTTAATATACAGAATTTATTACAAGGTAATGAAAACTAATTTAAATATTCACAGCACTTAATAAAAGTCCTAAAGATCATACTGTGCTAATTCAAAGAAGTACTAGTAACGCTAATATCCAAACCCCAAAGACTATTCTTTGGAAAGATATTACACTACCTAGTCAGTGGATTCTCCCCCAAGAGATTCCGTAAAAACTAGTCAATAATAATTTATTAAATCTAGAGAATATTAAATAATTTTCTGATGGTGCTGTTCGGGTCAGTTTCGAACGTACTAAAAGACCTTTAATTATAGAAGAATTTACTAATTCTTCAGTTCCTTCTGTTTCAAGAAGAGATACCAAAGTTTTAAGTGATTTTTCTATTCTTGATATTAAAATGAAAGGTGTTTTAAATCAAGGTCAGACAAGTCATCCTTGCTACACTTCAGCCTTTCATGCTGAAGATGAACAAGATGATGTGTCTCCTACAGTCTCTGTAGGTCCTACTCTTTCTGATTTTGAAGCCCCTATTAATCACCAGTTAAGAGTTATAACTAAAGCTACTAAGTTAGATTGGGATAGTCTGGTTGCAGATTTTAATTACAAATCTAATCAAGAAAAACGCCATGCTTTTCGTAATATGTATGATAAGCATGACAGAAATAAAATTATTCATAATTGAAAAAAATATATTAAAAATAATCAAGAGAACCTTACATTTTATGACTGGTATGATAAACACCATTCACAGTGTAAAGTTCTTACTAAAAGTCAGTGGATGAAAGAGGATAAGTCTAAGATTTTAGCATCCCATCCTCCTTTAGAAACTGTTCTTTTACAGGTTAAAAATGCTTCAGTTGTTGCCAGCCCTTTTAAGGTTGCTGATGGTAAAACTGAAGATAAAAAAATTATTGAACAAAATAATTTCACTAATCAATATTTAGCCACCATAGGTAATCAGCTTGATAAAATTGAAGAAAAATTTGATCATGCTTTAATAAAAAAATCCTCAAGAAAAACTAGATCAACCTTTATTAACTCTCCCTGAAAACAGAGAAGGAAAGGGATTGCCAAATAAAGATTCTGACCTAGTTAAAAGTATTGATAAGTTATTAAAAAAGATTGGTTCAAGTTCTGGAGAAGCCAGTGGAACTGTTGCTATCATTGACCAGGTTGAAGAATCTGACAATGAAAGCATTAGTCAATCAGAATCTATTTCTGAAGTTGCTTCTATCCCTGATCTTTCCGAACAATTAAATAAGTTAACCTTTAATAACACCAGTATAACAAAAAATTGGTATTCTAGACTCACTCCCCCTGATCTTCAGTATGAGGAGAAAAATCTGGATAATCAATTTTTTGTTTCGTCTAATAAAATTTATGAATGGAATATTGATGGTTTTAGTGAGCACCAAATTCTCACTAAAATGAACCATTTGTCTATGGTAGCCAATAGTTATATTACAGCGTTCAGTAGCTTATCTCAGCCTGATATCGTTGAAATATTGACTAATGGTTTCACTGGTGTACTTCGCTCTTGTTGGGAAAAACACCTAGACGAAGATGCAAGGAATTCGATCATCCATGCTCGCCAGTTAGATGACAATGGTCAGCCTATCTTTCGTGAAAATATTGGCTTTTGTATTCCTGATGGTATTAATACATTAATATTCACCATAATAAAACATTTTATTGGAACTCCTAGTAATATCACTGAAAGAATTCATGACCAGTTAAGTAATCTCACTTGTCCTACCTTAAGTGACTTTAGGTGGTACAAAGATGTTTTTATTTCTCGTGTTATGATGCGCAGTGATAGTAACAAACCTTTTTGAAAGGAAAAATTTGTTAATGGTCTTCCTAACTTGTTTGCCCACAAAGTTACAGAAGAACTTAGTAAAACTCTTGGATATATCGATTATGATAACCTGACTTATGGTGACATAATCAGTTATATTCAAAAGATTGGCTTAAAAATGTGTATTGACTTTAAAATTGCTAAACAAGCCGCTAAGGATAAAAAGAAAGCTAAATATGAGCTTGGTACATTTTGTGAACAATATGGTTTGCCTCCAATTGCTCCCTCCCTTAGAAAGCATAGGAAAAAGCAAATTGAAAGTCACAAAAAATGCAAGCATCATAAAAAGCGTTCTAGTCAGTCTAATAACAAAGATAGTTATTACGAAAAACCCAAGTCACACAAGAAAACTCATAATAAAAAGTCCTCTAAGTCCTCAGGATAAGAGTAATATTACCTGCTATAATTGTGGTAAAAGAGGTCATTATAAAAATGAATGTAAGTTAAAACAGAAATTGAGTCAGTTAAATATTTCTGCTGAAGACACTGATAAGATTTTAGAGTTAATAAGGATTCAGACTGATGATGAAAATGATCACTCTAATATTCCTTATTCCTCTAGTAATGAAGAAAATAGTCAAACCCCTAGTGATAATAATGAAGTCACCCTTTGTACTGATAATTGTAGATCTGATTGCTGTAAAACTATTAACGTCCTTAACAAAGAAGACCAAGAAAGCTCTTTGTTAATCGAGTTAATTAGTAAACTTACAGATGAAGATTTAAAATTACAGTATATGAAACAATTAAAAGACTTGTTTACTAAAAACAATTCGGGTAAGGGAAAGGTTATTAGAGGAAAAGATAAGCCTGTAATTAGCCTTAAAAAAACCCTTAAAATATTTTAAACTGCCGAGAAAGAAATTACACTTCCAAAATTAAATCAAGAAGTCAACAAACTTGATAAAGAAATTTATGGTCATAAGACTGAAATTTCAGACTTATGAAAAGATATGACTAATTTAGCCTCTAAAGGTTCAGAACTTCACATTTCTGATTCTTCAGATAATGATGATCAACCTGAATCTTCAGGAGTCAAAGATGATGAATCTTTATTAATGGTTCAAGGCAATTCATTAAAAAGATTAAAAGATATAACTATTCAAAAATGGTATATCATTGTTCGCCTAGTTATAGATGGGACTTTTGCAATTCAACTTCATGCCCTGGTTGATACAGGTGCGGATCTCAATTGTATTCAGGAAGGGTTAATCCCTACCAAGTTCTATGTTAAAACTAGTGAACGTCTTAATTCTGCTAATGGTAGTAGCATGGAAATAAAATATAAACTGCCTAAAGTTCATATTTGCCAAGATAATATGTGTTTTAAAACTTCTTTTGTTTTAATTCGCAACTTGACAGATAAGATAATTTTAGGTCTCCCCCGTTTATATATCCATTTACTACTAGTAATAACGGTTTAACAACTGAGCATTTTGGGCAAAAGGTGGTATTTGAATTTATCACTCAGCCTAAAGAAAGAGACTTGAAATTCATTCAAGACGAATCTATTTCAAAGTCGCTCAACTTGTTAAATTGAAAAACAAACTAATTAAAATATTTAAAACAAGAAATTAAATATAAGCAAGTTGAGGATCTTCTTATACTTGATAAAATTCAAGATAAGATCGAAGAGCTTCGGTTGTTTATGGTTAAAAATTTGTGTGCTGATTCTCCCAATGCCTTTTGGCATCGTAGGAAGCATGTGGTTAGACTGCCTTATGCTAAGGAATTCAAGGAGCACTAAATTCCTACTAAGGCCAGACCTATCCAAATGAGTCATCAGCAAATGGAACTTTGTAAGCAAGAGATTAATGACTTGCTTGCAAAAGGCCTAATAAAACATAGTAAGTCCCCTTGGTCTTGCCCAGCCTTCTATGTTAACAATGAAGCTGAGAAAGAGAGAGGAGTCCCTCGCCTAGTTATTAATTATAAGCCTCTTAATAAGGTTCTTGAATGGATTAGGTATCCCCTACCCAATAAGGAAGACCTTTTTAGTCGGCTTAGTAATGCTACAATCTTTAGTAAATTTGACCTTAAGTCAGGTTTTTGGCAAGTCAGTATTCATCCTAGTGATAGGTATAAAACTGCCTTTTCCACCCCCTTTGGTCACTATGAATGGGTTATTCAAGCTTTGGCTTAAAGAACGCTCCCAGTGAATTTCAAAATATTCTCAATGAAATTTTGAATCCTTTCAGTCATTTTATTATTGTGTATATTGACGATATTCTGGTTTTTTCCAAGTCTATTGATGAACATTTCAAACATTTGAATTCGTTCTTCAAGGCTATTAAAGTCAATAGTTTGGTTCTTTCCCCAACCAAATGTAGTCTATTCCAAGTTAGAGTTAAATTCCTTGGTCATGATATTTATCACGGTCTTGTTCGTCCTATTCAAAGAGTCATCCAATTCGCTGATAAATTTTCTGATAAAATTACTGATAAAACTCAACTCCAATGTTTTTTAGGATCCTTTAATTACGTCGGTAAGTTTTATCAAAATCTGAGAAAAATCTGTAAACCTTTGTTCCTTCATTTACAGAAAAATCCTCCTCCCTGGACTGATGAGCATACTGCCATCGTCCAACAAGTTAAGAAATATGTTAAGGTTCTTCCTTGCCTTGGCATATCCAATGAGTCAGCTTTTAAAATTGTTGAAACTGACGCCTCCGAAATTGGCTTCGGTGGTATCTTGAAGCAGAACTTAACACCTGCTTCATCTGAGCAAATTGTTTGATTCTATTCAGGCGCGTGGAATCAAGCCCAATTAAATTATAGCACAATTAAAAAAGAAATTTTAGCTTTAGTTTTATGTATCAGTAAATTTCAAAATGATTTATTAAATCAAAAGTTTTTAGTCCGTATTGACTGCAAGTCAACAAAGTATATTTTAGAAAACGATGTTAAAAATATAGCTGCTAAACATATTTTTTCCAGATGGCAATCTATTTTAAGTATTTTCGATTTTGATATTGATTATATTAAAGGTAGCAATAATTCAGTTCCTGATTTTTTGACTCAGGAATTTATTAATTCAGGTACCCCTCAGAAAAATGAGTGTGAGAGGATCTAGTAAAAGTGTTCGGCCCCCTGGCGCTCCAGGCCCTAGCCCGCCTAGTCAGAAGCCCATGGGAGCTGTAATCCCACACCCAGTTACCCCTCTTACTGTAGTCAATAGGTTTGCCCCTCTTATTTCTAGAACAAAGCCCTACAGCTCGGTTTTGGCCCAGCCCCCTCAGATTATTGATCTTTTTGCTTCTTCCAGTAATCCTCCTACTGGTCAACGTACTCAATTCGAGTACATCCCTGTCTATTCCACCAATTTATTTCATATTGAAAGACATATGAAATCAATTGATGATCTAGTTAAGCTAGCTGCCCAGTTCTTCCCAACTGGTTGGCACTTTCTTCCCTTGGCTCCTTATAAATCTCTTATGTATTATAAGAATGTCTTGCTTCAAACCCAGTCAATTATTATTAAACCCATTTATGATAGAAATGATTCCTCAAAAATCATCTATCATTCGTTATATATTAAACAGATTATCACCATGCCAAACTGGGGTAATCATCCGTCAGATTTAAGACAGTTAGATGGTCATGATAGCCAGTTCTGCTATTATGATTACATGGAATCTTGGATCAGGGTTTTTCTATTTCAAACTCTATTGTTTAGTCATTCGTGGTTCAAACAATTTGACCACAAGTTCAAAAGTTAAATCCCTCATTGGTTTATTTTATGGTGGGAACGTTTTGGTCTCATCTATAAAATTCTTCCAATTGAGCTCCAGTCAGTTCTAAATGTCTTTAGTTCTAGGGTTCCTGCGGTGCAATCTAATTGTTGCGTTCCAGTAACTCTTCATTTCGTTAGTAAATATAAAATTCCATGGATTCTTAAATGGAACTATGGATTTTACTCTCCTGTTGCTAATGTTGTCCTTTCTTTTGTTGTTTCATCCGAAAAGGATGTTTCTCGCTCCAATTCGAGTCAAATTACTTTTGGTACTCGAGAATTTTCAGTTAAATGGTGGGATAAGTTTGATCCTTATCGCATTGTTGGTCAAGTCCAAAAGGAATTTCCAATCGTTCTCCTATTCAATCGGTTCCTCCTCCAAAGGAATCATCCTCTAGTAAATCAAAATCCAAAAAATCTTCCATTTCAAAGTTAGATTTTGCGGATATTGAGCATTGTTCAAATTCTGAGTAAAACCAGTTATCTAAATTCATTCAGAAACGAATGAATAAACTCAGTGAGGACTCAGTTCCTTCTGTCTGTTCATCTTCTTCGTCTCATTCTAGTCATCATTCTGGTCACAGCGATCCGTACGGAAGCATCTCTCTTCAAGATGCTCAGGACCCATTTGCCTAGAATGCCTACAGTCATTTTGGTCAGCCTCTTTACAAGATGCTCCTGCCCGCGCAGCCCGTGCTCCTTTGTCCAAAGTAGCCGAAAGCATGTGATGAGTCATTTGTCGTCTTGTATGAGTCATGTCCTGTTTGTCGGGCTTCTGTGGTCGTTTAGTCAAAAGTTATTCTGTATTTAAATTACTGAGTCTGTATTTTAATCTTAACGCGTCTGTAATAGTGAAAAGTTGATTGTAATAGTCAAAAGTTATAATAATGCTTTCATCTTTTGATAAGGCATTACTGTTGTACAATAGTCATTCATGTTTTGTAGTCATTGAGTTGTTTTGGTTCCGCCTTTTCTCTTCCTATATAAGAGAGGCTTAGTCATTTGTATAAGGCATGATTTAGATATCCATTAGAGAGCTTGTGAAGACTTAGATTCCTATCTAACTAATCTTCAGCACTCTTGCCTTCTATCTTAGTTATGCTAGGTTTCTATAATCGAGTAAATTTGTAAGTTATCTGTTTGTAATTATTTCCTTATTCAATAAAAGTTTATTTTAAATTTAAACAATTGCTTATATATGAACTGTTGTTATTATTTCTTATAGTTTTGCTATAGTTGTAATTCAGCTTTATATGCGCCACTCTATATCTTCTCCTTCTTTCGCCTTTTGGTATCAGAGCTATGTGTTGTTCATTTGCTAAACGTAGTTCTTAATCTGTTTAATCTTAATCATTTTTGAAAATCAAAAGTTTTTGATAAATCTTTGTTCAAGAAGTCACCTAGTCTCTTTGTATAAACCACCCTCCATCGTCATAGGTCCTGTTGGGTTTGTACGTAACGCAATCATGCAATCAAATCACATAAATAGGGGGGAAGCGTAAAACTAGGTTTTCAAAAATTTATACAAACCCGTAACCATGATCATGCTTTGTGCTTGTTATCAATAACAGAAAAGAGAGAACATGGAATTATACCTGTGAAGATCTAAGCTTCCTCAGGTACAAGTTCTACTCCTTTGATTCCTTTGATTCCTCTGATAGTGGCTCCTTCCCTTGATCAATGTCAGCCACCCAAATGTTTGGCCTCTAACGGTGATCCACCAAGGAAGATGAAGAACTCAAGAAGATGGGTTATTGGCTTAACCCTTGTTTCTATCTCTATAGAATATGTGTACTCCCAACTCTTGAAAAATTTCACGTCCCTTATTTCTGATATAAGACTCTCTTATATAGATATTAGGTTAACCCTCCTAATCCAATTAGAATAGGGTTTTATTTAATTAATTTATATCCTAATCTTTATTAGGATTGAGAGAGAGTACTGATATTATATTAATTCCTAAACTCCTTTAGAATTAAAATAATAATAATATTAATAAGACTCCTCTTATTAATTTATATTTAATATTTCTAAAATATTAAATAATAAACATTAAGCTATTTAATTTATTCTATCATCATAGATTAAATTAATTATACTTAATGCATTATTACTATCATGCCATTTTCTTCTTAAATAATTCTTCTTCCTTTTATGGTGTGACCCTTTAGGTTCTCCATATTAAACCGGTTGTGAATAAATCAATTAGAACAATTCTAATCTAATTTAAATAAACAAATTAAACTAATAATCTATTTAAATAAATAACATTTATTCTACAATAGGGATAAGCCTCCCTAGCGATCAACGACTTTCCAGATAATATAGATTTCAACATTAATCATAAAAGAACCTGTGAGTTAATAGTTACCGTACAATTCAATCCTTCTACCATACAATGTCCCAATTAAATATAAGACATGGATTTACTGTCAAGTCTTAATTTATTTAATCATATGTATTTCGATTAGAAAATGCACAACTCCGCATAATGCAAATTAGAAACCTCTTTCTAATTTCATTCTACCTTGGCCAAGGATTCCTGGGTTGTCATTTAACGAATCACGTAGGACATATCTCCTCTTTTACTAGAGGTGGTAGATTCTTTATTGATCATTCATTATCTCCATATGTAACTCATTACACCCAAGCATACCCTATATATGCCTTAAAAGGCCTTAAGGAATTAGTCAAAGTATAATTTGTTACATACAAGATACTATGATGATCTCAAGTCCAAGGATCACATGTACTACTATCACATTAGGAATTCCTATTGACAGGCGAGTAAAACTCCATTAGGTATTCCATAGCGAGTCACATTCAGTGAACTTATTCTCCAATAAGCACCTACATACTTGCTTTAGTGTCTCCACACAAATGACCATGAGATCAGTCATCCTCATCCAATGAGCAAGCAACATATGTACCAATCTATCCGGATTTACTAATCCCCTTTTTAGTAATCCCACGATTGGGAACTATTTTAGTTTTAAAGCTTTCTAAGAATTTAGATCTCATTAGCATGATCAACATCATGATTCTAAAAGCATTGCTTAAAACTTATGGGTTATTTACATATTATAAAAACAGCACCATGTAGATAATTAAATGCCTTTAATAAATAAATATTTTATTAATAAATAAATAAGATTGTTTACAAAGTATGTGCTTTATCATCATACATGATTGACTTGTATGCACACTACTATCAATCTCCCACTTGCACTAAAGCCAATCGCCATGGTATCTCATACCCATCTTCTCTAAGTGACGATCAAACTGCTGTTGTGTTAAAGCTTTAGTAAATGGATCAGCAATGTTGTCTTGAGAGTCTACACGCTCCAAGGTGACGTCTCCTCTTTCAATGATCTCCCTGATCAAGTGAAATCGCCGCAACACGTGTTTAGATTTCTGATGAGACCTGGGTTCCTTAGCCTGTGCAACCGCTCCGGTGTTGTCACAGTATACGGGAACTGCTTCTCCAATGCTAGGAACCACACCAAGTTCAGTTCTGAACTTCTTCATCCAAACAGCTTCCTTTGCAGCTTCACTTGCAGCTATATACTCTGCATCTGTCACTGAATCAGCAACCGTTTGCTGCTTGGAACTCTTCCAACTCACTGCACCTCCGTTCAAGGTAAACACATACCCTGAAATAGATTTACTGTCATCTTGGTCTGTTTGAAAACTTGAGTCCGTGAATCCCTCGAGTTTTAATTCAGACCCACCGTAGACAAGAAAAATATCTTTAGTCCTTCTCAAGTACTTTAGGATATTTTTCACTGCCTTCCAGTGCTCTTCTCCTGGATTCGACTGGTATCTGCTTGTTACACTAAGTGCGTGAGCAACATCCGGTCTAGTACATATCATACCGTACATGATAGATCCTATTGCAGAAGCATAAGGGATCTTACTCATACGGTCTCTCTCCTCAGGTGTCTTTGGGGCCTGTTTCTTGGAGAGATTTATTCTATGGCTCATCGGCATGAGACCTCTTTTGGAATCTTCCATGCTAAACCTCTTTAGCATCGTATCAATGTACGTTCCTTGGGATAAGCCGAGCATCCTTTTAGATCTATCTCTATAGATCTTTATCCCCAAAATATAGGATGCTTCACCCAAGTCCTTCATGGAGAAGTTTTTAGATAACCAGATTTTAATGGATTGTAACATAGGAATGTCATTCCCTATCAGTAATATATCATCAACATATAATACAAGGAATGATACTGCGCTCCCACTAACCTTCTTGTATACACATGGTTCATCCTCGTTTTTGATAAAATCAAACTCTTTGATTGTCTCATCAAAACGAATGTTCCATCTACGAGAAGCTTGTTCAACCCATAAATGGATCGTTGTAGCTTACAGACTTGATTTGTTCCAACTTTTGAAATAAATCCCTCTGGCTGTGTCATATACACATCCTCCTCAAGTTTCCCATTGAGGAAGGCCATTTTCACGTCCATCTGCCAGATCTCATAGTCGTTGTAAACTACAATCGCAAGCAAAATCCGAATGGACTTGAGCATGGCTACTGGTGAGAAGGTTTCATCATAGTCAACTCCTTGTCTTTGTTTGAAACCTTTTGCAACCAGTCGGGCCTTATAGGTCTCTACCTTTCCGTCTGCTCCAGTCTTTTTCTTAAAAAACCCATTTACACCCAATAGGTTTAATACCTTCAGGTGGTGAAACCAAAGACCATACTTTGTTTTCATACATGGAGTCCATTTCGGATTTCATGGCTTCAAGCCATTTTCCTGAGTCTTTATTTCTCATAGCCTGTTCGTAATTCAATGGATCATCATCATTCATGATGTGTACCTCATCGTCATCCTCTATAACGAATCCATACCTCTCAGGTATCTTCGGTACTCTTCCAGATTTACGAACATAGTGTGGTACAGTAGGTTCTTCTACTTGGTTAGGTACCTGACTTTGGTCCGTGGTAACTTGTGGTTCTTGAACTTCTTCAAGATATATCTTACTCCCACTGAACCCCTTCATGGATAAACTCTTTCTCCAAGAAGGTAGCATGTTTCGCAACAAACACCTTTTGATCAGTTGGATGATAAAAATAATACCCTACGGTTTCTTTAGGGTATCCCACAAATCTACACTTATCGGATTTAGTCTGTAGCTTATCATTTTCAAACTTTTTGACATAAGCTGGACAACCCCAAGTCTTAACATGCTTAAGATTTGGTTTCCTCCCTTTCCACATCTCATATGGAGTCTTTGGGGCGGATTTGGTAGGTACCTTGTTAAGTAGGTATGCAGCCGTTTCTAGGGCATATCCCCAGAAGGAAATTGGAAGGTCGGTAAAACTCATCAAGGATCGAACCATGTCCAACAGTGTTCGATTTCTCCTTTCAGATACTCCATTTAACTGTGGTGTACCTGGAGGAGTCCATTGTGAGATTATACCATTTTCTTTGAGATAATTGAGAAACTCACTGCTTGAGTATTCTCCACCTCGATCTGATCGAAGTATCTTAATACTCTTGCCCGTTTGTTTCTCTACTTCACTTCTGAACTCTTTGAACTTTTCAAATGATTCTGATTTGTATTTCATTAAATACACATATCCAAATCTTGAGTGATCATCAGTGAAAGTAATAAAATAAGAATACCCACCCCGTGAACTTGTTGTTATAGGTCCACAAACGTCTGTGTGAATCAATGCCAACAACTCTGTAACTCTCTCCCCTTTTCCACTAAAAGGAGATTTAGTCATTTTACCCATGAGACAAGATTCACAAGTTGGATATGATTCATAATCAGATAGCTTGAGGAGCCCATCTTTATGCAACTTGGATAATCTTGTTTCATTGATAAGACCGAGTCTATAGTGCCACATATAGGTATAATTAATATCATCTCTTTTCCTTTTCTTAATTTGTTCAATTTGAAATATATTTTCTTGCAAGTCAAGTGTATAAATTCCATTTCGCAAATTTCCAATACCATATAAAACATCGTCTTTATAAATAGAACAACCATTGTTCTTTATAATAACGTCAAAACCTTCCATATCCAATACAGAAATTGAAATAATGTTTTTAATAATATTCGGAACATAATAACAATTATTAAGATAAATGGATTTGCCCGAAGGCATTGCTAAACAATAAGTTCCTACAGCTAATGCAGCAACTTTGCTCCATTTCCCACTCGTAGGATCACCTCATCTTTGTTCAGCTTTCTACTTCTGACCAGTCCCTGCACAGTATTACATATGTGAGAACCACAGCCGGTATCCAATACCCAAGTAGAATTATGACTTTCAGAAAAATTAATTTCAATCATAAACAAACCTTGATTGGAAGTCGAAGCTTCTCCAAGCTTCTTCTCTTCTAGAAACTTCTTGCAGTTCCTCTTCCAATGTCCCGGCTCATTGCAATGAAAGCACATTCCTTTAGCTGGTTCAGGTTTCTTTTGCTTCTTTTCTTTCCCTTTTCCCTTAGCCTTCTTAGATTTCTTCTTTTCAGAAGACACCTTGGGCCTCTTCCTTTTATTGGAAGAATCCACCATCAAGACATGGTTCTTCTTGGATGAGAAGTGACCTTCTGCAGTTTTCAGCATGTTAAGCAGCTCAGGTAAGCTGACATCTAGCTTATTCATGTGAAAATTAACCATAAACTGCGAGAAGGTCTCAGGGAGTGACTGCAAGACCAAGTCTTGACTCAACTCCCCATCCATGAAGAACCCAAGCTGTCCAAGGCGTTCAATCAAATTGATTACCTTCAGAACATGAGTCTCGACGGTAGTGCCCTCGGTCATCCGAGATCGGAAGAGCTCCTTAGATATCTCATATCTAGCAGTCCTACTCTGTTCACCATACAACTCCTTGAGGTGAAGCAGCATAGCAGGAGCATCCATTTTTTCGTGCTGACGCTGAAGCTCGTTATTCATGGATGCGAGCATGATGCATTGAGCCACAGATGCATCATCTTGCCACTTATTGAAAGTGGCAATCTCTTCCTCAGAGGCTGTTTCTAAAACAGATTCAGGGATAGTGGAATTTAGGACATAAGAAATCTTTTCAGCAGTGAGAACAATTCTCAGATTTCTTAGCCAGTCCTCATAATTCGGTTCGGTAAGCTTATTTGCATCAAGTATGCTTCGTAGTGAGATTAGTGATTTTGACATTTTTAAAATTCTGCATGTGAAAAGACAACATTTTAGCAAACATTCATTTTATTAACTTTGCATACCAAAATAAATTTAGGTCTTTATTTTAAATTGGTATCTCCCACTATTTTCATCAAACTATATTACCCTCACTCATATAGTTCGGCAACATCTAATTAAAGATTTGCTAGTGAGATTAAGGATCCCATTTCAAATGTATATAACCTTGTGGATAGCACAACAAGCGATATACAAATAAATAGGTAGACAACTCTTGTCAATTACATCACCATGTAACTCCTTTTATTTTTCCTCTTAAATCATAATGGTCATGTGTGTGCACATCCGAACTAAAATGATTTAAGTTAAGTCCAGCCTAGCACTTCCATAAATTCAAAAAGAAATATTTTCGTCCTTGTGGATAGCATAACAAGACTAGATCGTTCAATTTTCTTGATAAGCATCAAATGTGATTAATTAACATCTTAAACATTCAATACTCGCCTTGTGGATAGCACAACAAACTCATATTAAATATTTAATACTCTATTAACTAATCATGCTAGAAGGCGACGTTCGATATTCCAAATATCATTTGAACGCTTCAGACTTAATATTATTTCTTTGAGGGGTTTGTTATTATTTGTCTCATCTTTTAAGCGCGCATGCACATATATATATAAAATACGCGTCATTTTATTAAACATGCGAAGCATGTTTGTATAAAATATAATATATATAATATTTAGCATGCGATATAGAATACTATATTCTACCCGGATTGATTATGGACTTTTATTCTAGTTTGGTTCACTAGAGCCACCAAGTGAACCAAAAGGTCAAACCTAGGAGTGCAATAATTTAAATTTTAAATGTAACTATTACATTTAAACCCGGGCTCCATACAAACGGGTCTTCACGCGCTCCTTGCTCCTTGGTCTCCAATTTCTTCAAAATAATTCTAACTATCTCTATTACATTAACTATTTTAAAATTAAATAGAAAACTTGATCAGCAGTCAAGGGGAAGTACATAGAAAGGAGATAGAATTTACATCGAGAATAAAACTAGAGAAGACGAGGTACGCAGACCCCATTTTATAAAACCCATACATTCAAGCATTCATCCAAAATAAAATCCAATCACATTGGTCATAGTCCATAATCAACCCCATTTATTATCATACACATCAACATATGCATCAATAAATATCCATTCATCTCATGAATAACAATGCTATTCCATATATGGATCGATGTTATTTAATGGACGAAAGTTTTGCTAAATTTTATTTTTGAAACAAAATAAACTCTTTTATTTTAATCAAAAATAAATCCAAATTAAACTCCTTTAATTTTAGCATTCCGAAATCATATTTCAGATAAAATAAACTTCTTTATTTTAAAACTTTATCAATTAAATAAACAGTTTACTTAATTAATTAAAATTAATTTTCAGGGTCTGTCCAGGTACCGGCGCAGCTGCGCCAGTAATGAACTGGGCATCTGCGCAGCTGCGCAGGTAGACGGAAGCAGCAGTTTTTGCAGACCGGCGCAGCTGCGCCAGTAATGAACTGGGAAGCTGCGCCGTTCGCCGCAGAAACTTGCAGAAAACGATTTTTGTCCAGAAAAACGATCCAATTCTCACATCAATTCATACATGGAATTATAAAATTGATAATTAGCACAACGTTAGGCTCTGATACCACTGTTGAGTTTGTACGTAACGCAATCATGCAATCAAATCACATAAATAGGGCGGAAGTGTAAAACTAGGTTTTCAAAAATTTATACAAACCCATAACCATGATCATGCTCTGTGCTTGTTATCAATAACAGAAAAGAGAGAACATGGAATTATACCTTTGAAGATCTAAGCTTCCTCAAGTACAAGATTCTACTCCTTTGATTCCTTTGATTCCTCTTACAGTGGCTCCTTCCCTTGATCAATGTCAGCCACCCAAATGTTTGACCTCTAACGGTGATCCACCAAGGAAGATGAAGAACTCAAGAAGATGGGTTATTGGCTTAACCCTTGTTTCTATCTCTATAGAATATGTGTACTCCCAACTCTTGGAAAATTTCACGTCCCTTATTTCTGATATAAGACTCTCTTATATAGATATTAGGTTAACCCTCCTAATCCAATTAGAATAGGGTTTTATTTAATTAATTTATATCCTAATCTTTATTAGGATTGAGAGAGAGTATTGATATTATATTAATTCCTAAACTCCTTTAAAATTAAAATAATAATAATATTAATAAGACTCCTCTTATTAATTTATATTTAATATTTCTAAAATATTAAATAATAAACATTAAGCTATTTAATTTATTCTATCATCATAGATTAAATTAATTATACATAATGCATTATTACTATCATGCCATTTTCTTCTTAAATAATTCTTCTTCCTTTTATGGTGTGACCCTTTAGGTTCTCCATATTAAACCGGTTGTGAATAAATCAATTAGAACAATTCTAATCTTATTTAAATAAACAAATTAAACTAATAATCTATTTAAATAAATAACATTTATTCTACAATAGGGATAAGCCTCCCTAGCGATAAACGACTTTCCAAATAATATAGATTTCAACATTAATCATAAAAGAACTTGTGAGTTAATAGTTACCGTACAATTCAATCCTTCTACCATACAATGTCCCAATTAAATATAAGACATGGATTTACTGTCAAGTCTTAATTTATTTAATCATATGTATTTCGATTAGAAAATGCACAACTCCGCATAATGCAAATTAGAAACCTCTTTCTAATTTCATTCTACCTTGGCCAAGGATTCCTGGGGTGTCATTTAACGAATCACATAGGACATATCTCCTCTTTTACTAGAGGTGGTAGATTCTTTATTGATCATTCATTATCTCCATATGTAACTCATTACACCCAAGCATACCCTATATATGCCTTAAAAGGCCTTAAGGAATTAGTCAAAGTATAATTTGTTACATACAAGATACTATGATGATCTCAAGTCCAAGGATCATATGTACTACTATCACATTAGGAATTCCTATTGACAGGTGAGTAAAACTCCATTAGGTATTCCATAACGAGTCACATTCAGTGAACTTATTCTCCAATAAGCACTTACATACTTGCTTTAGTGTCTCCACACAAATGACCATGAGATCAGTCATCCTCATCCAATGAGCAAGCAACATATGTACCAATCTATCCGGATTTACTAATCCCCTTTTTAGTAATCCCACGATTGGGAACTATTTTAGTTTTAAAGCTTTCTAAGAATTTAGATCTCATTAGCATGATCAACATCATGATTCTAAAAGCATTGCTTAAAACTTATGGGTTATTTACATATTATAAAAACAGCACCATGTAGATAATTAAATGCCTTTAATAAATAAATATTTTATTAATAAATAAATAAGATTGTTTACAAAGTATGTGCTTTATCATCATACATGATTGACTTGTATGCACACTACTATCAATCTCCCACTTGCACTAAAGCCAATCGCCATGGTATCTCATACCCATCTTCTCTAAGTGACGATCAAACTGTTGTTGTGTTAAAGCTTTAGTAAATGGATCTGCAATGTTGTCTTGAGAGTCTACACGCTCCAAGGTGACGTCTCCTCTTTCAATGATCTCCCTGATCAAGTGAAATCGCCGCAACACGTGTTTAGATTTCTGATAAGACCTGGGTTCCTTAGCCTGTGCAACCGCTCCGGTGTTGTCACAGTATACGGGAACTGCTTCTCCAATGCTAGGAACCACACCAAGTTCAGTTCTGAACTTCTTCATCCAAACAGCTTCCTTTGCAGCTTCACTTGCAGCTATATACTCTGCCTCTGTCACTAAATCAGCAACCGTTTGCTGCTTGGAACTCTTCCAACTCACTGCACCTCCATTCAAGGTAAACACATACCCTGAAACAGATTTACTGTCATCTTGGTCTGTTTGAAAACTTGAGTCCGTGAATCCCTCGAGTTTTAATTCAGACCCACCTGTAGACAAGAAAAATATCTTTAGTCCTTCTCAAGTACTTTAGGATATTTTTCACTGCCTTCCAGTGCTCTTCTCCTGGATTCGACTGGTATCTGCTTGTTACACTAAGTGCGTGAGCAACATCCGGTCTAGTACATATCATACCGTACATGATAGATCCTATTGCAGAAGTATAAGGGATCTTACTCATACGATCTCTCTCCTCAGGTGTCTTTGGGGCCTGTTTCTTGGAGAGATTTATTCCATGGCTCATCGGCATGAGACCTCTTTTGGAATCTTCCATGCTAAACCTCTTTAGCATCGTATCAATGTACGTTCCTTGGGATAAGCCGAGCATCCTTTTAGATCTATCTCTATAGATCTTTATCCCCAAAATATAGGATGCTTCACCCAAGTCCATCATGGAGAAGTTTTTAGATAACCAGATTTTAATGGATTATAACATAGGAATGTCATTCCCTATCAGTAATATATCATCAACATATAATACAAGGAATGATACTGCGCTCCCACAAACCTTCTTGTATACACATGGTTCATCCTCATTTTTGATAAAATCAAACTCTTTGATTGTCTCATCAAAACGAATGTTCCATCTACGAGAAGCTTGTTCAACCCATAAATGGATCGTTGTAGCTTACAGACTTGATTTGTTCCAACTTTTGAAATAAATCCCTCTGGCTGTGTCATATACACTGTGACGCCCCCAAATCCACGTTCCTTCGAAACCTCGGATTCGGTGCAGTCACGATACTACTATCGTCAAACTATTACATCTTTTAATCATTAGTAAAAGAATACAACTTTGTTTATTACAATTTAGAATATAAATTCTATTTATATCCAAGATCTCATCTTTACATCATATTCGATGTTACTAAAATGCGGAATAATTTAAAGTTTTCAATATCCTTTGAATAAAAATCTTTTTATTGATTCCATAACTTTGATACCGATTACAAATCTTGAATCAACTATATAATATGATTCCTTCTTATCTGAGTTATCGTATAAACATTTACAACTCAACTCGATATCCTCTATGTATTAATTAATACATTCTTACAATACAACAAGTATTAAACAGTGTAAGCAACTATCGAGTACATCATCTAGAATCTAAATATGGTCCAGACAATAATCTAAGTAATATTCTTCAATGCGATACTATCTATCTTTATCAATCAAGAAGCACGAAATCTTTATCGTGAATCCTTAACCTGCAAAAGTGGTTATTTGCAAGAGTGAGCTCGACAGCTCAGCAATTCTAACAGTCCTCATGCATCACATAGCATATAACATCATACTCAGTTCATGCATTTATAAACAGTTTATATTTACTACGCATGTTACTTTTCACATAACAAGTATATCATCAAAGATCAACTTTCAATCTCATTTATATCTCATATACAGTTCATATATAAGTTCACATTATCACAGCATAATATAATTCAACTAACAGTTATTGAATTCATATATCAAATAGGAACTGAAAGACTTGCCTGATTCGTAGTTTAACAACTACGACTTAACTGCTTAAGAATCTCTGCACTTTGTGTAATCCTACACAGTTATATTAATCATAGAGATCACACCCATCAGTTATATACATGCACACATTCTCATTATAATAATAAGTATTACATTGTTGTCTAGCTTGGTTCTTAGAACCTTCGTTTCACTTTCTTATCATACGTTTAGTATAGCTCGGTACGCATAGGTATACCTTAACTATACTCAATTAATATCATCTTTCATATACACATGTCCGCCTACAACTAATCTATTTACCTATAGTTAGTGTAGTACATCTTCAAAACATGCTCGCACAGTGCATATCACGGTTAACTAGCGGGGTGCACATACCAATCACGACTAGAGGCATATAAGTCCTATCATGCATGTTCATAAAGTTAGAATGCCAGTAACTCTATGTTCAACCATTCTACTTTCAAAACTTCATAAGTTTTATTCTCCAAAAATCAATGTCATGCTTAACTAATCATGCAAGGCTACTTTGAATCATTTTATATCTACTTATGCCATGTACGTATGTTATCATATTTAGAACTTTAAGTACACAAGTTCCTTTAAGTTTAATTTCAAGGCTTCAAGTTTTCTCTAGAACCGCACACTAAAGTGACCAAGAGGTTCATGGTATTCAAAGGGGTTTGAAACCACATGACATACCTATTTCTATGCATAACTAGGTCATACAATCATCCTTAAAAATCAGAACATACACATCATATGTATATGTCAAGGTTCGTTTATAAAACTTTAAGTCTATTTTCAAACTACAAGTCTTTTCTATCAATAATGTATGGTAGTGTGATTAACACCTTAAACATGTATTTTATGTCAATAAAAACCATACTATCGGGTTCACAAAATCAGAATATAAACATGACTTATATACGCCAAAATTCGTTTATAAAACCTTAAGTTTATTTTCAAAACTATAACTTCATCGTTCACGTAAACGATCCGAATATAATATGCACATACTAGTTTAACAAGTCCATATATATGTATTAATCATACCAGCATGCTTGTCCTAATTTCTTTCAATATCTATCACTTAGCAGACATCAAGCAGGAACAAAATCTGCAGAAACTGGGATCAGGAACCGGCGCAGCTGCGCAGGGCCTTGCCCAACCCAAGTCTGGTACCGGCGCAGCTGCGCCGCTGGCCAGTATAAAACTGGCGCAGCTGCGCCACTGGCCGGCCAGAGACAGAGCAGCGTCTGCTTTGGCAGTACCTCAAGCCAAACTCAGAATTTCGCAACGATTATCATTCTAAGCTACTACATTACAGTTCTATCATGATTATAAGCTAGCATGGCAACTAATAATCATACTCCAATCAAGTTATCAATAAATCTATGCTTAATTCAAGAATCAAGAAATTAGAATTGAAGAACATGGATAGAGTGTTATACCTGTGCAATATGAACTTGCTACTATAACAATTCTCCCTCACTGATAACTCTATGAATACTTACTATCCATTCTATATTTAAAGAAATCTCAGCAAGTGTTATGAGGAAGAAGGGATGCTCTATATATAGGCATTTCAGTACACGGTTCATGGAATTGTTCACCATATCAAACCAACAGAAATGAGAAGAGCACATTGGTTCATAGAGAGTAGTTGGAGTAGTTGTTGAAATCCATCATGATCCCCACTCCCTTATCATTATTACTATGAAGCTAATGTTGCTGAGTTTGATAGAAATAGGCTTAGGCTTCATGAGTTATACACGTGAGAAGGAATTGGGTCACTCAATTAGGGACAAGGAAAGAACTCAGCAACTTGTTTTCCCACATACTAATGTTATATATGTATACATATAGTATATACTTAGGCTATATATATTTATTCCATATATATTTAAGTTATACACATTCCCTTTTATATAACATAAGTTATAAATTAATGTGTCACAATGTAGTCCCAATAATACTATCGTGTAGTAAATTTTAACTTGCACATATAAATTCGTGTACATTTCATTCTACCGGATATAATTCTATCGGGTATCATCACAGTGTATTGTCTCCTTTATTATTAAATTTCATTAATTCAATAATTGTTTACCATATATTTATGATATATTATTTTATTGTATACTTAATATACACATTGTCAAACCCACATTTCATGTACCTATTACAACTCAATAACTTTACTATATAGTTTATATTCATATATAGCATAGTCGCATTGCACTTTATACTTCGCATAACATATAGTTAACTATCATACGTTATACTTTAATATCGCATGGTTGCACATAGAAATTAATAAATTACTTATCTTATCAATTAATTAATAATGATATTAATTAATCCATTTCTCATTAATCCATGGAATTATAATTCCCACACTAATTGATTAACACTTTATATAATTTATTATCACGTTAAATAAATATAAATCTTTTTATATTTATAAATCATTTACTCATTAATCATCATATTATAAAATAATTACTTGATAATAGTATATTGTTCATAACAATAATTAATATTAGAAGACAATTTATCTCATCACAAATCCGATTATACTTATAATTGATTTCCTTATTATTATACTATCACTAGCCATAATAATTTAACATACTATCATAATAACAATTAACAATTAATTTAGATTAATTGTTTAATTAATAATTCCTCCATCATTAAATTAGTCAATTCATTACTGAATCTATTATTGTGCCACACAAGGCATCTCTCACAAGCTCAAACTTAAGCTTATCATTATTCTCATCACTTACTCATCTCTCACCACATTACTACTTATAACATGTTCAATTAAATTAGAACTATTAAATCCAAGGTCCACATATAAATATTTTACAAATTGAATATTCAAATATTATATATAACCTTTACGGAAATATAATAACTCAAGCTATTAAAATGTTAAATTACTTCAATTAATTATACTTATAATAAGTATAACCTTTACGCTTATAATAATTAATATATACTCTATTAATTATTCTAATAATAATATTCACGATCAAATAATAACTTAAGTTATTTAATATATTAAAATAACTTAGTTTCCTTTCATTAATTAAACACCCTTGAAAATACATTTAAAATTATGTATTTAGCCATATCATAAAATATTATGTTTTCTCCAAATAAGCACATTCGTTATTAGAAATAGTTTACTTATTGTCTCATGATATTATTCTTAATATAATATTAAATAACTATATGTACGACACATGTACATATATTATATATAGAAAATAGATAATAAGTTTATTTTCTATTATAATAAATCGTTTTCATCAATTTAATTACATATAGCAAATACGTTTTAATATATTTACTATATTAACCAATCACACCTTATACAAAAACATATAAGGTAATATTATTATTCAAAAATAACATTTCCTCCTTTTATTAAAATAATTCAATATTAAAAATTATTTTAATATCCTTTATTAGAAATATATAATAACTATTTCTCTTTCTTTTCTATAAATTGTTCCCAAAACAATTTCTTCAAATATTCATTTAAAGATATAATGATTTCCATCTCCCTTTAATAACGTATATATATTTAACGTTATTCGCACATTAGACTTTCTCTCATATTACCACTCTAAGTAATATATATAAAAAGTACCAACTATAATTACATATTCAACACACATATTAATTCACTCATTTACTTAAGTAAATTAAACACTGTACTATATCATCATAGTTAATTAAGGTTCAATATTCTCATTATATTATTTCATAATATAACTCCCAACTTAAATTAATTAATATTTATTCTTATTAGTTAATTCCTTAACTAACTCATGCTTCACTATCCAAACCTATTCATGGATAGCTTAAGTGCTATTAATAACCTATATTATAAACATACTAGTTATTAATACATACACAAGAATATGGTGATTATACATTAAGGATATTTAATGTCACCAACTTACTATGATAAAATAATTCTATAAATTATTTAATATCGATAGGAATTTATCCACCTCCTTTATCTCAACTGGATCGTCTCTACGATAAGTAACAAATATATATTAATAATATATTTATAAATCACAAAAACACATTTTACATAGTCCATATTATCCTATGTAATATAATACCACATACCTCATATCACATATATATATTATTATTCGAACCCATCTCACAGTTTAAGAATTTTATTTATTAAATCCTTATTTAATAATATCTGAAAATTTGGGTTCTTACATCCTCTCCCCCTTATAAGGATTCCGTCCTCGAAATCACCGAAACTTCCTCTACTCGGTGCTATTCCGAATATTACATATTCTTTAGAATAATTTTATCCATTCTCTTTTCAGAAGTTTTATTACTAAAACTTTCTCAATCTCATTCTACCACTTTCTCCTTTCTAAGGAACATTCTACTTACTACATTCATCCTTTAGAAGAATAAGAATCTTCCACGATTTTTCAATAATCGGGAAGTAGTATGAATAACTCAGATTCCAATTTATGCTGAGGGGTCACAAGACCGTGAACTTTTCTCCAGGTTTACTAATACTTCAACACAATTCTTCACACCGCAAACCAGAGTGTTTATCAATCACAAAGACTGAAAACACCCTCCACGCGTACTCTAGGTGGCCAGCCTATTGTACCACTACGTTGGGCCGCAACGTAGTGTTTTGTAACGACTATATGCGTTACGCTCGGAACCATTGTCCCCGAAAATATATCCCCTTTATAGGGTTGTTCACCTCAGCTTTTCAACGTCAAAATCCGCACCAGAGCAATCTGGTTTGGCATACATACACAAGAATACTTGAATTCTATAATCCCTTTCCAACAGTCGCCTAGCCGAATCAAATAGCTTAGACTCTCATCAACAATTCGGACATCAATCGAAATAATTTAGTCAACTTAATTGACCTTCTTTATAATTTACAAGAAAACCAAAAATTCTTTTATGACGTCATGATACCATACTAGATTAGTAGTACATTGAGGATTCTGCCATTTTATGACTTTGTCATATTACAACATACCATAGTGGGCTGACGATCTTTCGATCACAACCAACACTAGGTTCGATTGCATTGATGACTCCATCGTTTACCATTCTACATCATATCAAATGATGCACAAGGTTAAAATATATTTTGAAAGATTGTCAACTCATTTTTGTCTTAGCCGAAACAAATAGCGTAGACATACGAATAACGGTGTTGTTTTTAAAACTCATTAGTTCAGTTACCTAACCCAATGTTTTCTCAAGAAAACCGAAGTGCAAACACTAGCACGAAGTCAATAGTTATTTAAAATCTAGCGTAGCTAGAGTATTTAGGAAAATCCAATTTCTCCATCGCTTCAATCTCTTACCACCATCAATGCTCACTATTCCAAAACTCTTATATAATATATCTATTTTCAGTACAGTTCACCAACTTACCACACCATGGAAGTTCAGGAACTTACCACAATCATATGGGTTGAGGAACTTATCCTAGTCAGACCAAAATCGTCCATTCGCTGAGGGGTCCCATCATACGATTATGAGTCACGAACTTGTCATAGGCATGAGTCTTAAGAACTCGCACCTAAACTTAATATTATCTAATTATATCTTAGAAATCTCTATCTATCAAAATAAATATGAGAAAAGAATCACCTTTCCGCCATATGTATAATGATACCGCGACACTAACATTCCAACGATTATCAATGTGACGTACTCAGTGCAAGCACAAAACTTCTGCCCATACAAAAGTTTGTACAACTAAGCCGTTACATGAGTCCTCAATGGAAGTCCAACACTTAAATCTATCTTACCCTATCACTTGCTCGTTACGAGCTTTCTACGTTTCACCACATATAACTCCTCATGAGTTCATCTCGTACTTTATCATAGTACATTCTCTTATAGCATCAAGCTATACATACTTAGTCATTACAGACTATCTATCATTTCACAGTTCAATCTGATCACGTCGTGATCATCACTATACCTTAGGGTTCTTTCCCTATTATCAACCAAACTCCATCTGAATTCATTCTCATTATCTTTGTAAAGTTTATATTATAGACATCGTCTTAACATTTTCATTACCGGAGTTAGAAAACTCCTGATTCTCATTCTCTAGATATTTCGAGATTCTTCTTTGAATCTTCACGTATATATTTTAATCTTTATCTTTCACTCTCTCAGGTTATAGTCTAAGGTACACTTACCTAAGGTTTATAACCTACAGCTTTGATACCAACCTGTGACGCCCCCAAATCCACGTTCCTTCGAAATCTCGGATTCGGTGCAGTCATGATACTATTATCGTCAAACTATTACATATTTTAATCATTAGTAAAAGAATACAACTTTGTTTATTACAATTTAGAATATAAATTCTATTTATATCCAAGATCTCATCTTTACATCATATTCGATGTTACTAAAATGCGGAATAATTTAAAGTTTTCAATATCCTTTGAATAAAATTTTTTTTATTGATTCCATAACTTTGATACCGATTACAAATCTTGAATCAACTATATAATATGATTCCTTCTTATCTGAGTTATCGTATAAACATTTACAACTCAACTCGATATCCTCTATGTATTAATTAATACATTCTTACAATACAACAAGTATTAAACAGTGTAAGCAACTATCGAGTACATCATCTAGAATCTAAATATGGTCCAGACAATAATCTAAGTAATATTCTTCAATGCGATACTATCTATCTTTATCAATCAAGAAGCACGAAATCTTTATCGTGAATCCTTAACCTGCAAAAGTGGTTATTTGCAAGAGTGAGCTCGACAGCTCAGCAATTCTAACAGTCCTCATGCATCACATAGCATATAACATCATACTCAGTTCATGCATTTATAAACAGTTTATATTTACTACGCATGTTACTTTTCACATAACAAGTATATCATCAAAGATCAACTTTCAATCTCATTTATATCTCATATACAGTTCATATATAAGTTCACATTATCACAGCATAATATAATTCAACTAACAGTTATTGAATTCATATATCAAATAGGAACTGAAAGACTTGCCTGATTCGTAGTTTAACAACTACGACTTAACTGCTTAAGAATCTCTGCACTTTGTGTAATCCTACACAGTTATATTAATCATAGAGATCACACCCATCAGTTATATACATGCACACATTCTCATTATAATAATAAGTATTACATTGTTGTCTAGCTTGGTTCTTAGAACCTTCGTTTCACTTTCTTATCATACGTTTAGTATAGCTCGGTACGCATAGGTATACCTTAACTATACTCAATTAATATCATCTTTCATATACACATGTCCGCCTACAACTAATCTATTTACCTATAGTTAGTGTAGTACATCTTCAAAACATGCTCGCACAGTGCATATCACGGTTAACTAGCGGGGTGCACATACCAATCACGACTAGAGGCATATAAGTCCTATCATGCATGTTCATAAAGTTAGAATGCCAGTAACTCTATGTTCAACCATTCTACTTTCAAAACTTCATAAGTTTTATTCTCCAAAAATCAATGTCATGCTTAACTAATCATGCAAGGCTACTTTGAATCATTTTATATCTACTTATGCCATGTACGTATGTTATCATATTTAGAACTTTAAGTACACAAGTTCCTTTAAGTTTAATTTCAAGGCTTCAAGTTTTCTCTAGAACCGCACACTAAAGTGACCAAGAGGTTCATGGTATTCAAAGGGGTTTGAAACCACATGACATACCTATTTCTATGCATAACTAGGTCATACAATCATCCTTAAAAATCAGAACATACACATCATATGTATATGTCAAGGTTCGTTTATAAAACTTTAAGTCTATTTTCAAACTACAAGTCTTTTCTATCAATAATGTATGGTAGTGTGATTAACACCTTAAACATGTATTTTATGTCAATAAAAACCATACTATCGGGTTCACAAAATCAGAATATAAACATGACTTATATACGCCAAAATTCGTTTATAAAACCTTAAGTTTATTTTCAAAACTATAACTTCATCGTTCACGTAAACGATCCGAATATAATATGCACATACTAGTTTAACAAGTCCATATATATGTATTAATCATACCAGCATGCTTGTCCTAATTTCTTTCAATATCTATCACTTAGCAGACATCAAGCAGGAACAAAATCTGCAGAAACTGGGATCAGGAACCGGCGCAGCTGCGCAGGGCCTTGCCCAACCCAAGTCTGGTACCGGCGCAGCTGCGCCGCTGGCCAGTATAAAACTGGCGCAGCTGCGCCACTGGCCGGCCAGAGACAGAGCAGCGTCTGCTTTGGCAGTACCTCAAGCCAAACTCAGAATTTCGCAACGATTATCATTCTAAGCTACTACATTACAGTTCTATCATGATTATAAGCTAGCATGGCAACTAATAATCATACTCCAATCAAGTTATCAATAAATCTATGCTTAATTCAAGAATCAAGAAATTAGAATTGAAGAACATGGATAGAGTGTTATACCTGTGCAATATGAACTTGCTACTATAACAATTCTCCCTCACTGATAACTCTATGAATACTTACTATCCATTCTATATTTAAAGAAATCTCAGCAAGTGTTATGAGGAAGAAGGGATGCTCTATATATAGGCATTTCAGTACACGGTTCATGGAATTGTTCACCATATCAAACCAACAGAAATGAGAAGAGCACATTGGTTCATAGAGAGTAGTTGGAGTAGTTGTTGAAATCCATCATGATCCCCACTCCCTTATCATTATTACTATGAAGCTAATGTTGCTGAGTTTGATAGAAATAGGCTTAGGCTTCATGAGTTATACACGTGAGAAGGAATTGGGTCACTCAATTAGGGACAAGGAAAGAACTCAGCAACTTGTTTTCCCACATACTAATGTTATATATGTATACATATAGTATATACTTAGGCTATATATATTTATTCCATATATATTTAAGTTATACACATTCCCTTTTATATAACATAAGTTATAAATTAATGTGTCACAATGTAGTCCCAATAATACTATCGTGTAGTAAATTTTAACTTGCACATATAAATTCGTGTACATTTCATTCTACCGGATATAATTCTATCGGGTATCATCACAGTGTATTGTCTCCTTTATTATTAAATTTCATTAATTCAATAATTGTTTACCATATATTTATGATATATTATTTTATTGTATACTTAATATACACATTGTCAAACCCACATTTCATGTACCTATTACAACTCAATAACTTTACTATATAGTTTATATTCATATATAGCATAGTCGCATTGCACTTTATACTTCGCATAACATATAGTTAACTATCATACGTTATACTTTAATATCGCATGGTTGCACATAGAAATTAATAAAGTACTTATCTTATCAATTAATTAATAATGATATTAATTAATCCATTTCTCATTAATCCATGGAATTATAATTCCCACACTAATTGATTAACACTTTATATAATTTATTATCACGTTAAATAAATATAAATCTTTTTATATTTATAAATCATTTACTCATTAATCATCATATTATAAAATAATTACTTGATAATAGTATATTGTTCATAACAATAATTAATATTAGAAGACAATTTATCTCATCACAAATCCGATTATACTTATAATCGATTTCCTTATTATTATACTATCACTAGCCATAATAATTTAACATACTATCATAATAACAATTAACAATTAATTTAGATTAATTGTTTAATTAATAATTCCTCCATCATTAAATTAGTCAATTCATTACTGAATCTATTATTGTGCCACACAAGGCATCTCTCACAAGCTCAAACTTAAGCTTATCATTATTCTCATCACTTACTCATCTCTCACCACATTACTACTCATAACATGTTCAATTAAATTAGAACTATTAAATCCAAGGTCCACATATAAATATTTTACAAATCGAATATTCAAATATTATATATAACCTTTACGGAAATATAATAACTCAAGCTATTAAAATGTTAAATTACTTCAATTAATTATACTTATAATAAGTATAACCTTTACGCTTATAATAATTAATATATACTCTATTAATTATTCTAATAATAATATTCACGATCAAATAATAACTTAAGTTATTTAATATATTAAAATAACTTAGTTTCCTTTCATTAATTAAACTCCCTTGAAAATACATTTAAAATTATGTATTTAGCCATATCATAAAATATTATGTTTTCTCCAAATAAGCACATTCGTTATTAGAAATAGTTTACTTATTGTCTCATGATATTATTCTTAATATAATATCAAATAACTATATGTACGACACATGTACATATATTATATATAGAAAATAGATAATAAGTTTATTTTCTATTATAATAAATCGTTTCCATCAATTTAATTACATATAGCAAATACGTTTTAATATATTTACTATATTAACCAATCACACCTTATACAAAAATATATAAGGTAATATTATTATTCAAAAATAACATTTCCTCCTTTTATTAAAATAATTCAATATTAGAAATTATTTTAATATCCTTTATTAGAAATATATAATAACTATTTCTCTTTCTTTTCTATAAATTGTTCCCAAAACAATTTCTTCAAATATTCATTTAAAGATATAATGATTTCCATCTCCCTTTAATAACGTATATATATTTAACGTTATTCGCACATTAGACTTTCTCTCATATTACCACTCTAAGTAATATATATAAAAAGTACCAACTATAATTACATATTCAACACACATATTAATTCACTCATTTACTTAAGTAAATTAAACACTGTACTATATCATCATAGTTAATTAAGGTTCAATACTCTCATTATATTATTTCATAATATAACTCCCAACTTAAATTAACTAATATTTGTTCTTATTAGTTAATTCCTTAACTAACTCATGCTTCATTATCCAAACCTATTCATGGATAGCTTAAGTGCTATTAATAACCTATATTATAAACATACTAGTTATTAATACATACACAAGAATATGGTGATTATACATTAAGGATATTTAATGTCACCAACTTACTATGATAAAATAATTCTATAAATTATTTAATATCGATAGGAATTTATCCACCTCCTTTATCTCAACTGGATCGTCTCTACGATAAGTAACAAATATATATTAATAATATATTTATAAATCACAAAAACACATTTTACATAGTCCATATTATCCTATGTAATATAATACCACATACCTCATATCAAATATATATATTATTATTCGAACCCATCTCACAATTTAAGAATTTTATTTATTAAATCCTTATTTAATAATATCTGAAAATTCGGGTTCTTACATACACATCCTCCTCAAGTTTCCCATTGAGGAAGGCCGTTTTCACGTCCATCTGCCGAGATCTCATAGTCGTTGTAAGCTACAATCGCAAGCAAAATCCGAATGGACTTGAGCATGGCTACTGGTGAGAAGGTTTCATCATAGTCAACTCCTTGTCTTTGTTTGAAACCTTTTGCAACCAGTCGGGCTTATAGGTCTCTACCTTTCCGTCTGCTCCAGTCTTTTTCTTAAAAAACCCATTTACACCCAATAGGTTTAATACCTTCAGGTGGTGAAACCAAAGACCATACTTTATTTTTATACATGGAGTCCATTTCGGATTTCATGGCTTCAAGCCATTTTCCTGAGTCTTTATTACTCATAGCCTATTCGTAATTCAATGGATCATCATCATTCATGATGTGTACCTCATCGTCATCCTCTATAACGAATCCATACCTCTCAGGTATCTTCGGTACTCTTCCAGATTTATGAACATGGTGTGGTACAGTAGGTTCTTCTACTTGGTTAGGTACCTGACTTTGGTCTGTGGTAACTTGTGGTTCTTGAAATTCTTCAAGATATATCTTACTCCCACTGACCCCTTCATGGATAAACTCTTTCCCCAAGAAGGTAGCATGTTTCGCAACAAACACCTTTCGATCAGTTGGATGATAGAAATAATACCCTACGGTTTCTTTAGGGTATCCCACAAATCTACACTTATCGGATTTAGTCTGTAGCTTATCATTTTCAAACTTTTTGACATAAGCTGGACAACCCCAAGTCTTAACATGCTTAAGATTTGGTTTCCTCCCTTTCCACATCTCATATGGAGTCTTTGGGGCAGATTTGGTAGGTACCTTGTTAAGTAGGTATGCAGCCGTTTCTAGGGCATATCCCCAGAAGGAAATTGGAAGGTCGGTAAAACTCATCATGGATCGAACCATGTCCAACAGTGTTCGATTTCTCCTTTCAGATACTCCATTTAACTGTGGTGTACCTGGAGGAGTCCATTGTGAGATTATACCATTTTCTCTGAGATAATTGAGAAACTCACTGCTTGAGTATTCTCCACCTCGATCTGATCGAAGTATCTTAATACTCTTGCCCGTTTGTTTCTCTACTTCACTTCTGAACTCTTTGAACTTTTCAAATGATTCTGATTTGTATTTCATTAAATACACATATCCAAATCTTGAGTGATCATCAGTGAAAGTAATAAAATAAGAATACCCACCCCGTGCACTTGTTGTTATAGGTCCACAAACGTCTGTGTGAATCAATGCCAACAACTCTGTAACTCTCTCCCCTTTTCCACTAAAAGGAGATTTAGTCATTTTACTCATGAGACAAGATTCACAAGTTGGATATGATTCATAATCAGATAGCTTGAGGAGCCTATCTTTATGCAACTTGGATAATCTTGTTTCATTGATAAGACCGAGTCTATAGTGCCACATATAGGTATAATTAATATCATCTCTTTTCCTTTTCTTAATTTGTTCAATTTGAAATATATTTTCTTGCAAGTCAAGTGTATAAAGTCCATTTCGCAAATTTCCAATACCATATAAAACATCGTCTTTATAAATAGAACAACCATTGTTCTTTATAATAACGTCAAAACCTTCCATATCCAATACAGAAATTGAAATAATGTTTTTAATAATATTCGGAACATAATAACAATTATTAAGATAAATGGATTTGCCCGAAGGCATTGCTAAACAATAAGTTCCTACAGCTAATGCAGCAACTTTTGCTCCATTTCCCACTCGTAGGATCACCTCATCATTTGTTCAGCTTTCTACTTCTGACCAGTCCCTGCACAGTATTACATATGTGAGAACCACAGCCGGTATCCAATACCCAAGTAGAATTATGACTTTCAGAAAAATTAATTTCAATCATAAACAAACCTTGATTGGAAGTCGAAGCTTCTCCAAGCTTCTTCTCTTCTAGAAACTTCTTGCAGTTCCTCTTCCAATGTCCTGGCTCATTGCAATGAAAGCACATTCCTTTAGCTGGTTCAAGTTTCTTTTGCTTCCTTTTCTTTCCCTTTTCCCTTAGCCTTCTTAGATTTCTTCTTTTCAGAAGACACCTTGGGCCTCTTCCTTTTATTGGAAGAATCCACCATCAAGACATGGTTCTTCTTGGATGAGAAGTGACCTTCTGCAGTTTTCAGCATGTTAAGCAGCTCAGGTAAGCTGACATCTAGCTTATTCATGTGAAAATTAACCACAAACTGCGAGAAGGTCTCAGGGAGTGACTGCAAGACCAAGTCTTGACTCAACTCCCCATCCATGAAGAACCCAAGCTGTCCAAGGCGTTCAATCAAATTGATTACCTTCAGAACATGAGTCTCGACGGTAGTGCCCTCGGTCATCCGAGATCGGAAGAGCTCCTTAGATATCTCATATCTAGCAGTCCTACTCTGTTCACCATACAACTCCTTGAGGTGAAGCAGCATAGCAGGAGCATCCATTTTTTCGTGCTGACGCTGAAGCTCGTTATTCATGGATGCGAGCATGATGCATTGAGCCACAGATGCATCATCTTGCCACTTATTGAAAGTGGCAATCTCTTCCTCAGAGGCTGTTTCTAAAACAGATTCAGGGATAGTGGAATTTAGGACATAAGAAATCTTTTCAGCAGTGAGAACAATTCTCAGATTTCTTAGCCAGTCCTCATAATTCGGTTCGGTAAGCTTATTTGCATCAAGTATGCTTCGTAGTGAGATTAGTGATTTTGACATTTTTAAAATTCTGCATGTGAAAAGACAACATTTTAGCAAACATTCATTTTATTAACTTTGCATACCAAAATAAATTTAGGTCTTTATTTTAAATTGGTATCTCCCACTATTTTCATCAAACTATATTACCCTCACTCATATAGTTCGGCAACATCTAATTAAAGATTTGCTAGTGAGATTAAGGATCCCATTTCAAATGTATATAACCTTGTGGATAGCACAACAAGCGATATACAAATAAATAGGTAGACAACTCTTGTCAATTACATCACCATGTAACTCCTTTTATTTTTCCTCTTAAATCATAATGGTCATGTGTGTGCACATCCGAACTAAAATGATTTAAGTTAAGTCCAGCCTAGCACTTCCATAAATTCAAAAAGAAATATTTTCGTCCTTGTGGATAGCATAACAAGACTAGATCGTTCAATTTTCTTGATAAGCATCAAATGTGATTAATTAACATCTTAAACATTCAATACTCGCCTTGTGGATAGCACAACAAACTCATATTAAATATTTAATACTCTATTAACTAATCATGCTAGAAGGCGACGTTCGATATTCCAAATATCATTTGAACGCTTCAGACTTAATATTATTTCTTTGAGGGGTTTGTTATTATTTGTCTCATCTTTTAAGCGCGCATGCACATATATATATATAAAATACGCGTCATTTTATTAAACATGCGAAGCATGTTTGTATAAAATATAATATATATAATATTTAGCATGCGATATAGAATACTATATTCTACCCGGATTGATTATGGACTTTTATTCTAGTTTGGTTCACTAGAGCCACCAAGTGAACCAAAAGGTCAAACCTAGGAGTGCAATAATTTAAATTTTAAATGTAACTATTACATTTAAACCCGGGCTCCATACAAACGGGTCTTCACGCGCTCCTTGCTCCTTGGTCTCCAATTTCTTCAAAATAATTCTAACTATCTCTATTACATTAACTATTTTAAAATTAAATAGAAAACTTGATCAGCAGTCAAGGGGAAGTACATAGAAAGGAGATAGAATTTACATCGAGAATAAAACTAGAGAAGACGAGGTACGCAGACCCCATTTTATAAAACCCATACATTCAAGCATTCATCCAAAATAAAATCCAATCACATTGGTCATAGTCCATAATCAACCCCATTTATTATCATACACATCAACATATGCATCAATAAATATCCATTCATCTCATGAATAACAATGCTATTCCATATATGGATCGATGTTATTTAATGGACAAAAGTTTTGCTAAATTTTATTTTTGAAACAAAATAAACTCTTTTATTTTAATCAAAAATAAATCCAAATTAAACTCCTTTAATTTTAGCATTCCGAAATCATATTTCAGATAAAATAAACTTCTTTATTTTAAAACTTTATCAATTAAATAAACAGTTTACTTAATTAATTAAAATTAATTTTCAGGGTCTGTCCAGGTACCGGCGCAGCTGCGCCAGTAATGAACTGGGCATCTGCGCAGGTAGACGAAAGCATCAGTTTTTGCAGACCGGCGCAGCTGCGCCAGCAATGAACTAGGAAGCTGCGCCGTTCGCCGCAGAAACTTGCAGAAAACGATTTTTGTCCAGAAAAACGATCTAATTCTCACATCAATTCATACATGGAATTATAAAATTGATAATTAGCACAAAGTTAGGCTCTGATACCACTGTTGGGTTTGTACGTAACGCAATCATGCAATCAAATCACATAAATAGGGCGGAAGCGTAAAACTAGGTTTTCAAAAATTTATACAAACCCATAACCATGATCATGCTTTGTGCTTGTTATCAATAACAGAAAAGAGAGAACATGGAATTATACCTTTGAAGATCTAAGCTTCCTCAAGTACAAGTTCTACTCCTTTGATTCCTTTGATTCCTCTGTAGTGGCTCCTTCCCTTGATCAATGTCAGCCACCCAAATGTTTGGCCTCTAACGGTGATCCACCAAGGAAGATGAAGAACTCAAGAAGATGGGTTATTGGCTTAACCCTTGTTTCTATCTCTATAGAATATGTGTACTCCCAACTCTTGGAAAATTTCACGTCCCTTATTTCTGATATAAGACTCTCTTATATAGATATTAGGTTAACCCTCCTAATCCAATTAGAATAGGGTTTTATTTAATTAATTTATATCCTAATCTTTATTAGGATTGAGAGAGAGTATTGATATTATATTAATTCCTAAACTCCTTTATAATTAAAATAATAATAATATTAATAAGACTCCTCTTATTAATTTATATTTAATATTTCTAAAATAATAAATAATAAATATTAAGCTATTTAATTTATTCTATCATCATAGATTAAATTAATTATACATAATGCAGTATTACTATCATGCCATTTTCTTCTTAAATAATTCTTCTTCCTTTTATGGTGTGACCCTTTAGGTTCTCCATATTAAACCGGTTGTGAATAAATCAATTAGAACAATTCTAATCTTATTTAAATAAACAAATTAAACTAATAATCTATTTAAATAAATAACATTTATTCTACAATAGGGATAAGCCTCCCTAGCGATCAACGACTTTCCAGATAATATAGATTTCAACATTAATCATAAAAGAACCTGTGAGTTAATAGTTACCGTACAATTCAATCCTTCTGCCATACAATGTCCCAATTAAATATAAGACATGGATTTACTGTCAAGTCTTAATTTATTTAATCATATGTATTTCGATTAGAAAATGCACAACTCCACATAATGCAAATTAGAAACCTCTTTCTAATTTCATTCTACCTTGGCCAAGGATTCCTGGGTTGTCATTTAACGAATCACGTAGGACATATCTCCTCTTTTACTAGAGGTGGTAGATTCTTTATTGATCATTCATTATCTCCATATGTAACTCATTACACCCAAGCATACCCTATATATGCCTTAAAAGGCCTTAAGGAATTAGTCAAAGTATAATTTGTTACATACAAGATACTATGATGATCTCAAGTCCAAGGATCACATGTACTACTATCACATTAGGAATTCCTATTGACAGGCGAGTAAAACTCCATTAGGTATTCCATAGCGAGTCACATTCAGTAAACTTATTCTCCAATAAGCACCTACATACTTGCTTTAGTGTCTCCACACAAATGACCATGAGATCAGTCATCCTCATCCAATGAGCAAGCAACATATGTACCAATCTATCCGGATTTACTAATCCCCTTTTTAGTAATCCCACGATTGGGAACTATTTTAGTTTTAAAGCTTTCTAAGAATTTAGATCTCATTAGCATGATCAACATCATGATTCTAAAAGCATTGCTTAAAACTTATGGGTTATTTACATATTATAAAAACAGCACCATGTAGATAATTAAATGCCTTTAATAAATAAATATTTTATTAATAAATAAATAAGATTATTTACAAAGTATGTGCTTTATCATCATTCATGATTGGCTTGTATGCACACTACTATCAGGTCCCTGTCTTGCCTTTGTAAGTCTCGAGTGTGTGAGCAGTTTTGGCTTTCTAGGAATCACTAGATGATAGGGTACGTGTTTATGTTAAGCAAAGAAAGGGGTATGTATGAAAGAACACAGATTGTTAAAAAAATTTAATTTTTAAAATGAGTAGATTATTCAGATCTAGTTCGTCGGTTAGTAATAGATCTTTTCTTCCTCCTGTTCCAAACATACTTAATCAAGAAGAACACAGTTTTCAAAACATTATTCAAACCCTTAGTAACTGGAATATACCTAGTGTGTCTCCTAAGGAGATTTACCAGTCAACTTTTATTGATAACTTTAAAACTGATTATAATGTTAAAACTATTGAACGTGTCTATGCGATCAACAAAGATTATGAAAATTGTAGTCTTCTTTATCCTGATGTCATTAATAAACATCGAAAGAAAGGCTATAATTTTATTCATATTGGTTTAGTTCAGGTCGCAGTTAAACCTTTAACTATTAAAGGAATAAACTCAAGTATCTTTTTATGTTTAAGAGATGCTCGATATCTTAATTATGCTCCAAGCATAATTGGTATCATGGAGTCAAGTCTGCATGATGGTCCCATCCATTTTAATTGCTTTCCTGACCTTCCATTGAGTTTATCTGATATTAATTTGTTAAAAGCTTTAACTCTGAATATTAAAACTGCAGGAGAGATAACTCAAATGATTGAGGGTTCTCAACCTATAGCTTTAATATACAGAATTTATTACAAGGTAATGAAAACTAATTTAAATATTCACGCACTTAATAAAAGTCCTAAAGATCATACTGTGCTAATTCCAAGAAGTACTAGTAACGCTAATATCCAAACTCCAAAGACTATTCTCTGAAAAAATATTACGCTACCTAGTCAGTGGATTCTCCCCCAAGAGATTCCGCAAAAACCAGTCAATAATAATTTATTAAATCTAGAGAATATTAAATAATTTTCTGATGGTGCTGTTCGGGTCAGTTTCGAATGTACTAAAAGACCTTTAATTATAGAAGAATTTACTAATTCTTCAGTTCTTTCTGTTTCAAGAAGAGATACCGAAGTTTTAAGTGATTTTTCTATTCCTGATATTAAAATAAAAGGTGTTTCAAATCAAGGTCAGACAAGTCATCCTTGCTACACTTCAGCCTTTCATACTGAAGATGAACAAGATGATGTGTCTCCTACAGTCTCTGTAGGTCCTACTCCTTCTGATTTTGAAGCCCCTATTAATCACCAGTTAAGAGTTATATCTAAAGCTACTAAGTTAAATTGGGATAGTCTGGTTGCATATTTTAATTCCAAATCTAATCAAGAAAAACGCCATGCTTTTCGTAATATGTATGATAAGCATGACAGAAATAAAATTGTTCATAATTGGAAAAAATATATTAAAAATAATCAAGAGAACCTTACATTTTATGACTGGTATGATAAACACCATTCACAGTGTAAAGTTCTTACTAAAAGTCAGTGGATGAAAGAGGATAAGTCTAAGATTTTAGCATCCCATCCTCCTTTAGAAACTGTTCTTTTACAGGTTAAAAATGCTTCAGTTGTTGCCAGCCCTTTTAAGGTTGCTGATGGTAAAACTGATGATAAAAAAATTATTGAACAAAATAATTTCACTAATCAATCTTTAGCCACCATAGGTAAACAGCTTGATAAAATTGAAGAAAAATTTGATCATGCTTTAATAAAAAATCCTCAAGAAAAACTAGATCAACCTTTATTAACTCTCCCTGAAAACAGAGAAGGAAAGGGATTGCTAAATAAAGATTCTGGCCTAGTTAAAAGTATTGATAAGTTATTAAAAAAGATTGGTTCAACTTCTGGAGAAGCCAGTGGAACTGTTGCTATCATTGACCAGGTTGAAGAATCTGACAATGAAAGCATTAGTCAATCAGAATCTATTTCTGAAGTTGCTTCTATCCCTGATCTTGTCGAACAATTAAATAAGTTAACCTTTAATAACACCAGTATAACAAAAAAAATTGGTATTCTAGACCCACTCCCCCTGATCTTCAGTATGAGGAAAAAAATCTGGATAATCAATTTTCTGTTTCGTCTATTAAAATTTATGAATGGAATATTGATGGTTTTAGTGAGCACCAAATTCTCACTAAAATGAACCATTTGTCTATGGTAGCCAATAGTTATATTACAGCGTTCAGTAGCTTATCTCAGCCTGATATCGTTGAAATATTAACTAATGGTTTCACTGGTGTACTTCGCTCTTGGTGGGAAAAACATCTAGACGAAGATGCAAGGAATTCGATCATCCATGCTCGCCAGTTAGATGACAATGGTCAGCCTATCTTTCGTGAAAATATTGGCTTTTGTATTCCTGATGGTATTAATACATTAATATTCACCATAATAAAACATTTTATTGGAACTCCTAGTAATATCACTGAAAGAATTCTTGACCAGTTACGTAATCTCACTTGTCCTACCTTAAGTGACTTTAGGTGGTACAAAGATGTTTTTTATTTCTCGTGTTATGATGCGCAGTGATAGTAACAAACCTTTTTGGAAGGAAAAATTTGTTGATGGTCTTCCTAACTTGTTGGCCCACAAAGTAAGATAAGAACTTAGTAAAACTCTTGGATATATCGATTATGATAACCTGACTTATGGTGACATAATCAGCTATATTCAAAAGATTGGCTTAAAAATGTGTATTGACTTTAAAATTGCTAAACAAGCCGCTAAGGTTAAAAAGAAAGCTAAATATGAGCTTGGTACATTTTGTGAACAATATGGTTTGCCTCCTATTGCTCCCTCCCTTAGAAAGCATAGGAAAAAGCAAATTGAAAGTCACAAAAAATGCAAGCATCATAAAAAGCGTTCTAGTCAGTCTAATAACAAAGATAGTTATTGCGAAAAACCCAAGTCACGCAAGAAAACTAATAATAAAAAGTCCTCTAAGTCTCAAGCTAAGAGTAAAATTACCTGCTATAATTGTGGTAAAAGAGGTCATTATAAAAATGAATGTAAGTTAAAACAGAAATTGAGTCAGTTAAATATTTCGTCTGAAGACACTGATAAGATTTTAGAGTTAATAAGGATTCAGACTGATGATGAAAATGATCACTCTGATATTCCTTATTCCTCTAGTAATGAAGAAAATAGTCAAACCCCTAGTGATAATAATGAAGTCACCCTTTGTACTGATAATTGTAGATCTGATTGCTGTAAAACTATTAACGTCCTTAACAAAGAAGACCAAGAAAGCTCTTTGTTAATCGAGTTAATTAGTAAACTTACAGATGAAGATTTAAAATTACAGTATATGAAACAAATAAAAGACTTGTTTACTAAAAACAATTCGGGTAAGGGAAAGGTTATTAGAGGAAAAGATAAGCCTGTAATTAGCCTTAATAAAACCCTTGAAAGATGTAAAACTGCCGAGAAAGAAGTTACACTTCCACAATTAAATCAAGAAGTCAACAAACTTAAGAAAGAAATTTCTGCTCTTAAGACTAAAATTTCAGACTTAAGAAAAGATATGACTAATTTAGCCTCTAAAGGTTCAGAACTTCACATTTCTGATTCTTCAGATAATGATGATCAACCTGAATCTTCAGGAGTCAAAGATGATGAATCTTTATTAATTGTTCAAGGCAATTCATTAAAAAGATTAAAAGATATAACTATTCAAAAATGGTATATCATTGTTCGCCTAGTTATAGATGGGACTTTTGCAATTCAACTTCCTGCCCTGGTTGATACAGGTGCGGATCTCAATTGTATTCAGGAAGGGTTAATCCCTACCAAGTTCTATGTTAAAACTAGTGAACGTCTTAATTCTGCTAATGGTAGTAGCATGGAAATAAAATATAAACTGCCTAAAGTTCATATTTGCCAAGATAATATGTGTTTTAAAACTTCTTTTGTTTTAATTCGCAACTTGACAGATAAGATAATTTTAGGTCTCCCGTTTATATATCCATTTACTACTAGTAATAACGGTTTAACAACTGAGCATTTTGGGCAAAAGGTGGTATTTGAATTTATCACTCAGCCTAAAGAAAGAGGCTTGAAATTCATTCAAGACGAATCTATTTCAAAGTCGCTCAACTTGTTAAATTATAAAACAAACCAATTAAAATATTTAAAATAAGAAATTAAATATAAGTAAGTTGAGGATCTTCTTCTACTTGATAAAATTCAAGATAAGATCGAAGAGCTTCGGTTGTTTATGGTTAAAAATTTGTGTGCTGATTCTCCCAATGCCTTTTGGCATCGTAGGAAGCATGTGGTTAGACTACCTTAAGCTAAGGAATTCAAGGAGCACTTAATTCCTACTAAGGCCAGACCTATCCAAATGAGTCATCAGCAAATGGAACTTTGTAAGCAAGAGATTAATGACTTGCTTGCAAAAGGCCTAATAAAACATAGTAAGTCCCCTTGGTCTTGCCCAGCCTTCTATGTTAACAATGAAGCTGAGAAAGAGAGAGGAGTCCCTCGCCTAGTTATTAATTATAAGCCTCTTAATAAGGTTCTTGAATGGATTAGGTATCCCCTACCCAATAAGGAAGACCTTCTTAGTCGGCTTAGTAATGCTACAATCTTTAGTAAATTTGACCTTAAGTCAGGGTTTTTGGCAAGTCAGTATTCATCCTAGTGATAGGTATAAAACTGCCTTTTCCACCCCCTTTGGTCACTATGAATGGGTTATTCAAGCTTTGGATTAAAGAACGCTCCCAGTAAATTTTAAAATATTCTCAATGAAATTTTGAATCCTTTCAGTCATTTTATTATTGTGTATATTGACGATATTCTGGTTTTTTCCAAGTCTATTGATGAACATTTCAAACATTTGAATTCGTTCTTCAAGGCTATTAAAGTCAATAGTTTGGTTCTTTCCCCAACCAAATGTATTCTATTCCAAGTTAGAGTTAAATTCCTTGGTCATGATATTTATCACGGTCTTGTTCGTCCTATTCAAAGAGTCATCCAATTCGCTGATAAAATTACTGATAAAACTCAACTCCAACGTTTTTTAAGATCCTTTAATTATGTCGGTAAGTTTTATCAAAATCTGAGAAAAATCTGTAAACCTTTGTTCCTTCGTTTACAGAAAAATCCTCCTCCCTGGACTGATGAGCATACTGCCATCGTCCAACAAGTTAAGAAATATGTTAAGGTTCTTCCCTGCCTTGGCATATCCAATGAGTCAGCTTTTAAAATTGTTGAAACTGACGCCTCCGAAATTGGCTTCGGTGGTATCTTGAAGCAGAAATTAACACCTGCTTCATCTGAGCAAATTGTTTGATTCCATTCAGGCGTGTGGAATCAAGCCCAATTAAATTATAGCACAATTAAAAAAGAAATTTTAGCTTTAGTTTTGTGTATCAGTAAATTTCAAAATAATTTATTAAATCAAAAGTTTTTAGTCCGTATTGACTGCAAGTCAGCAAAGTATATTTTAGAAAAGGATCTGAAAAATATAGCTGCTAAACATATTTTTGCCAGATGGCAATCTATTTTAAGTATTTTCGATTTTGATATTGATTATATTAAAGGTAGCGATAATTCAGTTCCTGAGTTTTTGACTCGGGAATTTATTAATTCAGGTACCCCTCAGAAAAATGAGTGTGAGAGGATCCAGTAAAAGTGTTCGGCCCCCTGGCCCTCCAGGCCCAGGCCAGCGTAGTCAGAAGCCCATGGGAGCTGTAATCCCACACCCAGTTACCCCTCTTACTGTAGTCAATAGGTTTGCCCCTCTTATTTCTGGAACAAAGCCCTACAGCTCGATTTTGGCCCAGCCCCCTCAGATTATTGATCTTTTTGCTTCTTCCAGTAATCCTCCTGCTGGTCAACGTACTCAATTCGAGTACATCCCTATCTATTCCACCAATTTATTTCATATTGAAAGACATATGAAATCAATTGATGATCTAGTTAAGCTAGCTGCCCAGTTCTTCCCAACTGGTTGGCACTTTCTTCCCTTGGCTCCTTATAAATCTCTTATGTATTATATGGATGTCTTGCTTCAAACCCAGTCAATTCTTATTAAACCCATTTATGATAGAAATGATTCCTCGAAAATCATCTATCATTCGTTATATATTAAACAGATTATCACCATGCCAAACTGGGGTAATCATCCGTCAGATTTAAGACAGTTAGATGGTCATGATAGCCAGTTCTGCTATTATGATTACATGGAAGCTTGGATCAGGGTTTTTCTATTTCAAACTCCATTGTTTAGTCATTCGTGGTTCATATAATTTGACCACAAGTTCAAAAGTTAAATCCCTCATTGGTTTGTTTTATGGTGGGAACGTTTTGGTCTCATCTATAAAATTCTTCCAATTGAGCTCCAGTCAGTTCTAAATGTCTTTAGTTCTAGGGTTCCTGCGGTGCAATCTAATTGTTGCGTTCCAGTAACTCTTCATTTCGTCAGTAAATATAAAATTCCATGGATTCTTAAATGAAACTATAGATTTTACTCTCCTGTTGCTAATGTTGCCCTTTCCTCTGTTGTTTCATCCGAAAAGGATGTTTCTCCCTCCAATTCGAGTCAAATTACTTTTGTTACTCGAGAATTTTCAGTTAAATGGTGGGATAAGTTTGATCCTTATTGCATTGTTGGTCAAGTCCAGAAGGAATTTCCCAATCCTTCTCCTATTCAATCGGTTCCTCCTCCAAAGGAATCATCCTCTAGTAAATCAAAATCCAAAAAATCTTCCGTTTCAAAGTTAGATTTTACGGACATTGAGCATTGTTCAAATTCTGAGTTTAAACAGTTATCTAAACTCATTCAGAAACGAATGGATAAACTAAGTGAGGACTTAGTTCCTTCTGTCTGTTCATCTTCTTCGTCTCATTCCAGTCATCATTCTGGTCACAGCAATCCGTACGGAAGCATCTCTCTTCAAGATGCTCAGGACCCATTTGCCTAGAATGCCTACAGTCATTTTGGTCAGCCGCTTTACAAGATGCCCCTTCCTGCGCAGCCCGTGCTCCTTTGTCCAAAGTAGCCGAAAGCATGTGATGAGTCATTTGTCGTCTTGTATGAGTCATGTCTTTTTTGTCGGCCTTTTGTGGTCGTTTAGTCAAAAGTTATTCTATATTTAAATTATTGAGTCTGTATTTTATTCTTAACGCGTATGTAATAGTGAAAAGTTGATTGTAATAGTCAAATGTTGTAATAATGCTTTCATCTTTTGATAAAGCATTACTGTTGTACAATAGTCATTCATGTTTTATAATCATTGAGTTATTTTGGTTCCTCCTTTTCTCTTCCTATATAAGAGAGGCTTAGTCATTTGTATAAGGCAGGATTTAGATATCCATTAGAGAGCTTGTGAAGACTTAGATTTCTATCTAACTAATCTTCAGCACTCTTACCTTCTATCTTAGTTATGCTAGGTTTCTATAATCGAGTCAATTTGTAAGTTATCTGTTTGTAATTATTTCCTTATTCAATAAAAGTTTATTTTAAATTTAAACAATTGCTTATATATGAACTGCTGTTATTATTTCTTATAGTTTTGCTATAGTTGTAATTCAGCTTTATATGCGCCACTCTATATCTTCTCCTTCTTTCGCCTTTTGGTATCAGAGCCATGTGTTGTTCATTTGCTGAACGTAGTTCTTAATCTGTTTAATCTTAATCATTTTTTAAAAACAAAAGTTTTTGATAAATCTTTGTTCAAGAACTCACCTAGTCTCTTTGTATAAACCACCCTCCATCGCCATAGGTCCCTGTCTTGCCTTTGTAAGTCTCAAGTGTGTGAGCAGTTTTGGCTTTCAGGGAATCACTAGATGATAGGGTATGTGTTTATGTTAAGCAAAGAAAGGTGTATGTATGAAAGAACACAGATTGTTAAAAAAAATTGATTTTTAAAATGAGTAGATTATTCAGATCTAGTTCGTCGGTTAGTAATAGATCTTCTCTTCCTCCTGTTCCAAACATAGTTAATCAAGAAGAACACAGTTTTGAAAACATTATTCAAACCCTTAGTAACTGGAATATACCTAGTGTGTCTCCTAAGGAGATTTACCAGCCAACCTTTATTGATAACTTTAAAACTGATTATAATGTTAAAACTGTTGAACGTGTCTATGCGATCAACAAAGAATATGAAAATTGTAGTTTTCTTTCTTCATGATGTCATTAATAAACATCGAAAGAAAGGCTATAATTTTATTCATATTGGTTTAGTTCAGGTCGCAATTAAACCTTTAACTATTAAAGGAATAAACTCAAGTGTCTTTTTATGTTTAAGAGATGCTCGATATCTTAATTATGCTCCAAGCATAATTGGTATCATGGAGTCAAGTCTGCATGATGGTCCCATCCATTTTAATTGCTTTCCTGACCTTCCATTGAGTTTATCTGATATTAATTTGTTAAAAGTTTTAACTCTGAATATTAAAACTGCAGGAGAGATAACTCAAATGATTGAGGGTTCTCAACCTATAGCTTTAATATACAGAATTTATTACAAGGTAATGAAAACTAATTTAAATATTCACGCACTTAATAAAAGTCCTAAAGATCATACTTTGCTAATTCAAAGAAGTACTAGTAACGCTAATATCCAAACCCAAAGACTATTCTTTGGAAAGATATTACGCTACCTAGTCAGTGGATTCTCCCCCAAGAGATTCCGCAAAAATTAGTCAATAATAATTTATTAAATCTAGAGAATATTAAACAATTTTCTGATGGTGCTGTTCGGGTCAGTTTCGAACGTACTAAAAGACTTTTAATTATAGAAGAATTTACTAATTCTTCAGTTCCTTCTGTTTCAAGAAGAGATACCGAAGTTTTAAGTGATTTTTCTATTCCTGATATTAAAATGAAAGGTGTTTTAAATCAAGGTCAGACAAGTCATCCTTGCTACACTTCAGCCTTTCATACTGAAGATGAACAAGATGATGTGTCTCCTACAGTCTCTGTAGGTCCTACTCCTTCTGATTTTGAAGCCCCTATTAATCACCAGTTAAGAGTTATAACTAAAGCTACTAAGTTTGATTGGGATAGTCTGGTTGCAGATTTTAATTCCAAATCTAATCAAGAAAAACGCCATGCTTTTCGTAATATGTATGATAAGCATGACAGAAATAAAATTGTTCATAATTGGAAAAAATATATTAAAAATAATCAAGAGAACCTTACATTTTATGACTGGTATGATAAACACCATTCACAGTGTAAAGTTCTTACTAAAAGTCAGTGGATGAAAGAGGATAAGTCTAAGATTTTAGCATCCCATCCTCCTTTAGAAACTGTTCTTTTACAGGTTAAAAATGCTTCAGTTGTTGCCAGCCCTTTTAAGGTTGCTGATGGTAAAACTGAAGATAAAAAAATTATTGAACAAAATAATTTCACTAATCAATATTTAGCCACCATAGGTAATCAGCTTGATAAAATTGAAGAAAAATTTGATCATGCTTTAATAAAAAATCCTCAAGAAAAACTAGATCAACCTTTATTAACTCTCCCTGAAAACAGAGAAGGAAAAGGATTGCCAAATAAAGATTCTGACCTAGTTAAAAGTATTGATAAGTTATTAAAAAAGATTGGTGCAAGTTCTGGAGAAGCCAGTGGAACTGTTGCTATCATTGACCAGGTTGAAGAATCTGACAATGAAAGCATTAGTCAATCAGAATCTATTTCTGAAGTTGCTTCTATCCCTGATCTTTCTGAACAATTAAATAAGTTAACCTTTAATAACACCAGTATAACAAAAAAATTGGTATTCTAGACCCACTCCCCCTGATCTTCAGTATGAGGAGAAAAATCTGGATAATCAATTTTTGTTTCGTCTAATAAAATTTATGAATGGAATATTGATGGTTTTAGTGAGCACCAAATTCTCACTAAAATGAACCATTTGTCTATGGTAGCCAATAGTTATATTACAGCGTTCAGTAGCTTATCTCAGCCTGATATCGTTGAAATATTGACTAATGGTTTCACTGGTGTACTTCGCTCTTGGTGGGAAAAACACCTAGACGAAGATGCAAGGAATTCGATCATCGATGCTCGCCAGTTAGATGACAATGGTCAGCCTATCTTTCGTGAAGATATTGGCTTTGGTATTCCTGATGGTATTAATACATTAATATTCACCATAATAAAACATTTAATTGGAACTCCTAGTAACATCACTGAAAGAATTCATAACCAGTTAAGTAATCTCACTTGTCCTACCTTAAGTGACTTTAGGTGGTACAAAGATGTTTTTATTTCTCGTGTTATGATGCGCAGTGATAGTAACAAACCTTTTTGAAAGGAAAAATTTGTTAATGGTCTTCCTAACTTGTTTGCCCACAAAGTTAGAGAAGAACTTAGTAAAACTCTTGGATATATCGATTATGATACCTGACTTATTGTGACAAACAAGATTTTTGTAATTTAATTTGAATATTTATTGAATTAAATAAATATTTTTGATGATTTAATTATTGAGTTAAATAATTAATTGATGAATTTGTGATAGATTAATTTAATTATATGTGTTATTTTGATTAAATTAATGTGGAGAATTTTTATATGCAAAAGTATGTGTTTAATTAAGCTTATTTGATTAAGTGAATTAATTAATAAGCATAATAATATTCTAATTAATTTAATAATTAATTAGAGATTTAATGATTTGACATAATTAATAAATAAAAATTTTAATTATGTGACTATGTGAATTATTGTGGAATTATGCAATTTTATTTAATTGATTTAAATAGGATTATTTGATTAATTGGGTGTGACATTTAATTAACTATATAATAGTAAGTTAATTAAATTAAATGAAAAAGGGGGAATAAGGGACAAGCAAACGACGCCTTGGTGAAGGTTGAGGCCAGTTAACCCATTATGGGATTAACTGACGACCATGACCCCACGACTAATTATACGTATATGTATATTATTCATATCAGACTTATATCTAATAAACATATATCAGAACTACTATATATCATATACATACTCTGAGAAAACTTAGAGAAAAGAGAATTGAGAGAGAGTTGAAAGAATTTGAAGAATAAAAAAAAAGAATCCATATCATCTTTACAGAGTTTGCAAGGGGTAATTCCTTTGTCCCAGTTTTATTTCACGTACTATGTTTCCTTCATGAACATATATTCTGAGTTCTCTGTGTATGGGAAAAATTAGCAATTTTTGATTATATGCTTATATATGTGTTATTATATCATTATAACATGTTTTGTATTTGGTATGAATGAATTAAAATAATCGAATTCATGTAATTAGGCCTTAATTGGGTTTTCAAAATTTTACAGAGTTTTTCCATTTACGTGTTTTAAAAATTCTCTGTGAATGGGAAAATTGATATTTGTTCATTATATGGCTATATGTGTGTTCATATGTGTTTATAACATATTATATGTCATATATGCATAACTTTCAATGATCACACCATGTAATTTTGTTGATAATTGGGTTTTCAAAAGTTACAGAGTGTAAAAATTGTACATATGGCCCATAGAGCCCTTACGTACAAAATTTACACGCCTTATATGTTTATTTAACTTAAATTGATACTTGTATGTAATTATGTACGTTTAAACGAACAAAATAGAAGTTAAACGAACGGATTCGGTGTTATAACGAATCCGTAACGTTGAATTTTTTTGTTTTCCTTCAAAACTTTACAAAATATTGAAAACAGTGAAAATAGAGGTCTTGGATTGTGTAAATACGTGATTTAAAATGCTAAGATCATGCTAGAAATGTTATATAATATTTCTGTGGAGTTTTTACATTATGGGTAGCCTTATAATTCATTACGTTAGTTTAATTTGGATTTATTTGGGCTATTCTGTGTGTTCATCGCGAACCAGGAAGTGCACCAGCAGGGGGACCCGCCCCAGCGGGTATAAGGGCTATCCGGGAGCTTTTTTTTTGGTTTCCGAGACTGTTTTGACCTCCTATAGTAAAATGAGCATAACGTTTTCATACGAACTCCGATTAAGGCGATTCAAGATGATTCGGAAAGATAACGAGTAGACCTACAACTTTCATTCTTTAAGGTTTTCATTTTAAAATTGTTAAAATGGGTAAAAATGACCATCTTTGTGACTGATACGTATTCGGAGGCAATCGGAGGGCTTCGGACATGCACGCACACAAGTGTAGTGTTCTCGATAATAAAAGATATTGTTTTAAGTTACATACATGAATATTATATGATTTGAAGTTCATGATTAATAAATTAAGTTATTGACATGTATAAGATAATGTGAAGGTTCAAGTTAACAAACTAAGTGCGAACTTGAATATCGTAATTGTAAAACTTGATTATGATTGTTTAAAGAGCTATACATGTGTGATATGCATGTTGTGAAGAGGGAAAAATATTCAATAAAAATAAATAAAAAGAAAATAAGTTTACATTTATGTTATGCGGTTAGCCATTGAATAATATTATAAACCAAGTTGTAAGTTGAACTTAAGTGAATAGTTCAATAGTTAAACATGGTAGTTATGAAAACTAATTGATGGCGTATACATAATGTAATGTGTAGGACGTTGAGGAAGTGAATTGTAATTATATTTGTAGCTTGTGCAAGTGGCAAGTATCCTATCCCTAACTTATTGATTTAGGAAGTTCCCTAAATTCTAATTTATTTATTTATTAAGTCTTAGACTTGTGTTTCTATATCGAGTAAGCTCGTGTTCTTAATTATTCCAGTTCAAAATTTATATTACATATTGTAACTCTTTTAAAAGCATGATTTAGTTATACAATACTTATTCGATTGTATACTCTTGAGATTTATTATTCAAGTTGAATATCGATGCTATTGTTGAACCTTATAGGACTAGTGAACCCCTATTGATTCGACTAGTCCATAGTTGATGAACGTTCTAAATTCTAAAATACTTATTGAGCTTATCCAAACCAAACTTCCTTTGGTGCGGACTCTGATGTCAAAACTAAGATGAACAACCTTGTAAAAGGGGATTATTTACGCTTTAGCATTGAGATATTGTGCACAGTATGGTACTAAGGGCTGATCCCCCTAAGTACGAGAAGTAGAGTCCATAGTCTTATGACTGTTAAAGGTTTAAAGTATAAACACGTTACAACCTAGGACATAGTTCAAGGTCTTATGACCCTCAGATGTTGATTTGATTCCTGTTATTTATCCTCGAGTCAAAAGTTGAGTTTCTTTATTCATATGTCTTTGATTCACTCGCATGTTATTATATTGTTGTCATATTATTATACTTGTGGGAAATCGTGCTCACTCTTGAGTAATAATAACATTACAGTTAAGAACGAAAGGTCTGAAGAGCCTTCTACTAGCAAAGGCAAGGGCAAGGTCAACAAGTGATGAAGACTTGTTGTTTATTTATATGTTTATGTTTTAGCTTTATGTTAGTTGTGTAAGACTATTTATTTGTTATGTTCCGCACAAATGTTTAAGGTTAGTATGACCTGGGATTTATTTTATTTATTACTCAGATGTTGTAACCCCATAAGGGGAGGATTTAATTCTATTTATTGCATGGTTTGCATTTACAATGGGTAGATAGATAGATGATATTCGTACAATGAACACCACGTCCCGTGGAATTGAAGTACCCGGATTTGGGGGTGTCACACTTATGGTGACATAATCAGTTATATTCAAAAGATTGGCTTGAAAATGTGTATTGACTTTAAAATTACTAAACAAGCCGCTAAGGATAAAAAGAAAGCTAAATATGAGTTTGGTACATTTTGTGAACAATATGGTTTGCCTCCTATTGCTCCCTCCCGTAGAAAGCATAGAAAAAAGCAAATTGAAAGTCACAAAAAATGCAAGCATCATAAAAAGTGTTCTAGTCAGTCTAATAACAAAGATAGTTATTACGAAAAACCCAAGTCACGCAAGAAAACTCATAATAAAAAGTCCTCTAAGTCTCAGGATAAGAGTTAAATTACCTGCTATAATTGGGGTAAAAGAGGTTATTATAAAAATGAATGTAAGTTAAAACAGAAATTGAGTCAGTTAAATATTTCTGCTGAAGACACTTATAAGATTTTAGAGTTAATAAGGATTCAGACTGATAATGAAAATGATCACTCTGATATTCCTTATTCCTCTAGTAATGAAGAAAATAGTCAAACCCCTAGTGATAATAATGAAGTCACCCTTTGTACTGATAATTGTAGATCTGATTGCTGTAAAACTATTAACGTCCTTAACAAAGAAGACCAAGAAAGCTCTTTGTTAATCGAGTTAATTAGTAAACTTACAGATGAAGATTTAAAATTACAGTATATGAAACAAATAAAAGACTTGTTTACTAAAAACAATTCGGGTAAGGGAAAGGTTATTAGAGGAAAAGATAAGCCTGTAATTAGCTTTAATAAAACCCTTGAAAGATGTAAAACTGCCGAGAAAGAAGTTACACTTCCACAATTAAATCAAGAAGTCAACAAACTTAAGAAAGAAATTTCTGGTCTTAAGACTAAAATTTCAGACTTAAGAAAAGATATGACTAATTTAGCCTCTAAAGGTTCAGAACTTCACATTTCTGATTCTTCAGATAATGATGATCAACCTGAATCTTCAGGAGTCAAAGATGATGAATCTTTATTAATGGTTCAAGGCAATTCATTAAAAAGATTAAAAGATATAACTATTCAAAAATGGTATATCATTGTTCGCCTAGTTATAGATGGGACTTTTGCAATTCAACTTCCTGCCCTGGTTGATACAGGTGCGGATCTCAATTGTATTCAGGAAGGGTTAATCCCTACCAAGTTCTATGTTAAAACTAGTGAACGTCTTAATTCTGCTAATGGTAGTAGCATGGAAATAAAATATAAACTGCCTAAAGTTCATATTTGCCAAGATAATATGTGTTTTAAAACTTCTTTTGTTTTAATTCGCAACTTGACAGATAAGATAATTTTAGGTCTCCCGTTTATATATCCATTTACTACTAGTAATAACGGTTTAACAACTGAGCATCTTGGGCAAAAGGTGATATTTGAATTTATCACTCAGCCTAAAGAAAGAGACTTGAAATTCATTCAAGACGAATCTATTTCAAAGTCGCTCAACTTGTTAAATTGTAAAACAAACCAATTAAAATATTTAAAACAAGAAATTAAATATAAGTAAGTTGAGAATCTTCTTCTACTTGATAAAATTCAAGATAAGATCGAAGAGCTTCGGTTGTTTATGGTTAAAAATTTGTGTGCTGATTCTCCCAATGCCTTTTGGCATCGTAGGAAGCATGTGGTTAGACTGCCTTATGCTAAGGAATTCAAGGAGCACTTAATTCCTACTAAGGCCAGACCTATCCAAATGAGTCATTAGCAAATGGAACTTTGTAAGCGAGAGATTAATGACTTGCTTGCAAAAGGCCTAATAAAACATAGTAAGTCCCCTTGGTCTTAATAAGGTTCTTGAATGGATTAGGTATCCCCTACCCAATAAGGAAGACCTTCTTAGTCGGCTTAGTAATGCTACAATCTTTAGTAAATTTGACCTTAAGTAGGGTTTTTGGCAAGTCAGTATTCATCCCAGTGATAGGTATAAAACTGCCTTTACCACCCCCTTTGGTCACTATGAATGGGTTGTACAAGCATTTGGCTTAAAGAACGCTCCTAGTAAATTTCAAAATATTCTCAATGAAATTTTGAATCCTTTCAGTCCTTTTATTATTGTATATATTGACGATATTCTGGTTTTTTCCAAGTCTATTGATGAACATTTCAAACATTTGAATTCGTTCTTCAAGGCTATTAAAGTCAATGGTTTGGTTCTTTCCCCAACCAAATGTAGTCTATTACAAGTTAGAGTTAAATTCCTTGGTCATGATATTTATCACGGTCTTGTTCGTCCTATTCAAAGAGTCATCCAATTCGCTGATAAAATTACTGATAAAACTCAACTCCAACATTTTTTAGGATCCTTTAATTATGTCGGTAAGTTTTATCAAAATCTGAGAAAAATCTGTAAACCTTTGTTCCTTCGTTTACAGAAAAATCCTCCTCCCTGGACTGATGAGCATACTGCCATCGTCCAACAAGTTAAGAAATATGTTAAAGTTCTTCCCTGCCTTGGCATATCCAATGAGTCAGCTTTTAAAATTGTTGAAACTGAAGCCTCCGAAATTGGCTTCGGTGGTATCTTGAAGCAGAAATTAACTCCTGCTTCATCTGAGCAAATTGTTCGATTCCACTCAGGCGCGTGGAATCAAGCCCAATTAAATTATAGCATAATTAAAAAAGAAATTTTAGCTTTAGTTTTGTGTATCAGTAAATTTCAAAATGATTTATTAAATCAAAAGTTTTTAGTCCGTATTGACTGCAAGTCAGCAAAGTATATTTTAGAAAAGGATCCGAAAAATATAGCTGCTAAACATATTTTTGCCAGATGGCAATCTATTTTAAGTATTTTCGATTTTGATATTGATTATATTAAAGGTAGCGATAATTCAGTTCCTGATTTTTTGACTCGGGAATTTATTAATTCAGGTACCCTCAGAAAAATTAGTGTGAGAGGATCCAGTAAAAGTGTTCGGCCCCCTGGCCCTCCAGGCCCAGGCCCGCTTAGTCAGAAGCTCATGGGAGCTGTAATCCCACACCCAGTTACCCCTCTTACTGTAGTCAATAGGTTTGCCCCTCTTATTTATGGAACAAAGCCCTACAGCTCTATTTTGGCCCAGCCCCCTCAGATTATTGATCTTTTAGCTTCTTCCAGTAATCCTCCTGCTGGTCAACGTACTCAATCCGAGTACATCCCTGTCTATTCCACCAATTTATTTCATATTGAAAGACATATGAAATCAATTGATGATCCAATTAAGCTAGCTGCCCAGTTCTTCCCAACTGGTTGGCACTTTCTTCCCTTGGCTCCTTATAAATCTCTTATGTATTATGAGGATGTCTTTCTTCAAACCCAGTCAGTTCTTATTAAACCCATTTATGATAGAAATGATTCCTATAAATCATCTATCAGTTCGTTATATATTAAACAGATTATCACCATGCCAAACTGGGGTAATCATCCGTCAGATTTAAGACAGTTAGATGGTCATGATAGCCAGTTCTGCTATTATGATTACATGGAAGCTTAGAACAGGGTTTTTCTGTTTCAAAGTCCATTGTTTAGTCATTCGTGGTTCATACAATTTGACTATAAGTTCAAAAGTCAAATCCCTCATGGGATTATTTTATGGTGGGAACGTTTTGGTCTCATATATAAAATTCTTCCAACTGAGCTCCAGTTAGTTCTAAATGTCTTTAGTTCTAGGGTTCCTGCGGTGCAGTCTAATTGTTGCGTTCCAGTAACTCTTCATTTCGTTAGTAAATATAAAATTCCATGGATTCTTAAATGAAACTATAGATTTTACTCTCCTGTTGCTAATGTTGCCCTTTCTTCTGTTGTTTCATCCGAAAAGGATGTTTCTCCCTCCAATTCTAGTCAAATTACTTTTGTTACTCGAGAATTTTCAGTTAAATGGTGGGATAAGTTTGATCCTTATTGCATTGTTGGTCAAGTACAGAAGGAATTTCCCAATCCTTCTCCTATTCAATCGGTTCCTCCTCCAAAGGAATCATCCTCTAGTAAATCAAAATCCAAAAAATCTTCCGTTTCAAAGTTAAATTTTGCGGACATTGAGCATTGTTCAAATTCTGAGTTAAAACAGTTATCTAAACTCATTCAGATATGAATGGATAAACTCAGTGAGGACTCAGTTCCTTCTGTTTGTTCATCTTCTTCGTCTCATTCCAGTCATCATTCTAGTCACAGCGATCCGTACGGAAGCATCTCTCTTCAAGATGCTCAGGACCTATTTGCCTAGAATGCCTACAGTCATTTTGGTCAGCCTCTTTACAAGATGCTCCTGCCCGCGCAGCCCATGCTCCTTTGTCCAAAGTAGCCAAAAGCATGTGATGAGTCATTTGTCGTCTTGTATGAGTTATGTCCTGTTTGTCGGCCTTCTGTGGTCGTTTAGTCAAAAGTTATTCTGTATATTTAAATTATTGAGTCTGTATTTTATTCTTAACGCGTCTGTAATAGTGAAAAGTTGATTGTAATAGTCAAAAGTTATAATAATGCTTTCATCTTTTGATAAAGCATTACTGTTGTACAATAGTCATTCATGTTTTGTAATCATTGAGTTGTTTTGGTTCCGCCTTTTCTCTTCCTATATAAGAGAGGCTTAGTCATTTGTATAAGGCATGATTTAGATATCCATTAGAGAGCTTGTGAAGACTTAGATTCCTATCTAACTAATCTTCAGCACTCTTGCCTTCTATCTTAGTTATGCTAGGTTTCTATAATCGAGTCAATTTGTAAGTTATCTGTTTGTAATTATTTCCTTATTCAATAAAAGTTTATTTTAAATTTAAACAATTGCTTATTTATGAACTGTTATTAGTATTTCTTATAGTTTTGCTATAGTTGTAATTCAGCTTTGTATGCGCCACTCTCTATCTTCTCCTTCTTCCGCCTTTCAATTTTCTTTTTCCTATTCTTTCTACGGGAGGGAGCAATAGGAGGCAAACCATATTGTTCACAAAATGTACCAAGCTCATATTTAGCTTTCTTTTTATCCTTAGCGGCTTGTTTAGCAATTTTAATGTTAATACACATTTTTAAGCCAATCTTTTGAATATAACTGATTATGTCACCATAAGTCAGGTTATCATAATCGATATATCCAAGAGTTTTACTAAGTTCTTCTCTAACTTTGTGGGCAAACAAGTTAGGAAGACCATTAACAAATTTTTCCTTCCAAAAAGGTTTGTTACTATCACTGCGCATCATAACACGAGAAATAAAAACATCTTTGTACCACCTAAAGTCACTTAAGGTAGGACAAGTGAGATTACTTAACTGGTCATGAATTCTTTCACTGATGTTATTAGGAGTTCCAATAAAATGTTTTATTATCGTGAATATTAATGTATTAATACCATCAGGAATACCAAAGCCAATATCTTCACGAAAGATATCCAGATTTTTCTCCTCATACTGAAGATCAGGGGGAGTGGGTCTAGAATACCAATTTTTTGTTATACTGGTGTTATTAAAGGTTAACTTATTTAATTGTTCGGCAAGATCAGGGATAGAAGCAACTTTAGAAATAGATTCTGATTGACTAATGCTTTCATTGTCAGATTCTTCAACCTGGTCAATGATAGCAACAGTTCCACTGGCTTCTCCAGAACTTGAACCAATCTTTTTTAATAACTTATCAATACTTTTAACTAGGTCAGAATCTTTATTTGGCAATCCCTTTCCTTCTCTGTTTTCAGGGAGAGGTAATAAAGGTTGATCTAGTTTTTCTTGAGGATTTTTAATTAAAGCATGATCAAATTTTTCTTCAATTTTATCAAGCTGTTTACCTATGTTGGCTAAATATTGATTAGTGAAATTATTTTGTTCAATAATTTTTTTATCATTAGTTTTACCATCAGCAACCTTAAAAGGGCTGGCAACAACTGAAGCATTTTTAACCTATAAAAGAACATATATATATATATATATATATATATATATTGACAGAAAAGTAGTCAACCAAAACTGGGGAAAAAATCCAGTGGTGGTGAAGGCTACTTATATATGCATATTTATATATAAAAGCAGTAAAAAGGCCACAGAATAATCCAGGCCGAACTGAAATGTAAATGTATAAAAAATAGTCAACCAGTGATTTGGAAGATAACCCAGTAATGGTGAAGGGTGAAAAAATAATATAAAAACACAGAATGATCCAGGCCGGACTCAAATGTAAATATATAAATATGTATAGACAAAAATGTAGTTAACCAAGACTGGGAAGAGAACCCAGTGGTGGTGAAAGTTGCTTATATATGCATAAATATATATAAAAGCAATAAACTACCTCGGATTTGACATTCGGGCTTGACAGAATTGAAAAGTTAGTATATATATAATTAAATATGTACATAAAAAGCCAAACCACGATTGGGAAGATAACTCAGTCCGGCGAAGTTGCTTATAATAAAGATGCAAGTATGCCGAAGATGCTGAAAGCGACGGATCATCAATTTGAGTTGTAAAAATACCAGAAATTGAGTTTAGGTACTAAAATGTTCCAAAAATTGACGAAAACGGCCACAGAACTGAGTTTCGAGCATATTTAGAAAACAAAACTTAACGTGCAAGTGTATAAAAATTCAAAGTAGTAGTATTGACTTGCTGATCGTAAAAATACTCACAATGGACTACTACACGGGCTTTTTGCCAAATAGTAGGCTTTAAACGTCCAAATTTATCGGTTATTTTTTGATATGTGGTAGTGTGTAGGTATATCTACGTGTTAGAGTGAAAAAATTTGGATTTAGAAGACGAGAAATTGGACAGAAAACTAAACAGGCAGAGGTGCAGAGCGTTTTATCTTTTTATAAATGAGGGGGTGCCCTCATATATATCTGCCAGGGAGCCTCAACCCTACCTACTACTGCCGCAGGTAGAGGTGCGGCTCCCCTGTTGGGGCCAACGTGTCTGGTTCAGTTGTCTCGAAGTACGTGCACTCCGAGCAACACGAGGTCGAAGTCAAAACTTTCTAACTTTTGATCGGAGCGTCCGTTTTAGGCTTGCTGTACCTTTTCGAAAAGCCCTCCTCGAGAGTGTCACAATGACATGGGATAAAACATTTTTTGGGTCCAAGAAGGTGAGTTTTTGACCAGGTCTTCGATTCCCCGCAGTTTGTTCGTTGAGTTGTCTTACGCCGTTTACACTCGGGATCGTCCTTATGGTTCATTCTGACCTTGGTGGCATCAATTCATCTTAAGTTTGACCGAATCATCTGGAAGTTGGTTAAATAACCATTTTGCCCCTCTCGGGGTTACCTTTAGTGTCGGCATGGCCTTCGATTGACTTCCTGGAGTTATTTCCAAGACTTAGATCCCATTCAAGTCTGCTTGACCTCAGTGTTGTCTCTGATGCTGACTTGGTCGCTCCAGGTTTTCCTCTGGAGACATTGTTGGGCTTCAAATTTGTTCCTGAGGTTGACCTGACTTCCCGCGTTGAGACCGAGGATGACCTGTACTTCCTGGGTTGAGACCGGGGTTGACCAATACCTCCCGAGTTGAGACCGGGGCTAACCTGTACCTCCCGGGTTGAGACCGAGGCTGATCTGTACAACCCAGGTTAAGACCAGGGCTGACCTGTAACTCCCAAGTTGAGACCGGGGCTGACCTGTACCTCCCGGGTTGAAACCGGGGCTGACCTGTACCTTCTGGGTTGAGACCGGGGCTGACCTATACCTCCTGGGTTAAAACCGGGGTTGACCTATACCTCCTGAATTAAGACCGGAGCTGATCCGTACCTCTTGGGTTGAGATCGGGGCTAAACTGATGACCCGATATTAAGATCAGGGTTGATCTGACGGCCCGATATTGAGATCGGGGTATACTGACGGCCCGATTTGAGATCGGAGTTGATCTGATGGCCCGATTTAAGATCGGGGTTGACCTGACGTCCTGATATTGAGATTGGGGTTGAACTGATGGCCCGATTTGAGATCAGCGTTGATCTGATAACCCGATTTGAGATCAGGGTTGATTTGATGGCCCGATATTGAGATCGGGGTTGAACTGACGACTCGATATTGAGATCGGGGTTGAACTGATGGCCCAATTTGAGATCAGGATTAATCTGATGGCCCGATATTGAGATCGAGATTGATTTGATGGCTTGATATTGAGATTAGGGTTGAACTGACTACCCGATATTGAGATCGGAGTTGATCTAACTGCCCGATATTGAGATCGGGGTTGAATTAACTGCCCGATATTGAGATCGGGGTTGAACTGATGTCCCGATTTGAGATCGGAGTTAATCTGATTGCCCGATATTGAGATCGGGATTGATTTGATGGCCCGATATTGAGATCGGGGTTGATTTGATGGCCTGATATTGAGATTAGGGTTAATTTGATGGCCTGATTTGAGATCGGGGTTGATTTGACAGCCTGATTTGAGATCGAGGATGATTTGACGGCACGATATTGAGATCGGGGTTTAACTGATGGCCTGATATTGAGATCTGGGTTGAACTGATGGCTTGATATTGAGATCAGGGTTAAACTGACGGCCCAATTTGAGATCGGGATTAATCTGACTGCTCGATATGAGATCGGGGTTGATTTGACGGCATTCTTGCCCTCTTACAGTGTTAGTAACAGGGGAAGAAAATTTTGAGTGTCTACACCTGTGCCATATTGTTGATACCCAACGATTGGGAGCAACGTTGGAACAAATACCTATCATCAACAAGTATGCGGATGTATTTTCGAGTGACTTGCCAGGTCTTCCACCCGATGGAGATCGAGTTCTTTATAGAACTTGCACCTAGAACGGCACCAGTTTTGAAGGCACCATATCGTATGGCGCCAGTGGAATTGAAAGAGTTGATGATTCAGTTACAAGAACTGTTGGACAAGAAGTACATTCAACCGAGTGTTTCTCCATGGGGAGCACCGATATTGTTTGTAAAGAAGAAGGATGGATCGTTGAGGCTTTGTATCTACTACCGAGAGTTGAACAAACTACTGATAAAGAATAAGTACCCATTGCTTAGGATCGATGATCTCTTTGATCAGTTGAGAGGGGAAAAATATTTTTCGAAGATAGATTTACGAACGGGGTATCACCAATTGAAGGTTAGAGCAGAGGATGTACCCAAGACAGCATTTAGGACTCGTAACGGCCATTACGTGTTCTTAGTGATGTCATTTGGGTTGACGAATGTGCCAACCGCATTCATGGACATGATGAACCGAGTGTTCAAACAATATTTGGACAAGTTCGTTGTGGTGTTCATTGATGATATCCTAGTCTATTCCAAGATGAATGAGGATTATGCTGAACATTTGAGATTAGTGTTGGAGGCACTAAGAAAAGAGAGGTTGTATGCGAAATTCACAAAGTGTGAATTTTGGTTAGAAAGAGTGCAGTTTTTGGGGCACGTCATTGACAAGGAAGGAGTTTCAATGGATTCGGTGAAAGTGGAAGCAGTAATTAACTGGGAACAACCGAAAACGCCGACTGAGGTGCGGAGTTTCCTAGGGTTAGCGGGTTACTATCGGAGGTTCATTCAAGACTTCTTGAAGATAGCTACTCCGTTAACATATTTGACCAAAAAGACGGTGAAGTACGTATGGACAGAGAAGTGTGAAGACAGCTTCCAAGAGTTGAAGAAGAGATTTAGTCAAGCCCCGGTATTATCTTTACCGGATGAGATGGGGAATTTTGTAGTTTATAGTGATGCTTCGCATAAAGGACTGGGGTGCGTGCTCATACAGCATGGCAAGATCATTGCGTATGCATCTAGACAGTTGAAGGATTATGAGGGGAATTATCCTACTCATGACCTGGAATTCGCCGCAGTGGTTTTCGACTTGAAGATTTGGAGGCATTACCTATATGGGGAGAAGTTTGAGATCTACACAGAACATAAAAGTCTGAAGTATATCTTCACTTAGAAGAAGTTGGATATGAGGCAGAGGAGATGGTTGGAGTTGATAAAGGATTACGACTGTGAAATCCTGTATCACCCAAGGAAGGCGAACGTGGTCGCCGACGCCTTAAATAGAAAGGGTCGGGAGAAGCTGTCAATGTTAACAGCTCAAGATGAGTTGGTGACAGAGATGGTAAGAATGGAATTAGAAGTACGATGTCCAAGCAAAGAAGGGGAGAAGCTGTTTACGATAGAAGTTCAACCCACAATAGTGGAGAAGGTGAAAGAAGTGCAACTCAGGTCTGATGAGTGCGAACTGATACGGAAGAAGGTTGCAGACGGTACTGAGGAGGCGTACAGTCTTGATAACGAAATGTTATTGAGATTTAAAGGAAGAATTTGGGTTCGGTGTGAGCCAGAGTTGAAAGAGGAGATAATGGATGAAGCTCATCACTCGAGGTACTCTATTCATCCTGGTAGTACCAAGATGTGTCAAGACCTTCGAACCAATTTTTGGTGGTCGAACATGAAGAGGGAGATAGCAGAGCATGTCAGTAGGTGCTTAACTTGTCTGAAAGTTAAGGCCGAACATCAACGACCCAGTGCTTTGTTACAATCATTGGAGATTCTGGAATGGAATTGGGAGCATATCACGATGGACTTTGTGGTAGGACTTCTAAGAACGCAGAAAGGATACGACGCTATTTGGGTAATAGTGGATCGTTTGACGAAGTCGGCTCATTTCTTGCCTATAAAAGTCAGGTACAACCTGGACTAACTAGCTAAGCTTTATGTCAACGAGATTGTCTCCAGACATGGAGTTCCAGTTTCGATTGTGTCTGATCGCGATCCGCGATTCACTTCGAATTTTTGGAAGAGTTTACAAGAGCAGATGGGAACACAACTGAGGTTGAGCACGGCGTACCATCCACATACAGATGGATAAAGTGAAAGAACAATTCAAATGCTAGAAGACATGCTAAGGTCTTGCGTTATGGATTTTAAAGGGAGGTGGGGCGATCATCTACCGTTAGTAGAGTTCGCCTATAACAACAATTATCATGCTAGTATAGGCATGCTGCCTTACGAAGCGCTATATGGAAGGAAGTGCAGAACGCCACTATGCTGGGATGAAGTAGGAAAGCTTCGAATGTTAGGACGAAAGGTGGTGCAATAAACGGTGGAAGTGGTTAAGTTTATACGAACACGACTAGTAGCAGCTCAGGATAGACAGAAAAAGTATGTCGACCCACATCGGAAAAACAGAGAGTTTGAAGTCGGTTCATATGCATTCCTGAATGTGTCACCCTGGAAGGGGAAGATACGTTTCGGGAAGAAGGAAAAGTTAAGTCCTAGGTTCATAGGACCTTTTGAGATTTTGAGGAGGGTAAGAGAAGTAGTATATGAGATAGCATTACCTCCAGAGTTGGGGCATATCCATAACGTGTTCCACGTTTCGGTATTACGTCCCTACAAGTCGAATTACGAGCATGTAATCGAATATGAACCAATTCAAGTCGAGAAAGACTTAACGTACGAAGAGATTCCTGTTCAAGTCATTGATAGGAAAGAACAAGTGTTGAGAAGCAAAGTTATACCCTCGGTAAAGGTGATATGGAGGAACCACAATGCCGAAGAAGCAACGTGGGAACTCGAGGACAAGATGAGGAAGGCTTATACTCATTTGTTTGAGTAGCTTATATTGTAATTTTGGGGACAGAATTATTATAAGAAGGGGAGATTGTAACAACCGAGAAAATCGAGCGTTTACGTAAATGAATTTTATTTGATTTATTGAATAAAATTTGCTTATTTGCTTATTAAACTGAGTAAGCTAATCGTAGGCAGTTCTATGACCAAGAGAATGCAGATATGAGGAGGATTCTAGCTACATGCTAGAAATAATTGATATGAATTTATAAGACGAAAATAAAAGATTTTCGAGAATAAAAATATTTTAGGGAAAAGACGAAATAGGCACTATTCATCTATGAAACTCTAAGGGTTAGGGTTTGACTCTAAGGGTTAGGGTTTGAGACCCTAGGCCATTTTGAAAGTTCAGAATGGCGGAATGACATTCTGTCGAAAGATTTGACGGTAATATACCGTGAAAAGTTAAGTAAGCCGAGAAAAGTTTTCTCGGGAGGAAAAGTACAGAAATCACTATTCATCTATTTCTGATCGGGAATTTATTTTGAGATTCCGTGAAACGCGTAATGATAGGATTTCGAGGCAAGGTGGAATATGTAATAATATTACAGTTATGGCTCACGAAGTTTTCGCGTAGGGACTTAAAATCCTAAGCGTTAGGGAAAGTAAAATCAATGATTAATGGTTTACGAATAATAATAAATGATTATTATACGAAATGAATACGCATATAATACGAAGTATTATACCAGTATAATACGAGGTATTATACGAGAATTAGTACGACGTATAATATGAATTTTATACAGAGTAAATACGTTGAAATGAAATTAATTGGAATTAATATTAACAATTTAACCCGTGGGTCGAACCAGTGGGTAAACGGGTGGGTAAACCCATGGGGCAACCCATGGCCACATGGGAGCATGTGGGATCACAAGGGGAGACATGGGGTGCCATGGGCTAGCACATGGGCTCTAACTTGGTGGGAAAGAAAGGGGGATGAGGTTGGAATAGTAGAGGAGGTTGGGCATAAATGACTATACTACCTTAAGCTTGCCAACTTCTATAAAAAGATAGCAATTTCTCTTCATTTACTTGTTTACTCATTTTCCACCAACACACAAATAGAGAGAGAGAGAGAGAGAGAGAGAGAGAGAGAGAGAGAGAAAGAAGCTAGCTTGTGTTTGTGAAGACAATTCATCAACCAATAAGATTAAGAAGTCTTTGAGTCTCCACACTCAATCAACAAAGAACTTTAAAGGTATAACAATAAGAAAATAGTATAAAATTATCTTCTTCTTTCAATAATAAGTTTGATAGAGAAGTGATTTGAGGAGGTATGAATATGACGAAGTAATAAGGATGGCTTAATAGTAAACTAAGAACCTTAACAAGCCATGTATGATGAGATAATAAGACTTGATTAAGTACAAATAATGAACTTAGTGAATTCATGGGAAATGGATTAGTGAACATGTTAAACCATGAAAACTTAAATGTTTTGAATGATTAGAGTTAGTAATAATCAACCATTGGATTGATTCCAATTGGTTTGAAGTAATAATAACGAAGAACGAAGATTCGGGAAAAGTTACGAGAGTAGACGATAATCGTCAAAAACGTAAATTTCTCGGATTAGAAGTCAAAAGTCGCTGTGTGCTTCAAAAATGATGGTTTTCGATTGCAACAAGTGTAATTAGGTAAATAAGACTTGCAGGAACAAGAACGAACCAATTCTAACTTAAAACGAAGAATTGAGCGTCGAACGTTCGTGACGTTTAACGAAAACGTAAAAATGGACTAATAGGCGAATTTCTCACCAAAGGATTCAAAAATGAATTCCGACTTGATAGGATGGTAAAACATAACATCTATGAACTACTGGCTTTGGAATGAGCCAATTACGAGTTGTAACGGACACGTTACGAGCTCGGGAATTTCATAAATTTTTAAGACTTAGAAAAATTTTCTAAGGTAAAGGGCCGGTGCCGCCACGCCGCTCAGAAGGTATAAACTGGCGCCGCCTCGCCACTCCGGGGAGAGATCCCTGCATGGTGGGCGCCGCAGCGCCGCCCAGTAAGGCAAAGCTGGCACCGCCGCGCCAACATGAAGGAAAAGTCTGACATTGCTAGTAACTACTTAGCCTTTTCATATCAATTAAGGGGCAAGTAAGTGATGAAGGTACACCTATTAAACAACATGTTTAACCAAGGGTTTATATAAATTAAACGTTAATCAAACGTAATTGAACTTAAGTTTTGGAAACATTAACCAAAGTTTGAGTTAAGGAACAAGTGAAGTCTCATTTATCATCATGCTTAGTGATGATAGATAAGAGTTCGGAGTATAGCATAGGGATGTTAATAAGCCGGGAAAAACGTTAAGTAACTTGAACGAATGTTATAAGTTTAACATTTCGATTAAGTTATACAAGAAGGAGGAGTTAGGCAAATACATTATATATCAACTATGATTTATCATTGGTATACTATGTGTTATGCTTTGTAAACGTTGTAAAGACTGAGTAGACTACGTGTAATGGTTTAGAAGACGCAAAGGCAAGTTTTCTAACCTTGTACAAGTTCTACTTGGCGCAAGTTTTCAAAACTCTTGGTTTTACGTTATGGTTGGACAAGAGGTCATTGTGCATAATTGTTTATGCATGAACTGTTATTGAATAGTCGATGCCATTTGATTCGGCTAAACTGAGATTTAGCATATTTTGGTGGGTTTTTCCACAAATCTTTCTAAAATATATACAATGTGGTGATCCTATGCCAATTTCTTGGTACAAATTCTCAGGTAAACTTGAGCATGAATTAAACAAAGGTTTTAAATGTCGTTAACTCGACAGGCACATGAGGTTGCCACTAATTAAAGGTAAACAAGTTAAATGTATGAGTATTGACCAACATAGAGTACTACAGGCTGATTACCTGAATGTCCTCGTAAGCTATATCGAACTTACGGCCTTCATGCCGGGTTGTTCCTTTTATGAATGATAACTAAAAGATGGTTCATGGTCGTTTACCAATATGGGTTCCGAAGAGGCTATAAAGTCCTTGGGAATGGTTTTAAAGGAATCAAAATGATATTTTGATTATTCTTAAGTACTTCATAACTATTGTACAGTTATTGAAGACCAAGATATATGATTCTTGATTTTGTGGTTTCAAGATATAATGTTTAACTTGCTGAGCTGTTTATGCTCATTCTTGCTTAAAACTAAATGATTTCATCTAAGAGCGAACAGTCTGAAGGATCCGGTAAAGACAAAGGCAAGTCCAAGATGGACAAGTAGTGACCTTTGTAATAGTATAGTATTAGTATTGTAATTACTGATATTATGACACTGAACAATGTAATGGTTACGAATAACCTGGGAAGGGACCAATAGAATGTAACAATTAGTAAACTTATGCATTGTTATTGATGTCTTCAATTGAATGTATGAGTAGATTGTAGCACCGTGTAGCACCATATCCTTGGTTTGAAGGTACCCGAATTTGGGGGCGTCACACTTCGACTATGGAATAATAATAATAAACAAATAAATACTTGGAAGATTATTTAATTGTGATCAAAAGAGATATAAATAATTAGAGTAATATCTCTAATTATAAACCAAAAGTAATAACAACTTAATCATGGACTAATAAAGTATGAAAAGTAATTAAATTACTTAAAGAATAATTAAACAAAGAAAGTATGAATACTTTACGAATACAATAAGGTGTAAAACCTTATTTGTACAATTAAGATAATGAAAGATTATCTTATGAAACGAATGCAAAGACCAATAATTGAATGAAGGAGAGGATATGTAGAGAAACGATTAATATGATAAATTATTTTGTAAAGTCTTAGTTACCTAAGGCTAGTGTGTTAGACCAATTAAGGTTTATAATTATGAGTTACTAGAGATTAACCGTTATGATTAAAATAAGTTATTCAAAGGATAAGAAGTCGACGTCGGATATAATCAACGACTCAGGCAAGTACCTAAACTTGTACTTTCATTGATCGTACGAGTTAATGATTGTTATAATGATTCTTGTGTTATATAAATTCATGAAAGTTATTATTCATACTCTGGAACTTGATTTAAATCACAATATATTCCTTGAATCCTATTACAAGCATTGAACTTATAAATCGTTCAAAAATGTGTTAAGAAAAGTGTCTACGCCATTAGATTCGGCTAGATTAATAATATCCATGTGATTGAAAGCTATCCAAACTAATTGAGTTGGTGCGAACTCTTATAATCTACTGAGATGAACAACCCTCAAAAAGGGGAAAATCATTATATATTGGGAAACCAACATGCGTGAACAACATGTTTAAGTGTTATGCATAACATAGGGTACTGTGGGCTGATCACCTATTGTACTTATTTTATTTGGCTGATCACATAAGGTTGTTAGGTTTGTAAGATCAAAATATCATGCAACAATTACATACATAGCAGCGAAAGTGTAAAAATAGAGTTTTCAAATTTTACAAACCATGAACCCAGATCATCCTTTATGCGCAATTATTAATTTAATCTAAAGAGATGAAGAATGAATCATACACTTGAAGATTCTTGCTTCCTCAGGTACGAGTTCAACTCCAATCCTTTCCTTGTTCAACTTGAATCTACCGGGTGTGATTCCTTCCTTTGATCAACGTCAGCCACCCAAGTGTTTGGCTTCTAGAGGTGATCCACCAAGGATGAACAAATATTAAGAAGGTGGGTTATTGGCAATGGGACACCCCCAAATTTGGGTACATCATTTCCATAGGATTTGGTGTTCACTGTCCAATAAAATCACATCTAACTACCCGTAAACAACGATATGAATGACACTCATAATTAAAATAGAAATCTTACCATTAAAGGGTTACAACATCAAAATAAATACTAGGTTATCTAACCTTAAGTACATCAAATGCGGAAATATAAACGTAACATAATTAAAATGAGTCTTATACATAAACATCTTTCAAAAAATTAAACAAGTCTTCATCACTTATTTGCCTTGCCTTTGCCCTTACTAGTAGATGGTTCGTCAACTCTTTCAACCTTAGCTGCAATGTTATTATGCAAGAGTGAGCAAACAATTGCCCACAAGTATAATAATAACAATAGTAATAATAACATATGAGTAATAAATGAGTTCTGAATAATAAAAAGCTCAGCTTTTGAATCAAGATTAGAAAACAAGAGTCAAAAGTACATCTGAGAGTCATAAGACCATGAACTATGTCCTATGTTATCAAGTATTTCTACTTTAAACCTTTAACAATCATAAGACTATATGGACCTTACTTCTCATACTTAGGGGGATCAGCCCTTCGTACCATGTATGTGCACAAACATCTTAACGCTATCGCGTAATATAATCCCCTATAATAGAGTTGTTCAGCTCAGTTTGACATAAGAGTCCGCACCAAAGGAAGTTTGGTTTTGATAAACTTCAACAGTAGTTCTAGAATTTAGAACGCTCATCAACTATGGACTAGTCAAATCAATAAGGTTTCGCTACTCATTCAAGGGTTCAATACAATAATGTAAACGATAATTAAATTGAAGATTGAATCTCAACTATATACAATTGAATAAACATTGTATAACCAAAGTATTACTTCAAAAGAATTAGAATATCTCATTTGGAATCATGAACTTGAATGAATAAGAGTACGAACTTGATCAATATAAGAATATGACTTAAGAACTTGCACAATGAAAGTTTAGAATTATAGAACTTGCGTAACGATAACAAGTTAGGGATAGAAAACTTGCCTCGTACGTAGATTATATGTTTACTATTCACGTTCCTCAATTAATCTTACATACCATTTAAAGTCACAATATGTTGACTTATGACGTACTCCATCCTAAATGTTTTGATGATGACTAGTTTATCTCTAATCATGCTCTATGAAATTTCAGGAAAAGAATTGGCATTACAGGAACATCAAGGAAGAAAATACAAGGACTTGGAATCTTTGAAGGAAGAAACTGCAGTTTGAGTCCTAGGAAATATATGTAAGATATTAGCATTAATTACTTTTCAATACAAGGCTTTAGGGCATGTGCATTACATATACACATATAATTATTTTGATCATATTCCTCTAAAATATTAATCCGGAGTAGAATGTGTTTTAAACAAATTAAATGTTGTTACCAGAATTCGTGAGACAAGATTCACTAAGATCATGGAGTAGGTGGTTAAGTAAAATGCCTTAAATCATGCCTCATTATTTAAGGAAAGTCATTACCCATGTCATCGACTCAATTTCTGGAAAATTACATATGGTATCTTGGTGGTTAGATAAAGAAATACCATAAATCATGCGTCATATAATTGCTCCATAATCTAAGGAATCTATTAGTTATTTCCACCGACCCAACTTTTAGTAAATCACATATGGTAATAAGTCATTGGATATTTTTGAAAGGTAATCAATATATTGTATTTCCAGAAGTTAAGCTACTGATTCATATTGTTACGAATCCCATTTTATGGGATATATAATGGAAGATGTAAGAGATATGTTTTCCCACGTGATAGGCATTCAACCGAATTCAAACTTCCTACCAATCACTGATTGATCACGATATCAGCGAAACCTTTCCTATTGATCATACCATGAGTGACACGAAATCTGGATATTATTCTAAAATACATGATTTGTGCAATATGTCTCAAACGGTCATATTACAGGCTAGACTCCATGCAACGGTAACCGACTGTGTAGCCTATAAAAGAACTAGACATAATGACAAGAGACATAAGAAAAACATACTGCCAGTGATATACATAGAAACTGTACCGAGTTTTTCTTCCACATCTTCGTTCAAACTGCTAATTGCTATCTCATTAAAGAAGGTTCTGAAATCAATTTCTGAAGTGGTCTTATAGCATATAAACTGGTAATATCTTTCTTGTTCATCATTGCATACTAGAGCCTTGCATTGTTTAGTGATTATATGCTTTGATCAATAGACCTCTATTTGTATTTTCATTCTCATATAATTAATTCTATCTATATCAGTGTAGTAATCCGGTTTGGGTTACAGTGGTGTTACAATCGAGTTTAAGTAAGCATAGGTGCTTAAGAGTGCATAGGTGCACAAGGGGCAAGGGTGCTCAAGGGTTTGAAACTTGTATTCTAATTGAAGTCATTTAATAAAAGAGAGTCTGCAATACTAGTTGGTATTAGACGTGGATTAGACTACTATTATAGAGGGTAGTAGTTGAACCACATAAAAAATCCTTGTGTTCATGTGATTGTTTATTGTGGTGCATTCTATCTTCACATTAGCTAATTATTAATCCAGCAGCCTGAAAGTAAAATCTATCTAGCAAAGTAATCCAGCGACCTGCATTCACATAATTGTCATATTCATTATTTTAAACAGTCTGCAAACTTACGTAATAAACATAAACTTTTTGTTTTGATAAAGTGATATACAAGGATCGTTTAATCCAGCACCCTGCATTGAATAAAAGAAAGAATTTTTATTTATTCAAAAGTTTGACATTGTTTGTTCCTACGCTTATTCAACCCCTCCCCCCTTCTAAGTGTGCCTATTTAAATTTCATTTGGTATCAAAGCTTGGCTCTACTTATCTTGGTCTTAAAGGTGACTTGTAGGGAAAGATTCTGACATAGCACAACTTGGGAACACTCATCAAGAAGGACAATCAACAAATCAACCACTATTGCTCTATGGAATTGAGAACTATAATTTCTGGAAATTCTAAATGAGGATCTACTAAAAAGAGATCCATGGGAATGGTGGGTGGTAGAGAATGGACCAGTCACTCCAAGGAAAGAAGATGGTACTCCAAAAGCTCTACCAGAAATGGACTCAATAGAAATCTACATTGTGTCATATGATTCAAAGGCTATGAACACACTTCATAGCGGCATGGTTCAATCCGAAATAGATAAAGTTTCATCATGCAACACAGCAAAGGAGATGTGGGATACTCTAGTGGTAAGTCATGAAGGTACATCCAAAGTACGAGAAGTCAAGCTAAGCATGCTCATGCATGACTATAAATGCTTAAACTAGAAAGAGACGAAACGATCAAAATGGCTCAGGCATGATTTCTAGTACTTATAAACTCCTTAAAGTTGCTTGAGAAATTAATTCCACAAAGTGAAATCAACCATAAGTTACTTCGGGCTATGCCCAAAAGGTTTGCATCTAAAATCACTACTATTCATAATTCTATTAATATTTTATCTATGGATACTTTAACCTTGTTTGGAGAACTAGAAGAATATGAACATAAATTAAAAAGATATGATGACGAGGAGGAAGTTCCTCGAAAGAAAGTGCTAGCTCTTAATGCAGGAATTGAAGAGGAACTTGAAAATAATTCAGACGACGAAATAGCCATGATGTCAAGAAGACTCAAAGGATTACTTCAAAGAAAGAATCAAAGGAAGAATGGATTCATTACAAACAAATTCAAAAACAAGCAAACCGAAGAAACATGTTTTGAATGTGGACGACCGGGTCACTTCAAGAAGGACTGTTTTCAGCTTAAAAACAAGGGAAAGCTATGTGCTAAAGAATTCAAAAAGAACAAAGCCTTCTTAACATGGAGTGATGATGAAGAATACGAAGTGGAGATAGATGCAAATGATGAACTAGCTCAAGTATGCTTCGTGGGACTCGAAGGTGAATCCAGTGAGGTATCTCTTTGTGATTTCAGTATTTTAAAGCATGAAAATGAAAAGCTAAAAGAAAAGAATGCATACTTAAAAGATTTAGTAAACACGCTAATGGGTGAAGTAGAATCACTAATAGATGAAAAAAAGGAAATGAAAAAGATGACACACACAAATGAAGAAAAAGTATTAACTGCTAAAAATGATTATTTGGATAACTTCAACAAAATACTTTTTAACAAGGTGAAACAGTTAAATAATGAAGTTGAAAAACTAACAAAAGAAATAAAAATGAGAGATGTATGCATTGATGCGTTTAGTGATGAGTCTCATAATAAAACACCTCCAACAAATGAACTTCAAAAAGAAATAGAGTCACTGAAACTTTCTCAAGCTAAATTTGTACACGGTGAAGAAAACTTGAATGTCATGTTGGGTAAACAAAGACCAAGTTATGAGAAGCAAGGAATTGGATATAATCCAACACATAAAAAGGAAGTAAAAATGCTTAAATCTAAATCATCATTTAGATTGAATTACTGTTCACCATTTACTACATGCAAAAATTATGGCATTAAAGGTCATCTAGAAATAAACTTGTTCAAAGAAGAAAAGTAAAACACTATGGGTAAAGAAAAGCGATTTGATCTCAACTAACTCAAATGGACCCAAAAGGATATGGGTACCAAAAAGATAAATTGTACATTCCTTTAACAGGTATGTTTCAAGGCAAAGGTATCTTCTCAAAAGTGGATTCTCGATAGTGGATGTTCTCGACATATGACAGGTGACAAATCAAAGTTTATGGAGTTAAACCTCAAAAAGAAACATGGAACCGTCACCTTTGGAGATAATCGAACGTGTGAAATAGTCGGGAAAGGTAAAATTGGTAACGGTAAGGTTAATATTAATAATGTTCATCTTGTTAATGGTTTAGAATTTAATCTTATAAGCGTTAGTCAATTAATGGACAATGGACATCAAGTAAAATTTGAAAAAGATAAATGTACAATTTCTCATGGTAATAATAATGCTATACTAGTTGCAAAAATAGAAGGGAATATATATACTTTTGATTTCAAGCAACAGGATGAAGAACTGTGTCTTGTCACTATTCAACATGAAGCAAAACTATGGCATAGAAGAATGGGACATGTTCATATGGATTTGATCAAAAAGCTATATTCAACGAATCTGGTGAGAAGGTTACCTAAGATAAATTTTGAAAAGAAAGGTATATGTGATCCTTAGCAACTCAAAAAATAAGTAAGGACATCATTCATAGCAAAGAACATGGTATCAACTTCCTCTCCTTTACAATTACTCCAACTTGATTTATTTGGACCAGAAAGGCATGCTAGTCTAAATGGTAAATTTTATGAATTTGTTATAGTAGATGATTTTTCTAGATACACATGGGTATTGTTTCTTAGAACTAAAGATGAAGCATTTAAAGCATTTGAGAAACTAATAAGAAACTTGGAAACAAAATATAGTCTTAAACTTATCAAGATCAGAAGTGATCATGGTACTGAATTCTAAAAAGACTTTGTTATATTTTGTGATCAAAAGGGAATAAGTCACGAGTTCTAAGCACCAAGAACTCCTCAACAAAACGGAGTGGTTGAAAGGAAGAATCGAACCTTACAAGAGATAGCTAGAAATCTAATACATGAAAGTAAACTTCTAAAGAAATTCTGAGCCGAAGCAGTTAACACATCATGTTATGTACTAAATAGAGTACTTATTCGTCCAATGATTTTGAAAACACCTTATGAACTATTAAATAACAGAATTCCAAATATAAGTTATTTCAAAGTTTTTGGATCCAAATGTTTTATTCTTAACACCAGTGATAACTTGGGTAAATTTGATGCTAGATCATATGAGGGAATCTTCATTGGCTATTCTTTAAGTAGTAAAGCATATCGCATATATAATGTTCAAAAGATGTGTATTGAAGAATCTATACATATTAAATTCAATGAGTCTAACAATGATCTTTCAAAAGATAAAGAAGAAGATGCAGGTAATCTAGAGACTGCTGCAAATCCAACCTATCATATAGAGCAAAATAGCAAGTCGAAGGATCCTATCCAGCAAGCTGAATTAGACGAATTGCCAGACCATGAGTCAGAAACTACTTCAAACACGGAAGAACAAATTTAGGACAATGATCTTCAACAAGAAGAAGTGATTCATGACATTTAATTTCCAAAATCAGCAAGGTACATCAAAAATCATCCTCCAGAGAACATTATTGGAAATATAAATAAAGGGGTTACCACAAGAAGAAGAGCACACAATCTGTGTGCATTTTCAACATTCCTATCCCAAATTGAACCCTAAGAATGCCAAAGAAGCTATTCTTGACGAAAACTGGTTACTAGCAATGCAAGAAGAGTTACAATAATTCGAAAGATGTCAAGTTTGGGAGTTGATGCCTCCTCCAAAAGTTGTATCGATTATTGAAACTAAATGGGTGTTCAAAAACAAACTGGATGAGTATGGAACAATTACAAGAAATAAAGCTAGACTAGTGACCCAAGGACACAACCAACAAGAAGGAATAGACAATAAAGAAATATTTTCCCCTTTGGCTCGGTTGGAATCTATCCGGATACTATTGGCCTTTGCATGCTTCCAAAAGTTCAAACTACATCAAATGGATGTAAAAAGCGCCTTCCACAACAGATATATAAATGAAGAAGTATACGTAAAACAGCCTCCTGGATTCGAGCATGAAAAGTTCCCACATTATGTATACAAACTAAAGAAGGCACTCTATGGACTAAAACAAGCTCCAAGAGCTTGGTATGAGAGATTGAGTACAAACCTCTATCAAGTGGTTTTATCAGAGGTAAAATTGATTCTACATTATTTATTAACGTCAAAATAAAGATATCATTCTTGTACAAATATATGTAGACGATATCATATTTGGTGCTACTAATAACTTTCTTTGTGAGTGGTTCTCAAAATGCATGCACAAGGAGTTTGACATGAGCTTAATGGGAGAACTCAATTATTTTCTAGGCCTTCAAATCAAGCAAAATCAAGAAGGTATCTACATTCATCAAACCAAATACAAAAGAGAATTACTCAAGAGATTCGGATTTGATAACATAAATTTAAAAGCTACCCCAATGAGCACAACGGTAAAACTCACTACGGATGACAAAGGTACGGATGTAGAAATAACAAAGTATAGAGGTATGATCGGATTATTATTATATTTAACTGCATCTCAACCAGATATAATGTATAGTGTATGTTTATGTGCTCGCTTTCAAGCAAAACCCAAAGAATCACATCTACAAGCTGTTAAACGGATATTTAAATATTTAAGTTGCACTACGAATTTAGGTTTATTTTATCCAAAGTGAAATAATTTTGATCTAATGGGTTACTCAGACGCTGACTATGCAGGTTGTCAAATAGATAGGAAAAGTACAAGCTGTGCTTGTACATTTCTGGGACAAAGTCTCATTTCATGGCATAGTAAGAAGCAAACATCAGTTGCTTTATCCACCACTGAGGGTGAATATTTAGCTGCAGGAAGTTGCTGTTCTCAAATTCTCTGGATGCGTCAAATATTATGTGACTTTGATATTGTGTGTGAAAACGTGCCTATATATTGTGATAATACAAGCACCATTGATATTTCCAAAAATCCAGTCTTACACTCACGCACAAAACACATAGAAGTCTGACACCATTTTCTTAGAGATAATGTGTCCAAAGGTACAATAAAATTGATCTTTATCCCAACTGAGCACCAACTAGCAGATATATTCACAAAACCCCTGGGAGAAGAAAGGTTCTGTACACTAAGAAAAGAACTTGGTATGTGTTAGGTATAAATATACGGTCTGCATGGTTCAAGGAAATTAGACATACAATCTAGATATCACATCATAATTAGCTGCATTAAATTAGCCGTAAATCTATTCAGATCTCTATTACCAAACACGGCTCCACGACTTTCCATATCTTGGTAACACGCACACACTGATCATAGTCTACTTTACTCTTTCGGCTTCTCAAATCCCTTCATCACTCTAACCGTTCTTGAAACCCTCACTTGCTCTCAAACCCTATCTATCACAATGCGAACCAGACTTGCAAAGCGTCTCTGTGATGAAACTGACGACGAGATGCCTCTGTCATCTCCGGCCTCTCAACCTCCAGGTTCGCTCCTCTCGTCAACTGAAATGAAAGAAACCATCGATCACAACCATCTCCGGTGACTCCTCCTCTGCAGAATCTGAAGCAAGACCTTCTTCTCCTCCACCGGTGGGTACTTCTACTGGGTCCAAACGTCGTCGAATTAAAGAATCTCCACCCAAATCTCCACCTATGACGGTAATACCTTTATCGTTTTCTCTGCATGATGTCCCAGACAATTTCTTTAGAGGCCATAACTTCGAACAGCATTTTAAATCCTCCATTTATCATAAATCATTTGTTTATGAAAAAAATAATTGATATGTTTTTCTATCAAAACTCCTCTCTTCAACATATCTTTAAATCTTGCGGTTTAGCCTCGTTGGTTTTCTCTCCATCTACGGCTTATCCGAAGTTGGTCCAGCAATTTTACACCAACTTTGAGCAAAATGGTGACTGTTATACTTCCTATATCAAAGGAAAGTCCTTATTCTTTACTGCTATGGACTTGGGAAGTATACTGTCTATCCCCTTTTCGGGTGACTGTCCTTTTACCCTTAAGGGACCAGTTTATTACCCTTATTCCCCTCTTGACCAACTTCAAACTGTGATGGATGACCCCACTTTGACTACCATGACTCTTCCCAAAACTGTTGATGTGTCCCACACTGCTATGGTCCTGCACAAGTTATTGCGATATACTCTTTTACCTCGTATCGGAGGTGCGGCTGACTTTACATATCAGGATTTGATTTTGGTTGCTATGCTAATGAAAGGGAAAACTTTTAATTTTGCTCTCATGATGTTACATCACATGGTCAGTTGTATCAAACACTCCAAAAAGTGTCTACCCTATAGTTGTTTTCTCACAAAACTGTTCACTCACTTTCAAATCTCCCTAGAAAATGAAGTTTCAATCACCATCACTGATTCCATCGATTCTGTGAATCTCAAAAGTTCCCATGTCACTCTATTTGATGGCACGTTCAGGTGAATTGTTCCCTCAGTTTCCTCGGCACCTAATTCAACCCCCTCTGCTACACAACCCCCTTCCCTTGAAATATTAACTCTGCTCACTACCCTTGTAACTAACCAAGCCACTCTCCATGCTGATGTAAAAGGCATTCAACATAGGCTGTCTGTGTTAAAAAAGGGTAAACTTCCCATCAGCCAAGCAGAACTGCACACTGTATTTCGCACAGTGGAGGATGAATTCATTGATCTGCAAGCCGAATTTGAACTGCATACCAGGGCCATGGTGGAAGCTTTGCAAAGGAAAATGAATCGTAATGCCTGCCAATTAAGTACTAAACTAAAATTCATCTGCAACCAAGTTGGGTCCTTAAGTCGATTCACTAAAAAGCGCATGAATGATTTAAGTGAAGAATTACGAGCTGAAACATTTAATTCTCGCATTCCTGAGTGGCCACAGTGCAACTGGATGGCTGAATATCAAGGCGACTTCCTGGACCTTCCTCTACCTCCTCCTACTTTCATTCCTCGTCCTCCACGCTTTGCAGACACTATGTCTTTGGAGGAGCTTGAACAGTGTCGGCTACACCGTCCATACTTCACTGCTCGGGAGGCCAACCATGTTCATATTTATGAGGAGGATGCCTAAGTTCTTACCAAATCTTTCCCCTTTTCGCTCTATGTGACCTCTTTTTTTTATAGATGCCAAAGGGGGAGATGAATTCTAGGCATTTTATGAAGACTGATTTCGTTAAATTTAATGCATGATTACAGACTTTTGTTTAAGACTATGTTTTAAGAAATTTGGTTTTATGGTTAACAGTTTAATGGTTTAAAGATACTACTGTTGTTTAAAGCATAGTGTGAATTATCCTAACAAGTTTATTGCAGGATCATTAAGACTGCAAATATGCAGAAAATATGAAATCAAGTGGTTGATTCTATTTTTGCCATTTTTTTATGCATGAATTTAGGGGGAGCCATAATTATTTTGTTGTCATCATCAAAAGGGGGAGAATGCTGACTTATGACATACTCCATCCTAAATGTTTTGATGATGACTAGTTTATCTCTAATCATGCTCTATGAAATTTCAGGAAAAAAATTGGCATTACAGGAACATCAAGGAAGAAAATACAAGGACTTGGAATCTTTGAATGAAGAAACTGCAGTTTGAGTCCTAGGAAATATATGTAAGATCTTAGCATTAATTACTTTTCAATACAAGGCTTTAGGGCATGTGCATTACATATACACATATAATTATTTTGATCATATTCCTCTAAAATATTAATCCGGAGTAGAATGTGTTTTAAACAAATTAAATGTTGTTACCAGAATTCGTGAGAAAAGATTCACTAAGAACATGGAGTAGGTAGTTAAGTAAAATGCCTTAAATCATGCCTCATTATTTAAGGAAAGTCATTACCCATGTCACCGACTCAATTTTTGGAAAATTACATATGGTATCTTGGTGGTTAGATAAAGAAATACCATAAATCATGCGTCATACAATTGCTCCATAATCTAAGGAATCTATTGGTTATTTCCACCGACCCAACTTCTAGTAAATCACATATGGTAATAAGTCATTGGATATTTTTGAAAGGTAATCAATATATTGTATTTCCAGAAGTTAAGCTACTGATTCATATTGTTACGAATCCCATTTTATGGGATATATAATGGAAGATGTAAGAGATATGTTTTCCCACGTGATAGGCATTCAACCGAATTCAAACTTCCTACCAATCACTGATTGATCACGATATCAGCGAAACCTTTCCTGTTGATCATACCATGAGTGACACGAAATCTGGATATTATTCTAAAATACATGATTTGTGCAATATGTCTCAAACGGTCATATTACAGGCTAGACTCCATGCAACGGTAACCGACTGTGTAGCCTATAAAAGAACTAGACATAATGACAAGAGACATAAGAAAAACATACTGCCAGTGATATACATAGAAACTGTACCGAGTTTTTCTTCCACATCTTCGTTCAAACTGCTAATTGCTATCTCATTAAAGAAGGTTCTGAAATCAATTTCTGAAGTGGTCTTATAGCATATAAACTGGTAATATCTTTCTTGTTCATCATTGCATACTAGAGCCTTGCATTGTTTAGTGATTATATGCTTTGATCAATAGACCTCTATTTGTATTTTCATTCTCATATAATTAATTCTATCTATATCAGTGTAGTAATCCGGTTTGGGTTACAGTGGTGTTACAATCGAGTTTAAGTAAGCATAGGTGCTTAAGAGTGCATAGGTGCACAAGGGGCAAGGGTGCTCAAGGGTTTGAAACTTGTATTCTAATTGAAGTCATTTAATAAAAGAGAGTCTGCAATACTAGTTGGTATTAGACGTGGATTAGACTACTATTATAGAGGGTAGTAGTTGAACCACATAAAAAATCCTTGTGTTCATGTGATTGTTTATTGTGGTGCATTCTATCTTCGTATTAGCTAATTATTAATCCAGCAGCCTGAAAGTAAAATCTGTCTAGCAAAGTAATCCAGCGACCTGCATTCACATAATTGTCATATTCATTATTTTAAATAGTCTGCAAACTTACGTAATAAACATAAACTTTTTGTTTTGATAAAGTGATATACAAGGATCGTTTAATCCAGCACCCTGCATTGAATAAAAGAAAGAATTTTTATTTATTCAAAAGTTTGACATTGTTTGTTCCTACACTTATTCAACCCCCCTTCTAAGTGTGCCTATTTAAATTTCACAATACCAAATAATTATAACTCAATTAGCATCATGAGTATATTCTCTTTTAATCTAACTTAACTCTAAATCTAATCATATTAATCACATCCACAAACCTTAACTCTTAAACACATTATTAGACTTCACAAATAACGAGTTTAAGTATACATTAAAATCATCAAATAGTCATGTAAAACCATCATTGATAAGTTACTAATCTGTTTTAACGTCTCATTATATAAATAATACACTTTTATGTTAATTTGTTCATTAGATACAATTAAATTAACATCCCCAAAATTTGCACATTAAAATATCCATCTCTGGGCCAATCTGCCAAGTGGCGCTGCAGTGCTGTTCAATGAACTACCACCGGTGCTGCAGCTCTGCCTCGGCGCTACAGCTCTCCTGTTTACTCATAGAATAGGGGTTGTGGCGCCTTGACACGGCGACAGGCATTGCCAGAGCACTACAGTGCTCTGTTTATTCACAAAACAAGCGCTGCAGCGCCACGACACAACAACACGCAGACAGAGCTCGCAAAGAACATAGACTAGGTCATATATGTGACGCCCCCCAGAATAGGTCCAATCAACCCAACCCATTCTGAGTCGCCAAACACATGGTACAGAATTCAAATACAAACTTTATATCACACGGTCATGCAAAATACGACCACATAACTGTGAGTGTCAATACAAATATGTAGAAAATATTAATATTCAAACTAAGTCCTCATTACAATTATTCTCACACTATTTATTAAAAATAATGAGGACTACTACTGCTCTAACTCGGACCATCACTCTGTCCCCCGACTAGTTATTGCGACATTCTCATTTCCTAAAGAGGACAATAGATGAAAAGGGTGAGCTCAACTAGCCCAGTAAAGAATATTATGACTAAGATAATGAAAAATAAATTATTGTTAGACTTCAACAATTCAGATAAAATATTATTAACAACAAGTTTTAGATCATTATTCGCAGCGAAAATAACAATTCATTAGAAGAGTTAAGTAGAGAATGAAGTCTACTATCTTCTATGATTTAAAAGTCCATCATCAATATTTTATCCCTGTAACATCAATCAATATACATCTCGAATCAAATATTCATCTTTGCACTACAGGCCAAAGATATTCATTTGTATCACCAGTGGTCATGCTTATCTCAACACCTGTCATTTTTGCACTATGACCAAAGATATTCATCAGGTAATCATTCATCTTTGCTCTACAGGCCAAAGATATTCAGTTATATCACCTTTTAGGGCTGAGGATGATAAAAAATAATATAAATAACGAATCCAGTGAGATAAAAGACAAAGATTAAATATTCGTATTTTAGTTTATCCAAGTTTAAAAATACTCCATGTTAATACTTTGTGGAGCAAAATTCAAGAATAGAGCTCAAAACTTGGATACAATCAAAGATAGAAACCTTAACAAGCAACTTGGACATATAGAAGAAAATTTAATTTTTCCATGAATAGTGCCGTATACGTGAATAGTAACCCCGACGGAAAAAGTAAGAATTTTCTAATAAAATCCATGCCAATATTTTGGTATAATGATATTGAAAAGAATAACATCATTTACGAAAGAAAATAACATCCCTTACCTCAAAAGAATAGTACCTCTGACTAGAATATCGGATATAACACCAAAGGAAACTTGCACTGAATACTAACACTCAAAGTATCTAAATACTCACAAAAATATGCTCGATATTATAGAGAGAGAAAACTTCTGATTCTGGTGTGATTTTCAATTCTAACCTAGGCACCCTATTTATAGGAAAAACTTAGGATGCCAAAGAAGACTAACTGCTACCGGCGGCTGCACACCTGGTTTGAAGCTTTCTGGCTGCTTTCAAAGTTTGAAAAATCAGAATTTTTCAACAAAAAAACAAAAGTGGGGCCCACCCGTGTTTTTAATAAAAAACATTTATTTTTAAAACTTCAATAATTCATAATAAATAGCCCCTTTGTCAAAAAAATACAAATTCGATGCCCCTCTATAAAAAATTTAATTCTCTACAACTTTGTAGAAGGAAGTTTTTCCAAATTCCAAACATAAATTATCCGAAATCCATAAACGGATGATTTTTCACACCAAAATACTGAGAAAAATACATCAGCACTAATTCCTTCTCTTATATTCACAAAATAAATATTTTCTTATCATATAAATTAATAATTAATTATTCACAAATAATATTACAGAACTCCAATATTGACAACCAGGTCGTTCCCAAGAAAGAGGGGGCCTTCCAATAAGGATTTCTCATTACTGGCGCGCAATTAAATAACCCCTCCTAGACAAAACTTCCTTAGACATTGTCAATAATGCTATCTAATAATATTATTCAAATAATATGAATTATTGAGTTGATAATGTGAAATACTGTGCAGTGACAATTATTGAATCAATCATACAAAATATCAACTGTAGCAATTATTGAATCAATCATATAAAATATCAACTGTGGCAATTATTGAATCAATCATATAAAATAGCAACGTAGCAATTATTGATATAAAACATCAACATAGCAATTATTGAACCAATAAAATATCATGCAATTATTGAATCAATAATATAAAATATTGAACAGTAATTACTGTAACAATAATTGAGTAGTGACTTCTTACGTAAGAATCAATAATTCAAAATACTGTGCAATATTGTGTGCTACTATGCAACACCGCGTATTACTGTATTTTAACCACCGGGTATTTCAACATTACTAACGGTAACAACTACGCCGTTATTTTATAAAAAGGTTATTTCTGTCGCTTTCTATATCCGACAGTTATTCCGTTGTGGGGCCCACAAATAGCTGCGCCGTCGTACGAATATTCTCCGACAATAAGAATATTCCACGACCGAACGAATATTCCCCGACAACAAGAGTATTTTATAACCACTTGCTCATTTTAAAATATTTGCACATTTCACCCATAATTTTTTACATTTATCAAATCAACACATTACTATTTCGAAATAATATAAAGAAAATTAAATCTTTATTCATAAAAGTTGGGGTCTTACAACCTCCCCTCCTTATGAAATTTCGTCCTCGAAATTGACGTACGTACCTGGTATGTCGAAAAGGTGAGGATACCTCGCTTTCATTTCCGATTCCAACTCCCAGGTCATTTCTTCAATAGCATGGTTTCTCCACAAAACTTTAACTTGAGGTATAACTTTCGAGCGTAGGACATGCTCCTTCCTATCCAAGATCTTGACAGGTACCTCCTCGTACTTTAAATCTTCTGCTATCTCGTCTGGTTCTAACTCAATAATGCGATTTGGATCCTTCACATATTTACGTAACACGGATATGTGAAACACGTTATGAACACAAGACATGCTTGGAGGTAAAGCGAGTCTATAGGCCACATTTCCTACTCGGTCAAGAATCTCAAATGGACCAATGAATCATGGATTGAGCTTTCCTCTCTTCCCAAACCTCGTAACTCCTTTCCACGGAGCAACACGTAATAACACATGGCCCCCAACATTAAATTCCACGTCCTTTCGATGAAGATCCGCATAACTCTTTTGTCGATCCTGTGCGTTTTGTATACGTTGTCGGATCATTTGAATCTTTTCTGTATTCATACGTACCAACTCTGGTCCCAACAATGTTGCTTCACCCACCTCATCCCAGCATACTAGAGAGCGACACTTTACGCCTATGCTTGCCTGATAACTGTTGTTGTAGGAGAATTCCACCAATGGTAAGTACTTATCTCAATTCCCTTTGAAGTCTAGAACACAGAGTCTCAATAGATCTTCAAAAGTTTGAATAGTCCTCTCTGATTGTCCGTCTGTTTGAGGATGATAAGCCGAACTGAATCGTAAATCCGTGCCCATAGCTTTCTGCAAACTGATCCAAAATCGTGAAGTAAATCTGGGGTCACGATCCGAAACTATGGATACTGGCATGCCATGCAATCTCACAATCTCATTCACATACATATGAACAAGACATTCAAGGGAATAAGTCTCTCGTATCGGCAAGAAATGAGCAGACTTGGTTAATCTATCAACAACAACCCAAATCGCATCTATACCTTGAGAAACCTTGGGAAGACCCGTAACGAAATCCATCGTAATGTGTTCCCACTTCCATTTCGAAATCTCCAATGGTTGCAATGGACCCTTCGGCACTTGATGCTCCGCCTTTACACGTTGACACGTTAAACATCTCGAAATAAACTCTGCGATCTCTCTTTTCATATTGCCCCACCAAAATGTATGTCGAAGATCACGATACATTTTGGTACTCCCAGGATGGATTGCAAATGGTGTGTTGTGTGTCTCCATCATGATTCTATGCTTCAAGTCAGAATCGTTAGGAACACAAAGTTTGGAGTTGACTCGAAATATTCCCTCTTCATCGATTCTTGCTTCTGGAATGGCACCTTCTTGCACCTTCTTCTTCATCTTCATCAGCTCCGAATCTGTAGCTTGAGCAGCTTTAACTTTATCAATCAAAGCTGGTTCTACGCGTATACTTGACATCATCGCACTCGTTCCCACATATGATCTTCTACTCAACGCGTCAGCTACCATGTTCGCTTTTCCAGGATGGTATTGGATGGTATGATCGTAATCTTTCAACAGCTCAAGCTAACGTCGTTGTCGCATGTTGAGTTCCTTCTGAGTGAAGAAATATTTAAGGCTCTTATGATCCGTATAAATCTCCACTTTCTCTCCGTACAGATAATGTCTCCAGATTTTCAACGCGAAAACGACAGCTGCCAACTTTAGATCATGAGTAGGATAATTCCTCTTATATTCTTTGAGTTGTCGCGAGGCATAGGCTATGACTTTCCCATGTTGCATGAGAACACATCCTAACCCTTTGCCCGAAGCATCGCTGTAAATAACAAATCCATCCGAACCAGATGTTATTATCAGAACAGGTGCCGAGATAAGTCTTCTCTTGAGCTCTTGGAAGCTCTTCTCGCATTCCTTAAATACACGGTTCATCATATCCATGAAAGCAGCAGGAGCATTAGTCAATCCAAAAGACATGACTAAGAACTCATAATACCCGTACCGAGTTCTAAAAGCAGTCTTCGGAATATTCTCAGTTTTAATCTTCAGCTGATGATATCCAGAACGAAGATCGATCTTTGAAAAGAATTGTGCTCCTTGCAACTGGTCGAACAGGTCATCAATACGAGGTAACGGATACCTATTCTTGATGATGACATGGTTCAACTCCCGATAGTCAATACAAAGTCGCATACTCCCGTCTTTCTTCTTTACGAATAAAACAGGAGCACCCCAAGGAGACGTACTAGGACGAATAAAATCGATGTCTAACAATTCCAGTAATTGGACCTTTAACTCCTGAAGTTTAATAGGAGCCATTCGATATGGGGTTTTAAAAATAGGTTTTGTACCGGGTTCAAGGTCAATAAAGAATTCAACTTCACGTTCTGGGGGTAGACCAGGAAGTTCTTCGAGAAATACATTAAGAAACTCATTAACAACGGAAATATCATTCAAATCTGACGTATTCTGGTTTAGATCAGTGACATGAGCTAAGAAAGCTTGACATCCATTTTTCAATAAATGAATAGCCTTGTGACTTGAATGATATTGACTGATTTTAGTGGTTTGGTGGTTTGGATTCGCGCAACAGGTTGATTAGGAATATGAAAACTAACAACCTTACAAAAACAATCAATTTTGGCATGGTAAGCGGTTAACCAGTCAATTCCTAAAATCACATCAAATGCAAATATTTTCAAAGATATAAGATCAACAGGTAAGGTAAGGGTACCAATCTGAATCAAGCAAGATTTGTAAACTGTAGATGTAACAAAGGTTTCTCCCAACCGAGTTTCAACAGATAAGTCAAAGTCTAATTTATCAGAAGTCAAGTTCAAACGTTGAGCACAAGCAGGTGAAATAAATGAATGGGTAGCACCGGTATCTAACAAGGTATAGACTTTGCAAAAATTTATGATTAACTAACCCGTGATAAATTCATTTGGGTTCCTCGCGTTTTGGGCCACCGACTTTGATTTGTCTGGAACAGTCTTTGGTGTCACTATCCCAACTGGTCTTGACATTGCTATACAGCTCATTCCACCCTCAACTGCTTCGTCACACTCCTGATCCATGATTTGAATCATTACGCTTCGATCCATATCGAATTGGGGTTGACCACTATGCACAGGATAATTCCAAACTCGATGTTGTTGGGTTTGTACGAAATCGTGATGCAATCAAATTGCAAAAATTAGCGGAAGCATGATATATCAGAGTTTAAAAAATTTCTACAAAACCATTACCCGGATCATCCTTTATGCAAATTATTAATTTAAAACGATAAATAAGAAGTTATGGAATCATACCCTTGTAGAACGAAGCTTCCACAGGTACTAGTTCAACTCCTTGTTCTTCGTGATCTCCTTGAATTTTCGGGTTAGATTCTTTCCTTTGATCAACGTTAGCCACCCAAGTGTTTGGCCTCTAGAGGTGATCCACCAAGGAAGATGAATTATCAAGAAGGAGGGTGTTTGGCTTAGTTTTCTATTCTCTATAGAAAAGGAGTACTCTCCAACAATTGGAATTTCATCAATCTAATATCTATTATAAGACTTCTCTTATATAGACATTGGTCAACCCTTCTAATCCTATTAGACATGGGATTTCTTTTAATTAATTAAACTCCTTTAATTAATTTAGGCTTCCCACCACATGGGAATAATTAATTAAATTCATTTAATTAATTTATCTCCTAATCTTATTAGGAATAAATGAGAGTACTAAATATTAAATTAATTACTAAACTCCTTTAGAAATTAAAATAATAATAATTGTAATAATATTAATAAGACTCCTCTTATTAATTTATATTTAATATTTCCAAAATATTAAATAATAAACATTAAGCTATTTAATTTATTCTATCACCATAGATTAAATTAATTATACTTAATGCATTATTACGATTATGCCATTACTTTCTTAAATAATTATTCTTCCTTTTATGGTGTGACCCTTTAGGTTCTCCATATTAAACCGGTTGTGAATAAATCAATTAAAACAATTTTAATCTTATTTAAATAAATAAATTAAACTAATAATTTATTTAAATAAATAATATTTATTCTACAATAGGGATAAGCCTCCCTAGCGATCAACGACTTTCCAGATAATATAGATTTCAACATTAATCATAAAAGAACCTGCGAGTTAATAGTTACCATACAATTCAATCCTTCCACCATACAATGTCCCAATTAAATATAAGACATGGATTTACTGTCAAGTCTTATTTTATTTAATTATATGTATTTCGATTAGAAAATGCACAACTCCAAATAATGCAAATTAAAAACTCCTTTCTAATTTCATTTCACCTTGGCCAAGGATTCCTGGGTTGTCATTTAACGAATCACATAGGACATATCTCCTCTTTTACTAGAGGTGGTAGATTCTTTATTGATCATTCATTATCTCCATATGTAACTCATTATACCCAAGCATACCCTATATATGCCTTAAAAGGTCTTAAGGAATAAGTCAAAGTATAATTTGTTACATACAAGATACTATGATGATCTCAAGTCCAAGGATCACTTGTACTACTATCACATTAGGAATTCCTATTGACATGCGAGTAAAACTCCATTAGGTATTCCATAGCGAATCACGTTCAGTGAACTTATTCTCCAATAAGCACCTACATACTTGCTTTAGTGTCTCCACACAAATGATCATGAGATCAATCATCCTCATCCAATGAGCAAGCAACATATGTACCAATCTATCCGGATTTACTAATCCCCTTTTTAGTAATCCCACGATTGGGAACTATTTAAGTTTTAAAACTTTCTAAGAATTTAGATCTCATTAGCATGATCATCATCATGATTCTAAAAGCATTGCTTAAAACTATGGGTTATTTACATATTATAAAAACAGCAACATGTAGATAATTAAATGCCTTTAATAAATGAATATTTCATTAATAAATAAATAAGATTGTTTACAAAGTACGTGCTTTATCATCATACATGATTGGCTTGTATGCACACTACTATCAGATGTTGGATTCTTTCGATTGCTGTCTAAAAAGTGAAATCCATATCGTCTATTTTGGCCTTCTTAGATCGAACGTCTCTTTCTAAAATATCAACGCGTCGTGCGACTTTTACCCAAGAATCTTCAATTCTCACTCGTTCCGTTGCTTCTTCTTTCAGCTGATCGTTGACATTTGTATTTTCAGATTCTAGCTCTAATATCATATGCTCTGCCAGAGAGAGCTTCTGTTCAAGCCTTGCATAACGAGTAGCAAAATCTTGAATTTCTATATCCCTTTCTTGAATTGTTGCATCCCTTTGTTCCACGGCTGTCTGTCGTTCTTCACCCTGCTCTTCTAACTTAAGAATACGATTTTGCAGTTCTACATTTCGATCATAAAATTCTCCTAATAAATCCTCCTCCTCAGGTTCCTCTTCTTCCTCACTCTCAGCTGCTACCTCTGCGACTAGCTCGGGTGCAACTATTAATTCTTCACTTACCACATGGATATTTCTAATTTCTTCTTCCCCCGACATCACATTATCCTGGTCGGTGATTAGCGGTGCCTCCACGGTCTCATTCACTCCATTGTTAACATTCTTAGCTGCCATTCTCAAATACTGTCATAAAACAAGAGTTAATTAAACAAATTTAGATATCACATATTAACCCTATGCTCCGACTGACCAATTAAATACCACATAAGCTTAGGTAGAACATACTAGTGAAGGATTTCCTCGTCTCTCCCCTCCTAGTTCTATTCCCCGATCTTCGCCACAGACCATATCCCTAAGCTCTGATACCAACTGTGACGCCCCCATAATAGGTCCAATCAACCCAACCCATTCTGAGTTGCTAAATACATGGTACAGAATTCAAATACAAACTTTATATCACACGGTCATGCAAAATACGACCATACAACTGTGAGTGTCAATACAAATATGTAGAAAATATTAATATTCAAACTAAGTCCTCATTACAATTATTCTCACACTATTTATTAGAAATAATGAGGACTACTACTACTCTAACTCGGACCATCACTCTGTCCCCCGACTAGTTCCTGCAACATTCTCATTTCCTAAAGAGGACAATAGATGAAAAGGGTGAGCTCAACTAGCCCAGTAAAGAATATTATGACTAAGATAATGAAAAATAAATTATTGTTAGTCTTCAACAATTCAGATAAAATATTATTGACAACAAGTTATAGATCAATATTCGCAGCGGAAATAACAATTCATTAAAAGAGTTAAGTAGAGAATGAAGTCTACTATCCTCTATGATTTAAAAGTCCATCATCAATATTTTATCCCTGTAACATCAATCAATATACATCTCGAATCAAATATTCATCTTTGCACTACAGGCCAAAGATATTCATTTGTATCACCAGTGGTCATGTTCATCTCAATACCTGTCATCTTTGCACTACGGCCAAAGATATTCATCAGGTAATCATTCATCTTTGCTCTACAGGCCAAAGATATTCAGTTATTTCACCTTTTAGGGCTGAGGATGATAAAAAATAATATAAATAACGAATCTAGTGAGATAAAAGACAAAGATTAAAGATTCGTATTTTAGTTTATCCAAATTTTAAAAATACTCCATGTTAATACTTTGTGGAGAAAAATTCAAGAATAGAGCTCAAAACTTGGATACAATCAAAGATAGAAACCTTAACAAGCAACTTGGACATATAGAAGAAAATTTAAATTTTTTTTTGTGAATAGTGCCGTATACGTGAATAATAACCCCAACGAAAAAAGTAAGAATTTCCTAATAAAATTCATGCCAATATTTTGGTATAATGATATTGAAAAGAATAACATCATTTACGAAAGAAAATAACATCCCTTACCTCAAAAGAATAGTACCTCTGACTGGAATATCAGATATAAAACCGAAAAAAACATGCACTGAATACTAACACTCAAAGTATCTAAATACTCACAAAAATACGCTCGATATTATAGAGAGAGAAAACTTCTGATTCTGGTGTGATTTTCAATTCTAACCTAAGCACCCTATTTATAGAAAAAACTTAGGATGCCAAAGAAGACTAACTGCTACCGGCGGGTGCACACCTGGTTTAAAGCTTTCTGGCTGCTTTCAAAGTTTCAAAAATCAGAATTTTTCAACAAAAAAACAAAAGTGGGGCCCACCCATGTTTTTAATAAAAAACATTTATTTTCCGAAACTTCAATAATTCATAATAAATAGCCCCTTTGTCAGAAAAATACAAATTCGATGTCCTTCTATAAAAAATTTAATTCTCTACAACTTTGTAGAAGGAAGTTTTTCCAAATTCCAAACATAAATTATCCGAAATCCATAAACGGGTGATTTTTTACACCAAAATACTGAGAAAAATACATCAGCACTAATTCCTTCTCTTATATTCACAAAATAAATATTTTCTTATCATATAAATTAATAATTAATTATTCACAAATAATATTACAGAACTCCAATATTGACAACCAGGTCGTTCCCAAGAAAGAGGGGGCCTTCCAATAAGGATTTCTCATTACTGGCGCGCAATTAAATAACCCCTCCTAGACAAAACTTCCTTAGACATTGTCAATAATGCTATCTAATAATATTATTCAAATAATATGAATTATTGAGTTGATAATGTGAAATACTGTGCAGTGACAATTATTGAATCAATCATACAAAATATCAACTGTAGCAATTATTGAATCAATCATATAAAATATCAACTGTAGCAATTATTGAATCAATCATATAAAATAGCAACGTAGCAATTATTGATATAAAATATCAACATAGCAATTATTGAACCAATAAAATATCATGCAATTATTGAATCAATAATATAAAATATTGAACAGTGATTACTGTAACAATAATTGAGTAGTGACTTCTTACGTAAGAATCAATAATTCAAAATACTGTGCAATATCGTGTGCTACTGTGCAACACCGCGTATTACTGTATTTTAACCACCGGGTATTTCAACATTACTAACGGTAACAACTACGCCGTTATTTTATAAAAAGGTTATTTCTGTCGCTTTCTATATCCGACAGTTATTCCGTTGTGGGGCCCACAAATAGCTGCGCCGTCGTACGAATATTCTCCGACAATAAGAATATTCCACGACCGAACGAATATTCCCCGACAACAAGAGTATTTTATAACCACTTGCTCATTTTAAAATATTTGCACATTTCACCCATAATTTTTTACATTTATCAAATCAACACATTACTATTTCGAAATAATATAAAGAAAATTAAATCTTTATTCATAAAAGTTGGGGTCTTACAACCTCCCCTCCTTATGAAATTTCGTCCTCGAAATTGACGTACGTACCTGGTATGTCGAAAAGGTGAGGATACCTCGCTTTCATTTCCGATTCCAACTCCCAGGTCATTTCTTCAATAGCATGGTTTCTCCACAAAACTTTAACTTGAGGTATAACTTTCGAGCGTAGGACATGCTCCTTCCTATCCAAGATCTTGACAGGTACCTCCTCGTACTTTAAATCTTCTGCTATCTCGTCTGGTTCTAACTCAATAATGCGATTTGGATCCTTCACATATTTACGTAACACGGATATGTGAAACACGTTATGAACACAAGACATGCTTGGAGGTAAAGCGAGTCTATAGGCCACATTTCCTACTCGGTCAAGAATCTCAAATGGACCAATGAATCATGGATTGAGCTTTCCTCTCTTCCCAAACCTCGTAACTCCTTTCCACGGAGCAACAAGTAATAACACATGGCCCCCAACATTAAATTCCACGTCCTTTCGATGAAGATCCGCATAACTCTTTTGTCGATCCTGTGCGGTTTGTATACGTTGTCGGATCATTTGAATCTTTTCTGTATTCATACGTACCAACTCTGGTCCCAACAATGTTGCTTCACCCACCTCATCCCAGCATACTAGAGAGCGACACTTTACGCCTATGCTTGCCTGATAACTGTTGTTGTAGGAGAATTCCACCAATGGTAAGTACTTATCTCAATTCCCTTTGAAGTCTAGAACACAGAGTCTCAATAGATCTTCAAAAGTTTGAATAGTCCTCTCTGATTGTCCGTCTGTTTGAGGATGATAAGCCGAACTGAATCGTAAATCCGTGCCCATAGCTTTCTGCAAACTGATCCAAAATCGTGAAGTAAATCTAGGGTCACGATCCGAAACTATGGATACTGGCATGCCATGCAATCTCACAATCTCATTCACATACATATGAACAAGACATTCAAGGGAATAAGTCTCTCGTATCGGCAAGAAATGAGCAGACTTGGTTAATCTATCAACAACAACCCAAATCGCATCTATACCTTGAGAAACCTTGGGAAGACCCGTAACGAAATCCATCGTAATGTGTTCCCACTTCCATTTCGAAATCTCCAATGGTTGCAATGGACCCTTCGGCACTTGATGCTCCGCCTTTACACGTTGACACGTTAAACATCTCGAAATAAACTCTGCGATCTCTCTTTTCATATTGCCCCACCAAAATGTATGTCGAAGATCACGATACATTTTGGTACTCCCAGGATGGATTGCAAATGGTGTGTTGTGTGTCTCCATCATGATTCTATGCTTCAAGTCAGAATCGTTAGGAACACAAAGTTTGGAGTTGACTCGAAATATTCCCTCTTCATCGATTCTTGCTTCTGGAATGGCACCTTCTTGCACCTTCTTCTTCATCTTCATCAGCTCCGAATCTGTAGCTTGAGCAGCTTTAACTTTATCAATCAAAGCTGGTTCTACGCGTATACTTGACATCATCGCACTCGTTCCCACATATGATCTTCTACTCAACGCGTCAGCTACCATGTTCGCTTTTCCAGGATGGTATTGGATGGTATGATCGTAATCTTTCAACAGCTCAAGCTAACGTCGTTGTCGCATGTTGAGTTCCTTCTGAGTGAAGAAATATTTAAGGCTCTTATGATCCGTATAAATCTCCACTTTCTCTCCGTACAGATAATGTCTCCAGATTTTCAACGCGAAAACGACAGCTGCCAACTTTAGATCATGAGTAGGATAATTCCTCTTATATTCTTTGAGTTGTCGCGAGGCATAGGCTATGACTTTCCCATGTTGCATGAGAACACATCCTAACCCTTTGCCCGAAGCATCGCTGTAAATAACAAATCCATCCGAACCAGATGTTATTATCAGAACAGGTGCCGAGATAAGTCTTCTCTTGAGCTCTTGGAAGCTCTTCTCGCATTCCTTAAATACACGGTTCATCATATCCATGAAAGCAGCAGGAGCATTAGTCAATCCAAAAGACATGACTAAGAACTCATAATACCCGTACCGAGTTCTAAAAGCAGTCTTCGGAATATTCTCAGTTTTAATCTTCAGCTGATGATATCCAGAACGAAGATCGATCTTTGAAAAGAATTGTGCTCCTTGCAACTGGTCGAACAGGTCATCAATACGAGGTAACGGATACCTATTCTTGATGATGACATGGTTCAACTCCCGATAGTCAATACAAAGTCGCATACTCCCGTCTTTCTTCTTTACGAATAAAACAGGAGCACCCCAAGGAGACGTACTAGGACGAATAAAATCGATGTCTAACAATTCCAGTAATTGGACCTTTAACTCCTGAAGTTTAATAGGAGCCATTCGATATGGGGTTTTAAAAATAGGTTTTGTACCGGGTTCAAGGTCAATAAAGAATTCAACTTCACGTTCTGGGGGTAGACCAGGAAGTTCTTCGAGAAATACATTAAGAAACTCATTAACAACGGAAATATCATTCAAATCTGACGTATTCTGGTTTAGATCAGTGACATGAGCTAAGAAAGCTTGACATCCATTTTTCAATAAATGAATAGCCTTGTGACTTGAATGATATTGACTGATTTTAGTGGTTTGGTGGTTTGGATTCGCGCAACAGGTTGATTAGGAATATGAAAACTAACAACCTTACAAAAACAATCAATTTTGGCATGGTAAGCGGTTAACCAGTCAATTCCTAAAATCACATCAAATGCAAATATTTTCAAAGATATAAGATCAACAGGTAAGGTAAGGGTACCAATCTGAATCAAGCAAGATTTGTAAACTGTAGATGTAACAAAGGTTTCTCCCAACCGAGTTTCAACAGATAAGTCAAAGTCTAATTTATCAGAAGTCAAGTTCAAACGTTGAGCACAAGCAGGTGAAATAAATGAATGGGTAGCACCGGTATCTAACAAGGTATAGACTTTGCAAAAATTTATGATTAACTAACCCGTGATAAATTCATTTGGGTTCCTCGCGTTTTGGGCCACCGACTTTGATTTGTCTGGAACAGTCTTTGGTGTCACTATCCCAACTGGTCTTGACTTTGCTATACAGCTCATTCCACCCTCAACTGCTTCGTCACACTCCTGATCCATGATTTGAATCATTACGCTTCGATCCATATCGAATTGGGGTTGACCGCTATGCACAGGATAATTCCAAACTCGATGTTGTTGGGTTTGTACGAAATCGTGATGCAATCAAATTGCAAAAATTAGCGGAAGCATGATATATCAGAGTTTAAAAAATTTCTACAAAACCATTACCCGGATCATCCTTTATGCAAATTATTAATTTAAAACGATAAATAAGAAGTTATGGAATCATACCCTTGTAGAACGAAGCTTCCACAGGTACTAGTTCAACTCCTTGTTCTTCGTGATCTCCTTGAATTTTCGGGTTAGATTCTTTCCTTTGATCAACGTTAGCCACCCAAGTGTTTGGCCTCTAGAGGTGATCCACCAAGGAAGATGAATTATCAAGAAGGAGGGTGTTTGGCTTAGTTTTCTATTCTCTATAGAAAAGGAGTACTCTCCAACAATTGGAATTGCATCAATCTAATATCTATTATAAGACTTCTCTTATATAGACATTGGTCAACCCTTCTAATCCTATTAGACATGGGATTTCTTTTAATTAATTAAACTCCTTTAATTAATTTAGGCTTCCCACCACATGGGAATAATTAATTAAATTCATTTAATTAATTTATCTCCTAATCTTATTAGGAATAAATGAGAGTACTAAATATTAAATTAATTACTAAACTCCTTTAGAAATTAAAATAATAATAATTGTAATAATATTAATAAGACTCCTCTTATTAATTTATATTTAATATTTCCAAAATATTAAATAATAAACATTAAGCTATTTAATTTATTCTATCACCATAGATTAAATTAATTATACTTAATGCATTATTACGATTATGCCATTACTTTCTTAAATAATTATTCTTCCTTTTATGGTGTGACCCTTTAGGTTCTCCATATTAAACCGGTTGTGAATAAATCAATTAAAACAATTTTAATCTTATTTAAATAAATAAATTAAACTAATAATTTATTTAAATAAATAATATTTATTCTACAATAGGGATAAGCCTCCCTAGCGATCAACGACTTTCTAGATAATATAGATTTCAACATTAATCATAAAAGAACCTGCGAGTTAATAGTTACCATACAATTCAATCCTTCCACCATACAATGTCCCAATTAAATATAAGACATGGATTTACTGTCAAGTCTTATTTTATTTAATTATATGTATTTCGATTAGAAAATGCACAACTCCAAATAATGCAAATTAAAAACTCCTTTCTAATTTCATTTCACCTTGGCCAAGGATTCCTGGGTTGTCATTTAACGAATCACATAGGACATATCTCCTCTTTTACTAGAGGTGGTAGATTCTTTATTGATCATTCATTATCTCCATATGTAACTCATTATACCCAAGCATACCCTATATATGCCTTAAAAGGTCTTAAGGAATAAGTCAAAGTATAATTTGTTACATACAAGATACTATGATGATCTCAAGTCCAAGGATCACTTGTACTACTATCACATTAGGAATTCCTATTGACATGCGAGTAAAACTCCATTAGGTATTCCATAGCGAATCACGTTCAGTGAACTTATTCTCCAATAAGCACCTACATACTTGCTTTAGTGTCTCCACACAAATGATCATGAGATCAATCATCCTCATCCAATGAGCAAGCAACATATGTACCAATCTATCCGGATTTACTAATCCCCTTTTTAGTAATCCCACGATTGGGAACTATTTAAGTTTTAAAACTTTCTAAGAATTTAGATCTCATTAGCATGATCATCATCATGATTCTAAAAGCATTGCTTAAAACTATGGGTTATTTACATATTATAAAAACAGCAACATGTAGATAATTAAATGCCTTTAATAAATGAATATTTCATTAATAAATAAATAAGATTGTTTACAAAGTACGTGCTTTATCATCATACATGATTGGCTTGTATGCACACTACTATCAATCTCCCACTTGCACTAAAGCCAATCGCCATGGTATCTCATACCCAACTTCTCTAAGTGACGATTAAACTGCTGTTGTGTTAAAGCTTTAGTTAATGGATCTGCAATGTTATCTTGAGAGTCTACACTCTCCTCTTTCAATGATTTCTTTAATCAAAGTGCCGCAACACATGTTTAGATTCAAGATGAGACTTAGGAACTATTCCTAGTTCTGTAATGAACTTTTCATCTAAAACATCAACTTGCAGCTTCACTTACAGTTATATACTCTGCCTCTGTCACTGAATCAGCAACTGTTTGCTGCTTGGAACTCTTCCAACTCACTACGCCTCTGTTCAAGGTAAAAACATACCCCGAAACAGATTTACTGTCATCTTGGTCCGTTTGAAAACTTGAGTCTGTGAAGCCCTCGAGTTTTAATTCAGACCCACCGTAGACAAGAAAAATATCTTTAGTCCTTCTCAAGTACTTTAGGATATTCTTCACTGCCTTCCAGTGCTCTTCTCCAGGATTCGACTGGTATCTGCTCGTTACACTAAGTGCATGAGCAACATCCGGTCTAGTACATATCATACCGTACATGATAGATCCTATTGCAGAAGAATAAGGTATCTTACTCATACGGTCTCTCTCCTCAGGTGTCTTTGGGGCCTGTTTCTTGGAGAGATGTATTCCATGGCTCATCGACATGAGACCTCTTTTGGAATCTTCCATGCAAAATCTCTTTAGCATTGCATCAATGTACGTTCCTTGGGATAAACCAAGCATCCTTTTAGATCTATCTCTATAGATCTTTATCCCCAAAATATAGGATGCTTCTCCCAAGTCCTTCATGGAGAAGTGTTTAGATAACCAGATTTTAATCGATTGTAGCATAGGAATGTCATTCCCTATCAGTAATATATCAGCAACATATAATACAAGGAATGAAATTGCGCTCCCACTAACCTTCTTGTACACACATGGTTCATCGTCATTTTTGATAAAATCAAACTCTTTGATTGTCTCATCAAAACGAATGTTCCATCTACGAGAAGCTTGCTTCAATCCATAAATGGATCGTTGCAGCTTACAGACTTGATTTATTCCAACCTTTGAAACAAATCCCTCTGGCTGTGTCATAGACACATCCTCCTCAAGTTTCCCATTGAGGAAGGCCGTTTTCACGTCCATCTGTCATATCTCATAGTCGTTATAAGCTGCAATCGCAAGCAAAATCCGAATGGACTTGAGCATAGCTACTGGTGAAAAGGTTTCATCATAATCAACTCCTTGTCTTTGTTTGAAACCTTTTGCAACCAGTCGGGCCTTATAGGTCTCCACCTTGCCGTCCGCTCCAGTCTTTCTTTTAAAGACCCATTTACACCCAATAGGCTTAATGCCTTCAGGTGGTGAAACCAAAGTCCATACTTTGTTTTCATACATGGAGTCCATTTCGGATTTCATGGCTTCAAGCCATTTCCCTGAGTCTTTATTACTCATGGCCTATTCGTAATTTAATTGATCATCATCATTCATGATGTGTACCTCATCGTCATCCTCTATAACGAATCCATACCTCTCAGGTATCTTCGGTACTCTCCCAGATTTACGAACAGGGTGTGGTATAGTAGGTTCTTCTACTTGGTCAGGTACCTGACTTTGATCCGTGGTAATTTGTGGTTCTTGAACTTCTTCAAGATATATCTTACTCCCACTGACCCCTTCATGGATAAACTCCTTTTCCAAGAAGGCAGCATGTTTCGCAACAAACACCTTTTGATCAGTTAGATGATAGAAATAATACCCTACAGTTTCTTTAGGGTATACCACAAATCTACACTTTTCGGATTTAGTCTGTAGCTTATCATGTTCAAACTTTTTGACATAAGCTGGACAACCCCAAGTCTTAACATGCTTAAGATTTGGTTTCCTCCCCTTCCACATCTCATATGGAGTCTTTGGGGTGGATTTGGTAGGTACCTTGTTAAGTAGGTATGCAGCCGTTTCTAGGGCATATCCCCAGAAGGAAATTGGAAGGACGATAGAACTCATCATGGATCGAACCATGTCCAACAGTGTTCGATTTCTCCTTTCAGATACTCCATTTAACTGTGGTGTACCTGGAGGAGTCCATTGTGAGATTATACCATTTTCTTTGAGACAATAGTGAAACTCACCGCTTAAGTATTCTCCACCTCGATCTGATCGAAGTATCTTTATACTCTTGCCCGTTTGTTTCTCTACTTCACTTCTGAACTCTTTGAACTTTTCAGATGATTCTGACTTATATTTCATTAAATACACATATCCAAATCTTGAGTGATCATCAGTGAAAGTAATAAAATAAGAATACCCACCCCGTGCACTTGTTGTTATAGGCCCACAAACGTCTGTGTGAATCAATGCCAACAACTCTGTAACTCTTTCTCCTCTTCCACTAAAAGGAGATTTAGTCATTTTACCCATGAGACAAGATTCACAAGTTGGATATGATTCATAATCGGATAGCTCGAGGAGCCCATCTTTATGCAACTTGGATAATCTTGTTTCATTGATATGACCGAGTCTACAGTGCCACATGTAGGTATAATTAATATCATCTCTTTTCCTTTTCTTAGTTTGTTCAATTAGAAATATATTTTCTTGTAAGTCAAGTGTATAAAGTCCATTTCGCAAATTTCCAATACCATATAAAACATCGTCTTTATAAATAGAACAACTATTGTTCTTTATAACAACGTTAAATCCTTCCATATCCAATACAGAAATTGAAATAATGTTTTTAATAATATTCGGAACATAATAACAATTATTAAGATAAATGGACTTGCCCGAAGGCATTGCTAAATAATAAGTTCCTACAGCTAATGCAGCAACCTTTGCTCCATTCCCTACTCGTAGGATCACCTCATCATTGTTCAGCTTTCTACTTCTGACCAGTCCCTTCACATTATTACATATGTGAGAACCACAGCCGGTATCCAATACCCAAGTAGAATTTTGACTTTCTGAAAAATTAATTTCAATCATGAACAAACCTTGATTGGAAGTCGAAGCTTCTCCAAGCTTCTTGTCTGCCAGAAACTTCTTGCAGTTTTTCTTCCAATGACCCGGCTCGTTGCAATGAAAGCACATTCCTTTAGCTGGTTCAGGTTTCTTTTGTTCCTTTTCTTTCCCCTTTCCCTTAGCCTTCTTGGATTTCTTCTTTTCAGAAGATACCTTAGGTCTCTTCCTTTTATTGGAAGAATCCACCATCAAGATATGGTTCTTCTTGGATGGGAAGTGACCTTCTGCAGTTTTCAGCATGTTAAGCAGCTCAGGCAAGCTGACATCTAGCTTATTCATGTGAAAATTAACCACAAACTGCGAGAAAGTCTCAGGGAGTGACTGCAAGACCAAGTCTTGACTCAACTCCCCATCCATGACGAACCCAAGCTGTCCAAGGCGTTCAATCAAATTGATCACTTTCAGGACATGAGTCTCGACGGCAGTACCCTCGGTCATCCGAGATCGGAAGAGCTCCTTAGATATCTCATATCTAGCAGTCCTACTTTGTTCACCATACAACTCCTTGAGGTGAATCAACATAGTAGAAGCATCCATGTTTTCATGCTGACGCTGAAGCTCGTTATTCATGGATGCGAGCATGATGCATTGAGCTACAGATGCATCATCTTGCCACTTTACAATGGTGGCAATCTCTTCCTCAGAGGTTGTTTCTGGAACAGTTCCAGGGATATGTGAGTTTAGGACATAAGAAATCTTTTCAGCAGTGAGAACTATTCTCAGATTTCTTAGCCAGTCCTCATAATTCGGCCCGGTAAGCTTGTTTGCATCAAGTATGCTTCGTAGTGAGATTAGTGATTTAGACATTTTTAAAATTCTGCATGTGAAAAATAACATTTTAGCAAACATTCATTTTATTAATTTTGCATACCAAAATAAATTTAGGTCTTTATTTTAAATTGGTATCTCCCACTATTTTCATCAAACTATATTACCCTCACTTATATAGTTCGGCAACATCTAATTAAAGATTTGCTAGTGAGAATAAGGATCCCATTTCAAATGTATATAACCTTGTGGATAGCACAACAAGCGATATACAAATAAATAGGTAGACAACTCTTGTCAATTACAACACTATATAACTCCTTTTATTTTGCCTCTTAAATCATAATGGTCAAGTGTGTGCACATCCGAACTAAAATGATTTAAGTTAAGTCCAGCCTAGCACTTCCATAAATTCAAAAAAGAAAAATGTTCGTCCTTGTGGATAGCACAACAAGACTAGATCGTTCAATTTTCTTGATAAGCATCAAATGTGATTAATTAACATCTTAAATACGCAATACTCGCCTTGTGGATAGCACAACAAGCTCATATTAAATATTTAATACTCTATTAATTTATCATGCTAGAAGGCGACGTTCGATATTCCAAATATCATTTGAACGCTTCGGACTTAATATTATTTCTTTGAGGGGTTTGTTATTATTTGTCTCATCTTGTTTAGCGCGCATGCACATATATATATAAAATACGCGTCATTTTATTAAACATGCGAAGCATGTTTGCATAAAATATAATATATATAATATTTAGCATGCAATATAGAATATTATATTCTACCCGGATTGATTATGGACTTTTATTCTAGTTTGGTTCACTAGAGCCACCAAGTGAACCAAAAGGTCAAACCTAGGAGTGCAAGAATTTAAATTTAAATATAACTATTACATTTAAACTCGGGCTCCATACAAACGGGTCTTCACGCGCTCCTTGCTCCTTGGTCTCCAATTTCTTCAAGATAATTCTAACTATTCTTATTACATTAAACTATTTAATTTAAATAGAAACCTTGATCAACAGTCAAGGGGAAGTACATAGGAAGGAGATAGAATTTTATATCAGGAAAAAAAAATTAGAGAAGAGGAGGTACGCAGACCCCATTTAATAAAACCCATTCATTCAAGCATTCAACTAAAATAAAATCCAATCACATTGGTCAAATAGTCCATAATCAATTTCCATTTATTTTCATACATATCACCATATATATCAATAAATAAATATTCATCTCATGAATTAAAACATTCCATATATATATGAGTATCATTTAATGGGCAATTTTAAATTGCATGAAATCCAATTTCAAGATTAAAATAAACTCTTTATTTTAATTATAAAATTATTTAGAATATAATATATAAATATATCATATTTATTTTTTAAAAAGAAGTCACCTTCTTTTATTAAAAGAGTCCTGCAGGTTTATTAAAAAAGTCCTTTCCTGATGGGTCACCTTCTTTTTGGAGTAAGAAAGAGACAACACCTTTTCTTTGCAGAATTCAAGATTAGCACCAAAAAAAAGATTGTAATTCGTCCCAAAAAAAGTCTTTTTTTTTTTCTTAAAAAATATAATTTTATACAATAAAATTATGCCCAATAAATTATTTTAAATACATACCCATATGTATATGAAATCAAAAATAAATTTATAATTGCATAAAGATTTGGCTTTGATACCACTGTTGGGTTTGTACGAAATCGTGATGCAATCAAATTGCAAAAATTAGCGGAAGCATGATATATCAGAGTTTAAAAAATTTCTACAAAACCATTACCCGGATCATCCTTTATGCAAATTATTAATTTAAAACGATAAATAAGAAGTTATGGAATCATACCCTTGTAGAACGAAGCTTCCACAGGTACTAGTTCAACTCCTTGTTCTTCGTGATCTCCTTGAATTTTCGGGTTAGATTCTTTCCTTTGATCAACGTTAGCCACCCAAGTGTTTGGCCTCTAGAGGTGATCCACCAAGGAAGATGAATTATCAAGAAGGAGGGTGTTTGGCTTAGTTTTCTATTCTCTATAGAAAAGGAGTACTCTCCAACAATTGGAATTGCATCAATCTAATATCTATTATAAGACTTCTCTTATATAGACATTGGTCAACCCTTCTAATCCTATTAGACATGGGATTTCTTTTAATTAATTAAACTCCTTTAATTAATTTAGGCTTCCCACCACATGGGAATAATTAATTAAATTCATTTAATTAATTTATCTCCTAATCTTATTAGGAATAAATGAGAGTACTAAATATTAAATTAATTACTAAACTCCTTTAGAAATTAAAATAATAATAATTGTAATAATATTAATAAGACTCCTCTTATTAATTATATTTAATATTTCCAAAATATTAAATAATAAACATTAAGCTATTTAATTTATTCTATCACCATAGATTAAATTAATTATACTTAATGCATTATTACGATTATGCCATTACCTTCTTAAATAATTATTCTTCCTTTTATGGTGTGACCCTTTAGGTTCTCCATATTAAACCGGTTGTGAATAAATCAATTAAAACAATTTTAATCTTATTTAAATAAATAAATTAAACTAATAATTTATTTAAATAAATAATATTTATTCTACAATAAGGATAAGCCTCCCTAGCGATCAACGACTTTCCAGATAATATAGATTTCAACATTAATCATAAAAGAACCTGCGAGTTAATAGTTACCATACAATTCAATCCTTCCACCATACAATGTCCCAATTAAATATAAGACATGGATTTACTGTCAAGTCTTATTTTATTTAATTATATGTATTTCGATTAGAAAATGCACAACTCCAAATAATGCAAATTAAAAACTCCTTTCTAATTTCATTTCACCTTGGCCAAGGATTCCTGGGTTGTCATTTAACGAATCACATAGGACATATCTCCTCTTTTACTAGAGGTGGTAGATTCTTTATTGATCATTCATTATCTCCATATGTAACTCATTATACCCAAGCATACCCTATATATGCCTTAAAAGGTCTTAAGGAATAAGTCAAAGTATAATTTGTTACATACAAGATACTATGATGATCTCAAGTCCAAGGATCACTTGTACTACTATCACATTAGGAATTCCTATTGACATGCGAGTAAAACTCCATTAGGTATTCCATAGCGAATCACGTTCAGTGAACTTATTCTCCAATAAGCACCTACATACTTGCTTTAGTGTCTCCACACAAATGATCATGAGATCAATCATCCTCATCCAATGAGCAAGCAACATATGTACCAATCTATCCGGATTTACTAATCCCCTTTTTAGTAATCCCACTGATTGGGAACTATTTAAGTTTTAAAACTTTCTAAGAATTTAGATCTCATTAGCATGATCATCATCATGATTCTAAAAGCATTGCTTAAAACTATGGGTTATTTACATATTATAAAAACAGCAACATGTAGATAATTAAATGCCTTTAATAAATGAATATTTCATTAATAAATAAATAAGATTGTTTACAAAGTACGTGCTTTATCATCATACATGATTGGCTTGTATGCACACTACTATCAGATGTTGGATTCTTTCGATTGCTGTCTAAAAAGTGAAATCCATATCGTCTATTTTGGCCTTCTTAGATCGAACGTCTCTTTCTAAAATATCAACGCGTCGTGCGACTTTTACCCATGAATCTTCAATTCTCACTCGTTCCGTTGCTTCTTCTTTCAGCTGATCGTTGACATTTGTATTTTCAGATTCTAGCTCTAATATCATATGCTCTGCCAGAGAGAGCTTCTGTTCAAGCCTTGCATAACGAGTAGCAAAATCTTGAATTTCTATATCCCTTTCTTGAATTGTTGCATCCCTTTGTTCCACGGCTGTCTATCGTTCTTCACCCTGCTCTTCTAACTTAAGAATACGATTTTGCAGTTCTACATTTCGATCATAAAATTCTCCTAATAAATCCTCCTCCTCAGGTTCCTCTTCTTCCTCACTCTCAGCTGCTACCTCTGCGACTAGCTCGGGTGCAACTATTAATTCTTCACTTACCACATGGATATTTCTAATTTCTTCTTCCCCCGACATCACATTATCCTGGTCGGTGATTAGCGGTGCCTCCACGGTCTCATTCACTCCATTGTTAACATTCTTAGCTGCCATTCTCAAATACTGTCATAAAACAAGAGTTAATTAAACAAATTAACATATCACATATTAACCCTATGCTCCGACTGACCAATTAAATACCACATAAGCTTAGGTAGAACATACTAGTGAAGGATTTCCTCGTCTCTCCCCTCCTAGTTCTATTCCCCGATCTCCGCCACAGACCATATCCCTAAGCTCTGATACCAACTGTGACGCCCCCATAATAGGTCCAATCAACCCAACCCATTCTGAGTTGCTAAATACATGGTACAGAATTCAAATACAAACTTTATATCACACGGTCATGCAAAATACGACCATACAACTGTGAGTGTCAATACAAATATGTAGAAAATATTAATATTCAAACTAAGTCCTCATTACAATTATTCTCACACTATTTATTAGAAATAATGAGGACTACTACTACTCTAACTCGGACCATCACTCTGTCCCCCGACTAGTTCCTGCGACATTCTCATTTCCTAAAGAGGACAATAGATGAAAAGGGTGAGCTCAACTAGCCCAGTAAAGAATATTATGACTAAGATAATGAAAAATAAATTATTGTTAGTCTTCAACAATTCAGATAAAATATTATTGACAACAAGTTATAGATCAATATTCGCAGCGGAAATAACAATTCATTAAAAGAGTTAAGTAGAGAATGAAGTCTACTATCCTCTATGATTTAAAAGTCCATCATCAATATTTTATCCCTGTAACATCAATCAATATACATCTCGAATCAAATATTCATCTTTGCACTACAGGCCAAAGATATTCATTTGTATCACCAGTGGTCATGTTCATCTCAATACCTGTCATCTTTGCACTACGGCCAAAGATATTCATCAGGTAATCATTCATCTTTGCTCTACAGGCCAAAGATATTCAGTTATTTCACCTTTTAGGGCTGAGGATGATAAAAAATAATATAAATAACGAATCTAGTGAGATAAAAGACAAAGATTAAAGATTCGTATTTTAGTTTATCCAAATTTTAAAAATACTCCATGTTAATACTTTGTGGAGAAAAATTCAAGAATAGAGCTCAAAACTTGGATACAATCAAAGATAGAAACCTTAACAAGCAACTTGGACATATAGAAGAAAATTTAATTTTTTTTTGTGAATAGTGCCGTATACGTGAATAATAACCCCAACGAAAAAAGTAAGAATTTCCTAATAAAATTCATGCCAATATTTTGGTATAATGATATTAAAAAGAATAACATCATTTACGAAAGAAAATAACATCCCTTACCTCAAAAGAATAGTACCTCTGACTGGAATATTAGATATAACACCGAAAAAAACATGCACTGAATACTAACACTCAAAGTATCTAAATACTCACAAAAATACGCTCGATATTATAGAGAGAGAAAACTTCTGATTCTGGTGTGATTTTCAATTCTAACCTAAGCACCCTATTTATAGAAAAAACTTAGGATGCCAAAGAAGACTAACTGCTACCGGCGGCTGCACACCTGGTTTGAAGCTTTCTGGCTGCTTTCAAAGTTTCAAAAATCAGAATTTTTCAACAAAAAAACAAAAGTGGGGCCCACCCATGTTTTTAATAAAAAATATTTATTTTCCGAAACTTCAATAATTCATAATAAATAGCCCCTTTGTCAGAAAAATACAAATTCGATGTCCTTCTATAAAAAATTTAATTCTCTACAACTTTGTAGAAGGAAGTTTTTCCAAATTCCAAACATAAATTATCCGAAATCCATAAACGGATGATTTTTTACACCAAAATACTGAGAAAAATACATCAGCACTAATTCCTTCTCTTATATTCACAAAATAAATATTTTCTTATCATATAAATTAATAATTAATTATTCACAAATAATATTACAGAACTCCAATATTGACAACCAGGTCGTTCCCAGGAAAGAGGGGGCCTTCCGATAAGGATTTCTCATTACTGGCGCGCAATTAAATAACCCCTCCTAGACAAAACTTCCTTAGACATTGTCAATAATGCTATCTAATAATATTATTCAAATAATATGAATTATTGAGTTGATAATGTGAAATACTGTGCAGTGACAATTATTGAATCAATCATACAAAATATCAACTGTAGCAATTATTGAATCAATCATATAAAATATCAACTGTAGCAATTATTGAATCAATCATATAAAATAGCAACGTAGCAATTATTGATATAAAATATCAACATAGCAATTATTGAACCAATAAAATATCATGCAATTATTGAATCAATAATATAAAATATTGAACAGTGATTACTGTAACAATAATTGAGTAATGACTTCTTACGTAAGAATCAATAATTCAAAATACTGTGCAATACCGTGTGCTACTGTGCAACACCGCGTATTACTGTATTTTAACCACCGGGTATTTCAACATTACTAACGGTAACAACTACGCCGTTATTTTATAAAAAGGTTATTTCTGTCGCTTTCTATATCCGACAGTTATTCCGTTGTGGGGCCCACAAATAGCTGCGCCGTTGTACGAATATTCTCCGACAACAAGAATATTCCACGACCAAACGAATATTCCCCAAAATAAGAGTATTTTATAACCACTTGCTCATTTTAAAATATTTGCACATTTCACCCATAATTTTTCACATTTATCAAATCAACACATTACTATTTCAAAATAATATAAAGAAAATTAAATCTTTATTCATAAAAGTTGGGGTCTTACAATACAAGGCCATAAGCTTCGCTCAAATAATAAATTACTCACACTCAAACTATATAGACTTCATAGAAACGTTACTAAGCGTGTAGAGCACGATTATAACCAACAAAACAACATAAACAATCAATTTTAAACCCTTAAATTTAATATTTTTGTAAAAACTTCATTTTTAGACATCCTTTACAAAATCAGTTGTCATAAACTCGCTTTTCAACTAAATCAGTCCATACGAATTTAGTTCTTTTCGCTTATTGACACATTAACACAAACTATGATCAATTTATCGATTAACATATAATTTAAGCGTAAGTTTTCATACATATAAGCCATATTCATATATTTTTCTCTGTAACTCAAAACTTCCCTTTTAATTATAATTTTATGGATTAATTCACCCAAAATTGTTTATAAGCATCATATAGTAGATTATACATGCATATTAACAATTATAAACAACTTCTCAACAATTTAATCATGACAACTCATTTAAAGAGAACCTAAAAACCAATTTTCATGAAGAAACTTTAAGAACATAAACTAAAGATTAAAAGTAAGAATTTACCCTTGATTTCTTATTTAGATTACACAAAGATGGTAGAACACTCCTCTTGATTCCCCAATTCTTCTTCTTCAATCTCAATTTCTCTCAAAACTCTCTCTTTTCCTCTGTGTTTTGTTTTCCAGACTTAACAAATGAATGATATAACTATACGTATATAATATAATTGGCATGTACATGTTGGGTTTGTACGTAACGTAATCATGCAATCAAATCACATAAATAGGGCGGAATCGTAAAAAACTAGGTTTTCAAAAATTTATACAAACCCATTACCATGATCATTCTTATGCATCAATTATCAGTGAATGAAGAAGGAGAAAAACAGAATTATACCTTTGAAGATACAAGCTTCCTCAGGTACAAGTTCTACTCCTTTGATTCCTCTGTAGTGGCTACTTCCCTTGATCAATGTCAGCCACCCAAATGTTTGGCCTCTAACGGTGATCCACCAAGGAAGATGAAGAACTCAGTAAGATGGGCTATTGGCTTAACCCTTATTTCTATCTCTATAGAATATGTGTACTCCCAACTCTTGAAAAATTCACGTACCTTATTTCTGATATAAGACTCTCTTATATAGATATTAGGTTAACCATCCTAATCCAATTAGAATAGGGTTTTATTTAATTAATTAATTAAATACTTTTAATTAATTTATATCCTAATCTTTATTAGGATTGAGAGAGAGTATTGATATTATATTAATTCCTAAACTCCTTTAGAATTAAAATAATAATAATAATAATAATAAGACTCCTCTTATTAATTTATATTTAATATTTCTAAAATATTAAATAATAAACATTAAGCTATTTAATTTATTCTATCATCATAGATTAAATTAATTATACTTAATGCATTATTACTATCATGCCATTTTCTTCTTAAATAATTCTTCTTCCTTTTATGGTGTGACCCTTTAGGTTCTCCATATTAAACCGGTTGTGAATAAATCAATTAGAACAATTCTAATCTTATTTAAATAAACAAATTAAACTAATAATCTATTTAAATAAATAACATTTATTCTACAATAGGGATAAGCCTCCCTAGCGATCAACGACTTTCCAGATAATATAGATTTCAACATTAATCATAAAAGAACCTGTGAGTTAATAGTTACCGTACAATTCAATCCTTCCACCATACAATATCCCAATTAAATATAAGACATGGATTTACTGTCAAGTCTTAATTTATTTAATTATATGTATTTCGATTAGAAAATGCACAACTCCAAATAATGCAAATTAGAAAACTCTTTCTAATTTCATTCTACCTTGACCAAGGATTCCTGGGTTGTCATTTAACGAATCACATAGGACATATCTCCTCTTTTACTAGAGGTGGTAGATTCTTTATTGATCATTTATTATCTCCATATGTAACTCATTACACCCAAGCATACCCTATATATGCCTTAAAAGGCCTTAAGGAATTAGTCAAAGTATAATTTGTTACATACAAGGTACTATGATGATCTCAAGTCCAAGGATCACATGTACTACTATCACATTAGGAATTCCTATTGACAGGCGAGTAAAACTCCATTAGGTATTCCATAGCGAGTCACGTTCAGTGAACTTATTCTCCAATAAGCACCTACATACTTGCTTTAGTGTCTCCACACAAATGACCATGAGATCAGTCATCCTCATCCAATGAGCAAGCAACATATGTACCAATCTATCCGGATTTACTAATCCCCTTTTTTGTAATCCCACGATTGGGAACTATTTTAGTTTTAAAGCTTTCTAAGAATTTAGATCTCATTAGCATGATCAACATCATGATTCTAAAAGCATTGCTTAAAACTATGGGTTATTTACATATTATAAAAACAGCACCATGTAGATAATTAAATGCCTTCAATAAATAAATATTTTATTAATAAATAAATAAGATTTTTTACAAAGTATATGCTTTATCATCATACATGATTGGCTTGTATGCACACTACTATCAATCTCCCACTTGCACTAAAGCCAATCGCCATGGTATCTCATACCCATCTTCTCTAAGTGACGATCAAACTGCTGTTGTGTTAAAGCTTTAGTAAATGGATCTGCAATGTTGTCTTGAGAGTCTACACACTCCAAGGTGACATCTCCTCTTTCAATGATCTCCCTGATCAAGTGAAATCGCCGCAACACGTGTTTAGATTTCTGATGAGACCTGGGTTCCTTAGCCTGTGCAACTGCTCTGGTGTTGTCACAGTATACGGGAACTGCTTCTCCAATGCTAGGAACCACACCAAGTTCAGTTATGAAATTCTTCATCCAAACAGCTTCCTTTGCAGCTTCACTTGCAGCTATATACTCTGCCTCTGTCACTGAATCAGCAACCGTTTGCTGCTTGGAACTCTTCCAACTCACTGCACCTCCGTTCAAGGTAAACACATACCCTGAAACAGATTTACTGTCATCTTGGTCTGTTTGAAAACTTGAGTCCGTGAATCCCTCGAGTTTTAATTCAGACCCACTGTAGACAAGAAAAATATATTTAGTCCTTCTCAAGTACTTTAGGATATTTTTCACTGCCTTCCAGTGCTCTTCTCCTGGATTCGACTGGTATCTGCTTGTTACACTAAGTGCGTGAGCAACATTCGGTCTAGTACATATCATACCGTACATGATAGATCCTATTGCAGAAGCATAAGAGATCTTACTCATACGGTCTCTCTCCTCAGGTGTCTTTGGGGCCTGTTTCTTGGAGAGATTTATTCCATGGCTCATCGGCATGAGACCTCTTTTGGAATCTTCCATGCTAAACCTCTTTAGCATCGTATCAATGTACGTTCCTTGGGATAAGTCGGGTATCCTTTTAGATCTATCTCTATAGATCTTTATCCCCAAAATATAGGATGCTTCACCCAGGTCCTTCATGGAGAAGTTTTTAGATAACCAGATTTTAATGGATTGTAACATAGGAATGTCATTCCCTATCAGTAATATATCATCAACATATAATACAAGGAATGATACTGCGCTCCCACTAACCTTCTTGTATACACATGGTTCATCCTCATTTTTGATAAAATCAAACTCTTTGATTGTCTCATCAAAACGAATGTTCCATTCTACGAGAAGCTTGCTTCAACCCATAAATGGATCGTTGTAGCTTACAGACTTGATTTGTTCCAACTTTTGAAATAAATCCCTCTGGCTGTGTCATATACACATCCTCCTCAAGTTTCCCATTGAGGAAGGCCGTTTTCACGTCCATCTGCCAGATCTCATAGTCGTTGTAAGCTGCAATCGCAAGCAAAATCCGAATGGACTTGAGCATGGCTACTAGTGAGAAGGTTTCATCATAGTCAACTCCTTGTCTTTGTTTGAAACCTTTTGCAACCAGTCGGGCCTTATAGGTCTCTACCTTTCCGTCTGCTCCAGTCTTTTTCTTAAAAACCCATTTACACCCAATAGGTTTAATACCTTCAGGTAGTGAAACCAAAGACCATACTTTGTTTTCATACATGGAGTCCATTTCGGATTTCATGGCTTCAAGCAATTTTCCTGAGTCTTTATTACTCATAGCCTGTTCGTAATTCAATGGATCATCATCATTCATGATGTGTACCTCATCGTTATCCTCTATAACGAATCCATACCTCTCAGGTATCTTCGGTACTCTTCCAGATTTACGAACAGGGTGTGGTATAGTAGGTTCTTCTACTTGGTTAGGTACCTGACTTTGGTCCGTGGTAACTTGTGGTTCTTGAACTTCTTCAAGATATATCTTGCTCCCACTGACCTCTTCATGGATAAACTCTTTCTCCAAGAAGGTAGCATGTTTCGCAACAAACACCTTTTGATCAGTTGGATGATAGAAATAATACCCTATGGTTTCTTTAGGGTATCCCACAAATCTACACTTATCGGATTTAGTCTGTAGCTTATCATTTTCAAACTTTTTGACATAAGCTGGACAACCCCAAGTCTTAACATGCTTAAGATTTGGTTTCCTCCTTTTCCACATCTCATATGGAGTCTTTGGGGCAGATTTGGTAGGTACCTTGTTAAGTAGGTATGCAGCCGTTTCTAGGGCATATCCCCAGAAGAAAATTGGAAGGTCGGTAAAACTCACCATAGATCGAACCATGTCCAACAGTGTTCGATTTCTCCTTTCAGATACTCCATTTAACTGTGGTGTACCTGGAGGAGTCCATTGTGAGATTATACCATTTTCTCTGAGACAATTGAGAAACTCACTGCTTAAGTATTCTCCACCTCGATCTGATCGAAGTATCTTAATACTCTTGCCCGTTTGTTTCTCTACTTCACTTCTGAACTCTTTGAACTTTTCAAATGATTCTGATTTGTATTTCATTAAATACACATATCCAAATCTTGAGTGATCATCAGTGAAAGTAATAAAATAAGAATACCCACCCCGTGCACTTGTTGTCATAGATCCACAAACGTCTGTGTGAATCAATGCCAACAACTCTGTAACTCTCTCTCCTTTTCCACTAAAAGGATATTTAGTCATTTTACCCATGAGACAAGATTCACAAGTTGGATATGATTCATAATCAGATAGCTCGAGGAGCCCATCTTTATGCAACTTGGATAATCTTGTTTCATTGATATGACCGAGTCTAAAATGCCACATATAGGTATAATTAATATCATCTCTTTTCCTTTTCTTAATTTGTTCAATTTGAAATATATTTTCTTGTAAGTCAAGTGTATAAAGTCCATTTCACAAATTTCCAATACCATATAAAACATCGTCTTTATAAATAGAACAACCACTGTTCTTTATAATAACGTCAAAACCTTCCATATCCAATACAGAAATTGAAATAATGTTTTTAATAATATTCGGAACATAATAACAATTATTAAGATAAATGGATTTGCCCGAAGGCATTGCTAAACAATAAGTTCCTACAGCTAATGCAACAACTTTTGCTCCATTTCCCACTCGTAGGATCACCTCATCTTTGTTCAGCTTTCTACTTCTGACCAGTCCCTGCACAGTATTACATATATGAGAACCACAGCCGGTATCCAATACCCAAGTAGAATTATGACTTTCAGAAAAATTAATTTCAATCATAAACAAACCTTGATTGGAAGTCGAAGCTTCTCCAAGCTTCTTCTCTGCTAGAAACTTCTTGCAGTTCCTCTTCTAATGTCCCGGCTCATTGCAATGAAAGCACATTCCTTTAGCTGGTTCAGGTTACTTTTGCTCCTTTTCTTTCCCTTTTCCCTTAGCCTTCTTAGATTTCTTCTTTTCAGAAGACACCTTGGGCCTCTTCTTTTTATTGGAAGAATCCACCATCAAGACATGGTTCTTCTTGGATGAGAAGTGACCTTCTGCAGTTTTCAGCATGTTAAGCAGCTCAGGTAAGCTGACATCTAGCTTATTCATGTAAAAATTAACCACAAACTGCGAGAAGGTCTCAGGGAGTGACTGCAAGACCAAGTCTTGACTCAACTCCCCATCCATGACGAACCCAAGCTGTCCAAGGCGTTCAATCAAATTGATTACCTTCAGAACATGAGTCTCGACGGTAGTGCCCTCGGTCATCCGAGATCGGAAGAGCTCCTTAGATATCTCATATCTAGCAGTCCTACTCTGTTCACCATACAACTCCTTGAGGTGAAGCAGCATAGCAGGAGCATCCATTTTTTCGTGCTGACGCTGAAGCTCGTTATTCATGGATGCGAGCATGATGCATTGAGCCACAGATGCATCATCTTGCCACTTATTGAAAGTGGCAATCTCTTCCTTAGAGGCTGTTTCTGAAACAGATTCAGGGATAGTGGAATTTAGGACATAAGAAATCTTTTCAGCAGTGAGAAAAATTCTCAGATTTCTTAGCCAGTCCTCATAATTCGGGCCGGTAAGCTTATTTGCATCAAGTATGCTTCGTAGTGAGATTAGTGATTTTGACATTTTTAGAATTCTGCATGTGGAAAGGCAACATTTTAGCAAACATTCATTTTATTAACTTTGCATACCAAAATAAATTTAGGTCTTTATTTTAAATTGGTATCTCCCACTATTTTCATCAAACTATATTACCCTCACTCATATAGTTCGGCAACATCTAATTAAAGATTTGCTAGTGAGATTAAGGATCCCATTTCAAATGTATATAACCTTGTGGATAGCACAACAAGCGATATACAAATAAATAGGTAGACAACTCTTGTCAATTACATCACCATGTAACTCCTTTTATTTTGCCTCTTAAATTATAATGGTCATGTGTGTGCACATCCGAACTAAAATGATTTAAGTTAAGTCCAGCCTAGCACTTTCATAAATTCAAAAATGAAAATTTTCGTCCTTGTGGATAGCACAACAACACTAGATCGTTCAATTTTCTTGATAAGCATCAAATGTGATTAATTAACATCTTAAATATTCAATACTCGCCTTGTGGATAGCACAACAAACTCATATTAAATATTTAATACTCTATTAACTAATCATGCTAGAAGGCGACGTTCGATATTCCAAATATCATTTGAACGCTTCAGACTTAATAATATTTCTTTGAGGGGTTTGTTATTATTTGTCTCATCTTGTTTAGCGCGCATGCACATATATATATAAAATACGCGTCATTTTATTAAACATGCGAAGCATGTTTGTATAAAATATAATATATATATATATATATATAATATTTAGCATGCAATATAGAATACTATATTCTACCCGGATTGATTATGGACTTTTATTCTAGTTTGGTTCACTAGAGCCACCAAGTGAACCAAAAGGTCAAACCTAGGAGTGCAAGAATTTAAATTTAAATATAACTATTACATTTAAACCCTGGCTCCATACAAATGAGTCTTCACGCGTTCCTTGCTCCTTGGTCTCCAATTTCTTCAAAATAATTCTAACTATCTCTATTACATTAACTATTTAAAATTAAATAGAAACCTTGATCAGCAGTCAAGGGGAAGTACATAGAAAGGAGATAGAATTTACATCGAGAATAAAACTAGAGAAAACGAGGTACGCAGACCCCATTTTATAAAACCCATTCATTCAAGCATTCAACTAAAATAAAATCCAATCACATTGGTCATAGTCCATAATCAATCCCTTTTATTACCATACATATCATCATACGTATCAATAAAACTTATTCATCTCATGAAAATAAATTCATTCTATATATGTATTAATATCAGTTAATGGGCAAAAGTTTGCTAAACTTTCTTTTTGGAAAAATAAACTCTTTTATTTCATTCAAAAATAATTCCAAATTAAACTCTTTAATTTTAGCAATTCTGAAATCTCATTTCATATAAAATAAACATCTTTATTTTAAACCTTTATTAATTAAATAAACCATTCATTTAGTTAAATAAAACAAAAAAAAAATTCAGTTCCTGTCCAGTGGCACAGCTGCGCCAAGAATGTAAAGGGAACCGGCGCAGCAGCACAGCATGAAAACCAGGAACAGCACCCGGCGCAGCTGCACAGCAATATTGCCTTGTACCGGCGCAGCGGCGCAGCTTCGCAGAAGCTGAAAAATTTTTGTTGCCCAGAACTCGATCCAATCGCATATCATACATGTATGGAATCACATAGACTGATAATTAGCACAAGATTGGCTCTGATACCACTGTTGGGTTTGTACGTAACGCAATCATGCAATCAAATCACATAAATAGGGCGGAAGAGTAAAAAACTAGGTTTTCAAAAATTTATACAAACCCATTACCATGATCATTCTTATGCATCAATTATCAGTGAATGAAGAAAGAGAAAAACAGAATTATACCTTTGAAGATACAAGCTTCCTCAGGTACAAGTTCTACTCCTTTGATTCCTCTGTAGTGGCTCCTTCCCTTGATCAATGTCAGCCACCCAAATGTTTGGCCTCTAACGGTGATCCACCAAGGAAGATGAAGAACTCAGTAAGATGGGTTATTGGCTTAACCCTTGTTTCTATCTCTTGAAAAATTCACGTACCTTATTTCTGATATAAGACTCTCTTATATAGATATTAGGTTAACCCTCTTAATCCAATTAGAATAGGGTTTTATTTAATTAATTAATTAATTACTGTTAATTAATTTATATCCTAATCTTTATTAGGATTGAGAGAGAGTACTGATATTATATTAATTCCTAAACTCCTTTAGAATTAAAATAATAATAATAATAATAATATTAATAAGACTCATCTTATTAATTTATATTTAATATTTCTAAAATATTAAATAATAAACATTAAGCTATTTAATTTATTCTATCATCATAGATTAAATTAATTATACTTAATGCATTATTACTATCATGCCATTTTCTTCTTAAATAATACTTCTTCCTTTTCTGGTGTGACCATTTAGGTTCTCCATATTAAACCGGTTGTGAATAAATCAATTAGAACAATTCTAATCTTATTTAAATAAACAAATTAAACTAATAATCTATTTAAATAAATAACATTTATTCTACAATAGGGATAAGCCTCCCTAGCGATCAACAACTTTCCAGATAATATAGATTTCAACATTAATCATAAAAGAACCTGTGAGTTAATAGTTACCGTACAATTTAATCCTTCCACCATACAATGTCCCAATTAAATATAAGACATAGATTTACTGTCAAGTCTTAATTTATTTAATTATATGTATTTCGATTAGAAAATGCACAACTCCAAATAATGCAAATTAGAAACCTCTTTCTAATTTCATTCTACCTTGGCCAAGGATTCCTGGGTTGTCATTTAACGAATCACATAGGACATATCTCCTCTTTTACTAGAGGTGGTAGATTCTTTATTGATCATTCATTATCTCCATATGTAACTCATTACACCCAAGCATACCCTATATATGCCTTAAAAGGCCTTAAGGAATTAGTCAAAGTATAATTTGTTACATACAAGATACTATGATGATCTCAAGTCCAAGGATCACATGTACTACTATCACATTAGGAATTCCTATTGACAGGCGAGTAAAACTCCATTAGGTATTCCATAGCGAGTCACGTTCAGTGAACTTATTCTCCAATAAGCACCTACATACTTGCTTTAGTGTCTCCACACAAATGACCATGAGATCAGTCATCCTCATCCAATGATCAAGCAACATATGTACCAATCTATCCGAATTTACTAATCCCCATTTTAGTAATCCCACAATTGGGAACTATTTTAGTTTTTAAGCTTTCTAAGAATTTAGATCTCATTATCATGATCTCATCATGATTCTAAAAGCATTGCTTAAAACTATGCGTTATTTACATATTATAAAAAACAGCACCATGTAGATAATTATATGCCTTAAATGAATATTTTATTAATAAATAAATAAGATTGTTTACAAAGTATGTGCTTTGTCATCATACATGATTGGCTTGTATGCACACTACTATCAGTACATGGGTATCAGTTAAGCGCATCATGGCCTTAACTGCTCCCATGTTCTTAAGGCCATGTTTGGCTAGTTACTTAAAGGTTCCCTTTTAGTTTATTTTAATTAACTTACTTATAATATAGTTTATTTGTCACACCTTAATTAATCAAATTATATTATTTAAATTCAATTAAATTAAAGTCAATATTACTCATTAAATCAAATTATCACATAACTAAAATTTTTATTTATTAAATATAACAAATCAATAAATCTCTAATTAATTAGAACAATATTATAATTATTTAATAACTCATTTAATTTAATTATCCCAATTAAATTAGAACTTCAAATTGTAAAAGTATTCCAAATTAATTTAATTAATGTATAACACTTACTCAAATTAATCCACAACAATTCCTTCAAATATTTATTTAACTCAATAAATAAATCAACAAAATATTTATTTAATTTAATAAATATTTAAATTAAATTATACAAATCTTGTTCGGTATAGGCAAAACCCTAGTTTTATCTCTCTCTAGAAAAGGTGTGCCCTCCCAACAATTGGAATTGCATTAGTCCTTAATCAAAATTAGACTCCTCTTATTTATAGATATAGGCAACCCTCCTAAACATTATAGTATTAGGGTTTCATATTAATTAATTAAACTCTTTTAATTAATTAGGAGCTTCCTAATCATATTAGGAGCAATTAATTAAACTTCTTTAATTAATTTACCTCCTAATCTTATTAGTAATATGGGAGAGTACTTTTTATTAATTAATTCCCAAACACCTTTAGAAATTAAAATTAATAATTGTAGACACTCGAAATTTTCTTTTCCTGTTACTAACACTGTAGGAGGGCAAAATTGTCTTTTCAAATCAACCCCAGTCTCAATACCGAGCAATCAACTCAACCCCGGTCTCAATATCGGGCCATCAAATCAACCCTGGTCTCAATACCGGGCTATCAAATCAACCCCGGTCTCAATACCGGGCCATCAACTCAACCCCGGTCTCAATACCGAGCAATCAACTCAACCCCGGTCTCAATACCGGGCAATCAACTCAACCCTGATTTTAATACCGGGCCGTCAATACAACCCCAGTCTCAATACCGAGCCATCAAATCAAACCTAGTCCAAATACCGGGCCATCAACTCAACCCCGGTATCAATATCGGGCAATCAACTCAACCCCGGTTCCAATACCGGGTCTTCAAATCAACCTCAGTCTCAATACTGGGCCATCAAATCAATCCTGGTCTTAATATCGGGCCATCAAATCAACCCCGGTCTCAATATCGGGTCATCAAATCAGCCCCGGTCTCAACCTGAGAGGTATAGGTCAGCTGCGGTCTCAACCCGGGAAGTACAGATTAACCCCGGTCTCAACCCGAGAGGTACAGGTCAGTCCCGGTCTCAACCCGAGAGGTACAAATCAGCCCCGATCTCAACCCGGGAAGTACAGGTCAGCTTCGGTCTCAACCCGGGAAGTACAAGTCAGTCCCGGTCTCAACCTGGGAAGTACAGGTCAGCCCATATCTCAACCCAGGAGGTACAGTTCAGCCCCGCTCTCAACCTGGGAAGTACAGGTCAGCTCCGGTCACAACCCGGGAGGTGCAGGTCAGCCCCGGTCTTAACCTAGGAGGTACAGGTCAGTCCCGATCTCAACCCGGGAGGTACAGGTCAGCCCCGGTCTCAACCTGGGAGGTACAGGTCAGCCCCGGTCTTAACCCGGGAGGTACAGGTCAGCCCCGATCTCAACCTGAGAGGTACAGGTCAGCCCCATTCTCAACCCGTGAGGTACATGTCAGCCCCGGTCTCAACCTGAAAAGTATAGGTCAGCCCCAGTCTCAACCCAGGAGGTACAGGTCAGCCCCGATCTCAAACTGGGAGGTACAGGTCAGCTCCGGTCTCAATCCAGGAAGTATAGGTCAGCTCCGGTCTCAACCCGGGAGGTACATGACAGCCTCAGTCTCAACCCGGGAGGTACAAATTAGCACCGGTCTCAACCCAAGAAGTACAGGTCAGCCCCGGTCTCAACCCGGGAGGTACAGGTCAGCTCCGGTCTCAATCCGAAAAGTACAGGTCAGCCTCGGTCTCAACCCGGGAGGTACAGATCAGTCCTGGTCTCAACCTGGGAAGTACAGGTAAGCCCTGGTCTCAACCAGAATAGTACAGGTGAGCCCTAGTCTCAACCCGGGAAGTACAGGTCAGCCCCGGTCTCAACCTGGGAGGTACAGGTTAGCCCCGGTCTCAACCCGGAAGGTACAGGTCAACCCCGGTCTCAACCCAAAAAGTACAGGTCAGCCCCAATCTCAACCCAGGAAGTAAAGGTCAGCCCCGGTCTCAACCCTGGAAGTACAGGTCAGCCCTTGTCTCAACCCGGGAGGTACAGGTCAGCCCCGATCTTAACCTAGGAGGTACAGGTCAGCCCCAGTCTCAACCCGGAAGGTACAGCTCAGCCCCGGTCTCAATCCGAGAAGTACAGGTCAGCTCCGGTATCAATCCGGGAGGTACAGGTCAGCCCCGGTCTCAACCCGGGAAGTACAAGTTAGCTCATTCTGAACCCGGGAGGTAAGGTCAGCCCCGATCTTAACTCGGGAAGTACAGGTCAGCCCCGGTCTCATCCTGGAAAGTACAGGTCAACCCAATCTCAACCCGAGAGGTATAGGTTAGCCCCGATCTCAACCCAGGAGGTACAGTTCAGCCCCGATTTCAACCAGGAAAGTACAGGTCAGCCCCGGTCTTAACCCTGGGAGGTACAGATCAGCCCCCGTCTCAACCTGGGAGGTACAGATCAGCCCCTATCTTCTCCCAAGAAGTACAAGTCTGCCCCGGTCTCAACTCGGGAGGTATAGGTCAGCCCCAGTCTTAACCTGAAAAGTACAGGTCAGCCCCGGTCTCAACTCAGAAGGTACAGATTAGTCCCGGTCTCAACCCAGGAAGTCAGGATACCTTCAGAAACAATCTTGAAGCATCACAACATCTCCAGAGGAAAACCTAGAGCGACCAAGTCTGCCTCAGAAGCAACAATGAGGACAAACAGACTCGAATGGGATCCTAGTCTTGGAAACAATCCCAGGAAGTTAGCCGAAGGCCATGCCAGCACTGAAGGCAACCACGGGAGAGGAAAAATGGTTATTTTACTAACTCTAAGCTGATTTAGTCAAAATCAAGCCTAATTGATGCCACCAAGGTCAGAACAAACCATAACAATGATCTCGAGTGAAAATAGCGCAAGATAGCTCAAAAGAGAAATATTGAAAAGATGTGGTACCGTGTTTTACACGGGAGTTGTGGGGTGCCTAACACCTTCCCCACACTTAACCAAGCCCCCGAACTAAAAACTTCAATTTCAAAGATCAAGTTTCGACAGTGTCCAACAATTGGGCCTCTTTTCAAACAAAACTCGGTTGAGTTGGTACAACCATTTAAAATCTACCAATTGGCGACTCTATAAAACGTTCAAATCGTCGACGTGATACATGTTGGCTTTTTCCTAAAAAACCCTTCAAAACCTTTTTCGAAAATAAAATGAGTAAGGATAGAGATAACTTAGGATGAGAGAAAGATCCGGGTTGTGACCCGACCCACGGATTTTTTTCCCGACGTCGACAGGTGGAGACTCTGTTGGGGACAGTAGAGGGCTTAGGCTGCGTTCAAATCTTTTCAAAAATTCCCCTTTTAAAACTACATATGTGTGAATGTTGCATTTTTACATTGAATGAATGAGTGAATGCTGCATCTTTACATTGAATGAATGTGAATGAATGCTTTCCTGCTTTTTCAGTGCTTCGCACCAATATCATCATATGCATAACGGTGAGATGCAATGTATGTGAATGTATGTTGTGTGATTCCTCCTCCGGGAGGCAAACTAGTCGGTGATAAGTAATGTCTCTAGGGACGGCTAAGTCTCTGGGGCTCATGAAAATGCACCACCCAGATTCGCTCCAGTTGAACGATCGGATTAATTTCCCTTCTAGTAGATTGCGATGATCTGGGGACCTTCATGCCAAAAAGCCGCGAGAGTAGCCTAAGATAGGTCAGCCTCTGATTAAGCAAATTCGATGGGAAGCTTCTTTATGCCTTCCTCTTTCAGTTCAATGTCAAGTTTTCAATTTCAATGTAAAGGAGCACAATGTAAATATCATAATAAAAATTTACATTCCCTGTTATAATACATCTTGTCATCCTGTCATCAAAACAACTGACCTCTGTTTTGCAGGATAAGATTAAAAACCCACAAAAACACATCATGACATGCATCATATCCCTACATACCTCAGGAAATTGACACGCCTACGTTATATTGTAGGTGAAAAATTGGTCCTGTTACTAGATCTAAGTCTAAGAAAGCACTAAGTCCACCCACGGACATGACTTCCAGTGCTCAGCCAGAATCTACCCCTGTCTCTAGGGAAGAGTTTGAAGGACTGAAGAATCAGATAACCGAATTGGCCAGTTTCCTGAGAGAGCAAAGTAAAGCTCTTAAAGGGAAGCAAGCCCAAGCTCACACAGAACCGGGAACACCTGGTGGTAGTGGTGGCAATTAAGAAATTGAAAAGGCAGATACTCAGATTCCTGAACCACAAAACCAGGACACAACTAACAAAACCCCTGAAATCACCACCCACAGCAAAGAACAAGAAGCTGGTGACATTCTGAAGAAAGTACAGTAGTTGGAAGAAACTCTCCGGTCTATCAAAGGGACTCGGGCATTTGGCAGCGTCAATTATTCAGACCTCTGAATTTTCCCTGGGCTTGTTATCCCGATAAATTTAGAACTCTTGATTTTGAGAAATATAATGGATTGGGAGACCCCTATACCCACCTTAAGATATTCATTAGAGAACTCGGATCCTATGCAGAGGACGAGAAGCTTCGAATGCAGTTATTTCAGAAGAGGCTGACCAGAGAGGCTAGAGCCTGGTACGCCCGTCTAGACAACTCCAAAATTCACAGTTGGGAAGAGTTGGCCCATGCCTTCCTGAGTCAATACAGCTTCCAATCTCAGCTGGCTCCGGACAGATACCAGATAACCAAAATCAAGAAACAAAGTACTGAGTCATTCAGAGAATATGCTCAATGGTGGAGGCGGGTCGCATCATAAGTCACCCTAGCTATGACTGAGTCTGAGATAGTCAAAACCTTTATCGATATTCAAGAACCTCCATATTATGAGAGGGTCCTAGCAGGCATAGGAAAACCATTCTCTGAGATGATTAAGCAAGGTTAAATGGCCGAAATGGGGCTGAAGTCTGGGAAGATAAAGGACCTGACTGCCTTGGAAGCCGTTGCTGAACATATCAAGTCCAAAAATTATGGGAGTAATCCCAGAGAACACATAAGAAGAAAGATGAAGAAGTGTCCTTAGTATTGCAAGGATAGAATCCAAGAGCTGATTCAAGCAATATGCCCATTTAAAGGAGGAATTATACCCCTTTTCAAGCTCCTGCACAGCCTTCAAACCCTCCATTTCAGAAAAATCTAAAGGCCAAGAGTCGAAGAACGTTCACCCCATTAGGGGATTCACTCAAGAATGTGCTGAAGCTGTTAACCGTACAGAAGAAGATTGTGCAACTCCTTCCACCAACCAATACTAGTGGACGGATTTTCGACACAAGCAAGAAGTGCGCCTACCATTCTGGATCTCCGGGCCAAGACACCCAAGACTGTTGGTCTCTCAAGCACAAAATTCAAGACTTGATTAACAATGGAGAGATTGTGGTAACAAAGCCCGAGCAACCGCACATACAAGATAATCCCTTACCTCAGCACAAAGAGTAAAATGTCAATATAATCAGCACCAGAAATGGAGAAGGATCCAAGTACCTCCGTTATGTTGGGGAATCAACTCCATCCAGCAACAACAACCCAGACAGTTGGGAAGTCTCGGAAAGGCAATTCCTAATAGAACAAGAGATTAAGTCTATCAAGGAGCAGATTGAACAGTTAGCAGAGCTGGTTGTATACCAACATCAAATCACTAGATAAATGATGAACTAGATCAACCAATCTGATGCAAATCGTCCCACACCGGAGATCAGTCCCATTCCCATGAGGGATCACTACCGGTCTCATGAGCATGAACCCTGGGCCGACAAGATGGCCAAAGAGGAGAATTTCCAATGCTGATAGAAAATTCGCCTTTCAAAAGAATTTCACTAACCTGAACCAGTCGATGAAGGAAATCCTCCGGATGTTAATCAACGAGGGACTGGTTGCAGATTTAGTACCTCCATTGAACCCTCGATCCAAGAAATTCAAGCCTGACCAAACTTATCAGTACCACTCCAATGCACCCGGCCATGATACTGAGGATTGCGGGGCACTTCGTAACCTAATTCAGAACATGATTGAAAGCGGTGAATTGATAAGAGGGAATCGGGATTATGGCATCCCAGATGAAGACACTCTCTTTATTCCCACGGTATGGAATCAGGAAACAGTTGCTGTCATTTCTTATGATAAGGAGCCAGTCCTCACACCCTTAGTACTCCCAGGGAAAGGTGTCCAAGAAACAGAAAATTCTGTTAAGGTGGCCGCACTCATGCCTTTAATCTTGCCCTTCAGACCTCAGTATCCAGTGATCAGTCTGAAGAGGGTCCCATGGAATTACGGGAACGACGAAGGTTCCACCTCAAACAACATTGCCATATTGCCATAGGATAATCCATTGTACCTGCTTCAGCTGGTGATTAAGCCAGTCATCAAAGCCAAAGAAAAGGTGGCTGAAGAGAAAATCGAGGAGTTCCTCAACAAAATGGGACACAATGAAATCAAGGTACTACAAAATCTGAAGGACGCACCCAAATAGATGTCCATCTTAGACTTGGTATTATCATCGGTGTATCATCGCAACATTCTAGTGAAAGTACTGGAAGAAGCCCATCTGCCAAAGACCAGGGATGCCGAGAAATTCCATCACGTGGTAGAACACATTTTCAACAGCAATGTGATATCTTTCACTGACGATGATATCCCTACAGAAGAGACGGGTCATCGCAAGTCATTATATATAGCAGTGATGTCTTCCGAGTATGTGATTGGAGGTGTGCTTATAGATGGAGGATCATCCCTCAACATCTGTCCCTACGATACCTTGGAAAGAATGAAGATTAACCTTAACCAGATCAAAACCAGTCATGTGGTCATCCAGGATTTCAAAGATCTCGTCGACAAGCTATGGGAGAAATAGAGCTTCCACTAGAGATTGGTTCGCACACTTTTTATGTGTCCTTTCAGGTGCTCAACATTGTCATTGGATACAACTTGTTATTGGGCAGGCCATGGATCCACATGGCAGGGACAGTGCCATCCGCCCTCCATCAACAACTCAAATACATTTTCAACGACAACCTAATCACGGTGAATGCCAAAACCGAAATACGCTAGATGCATACAGAGAGACACGCCGGTGATCAGCCTGGATGCAAGGATTGAACCTGCTAGTTTTCAAGCCCTGGAGGTGAGTGATACTCAGTATCTACCTATCGGAGCACCAGCCTTGAAGGCTAAAGTCTCCCCTGAAGTGATGACAGTGAGCCAAGAGATGGTATCTTTAGGTTTCCAACCTGAGAAAGGATTAGGAAAGAACCAACAAGGTATTGCAAGTCCGGTCCAAATCCCGAGCCAAACAGGGAGAGCTGGATTGGGTTATTCAGCCGGGTCAAGCCACCAGAATCCACATAAGCACCCTAAGGCTCATGCTTCTAGAATCTCACTAATGCTAGTTTCATAAAGCCAATGAGGAAGATCCCCGTTGTTGTATCAGTCATGCTGTTTCCACCAATCATACCAGCCGGGGAAAGGAAATCCCCAAAGCTTGAAGGTGATAGCAAAAAGGGAAAAGAAAAGATATTGTACGAAGGATGAGACCCATTTGCTAACATGCGGTTTATCATATACTACGAGGGTACGAATGATGAGATCCCGGACAGTGACGACGGGGATCAAATTCAAATTTCTCGCATCAAGAAAGGAAAGGGGGCAGTTCAAAGAAAATCCCCAGCCTTATTGAAAAGGATGTCTCAGTCATTATCCGAGATGAGGCAAACGTGCACAATTCCTTGATCCTCCCTATTCATGGGGATCTAACCCTGGATAACTGGAGCAGCATACCTTGCCTCAGTCAAACAGGGTAAAGGGGCAGAGAGTCCGTCTGCCCTGTAACATGCTTTCATTTACTGCTTACTTTTGATTGCACAGCTATAGCATTAACTTTTGTCATGCTTTGCCAAATGCTTTGAATATTTAAGCAGTTGCATATATTAAAGTGAAAGCATTTTTATTTTCAGGACTCCAGAGTTGGATTTGTTTGTCATTGCTGATGAGATGCCAACCTGTCATAGTGACTACAACTTTGATGTAGAACTGAACTTCGACTTGATGGATATTGATCAAGAGGAGGAAGATGACTATGAGGTGCCCAAGGAGATCAAAGAATGGGTCGAAGATAAACCCAAACGGAACCTCGACCAAATCACCACTATCAACATAGGAACCTCCGAAAACATCAAAGAAATCCAGATAAGCTTAGACCTCACCCAAGACTAAAAAATCGATCTGATCAAACTCCTAACACAATTCTAGGATGTGTTTGCATGGTCCCATGAGGACATGATTGGCCTATCTACTGATATTGTCAAACAGAAGGTCAGGCAATTGAAACCTGAATGGAGTCTGAAAGTCAAAGAAGAGGTCGTTAAATAATTCAAAGCCGGTATCATCATGGTATCAACATACCCAGAGTGGCTGTCAAACATAGTTCTCGTACCTAAGCCAGGAGGGAAGGTATGAGTATGTGTGGATTACAGGGATTCTAACAAAGCTTGCCTCAAGGATAATTTTCCTGTGCCTTTTATCCACATCCTGATCGATAATACGGCATAGTACGACATATAGTCTTTTGTGGACTGCTTTGCTAGTTACCACCAGATCATGGTTGCTAAGAAGGACAGGGAAAAAATAGCTTTCATCACTCTCTGGGGAACCTTCTGCTATAAACGACTATCCTTCGGCTTCATTAATGCCGAAGCCACATATCAGCAAGCTGTGATGGCTCTATTTCATGACATGATGCACAAGGAGATAGAGGTTTATGTGGATGACACCATCATCAAATCCCGGGGGGAGGATAATCACCTAGACCATCTCAAGAAGCTGTTCAACAGGTTGCGTAAGTACAACCTCAAGTTAAATCCAGCTAAATGTGCTTTTGGTGTCAAATTAGGCAAGTTGTTAGAATTCCTGGTGAGTAATCGAGGCATCAAGCTAGACCCTGTCAAGATCCAAGCCATCATTGAGATGCCAGTACCTCGAACAGAGAAGGAGGTACGCGAGTTCTTGGGAAGGATCAATTTCATAAGCAGGTTCATTTCCTAGCTCACAGCAACATGTGAACCCATATTCAAACTACTAAGGAAAAATTCCTCCACAAAATGGAATGAGGATTGTCAGAAAACCTTCCTTGCTATCAAGAAGCAGCTGATCGAAGCACCAGTTTTGGTACCCCCTAGGGATGGAGTTCCCCTATTCATGTACCTGTCCGTCAATTAAATCACATAGTCACATAATTAAATTTCTCATTTATTACTTATGTCAAATCATTAAATCTCTAATTAATTATTAAATTAATTAGACTACATTATGCTTATTTAAATAATTCATTTAATAGAACAAGCTCAATTAAATACATACTCTGAATAATAAAATTCTCCACATTAATTTAATCACTGTAACACAGAATTAAATTAATCTACCACGAATTCATCAATTAATTATTTTATTTAATAATTAAATTATCGAAAAATATTTATTTAATTCAATAAATATTCAAATTAAATTACAAAATCTCGTTCGTCACAACCCTGGGCCGACAAGATGGCCAAAGATGAGAATTTCCAAGCTGGTAGGAAATTCTTATTTTAAAGGAATTTCATTAACCTGAACCAGCCAATGGAGGAAATCCTCCAGATGTTAATCAACGAGGGAATGGTTGCAGATTTATTACCTCCATTGAACCCTTGATCCAAGAAATTCAAACCTGACCAAACTTGTCAGTACCACTCCAATGCACCCGGCTATGATACTGAGGATTGATGGGCACTTCGTAACCTAATTCAGAATATGATTGAAAGAGGTGAATTGATAAAAGAGAATCGGGATTATGGCCTCCCAGATGAAGAAACTCTCTTTATTCCCACTATATGGAATCAGGATACAGTGGTTGTTATTTCCTGTGACAATGAACCAACCGTCACACCCTACGTACGACCAGGGAAAGGGGTCCAAAAAACACAAAATCCTGTGAAGGTGGCCGCACCCGAGCCTTTAATCTTGCCCTTCAGACCTCAGTATCCAGTTATCAGTCTGAAGAGGGTCCCATGGAACTACGAAAATGACGAAGGTTCCACCTCAAACAACATTGTCATAGTACCAAAGGATAATCCATTATACCTGCCTCAGCGGGTGATCAAACCAGTCATCAAAGCGAAAGAAAAGGTGGCTGAAGAGAAAATCGAAAAGTTCCTTAGTAAAATGGGACACAATGAAATCAAGGTAGTACAAAGTCTGAAAGACGCACCCAAGCAGATGTCCATCCTAGACTTGGTCTTATCATCGGTGGATCATCTCAACATTATAGTGAAAGTACTGGAAGAAGACCATCTGCCAAAGACCGTGGATGCTGAGAAATTTTGTCACATGGTAGAACACATTTTTAACAGCAATGTGATATCTTTCACTGACGATGATATCCTTGCAGAAAGGACGGGCCATCATAAGTTCCTAGATATAGCTATAATGTTGTCCGGGTATGTGATTGGAGGTGTGCTTAAAGATGGAGGATCATCCCTAAACATCTGTCCCTACGATACCTTGAGAGAATGAAGATTAACCCGAACTGGATCAAAACCAGCTATGTGGTCATCCGAGCTTTCGATGGATCTCGCCGACAATCTATGGGAGAAATAGAGCTTCCACTAGAGATTGGTCCGCATACTTTTTATGTGTCCTTCCAGGTGCTCAACATCGCCACTGGATACAACTTGTTGCTGGGCAAGCCATGGATCCACATGGTAGGGGCAGTGCCATCCTCAAATACAATATCAATGGCAACCTAATCACGGTGAATGCTAAACCAAAATACCCTATCTGCATACAAGGAGACATGCCGGTGATCAGCCTGGATGCAGGGATTGAACCTGTTAGTTTTCAAGCCTTGGAGGTGAATGATACTCAGTGTCTACCAATCTGAGCACCAGTTTTGAAGCCTAAAGTTTCCTCTTAAGTGATGACAGTGGGCCAAGAGATGGTATCTTTAGGTTTCCAACCTGGGAAAGGATTAGGAAAGAACCAACAAGGTATTGTAAGTCCACTCCAAATCCCGAGCCAGACAAGGAGAGCCGGATTGGGTTATTTAGCCGGGTCAAGCCGTCGGAATCCACATAAGCACCCTAAGGCTCATGTTTCCACCATACTACTGCCGAATCTCACTGATGCTAGTTTTATAAAGCTAATGAGGAAGATCCCCACTGTGATATCAGCCATGTTATTTCCTCCAATCATACCATTCGGGGAAAGGAAATCCCCAAAGCCTGAAGGTGATAGCAAAAAGAGAAAAGAAAAGTTCCTGTATGAAGGGCGAGACCCATTTGCTAACATGCGGGTTATCATAAACTACGAGGGTATGAATGATGAGATCTTAGATAGTGACGACGAGGATCAGATTTAAATTCCTCGCATCAAGAAAGGAAAGGGGGGCAGTTCAAAGAAAAACACCGGCCCTATTGTAAAGGATATCTCAGTCATTATCCGAGATGAGGCAGACGAGCACAGTTCCCTGATCCTCCCTATTCATGGGGATCTAACCATGGATAACTAGAGCAGTGTCCCATGCCTTAGTCAAAAATGGTAAAGGGGCAGAGAGTCCATCTGCCCTGTAACATGTTTTTATTTACTGCTTACTTTTGATTGCACAGCTATAGCAGTAACTTTTGTCATGCTTTGCCAAATGCTTTGTATATTTAAACAGTTGCATATATTAAAGTGAAAGCATTTTAGTTTTCAGGACTCTAGAGTTGGATTTGTTTGTCACTGCTGATGAGATGCCAACCTATCACACTGACTACAACTTTGATGTAGAACTGAACTTTAACTTGATGGATATTGATCAAGAGGAGGAAGATGACTATGAGGTGCCCGAGGAGATTAAAGAATGGGTCAAAGACAAACCCAAACCGAACCTCAACCAAACCACCAATATCAACATAGGAACCTCCGAAAACATCAAAGAAATCCAGATAAGCTTAGACCTTGCACAAGATCAAAAAATCGACCTGATTGAACTCCTAATACAGTTCTAGGATGTGTCTACATGGTCACATGAGGACATAATTGGTCTATCTACTGATATTGTCATCCATCAAATGCCCATCAAAGATGGATTCAAGCCAGTCAAGAAGAAGCTCAGGCGATTGAAACCTGATTGGAGTCTGAAAGTCAAAGAAAGAGGTCGTTAAACAATTCAAAGCCGGTATCATCATGGTATCAGCATTCCCAGAGTGGCTGTCAAACATAGTCCCCGTGCCAAAGCCTGGAGGGAAAGTGCGAGTATGCGTGGATTACCGGGATTTAAACAAAGCCTGCCTCAAGGACAATTTCCCTGTACCTTTTATCCACATCCTGATCGACAACGGCGCAGTATGGCATGTATTCCTTTGTGGATTGCTTTGCTAATTACCATCAAATCATGGTTGCTTAAGAAGACAGGTAGAAAATAACTTTCATCACTCCCTAGGGAACTTTCTGTTATAGACGACTATCCTTCGGCCTCAATGCCAGAGCCACATATCAGCGAGCCATGATGGCTCTGTTTCATGACATAATGCATAAGGTGATAGAGGTTTATGTGGATGACATCATCATCAAATCCCGGAGGGAGGATGATCACCTAGACCATCTCAAGAAGCTGTTCAACAGGTTGCGTAAGTACAACCTCAAGCTAAATCCAACCAAATGTGCTTTTGGCGTCAAATCAGGCAAGTTGCTGGTGTTCCTGGTGAGCAATCGAGGCATCGAGCTAGACCTTGCCAAGATCAAGACCATCACTGAGATGCCAGTACCTCGAACAGAGAAAGAGATATACGGGTTCTTGGGAAGGATCAACTTCATAAGTCGATTCATTTTCCAGCTCACAGCAACATGTGAACCCATATTCAAGCTACTAAGGAAGAATTCCTCCACCAAATGGAATGAGGATTGTTAGAAAGCCTTCCTTGCCATCAAGAAGTAGCTGATCGAAGCACCTATCTTGGTACCCCCAAGGGACGGAGTTCCCCCAAGGGACGGAGTTCCCCTATTTATGTACTTGTCCGTCAATGCCAATGCAATGGACTGTATGCTGGGACAAAAAGATTATAGTAGCAAGGAAAAAGCCATCTACTACATCAGCAAAAGGTTCAGCAGTGGTGAACAAAAGTATACCCTGATCAAGAAAACCTGATGTGCATTAGCATGGGTCGCGATGAGGTTACAACATTACCTCCATGGGCACACGACCTACCTCATATCCCGCATGGACCCGCTAAAGTACGTATTCAACAAGCCAATATTGAATTGTTGACTGTCCAAATGGCAGCTGATCCTCCAATAGTTCGACATTGTCTATATGACTCAGAAGTCCATCAAAGGTCAAGGCATTGTAGATTAATTTGCTGAACCACCATCAGAAGGGTTCGAGCCCTTAAAGACTTATTTCCCGGATAATGGGATCAACAACTCCAACAAGAGAATATAGTCCAACTATAGAAAATGTATTTTGATGGAGCAGTAAACATGGAAGGTGCTGGAGCTGGGGCAATCCTTATCTCTGGTACAGGAGAACAATATCCTGTGGCTACTAAACTATAACCTGGCAACACCAACAACACAGCCGAGTATGAAGGCTGCATAATTGGGTTGAAATTAGCCCAATACATGGGTATCAAACATTTACTAGTCTTGAGAGACTCTGAATTGGTTATCAGACAAACCACTGGGGCATATCACACCAAAGAGCTGCATTTGCTGCCTTATCATCGGTAGGTCATTAGCATATCTCTGGATTTTCAAGACATAACCTTCATTCATATACCTTGGGGTAGGAATGACTTTGTTGATGCATTGGAGACGTTAGCTTCCTTGATCCACATATCCAATAGGAGTGGGATTCCCTGCATCAAATTCACAAGTCAGAAGGCGCCGACATACGGGAATTACATTGGAGACATATCAGATGAGATACCTCCTATCAAATAGCCTTGGTATCAAGACATCAAGGAATATCTTCGAGATTGATCACACCTGCTGGGGCAAGCCAATCCAAGAGAAAGGGGATTCATAAAATGGCTATGAAGTTCTATCTGAGCGGAGATGCACTATACAAAAGGGATGCTGGAATAGGCTTGTTAAGATGCCTTGATAAAGAGCAAGCCCAAAGATTGATGGATGAAGTCCACGGTGGATTCTGTGGTCCACACATGAGCGATCATCTGCTGGCCAAGAAGATATTAAGAACAGGACATTATTGGATCTCTCTCAAAGCTGACTGCGACAATCATATTAGGAGATGCTATCAATGCCAATTACATGGAAATTCCATACATGCTCCTCCAAATGAGCTACATAATATGAGTCACTATGGCCTTTCTCCATGTAGGGAATGGATGTTATCGGTCCAGTGGAACCCAAAGCAAGCAATGGTCATCAATTCATCTTCACTATAATTGATTACATCACCAAATGGGTTGAAGCTGCCTCATTTCCCAAAGTCACCAAAGAGGTCATCATTGGGTTCATCAGAAATAATGTTGTCTGTCGATATGGATAACCGAAGGTGATCGTATCAGACAACGCCAAGAACCTAAACAATCAGATGATGAGAGAACTATATAGCAAGTTCCACATCAAGCATCTCAATTCCGTCATCTATCGGCCCAAGATGAATGGTGTTGTCGAAGCGATCAACAAGAACATCAAAAAGATCATGCAGAAAATGTTCGTCAATCACAAAGAATGGCTTGACCTATGCCTCTAACCTTGTTAGCATACAGGACATCAATGCGCACCTCTACTGGGTCTACCCCCTATTCATTAGTCTATGGCATGGAAGCAGTCATTCCCATAGAAGTAGAGATGGAGTCCTTGTGAGTGTTAATCGACGCTCAAATGGACGAAGATCAGTGGTTGCAAGACCGGTACCACCAACTGTCCCTGATAGATAAAAAGAGGGCTACAGCCATTTTTCACGGGCAGTTATATCAGAAAAGGATTGCTCGATCCTACAACAAGAAAGTCTGAATATGGTAATTTAAAGAAAATAACTTGGTGATGAAGAAAGTTTTTGTCAATCAAGATGAAGCCAAAGGAAAGTTCGCCCCGAATTGGGAAGGCCCTTTCATTGTCAATGAGGTGTTAACGGGAAGAGCTATCAGACTACAAGAGATGGATAGGAGCGAAATTCCCCAACACATCAATTCAGACACCGTAAAAGGTATTATGTCTGAAATGCATGCATACCCGCATCCGAGACCTACAAATCAAATCAGGTTCGATTTTCGCTAGAAGCCGGAACTACGAATGACCTGATCTCCCTCCACCCGGGAGTACGTAGGCAGCCATTCCTGGTGTGGTCAAACCAAACAAAAAATTCAAAAACTCATCAAACCGAATTCAAAACACATGATAAATACTTTTTAAACCTCTCTCACACAAAAATTGAACTACGAATGACCTGATCTCCCTACACCCGGGAGTACGTAGGCAGCCATTTACGGTGCGGTATGACCTTCAAGAAAAAACAAAAACCAATAAAAACTAGTTCCAAGACACCAAAGCCATATAAAATATAAAAACTATCAAGCCTCCTTGGTCAGCAGGCCTATCTGAGATACTCTCTGACATCTCAATGTCAGTCCATCAAGGAGAAGCCCAAAATACATCAACAACAGCAAGTCATGAAAGAAGTGGTAATCACTCATCAATGACAATACATATCCAAACAGGTAAGTGAATCAAAATATATTTCTATGATATATAATATTGTTTGATATATACATAGTGTCCTGTACATGACAAAAATGGCTGATCTAGTATGTGCAGGAAAAATAAAGCTAGTCTATGAACCCATGGATAAGCGGGACAGCAATGCCAACATGGCATCTCTCTCTAAAGATGGAGGAGCAGCTGCAAGTGCAATACCCTCAGCCTCTGTACGGGTCAAAACATCCACGGTCATCTGCAGTGTGGCATTGTGATCATCAATATATGCACTCATCTCGATAATCAGACCATGAGTATAAGATCGTAGAGTAGTACTGTCGGCAGTGTGGAAATCTTGGGAAGCTATAGCCTCATCCCTCTCCACAAAAGCAGTATCCCTGGCAATCAAAACCTCCTCAATCTCCTCAAAGGCTGCATCTCTGGCAGATTGAATCTCATCCCTCTTCGTAAAAGCTGAGTCTCTAGCGATCAAAGTCTCCTCAATATCGACAAAAGCAGCGTCGCGAGAAGATCGAGCCTCGTCTCTCTCAATCAATGTCATATCCTGAGCGGCTTGAGCTACATCCCTCTTAGTAAAAGCTATGTCTCTGCCAGACAGGACAGTCAACATTAGGGCTCTAGCCTTATCTCTCTCGAAGGTCATCCTAGCTAGTGAGTCTGCCAAAGCTGAATCTATCCCTGCAGGAATGATCGGCGGATCACTAACTAATGCGGCTGTCAGACCCATAAACAACTCATCATCAGTAGGAGAATCAGGATCCTCCATAGGCTCCTCCTCGTATGAGTCCACTATCAGAGCTGACTGGATGAATGTAGCTGATGCGATATTTGCCTCCAACCATGCTGAGTACTCTGGAGAATGATCCGGATAGCTACTAAAGAAATCAACCCTCCCCCTATGAATCCAACACTCATACACTCAGATTAAATCGACAGATGACATAGACGAAGCGGACATCCTCTGATCAACAACCCCCTCAAAATGATGCAGGCTCTGAAACTGATCGAACTGGCCCATAATAGCCAGAGGATGATTGTTGGGTAAAATCTAACACGCATAACACGCAAGTATACATGGTCAACAAGTAATAAAGTGAAAGTAAAGTATCGTTCCCATAAGGAATTATTTAATAAAAATCACCAAGTACTAACCCGTAACCAACTTAATCTTATTTAAACATATGTGAATTAACGATATATAACTAAACTACTTCTAAATACCACTAGTTTAAGATAAGATTACGGAGATTTAAGATCACAACTTCACTTATTTTTTCACTTAAATTAATACACTTCTTATCAATTATGTTCACTATTCTGAATTGTTAATCAAGAACACATAAATAATAATGACCATCTCTCAATGCATCATATTCAAATCAACTTAGATCCACATATGATAGAATTAAGAAGAACATCGTAATTAACTAATTCACTATATCTCTATGTGAATTATAATTAAAGAGGAATTCAAGCACAAGTTCTTTATCAGATTACATGTGGTGTAAAGGTATATCTCTATCCTAAACACAAATCATGAATTCCAACGCCATGCAAAAAATACAATCACATACTATTACGATTAGATCTAAATCTATAATCCCTCTCTCGAGTTCATATAGATTATCACAGTAATTGCTAGCTAGACAATTAAACGATTAATTCCAAATCATAATAGACAATCCCAATGATAGATCATAATAATTAATAGAAAAGCATATTAAAATAAGCTACGCAATAAGATCCATTGTAATCTTAAACAAAAGATTTAGTTCATTATTATTGAATCACAACCAAGAATGCACAATTGAATAAACATTAAAAGACATAAATAAGAGTAGAGAAGAGAGTAGAATCTGTTGTCAGCAAATCTCATGCTCCCCCTTGCTCCTTTTCTTGATCTTCAATGGCCTCCAAGTTGCTTCAATCTCCAATCCTCTTCCAACTAGTGTTTGTATCTAATTTAATTAAAATTTAACTAAAATAATCTAATGGAATCTCTCCCTTAATCCTTGTGTATTCTTCCCCTTTTATAGCCCTCTTATGATCCTTCTTTATATCAACGCTTAGAATCTTTTCGTTTCATCCAAATCCTACTTAAATTAGGACATTTTTCTTCCCCAGCCGTGCCTACCTGCCAGGCGGAGGTTTTAGCCTTGAAACAACCATCCCGGCGGGTGTTCTTGCTGTCCGACAGCCCGCAATCCCGCCCCAGCGGAGATTTTACCTTGAAACACCCGCCCCCGCGGGTGTTCTTCCGGCGCCTGCAACATCCTTTGGTAAAATGAGCATAACTTTTGATCCAGAAAGATTTACGGGGCTTGCTACCTATCAAATTGAAGCTGACGACGAGATCTACAACTTTCATTCTTTGATCATTGACAAATTCTAATTGGATCAAGGTTGAAATCGGCTCCAAGTGACTGCTATATAAATTGAAACTTCCAAACTCTGAGGTTTCAACTCCCGCTTGGTAAAAAGGTCATAACTCTCTCCTATGAACTTCGATTAGGACAATTCAAGAAGTTACGAAAAGCTAAGGAATAGCTCTACCATAAAACCCAAGTCCCAAGCCAAGACCATGAATCCAACTTAGGATTAAAAACCCAACAATCTTCCTATTTTCCTCATTTTAACCATCCGAAGTCGTTTCCTACAACACAAGCACAAAAAAAGTAAAAGAACACTAAAAATACTTAACGTTAACAAAGAATCAAGCCTTAACGGTGTCCAATTCGTAGGTATACAACTCACTCATCAAATACCCCCAAACTCAAGATTTTGCTTGTCCTCAAGCAAAAACACACAAGAACTAAAAATAAACAAAATAACCTAACTATAAGAATGCATATGCATGATCTACTTCCTAATATGCCTACAAACCCAGCAATAAATCAGTATGATGTCTACAAACATATCTCAAAGATACCAATACGATAGCCAAATTAAAGTTTGGTAGCCACAGGATATTGTTCTCATGTACCAAAGATAAGGACTGCCCCAGCTCTGGCACCTTTCATGTTTACTGCTCCATCGAAATACATTTTCCATGGTTGGACTGTATTCTCTTGCTGGAGTTATTGAATTATCATGATCCCATCATCCAAAAAATAAGTCTCCAGGGGCTCGAACCCTTTTGAAGGTGCTTCAGCTAATTAATCTGCAATGCCTTGACCCTTGATTGACTTCTGAGTTACGTAGACAATGTTAAACTGTTGTAGGATCAACTGCTATTTGGATAATCGACAATTCAGCATGGGCTTGTTGAATACGTACTTCAGGGGATCCATACGGGATATGAGGTAGGTCGTGTGCCCATGTAAATAGTGTTGCAACCTCATGGTGGCCCATGCTAATGCACATTATGTCTTCTCAATCAGGGTGTATTTCTATTCATCACTGTAGAATCTTTTGCTAATTTAGTAGATAGCTCTCTCCTTGTTACTATCATCCTTTTGTCCTAACATGTAGCTCATTGCATTGGAATTGACGGACAAGTACTTGAACAAGGGAACTCCATCCCTTGGGGTACCAAAATAGGTGCTTCAATTAGCTATTTCTTGATGACAAGAAAGGCTTGTTGACAATCCTCATTCCATTTGGTGGAGGAATTATTCCTTAATAGCTTAAAGATGGGTTCACAGGTTGTTGTGAGCTGAGAAATGAATCCGATTATGAAGTTGATTTTTCCTAGAAACCCACGTATCTCTTTTTCTATTCGAGGTACTGGCATCTCAATGATGGCTTTGATCTTTGCAGGGTCTAGCTCGATGCCTCGATTACTCACCAAGAATCCCAACAGCTTGTCTGATTTGACGCCAAAAGCATAGTTGGTTAGATTTAGCTTGAGGTTGTACTTACGCAACCTGTTGAACAGTTTCCTGAGATGGTCAATGTGATCATCCTCCCTCCAGGATTTAATGATGAAGTCGTCCACATAGACCTCTATCTCTTTGTACATCATGTCATGAAATAGGGCCATCATGGCTCGTTGATATGTGGCTCCGGTATTGATGAGGCCGAAGGATAGTTGTCTATAGCAGAAGGTCCCCAGGGAGTGATGAAAGCTATTTTCTCCTGGTCTTCTTTAGCAACCATAATTTGATGGTAACCAGCAAAGCAATCCACGAAGGAATACATGTCGTACTGCGCCGTATTGTCGATCAGTATGTGGATGAAATGTACTGGGAAATTGTCCTTGAGACAGGCTTTGTTCAAGTTCCTGTAATCTAAGCATACTCGTACTTTCCCTTAGGGTTTAGGTACGGGGATTATGTTTGACAGCCACTCTGGGTATGTTGATACCATGATGATTCTGGCTTTGAATTGTTTAACGACTTCTTCTTTGACTTTTAGACTCCATTCAAGTTTCAATCGCCTGAGCTTTTTCTTGATTGGCTTTAATCCATCTTTGATGGAAATTCGAGGAATAACAATGTTACTAGATAGGCCAATCATGTCTTCATGTGACCATGCAAACACATCCTGGAACTGTGTTAGGAGTTCGATCAGGTCGGCTTCTTGGTCTTGCGTAAGGTCTATGCATATTTGGATTTCTTTGATGTTTTCGAAGGTTCCCATATTAATAGTGGTGGTTTGGTCGAGGTTTGGTTTGTGTTTGTCTTCGACCCATTCTTTGATCTCCTCGGGCACCGCATAGTCATCTTCCTCCTCTTGATCAATATCCATCAAGTCGAAGTTCAGTTCTACATCAAAGTCGTAGTTACTTAGACATGTTGGCATCTCATCAGCAGAGACAAACACATCCAATGCTTGAGTCCTGAAAACAAAAATGCTTTCACTTTAATATATACAGCAACTTAAATATAAAGAGCATTTGGCAAACCATGACAAAAGTTACTGCTATAGCTATGCAATCAAAAGTAAGTAATAAATGAAAGCATGTTTAAAGGGCAGACGGACTCTCTGCCCCTTTGCGCTTTTTGACTGAGGCAAGGGATACTGTTCCAGTTATCAAAGGTTAGATCCTCATGAACAGGGAGGATTAAGAATTTGTGATCATTCGCCTCATCTTGGATGATGACTAAGACATCCTTCGAAATAGGGCCGGGGTTTTTCTTTGAACTGCCCTTTTTTCCTTCTTGATGCGAGGAATTTGAATTGATCCTCATCGTCGCTGTCTGGGATCTCATTATTCATACCTCGTAGTTTATGATAACCCGTATGTTAGAAAATGGGTCTCGTCCTTTGTACATGATCTTTTCTTTTCCCTTTTTACTATCCATCTCGGATCGAGGAGTTATTCTCTCACTCGCTCGTATAATGGGAGGAAACAGCATGGATAATACCATAGTAGGGATCTTCCTCATTGGCTTTACGAAACCAGCATCAGTGAGATTTGGTAGCAGTATGGTGGAAGCATGAGCCTTAGGGTGCTTGTGTGGGTTCCGGCGGCTTGACTCGGATGAATAACCCAATCCGGCTCTCCCTGACTAGCTCAGGATTTGGACTGGACTTCTGATACCTTGCTGATTCTTTCCTAACCCTTTTCCAGGTTGGAAACCCAACGATACCATCTCCTGGTCTACTATCATTGCTTCAATGGAGACCTTTGGGTTCAGGGCTGGTGCTCCGACAAGTAGATACCAAGTATCACTCACCTCCAGGGCTTGAAAACTTGCAGGTTCAATTCCTGCATCCAGGATGATCACCGGTATGTCTCCCTGTATGCAGATAGGGTATTCTAGTTCAGCATTAACCGTGATGAGGTTGCTGTTGATAATGTATTTGAGTTATTGATGGAGGGTAAATGGCACTGCCCCTGCTATATGCATCCATGGCCTGCCCAGCAACAAGTTGTATCTAGTGGCAATGTTGAGCACCTAAAAGGACACATAGAAAGTGTGTCGACCAATCTCCAGAGGAAGCTCTATTTCTCCCATAGCTTGTCAGCGAGATCCATCGAAAGCCCGAATAACCACATGATTGGTTTTGATCTGGTTTGGTTTAATCTTCATTCTCTCCAAGGTATCATAGGGATAAATGTTGAGGGATGATCCTCCATCTATGACCACACCTCCGATCTAATACCCGAAAGATAAAACAGCTATATACAGGGACTTATGATGGCCCGTCCCTTCTATAGGGATATCATCGTCAGTGAAAGATATCACATTGCTGTTGAAAATGTGTTCTACCACGTGATGGAACTTCTCGACATCCACTGTCTTTGGCAGATGGGCTTCTTCCAGTAGTTTCACTAGAATGTCAGGATGCTCCACGGATGATAGGACCAAGTCTAGGATGGACATCTGCTTCGGTGCATCTTTCAAACTTTGTACCACCCGGATTTCCTTGTATCCTATTTTGTTGAGGAACTCTTTGATTTTCTCTTCAGCCACCTTTTCTTTGGCTTTGATGACTGATTTGATCACCCACTGAGGCAGGTACAGTGGATTATCCTTTGGTATAATGGCAATGTTGTTTGAGGTGGAACCTTCGTCGTTCCCGTAGTTCCATGGGACCCTCTTCAGACTGATAATTGGATACTGAGGTCTGAAGGGCAAGATTAAAGGCTTGGGTGCGGCCACCTTAACAGGATTTTGTGTTTCTTGGACCTTTTTCCCAGGCAGTACTAAGGGTGTGAGAGATGACTCTCTATCACAAGAAATGACAGCCACTGTATCCTGATTCCATGCAGTGGGGATAAAGAGAGTGTCTTCATCTGGGAGGCCATAATCACGATTCCCTCTTATCAAGTCACCATTTTCAATCATATTCTGAATCAAGTTACAAAGTGCCCATCAATCTTCAGTATCATGGTCGGGTGCATTGGAGTGGTACTGGCAGATTTGGTCAGGCTTAAATTTCCTGGATCGCGGATTCAATGGAGGTAATAAATCTGCAATCATTCCTTCGTTGATTAACATCTGGAGGATTTCCTCCATTAGCTGGTTCAGGTTAGTGAAATTCCTTTGAAATAAGAATTTCCTATCATCTCGGCAATTCTCATCTTTAACCATCTTGTCGGCCCAGGGTTCATACTCATGAGACCAGTAGTGATCCCTCCTGGAGATGGGACTGATCTCCGGTGTGGGAGGACGATCAGCATCAGACTAGTTGGCTTGGTTCATCATCTGTCTGGTGATCTGATGTTGGTATACGATCAGTTCTGCTAATTGTTCAATTTGTTCTTTGATAGACCTTATCTCCTGCTCTATCAGGAATTGCCTTTCTGAGACTTCCCAACTATCTGGGCTGCTGTTGCTGGATTGAGTTGATTCTCCAACATATCGAAGGTATTTGGATCCTCCTCCATTTTCTGTACTGATCATGTTGACACTCTCCTCTTTGTGCTGAGGGAGGGGATTATCTTGTACGTGTGGTTGTTCTGGTTTGGTCACCACAATCTCTCCATTGTCAATCAAGTGTTGGATTTTGTGCTTGAGAGACCAACAGTCTTGAGTGTCATGGCCCGGAGATCCGAAATGGTAATTACACTTCTTGCTTGGGCCAAAATTCCGTCCACCAGTGTTAGTTGGTGAAAGGAGTTGTACAATCTTCTTCTGTGCCGTCAACAGCTTTAGCACATTCTTGAGTGAATCCCCTAGAGGGGTGAAAGTTCTTCGACGCCTGACCTCCATATTTTTCTGAAATGGAGGGTTTTAAGGCTGTGCTGGAGCTTGGAAAGGTGTATAGTTCCTCCTTTGAATAGGCATACTGTTTGACTCGCCTCTTTGATTCTGTCCTTGTAATACTAAGGACACTTCTTCATCTTTCTTTTTGTGTACCCTCCGGGAATTACTCCCATAATTTTTGAACTGGATATGTTCAGCAACAGCTTCGAGGGTGGTTAGATCCTTTATCTTCCCGAACTTGAGCCCTATTTCTGCCATCTCGCCGTGTTTGATCATTTCAAAGAATGGTTTTCCTATGCCTGCTAGGACCCTCTAATAATATGGAGCTTCTTGGATGTCGATGAAGGTCATGACTATCTCAGATTCAGTCATGGATGGAGTGACTTCTGCTGTAACCCGCCTCCAGCGTTGGGCATATTCTCTGAATGATTCAGTGTTTTGTTTCTTGATTTTGGTTACCTAGTATCTGTCTGGAAACAGCTGAGATTGGAAGCTATATTGACTGAGGAAAGCATGTGTCAGTTCTTCCCAACTGTGAATCTCAGAGTTGTCCAGACGGGCATACTAGGCTCTAGCCTCACCAGTTAAACTTTTCTGGAATAACTGCATTCGAAGTTTTTCGTCCTCTGCATAGGATTCGAGTTCTCCAATAAATACTTTCAGGTGTGTATAAGAGTCTCCCAATCCATCATATTTCTCAAAATCGGGGACTTGAAAATTTTTGGGATAACGAGCCCCGGGGAATATACAAAGGTCAGAGTAATTAACACTGCCGAATGCTCCAGTCCATTTGATAGACTGAAGAGTTTCTTCCATCTGCTGTACTTTCTTCAGAATGTCACCAGCTTCCTGCTCTTTGTTGAGGATGGTGATTTTAGGGGTTTTGTTGGTTGTGTCCTGATTCTGTTGTCCAGGAATCTGAGTATCTGTCTTTTCAGTCTCTTGACCGTCACCACTACCACCAGGTGTTCCTGGTTCTGTGTGAGTTTGGGCTTGCTTCCCTTTAAGGGCCTTGCTCTGTTCTCTCAGAAAGCTGGCTAATTCAGCTATCTAATTCTTTAGTCCTTCAAACTCTTCCCTAGATACAGGGTGGATTCTGGTTGAGCACTGGAAGTCATGTCCGTGAATGGACTTAGTGCCTTCTTAGACTTAGATCTAGTGACAGGACCATTTTTTCACCTACAACAAAACGTAGGCGTGTCAAATTCCTGATGTAGGTAGGGATAGAATGTATGCTATGAGGAATTTTTGTGGTTTTTTAATCTTATCCTGCAAAACAAAGATAATTTGTTTTGATGACAGGAATATGACAGGATGTATATGACAATAAATGTAAATCTTTATTATGATATTTACATTGTGTTCCTTTACATTGAAATTGAAAACTTGACATTGAATTGAAAGAGGAAGGCATGAAGAAGCTTCCTATCGGATTTGGTTAATCAGAGGCTGGCCTATCGTAGGCAACTCTTGCAACTTTTTGGCATGAAGGTCCCCAGATTATCGCAATCTACTAGAGGGGAAAATAATCCAATCTTTCAACTAGAGCGAATCTGGGTGGTGCATTTTCATGAGCCCCTAGAGACTTAGCTGTCCCCAGAGTCATTACTTATCACTGACTAGTTTTGTCTCCCGAAGGAAGAATCACACAAAATATATTCACATACATCGTGCCTCATCATATGCATATGATAACATTGGTGCGAAGCACTAATATGGGTGTGAATCACTAAAAAATAGGAAAGCATTCATTAACATTCATTCAATGTAAATACGCAGAATTCACGCATTCATTCAATGTAAAGACGCAGCATTCACACATATGTAGTTTTGAAAGGGAAATGTTTTGAAAAGATTTGAAAGCGGCCTAAGCCCTCTACTGTCCCCAACAGAGTCACCACCTGTCGACGTCAGGAAAAAAATCTACGGGTCGGGTCACAATCCGGATCTTTCTCTCTTCCTAAGTTATCTCTACCCTCACTCTTTTTATTACGAAAAAGGTTTTGAAGGGTTTTTTAGGAAAAGGCCAACATATATCATGTCGACGATTGAACGTTTTACAGAGTCGCCAATTGGTAGATTTGAAATGGTTATAACAACTCAACCGAGTTTTATTTGAAAAAGGCTCAATTGTTGGACACTGTCGAAACTTGATCTTTAAAACCTGAAGTTTTGAGTTCGGGGCTTGGTTAAGTATGGGGAAGGTAGTGTAAACACGGTACCGCATCTTTTCAATATTTTTCTTAAAAATCTGAAATGTGTGTGTGAATGCTGTTTGAAAATTGGGCCTATGTTTGATGGAAAGCATGTCTATGCATCGTTGAACCTATATACGAAGGGTTTTATTTGATTTGGAAAAAAGCACCTTTACCCCATTATGGTCGTCCTGTTTTAAGTAATTAGCCACTGTGCTTTTAAAATAATCAATTGGCCCACTGTGCTTTTTAAAAAGGTAAAATCAAGCCATTACGTCAAATTTTCGTGACAAGCGTTAAAAAATATCCTACGTGGCTTTTTGAAAAATAAAATAAAATACGTGTATTTGCTGATGTGTGCATTAAAAAAATGAAGAAATCATTATTTTCTTATGTGGCAACACAAAGAAAATTAAAAATTAAAATCATTAATTATATGGCAAAAAAATAATTAAAATAATAATAAATTAAAATAAATATTTTAATTCATTTTTTATAATTTTTTCTTTTCCTTTCTTTTAATAATTATCTTTATTTTAAAAATTAATTCCAAATAATACAAATAATATATCAAAATTTTTGTATCAATGAGATCTATTACAACATTATTTTAATTTCAACAAAAAATAAAAATAAAAAATCATTAATTATGTGGCAAAAAAATAATAATAAATATTTTAATTCATTTTCTTTATAATTTTTCTTTTCCTAATCTCTTTTCTTTCTTTTAATAATTATTTTTATTTTAAAAATTAATACTAATATATATTTTAATGATATAAAAAAGGTAAGTACATAATTATCATAAAATAGAAAATTTGATACAATTAGTAAAAATTAGTTAAACAAATGACATAAAAATTAAAATTAATTATACAATTAACTTAAATAAATTACACAAATAATATAATTAAGAAAGGTGAAATAATTAATTCATTTTCTTTATAATTTATTATTTTCCTTTCTTTTAAATATTATTTTTATTTTAAAAATTAATACTAACATTAATTCAATGATTCATTAAATTTAGACTTAGACATAAAATAAACATAATATTAAAAATATTAAAACTTTTTAATAACTCAACATAAAAACAAAAAACAAAACAAAATAAAAAAAGGATCAAATCAAAATAAAAAACAAACATGAACCCAGATGAGAGGCCTTCAATAATGTATTGGCCGTTGACTCGGCCGGGGAGGAAAACGATGGGGCGGACGGCCCCGGTAGCTTAATCGGTTCTGAGTGGATCCAATACTGGGTGGCTCGACAATGACGTCGTAGACAATGCCGGAGACGACTATGAAGTAGGTGAGGAGGATGAGGGAGTAAACGGTCATGGCGGAGGGGAGAGAGAAAGATGGGAACTTAGTCGTAGACACGGTGGGCGGAGGAAGCTGTATGGGATGATTTGGAGCATGTGAAGTATCGGATCCATGGAGGATTTGGGTTGCTGGGTTAGGGTTTCTGATTTGGGAAATTCTAGAGGACTGTTTTTTGAAGGGAAACAGGCTTGTCGATCCTTTATGTATTTTATATCCATTGATTTTGTATTTTGTATCCAATGATTTTGTATTTTGTATCCACATCTTCTATCCATTGATTTTGTATTTTGGGAATCCATTAATTACAGGCTTGATTTTGTCAATCTTTTATGTTTACAGGCTTGATTTTGGCCGGAAAAAAATGGGGGAGGATTGAATCCATTGTTCTGTTTTTTAATTTATTTTATTTTTTGTTTTCATATTAGTTATTATAGGTTTTAATATTTTTTTAATAGTATGTTTCTTTTATGTTTAAAACTAAATTTAATGATTTTATTGTTATAATACTAATTTTTAAAATAAAAATAATTAAAATAAAGGAAATGAAATAAAGGAAAAGAAAAAATTATAAAAAAATGAATTAAAATATTTATTTTAATTTTATTATTATTTTATTCATTTTTTTCCACATAATTAATGATTTTATTTTATTTTTATTTTTTTGTGTTGCCACATAAGAAAATAATAACTTTTTGATTTTGTTTTCAATGCCACGTCTGAAAATAATCGGATGAGATGTTGTTTCAAGTAACCACTAGTTCTATTCTAGTAGACAAAGTGAAAGAAGCACAACTTCACGATGAAGAATGTAAGAAGATTTGGAGGAGGATAACCGATGGCGAAGAGTTCAAGTTCAAGATCGATAATGAAGGTCTGTTACGGTTTGAAGGTAGAATCTGGGTACCGCCGTTACCTGAGGTCAAAGAGGAGATTCTGAGCGAAGCTCATAGTTCTAGATATTCTATTCACCCCGGGAGTACGAAGATGTACCAGGATCTCAGGTATCATTTCTGGTGGCCGAATATGAAGAGAGATGTTGCTGAATGCGTTGCGAAATGCTTGACGTGCCAGAACGTTAAAGCAGAACACCAGAGACCGAGTGGTTTGCTACAACCGTTAGAGATTCCAGAGTGAAAGTGGGAGCACATCACGATGGATTTTGTGGTAGGTCTTCCAACGACTCAGAAGGGATTTGATGCGATATGGGTTATAGTGGATCGACTGACGAAGTCAGCCCACTTTATGCCGATCAGGGTTAAGTACAACCTGGATAAGCTAGTGAAGCTATACGTGAAGAAAATTATTTCTAGGCATGGTGTTCCGGTGTCAATTGTGTCCGACAGAGATTCACGTTTTACGTCTAATTTCTGGAAGAGACTGCAAGAATGTCTGGGAACGCAATTGCGAATAAGTACAGCGTATCATCCTTAGACTGATGGACAGAGCGAAAAAACAATTCAGACGCTTGAGAATATGCTGAGAGCTTGTGTGATGGACTTCAAAGGAAGCTGGGAGGATCATCTACCGTTGGTGGAGTTCGCCTACAACAATAATCATCATGCGAGTATTGGCATGCCGCTTTAAGAAGCATTATACGACAGAAAATGTAGAACTCCTTTGTGCTGGGATAAAGTCGGTGAACGTCAGTTGTTGGGACCAGAATTGGTACAACAAACCGTCGAAATTGTGAAGCTGATCAGAACGAGATTAGTTGCTGCTCAAGATAGACAGAAGAAGTATTCTGATCTTCATCGACAAAACCGAGAATTCTTACCAGGAAGTTTCGTGTTCCTGAAAGTATCTCCCTGGTATGGGAAGATTCGATTTGGTAAGAAGGGAAAACTAAGTCCCCGATTTATTGGACCTTTTGAGTTGTTGCAAAAAGTTGGCGAGGTAGCTTACGAGATTGCATTACCTGCGGAGCTCAAGAATATACATAACGTCTTCCATATTTCTGTGTTAAGACCTTACAAGCATGATTATAAACATGTAATAGAATATGAACCTTTACAATTTGATAAGGACTTAACATATGAAGAAGTGTCTGTTCAAATAGTTGATAGAAATGAACAAGTACTTAGGAATAAAGTGATACCTTCTGTTAAGGTAATCTGGAGGAACCACAGTGCAGAAGAAGCTACGTGGGAACTCGAAGATGTTATGATGAAATCTTATCCGCATTTATTTGATTAGTTTTGTGTAGCCCCTTATGTACTGATTCTGGGGACAGAATCTTTTTAAGAAGGGAAGAATGTAATAGACGAGAATTTTTTTTTTATATGTGATTCTGAGGACAGAATCCTTTTAAGGAGGGAAGATTGTAACGATTGAGATTTTATATTTAATTTTAAATATTTATTGAGTTAAATAAATATTTTATGTGAATTATTTATTGAGTTAAATAAATAAATTATGTGATTTATGGAGCGATTTAATTAAGTGTTATATATTAATTAAATGAGTGTGTAATATTTATTTAATTAATGTATATTAATTTTATATTATAGTTCTAATTTAATTAAGATAATTGAATTAGATGAAATATGTGATGAACGTGTGCAATTTCTTGGCCACGTAATCGACAAGGATGGTATTTCGGTGGATCCGTCGAAGGTTGAAGCTGTTATGAATTGGGATCAGCCGAAGACGCCTTCTGAAGTGAGGAGTTTCTTGGGATTGGCAGGTTATTACAGTAGATTTATCCAAGACTTTTCTAGAATCGCAACTCCGTTGACGAATTTGACTCGTAAAACAGTTAAATTTATTTGGACGGAGAAATGTGAGGAAAGTTTTCAAGAGTTGAAGAAGAGGCTGAGTACTGCGCCTGTATTGTCTTTACCGGATAGTTCGGGGAATTTCGTAGTATATAGCGATGCCTCACATAAAGGATTAGGCTGTGTGTTTATGCAGTGTGACAAAGTCATTGCCTATGCGTCACGTCAACTGAAGGATTATGAGAAGGGATATCCGACCCATGATCTAGAATTGGCGGCTGTAGTGTTTGCCCTAAAGATTTGGAGGCACTACTTATATGGAGAAAAGTGTGAAATATACACAGATCACAAGAGTCTGAAGTATATATTTACCTAGAAGGATTTGAACATGCGCCAAACAAGATGGTTGGAACTGATTAAAGACTACGATTGTGAGATACTTTACCATCCGGGTAAAGCTAACGTGGTCGCCGACGCTTTGAGTAGGAAAGGTCGGGAGAAGCTGAACGTGTTAACTGATCAGGATCGGTTAATAGAACAAATGGCTAGATTGGAGTTGGAGGTGAAGTTTTGAAGAAATCGGATGAGATGTTGTTTCAAGTAACCACTGGTTCTACTCTAGTAGACAAAGTGAAAGAAGCACAACTTCACGATGAAGAATGTAAGAAGATTTGGAGGAGGATAACTGATGGCGAAGAGTTCAAGTTCAAGATCGATAATGAAGGTCTGTTACGGTTTGAAGGTAGAATCTGGGTACCGCCGGTACCTGAGGTCAAAGAGGAGATTCTGAGCGAAGCTCATAGTTCTAGATATTCTGTTCACCCCGGGAGTACGAAGATGTACCAGGATCTCAGGCATCATTTTTGGTTGCCGAATATGAAGAGAGATGTTGCTGAATGCGTTGCGAAATGCTTGACGTGCCAGAAAGTTAAAGCAGAACACCAGAGACCGAGTGGTTTGCTACAACTGTTAGAGATTCCAGAGTGAAAGTGGGAGCACATCACGATGGATTTTGTGGTAGGTCTTCCAACGACTCAGAAGGGATTTGATGCGATATGGGTTATAGTGGATCAACTGACGAAGTCAGCCCACATTTTGCCGATCAGGGTTAAGTACAACCTGGATAAGCTAGCGAAGCTATACGTGAAGGAAATTATTTCTAGGCATGGTGTTCCGGTGTCAATTGTGTCCGACAGAGATTCACGTTTTACGTCTAATTTCTGGAAGAGATTGCAAGAATGTCTGGGAACGCAATTGCGAATAAGTACAGCGTATCATCCTTAGACTGATGGACAGAGCAAAAAAACGATTCAGACGCTTGAGGATATGCTGAGAGCTTGTGTGATGGACTTCAAAGGAAGCTGGGAGGATCATCTACCGTTGGTGGAGTTCGCCTACAACAATAGTCATCATGCGAGTATTGGCATGCCGCCTTACAAAGCATTATACAGCATAAAATGCAGAACTCCTTTGTGCTGGGATAAAGTCGGTGAACGTCAGTTGTTGGGACCAGAATTGGTACAGCAAACCGCCGAAATTGTGAAGCTGATCAGAACGAGATTAGTTGCTGCTCAAGATAGATAGAAGAAGTATGCCGATCTTCATCGACAAAACCGAGAATTCTTACCAGGAAGTTTTGTGTTTCTGAAAGTATCTCCCTGGAATGGGAAGATTCAATTTGGTAAGAAGGGAAAACTATGTCCCCGATTTATTGGACCTTTTGAGGTGTTACGAAAAGTTGGCGAGGTAGCTTACGAGATTGCATTACCTCCGAAGCTCGAGAATATACATAACGTCTTCCATATTTCTGTGTTAAGACCTTACAAGCATGATTATAAACATGTAATAGAATATGAACCTTTACAATTTGATAAGGACTTAACATATGAAGAAGTGCATGTTCAAATAGTTGATAGAAAGGAACAAGTACTTAGGAATAAAGTGATACCTTCTGTTAAGGTAATCTGGAGGAACCACAGTACAGAAGAAGCTACGTGGGAACTCGAAGATGTTATGATGAAATCTTATCCGCATTTATTTGATTAGTTTTGTGTAGCCCCTTATGTACTGATTCTGGGGACAAAATCTTTTTAAGGAGGGAAGAATGTATTAGACGAGAAATTTTTTTTTATATGTGATTCTGGGGACAGAATCCTTTTAAGGAGGGAAGATTGTAACGATTGAGATTTTATATTTAATTTTAAATATTTATTGAGTTAAATAAATATTTTATGTGAATTATTTATTGAGTTAAATAAATAAATTATGTGAATTATGGAGCGATTTAATTAAGTGTTATATATTAATTAAATGAGTGTGTAATATTTATTTAATTAATGTATATTAATTTTATATTATAGTTCTAATTTAATTTAAAAAATTGAATTAGATGAAATATGTGATGAAATGTTACATGAATTATAATTAGCGAGTAATTATAATTATGTGGTAATTTTATGTGATTAATTGATGTTAGATTTTAATTGATTAAATTAGATGATTAATATTTAATTAATTAAAATGTGACATTAAAGTATGTGTTAAAATGATTGATTAAAATTAAAAAAAAAAGGATTTTAAATGATTTTAATCAAACAAGGCCCTTGCACTTGTTTTAAACTCATTTTACCAAACATGGCCTTAGTAATAATAATCTGTTTTTAAAAATAATGTTATTTTGGCCAAACAAGCCTTAAGATTTTTTTTAAATTCAAATAGTTGTAACTTATATAATAATATGTATTTATTATATATCTTAATTAATTAGCAGTTACATATATATCATTAGTATACGTATATTATATCAGTTATAATATATCCACTACGTTAGTTCTAATCCTAAGTCTAACTAAGAACTAAAAAAAAAGAGCAGAGAAAAGGAAGAGCAGAGAAGAGAAAAGAGGAAGAAGAATTGCTAGAATTGAACTCACATCACCTTCTCTTTCAACCTATTAACAAAAGGTATCATCTATAATCTCTAATTGTTATAGAACTCAGTTATATGTTTTTCATATTCATTCTCTGTTAAAAATAAGTTTTTATGAAATTATGTAAACATGGATTATATATATAATTGTATTCATGTGTTGTTCATAGTAGGTTAATTGCTATCAATGGTTTTCAGAAAAACAAATTGGTAATTTAATATGTTTTAATAAGAATTTATGTTCTTATGTGGTCATACGATTTTGACCAATTTTAGAATGAAAAATAACGAAATTGATATATGTTAATATGCTTATTAGGAATTCGTTTGATGTTATCTTCAATTTTGTATATAATGCATGTATATAAAGTTAAATTGCTTGAGAAATTTTATTACAGTAGATTATTTTATGAAAAATATGAGTTTTCACGAAAATGGCCAACTTGGATTTTTAAAACTTGTGATTATCATTATTTAGATGGTTGTTATGTTGTAGAAACATGTTATGATATGTATTATTGCATGTGTATAGGGTTACAGTGGCTACGTTACTGTAATTTTCCGTTTGTTGACTTGTATGGGTTGTTCGGTAAAGCAGAGAGCTGTGACTGTCTGCGTCTGGCCGAGTTGCTGCGCAGCTGCGCCGGCAGCAAGGCTAGGAGCAGCGCAGCTGCGCCGCTTGCCCTTCCCAGATCCTTTCCCTACGCAGCTGCGCTGGTGCCCATGATGCTGGCTGCGCAGCTGCGCCACGCACAGTGCTTGGGCAGTGACTTTAGTTTCTTGTGCAGTTTATTTTAAAGCCTTAGTTTAATTATTCCTTGATAGTGGACATATGTTTAAATGATATAACATGTTGTTATATGATTGTGACAAATTCATATTTGGAAAATAAAATAATTTTGAAAACTTTAATTAGATTATAAATGTTTTGTTGTGAATGAGTTACTTAATTATAATTTGATTAATTATAATTAAGAGTAAATATTTAATTTAAATTATAATTTTTGTGAAATTATAATGTATAGAAATTGATTTATTTTAATCAATTAGATGTTAATTTAAATTATAATTTATGTAATTATAATTTAATAAATGCATGATTATTATAGATTATAATTGATAAATACATGATTAATTATAAATTGTGTAATTATAATGCATGATGTAGTTTAACTGATTTTAAATTATAATTGTTTATAATTTAAGAGATGACTATAATTTAAGTAATTATAATTAGATTAAGTATTTAAATTATAATTGTTTAATTATAATTTAGTTAAATACATAATTGATTTAATTATATGAGCATGCCTATGTGATGTAATTAACTATGTGATAGTTGATTATTATTATTTATTTAATTAGAGTGAGTTAACCATTAGGGTTAGCCACTTATGTGAATTAGTTATGTGTTAACTGATTTAGATTATTATAATTGAATGTGTATAAGAAGTGTTTAAGTACGTGAATTGTGTTAAGTAGCTTGCGCTTGAGGCAAGTCTTCTAACCCTAAACTTGTTATTTCTACGCAAGTTTCTTTGAGTTTATATATTCATTGTTGAGAATGACCTTTTTCATTTCTGTACTGGACAATTATTTACTTAACCGAAGAGATCTTGACTTATTGTTTAAGTAAGATCCAGCTTATTATTTTAAATATTTTACGTTTACTTCTAAAGCATATGTTAATTCATAATTCTTTTATTTATGAATTATTGAAAGTCAATTCAACTAATCCTTAGTTGATGAACGTGAATTCTAAATTACCCTTGTAAGCTTATCCAAACCAAACTTTCTTTGGTGCGGACTTGATTTCAAATTACTGAGTTGAACAACCCTAATTATGAGGGGAGGTTACTACGCATAGCGTTAAGATGTTTGTGCACAATACATGGTACGAAGGGCTGATCCCCCTAAGTACGAGTTAAGGTCCATAGTCTTATTGACTGTTAAAGGTTTAAATAGACATATTTATAACCTAGGACAAGAGTTCAAAGGTCTTATGACTCTCAGACAAATTCTATATTCGAATTTTAATGTTGATAGAGAATTATTATTCAATTCTTTATTATTGAAGCAAGCTAAGTTATTCGAATTCTTTATAAGATATTCTTTCATGTAATTATTATTATTAAACTCAAGTGAGCTGTTGTTTGCTCACTCTTGCATTAAATAACAATTGCAGTTAAAGTTGATAACTTTGATGCCCTGTCTACGAGCAAAGGGAAGGGAAAGATGAACAAGTGAAGACTTGTTTAATTATTTTGAAATGATTGTAATAAGACTATTATGTCATATTTTTATTTCACACTTTATTGTTTATATCAAGGTTAGAGTAACCCTGCGATTGATTTTTTTTAAGAAGGTTGTAACCCTTGTTTTAAGGGAGATTTTATTATTTTGAATGAAGGTTGTAATTTATTTTGAGATATATTGGGTAGAGGTTGTTATAGTTAGAAAGTGAACACCAAATCATGTGGAAACGAAGTACTCGAATTTGGGGGTGTCACAATTTGATGGTCCGGTATGGAGACCGGGGTAGAGTTGACGGCCCGGTATTGAGACTGGGGTTAATTTGATGGCCCGGTATTGAGACCGGGGTTGAACTAATGGCCCAGTATTGAGACCGTGGTTGAATTGATGGCCCGGTATTGACATCGGGGTTGAATTGACTGCTCAGTATTAAGACCGGGGTTGATTTGATGGCCCAGTATTGAGACTCGTGTTGATTTGAGGGCCCGGTATTGAGACCGAGGTTGAATTGACGGCCTGGTATTGAGATCGGGGTTTATTTGACGGCCCGGTATTGAGACCGGGGTTGAGTTGTTTGCCCGTTATTGAAATCAGGGTTGATTTGACAGCCCGATATTGAGATCGGGGTTGAGTTGATTGCCCGGTATTGAGACCGGGGTTAATTTGACTGCCCGATATTGAGACCGGGGTTGAGTTGATTGCCCGGTATTGAGACCAGGGTTGATTTGATGGCCTAGTATTGAGACCGGGGTTGATTTGATGGCCCGGTATTGAGATCGGGGTTGAGTTGATGGCCCGGTATTAAGATCGGGGTTGATTTAATGGCCCGGTATTGAGATCGGGATTGAACTGATGGCCCGGTATTTAGACCGGGGTTAAATTGATGGCCCGGTATTGAGACCAGGATTGAGTTGACAGCCCGGTATTGAAACTGGGGTTGAATTGATGGCCCAAAATTGAGACCGGGGTTGAATTGACTACCCAGTATTGAGACCGGGGTTGAATTGACTGCCCGGTATTGAGACCGGGGTTGAGTTGATGACTGTTTTGCCCTCCTACAGTGTTAGTAACAGAGAAACGAAATTTCGAGTGTCTACAAAATATTATTACAATTATTATTATTTAAATTTCTAAAGGAGTTTAAGAATTAATTTAATATTAGTACTCTCATTTATTCCTAATAAGATTAGGAGGCAAATTAATTAAAGGAGTTTAATTAATTAATCCTAATTTGTTGGGAAGCCTAATTAATTAAAAGTTTTTAATTAATTAAATAAAAACCTATTTTTAATAGGATTAGAAGGATTGACCAATATCTATATAAGAGGAGTCTTATGTTAGATATCAGTTGATGAAATTCCAATGGTTGAAGAGCACTCCTTTTATATGGAGGATAGAAAACTAGGGTTTAGCCAACCACCCTCCTTCTTGATAATTCCTCTCCCTTGGTGGATCACCTCTAGAGGCCAAACACTTGGGTGGCTAACGTTGATCAAAGGAAGGAATCTAACCAGGAGAAAATAAGGAGATCGCGAAGAACAAGGAGTTGAACTTGTGCATGTGGAAGCTTCGTTCTACAAGGGTATGAATTCCATAACTTCTTAGTTATCGTTTTAAATTAATAATTTGCATAAAGGATGATCCGGGTAATGGTTTTGTAGAAATTTTTAAACTCTGATATACTATGCTTCCGTTAATTTTTGCAATTTGATTGCGCCCATGATTTCGTACAAACCCAACAGTGGCATCAGAGTTAAACCTTTATGTAATTATTAATTATTTTGATTCCATATATGTATAGGTATGTATTTAGAATAATTTATTGGGCATAATTAGTTGTATAAAATTATTATTTTTATGAAAGAAAAAAAAACGGAAACCAAATTTTTTTTTCTTCTTTCGCTTCGGATCCGTGTTATAGAAAAAGGGAACATCGTTGCCTGTATTGATTTTCTTTTTTCAAAATGATGACCCACATTTTTTTTAATGATCCACGATTTCAAAAGGGGTTATCATATATATTATACATATATAATATACGGTATATATAATATACTGAAGGATTTCAAAAGGGGTTTTCAAAAGGTGAGTGAATTTCTAATGATAAGTTACCTAAAGCAATATCCTGGATCACTAATATAGTGTGTGTGTGTGTATATATATATATATATATATATATATATATATATATATATATATATATATGGGGGGGGTGTGTGTGTGTATAGTAACCTATATATGATATATATATATATAAACCGAATATTATTTATTTAACATATATATATATATATATATAATATTATTAATAGTTTTATAATTAAAATAAAGAGTTTATTTTAATCTTGAAATTAGATTTCATACAATTTAAAATTGCTCATTAAATGATACTCATATATATATGGAATGTTTTAATTCATGAGATGAATGTTTATTTATTGATGCATATGGTGATATGCATGATAATAAATGGGATTGATTATAGGATTATTGACCAATGTGATTGGATTTATTATAGTTGAATGCTTGAATGAATGGATTTTATTAAATGGGGTCTGCGTACCTCGTCTTCTCTAATTTTTCTTGATGTAAAATTCTATCTCCCTCCTATGTACTTCCCCTTAAATGCTGCTCAAGGTTTTTATTTAAATTAAATAGTTTATGTAATAGGACTAGTTAGAATTATCTTGAAGAAATTAGAGACCAAAGAGCAAGGAACGCGTGAAGACCCGTTTTGTAATGGAGCTTGGGTTTAAATGTAATAGTTACGTTTAAATTTAACTTCTTGCACTCCTAGGTTTGACCTTTTGGTTCACTTAGTAGCTCTAGTGAACCAAACTAGAATAAAAGTCCATAATCTATCCGGGTAGAATATAGTATTCTATATGTGCATGCTAAGTATTATATATATTATATTTTATGCAAACATGCTTCGCATGTTTTAATAAAATAACGCGTATTTTATATATATGTGTGCATGCGCGCTAAATAATATGAGACAAATAATAACAAACCCCTCAACGAAATTATATTAAGTCTAAAGTGTTCAGAGATATTTAGAATATCGAACGTCGCCTTCTAGCATGATAAATTAATAAATTATTAAATATTTAATACGAGTTTGTTGTGCTATCCACAAGGCAAGTATTGTATATTTAAGTTATTAATTTAATCACATTTGATTCTTATCAAGAAAATTGAACAATATTATTTTGTTGTACTATCCACAAGGACAATATTTTTCTTTTTTGAATTTATAGAAGTGCTAGGTTGGACTTAACTTAAATCATTTTAGTTCGGATGTGCACACACTTGACCATTATGATTTATGAGGCAAAATAAAAAGGAGTTACATGTTGATGTAATTGACAAAGAGTTGTCTACCTATTTATTTATATATCATTTGTTATGTTATCCACAAGGCTATATACATTTGAAATGAGATCCTTATTCTCACTAGCAAATCTTTAATTAGATGTTGCCGAACTATATAAGTGAGGGTAATATAGTTTGAAAAAAATAGTGGGAGATACCAATCTAAAATAAGACCTAATTTATTTTGGTATATAAAATTAATTAAATGAATATTTGCTAAAATGTTGTCTTTTTACATGCAGAAATTTAAAAATGTCAAAATCACTAATTTCACTGCGTAGCATACTTGATGCTAACAAACTAACTGGGCCGAATTACACAGTCTGGTTAAGGAATCTGAGAATAGTTCTCACTGCTGAAAAGATTTCTTATATCCCTGGAACTATTCCAGAATCAGCCTCTAAGGAAGAGATTGCCACCATGACAAAGTGACAAGATGATGCATATGTGTCTCAATGCATCATGCTCGCATCCATGATTAACAAGCTTCAGTGTAAGAACCCGAATTTTCAGATATTATTAAATAAGGATTTAATAAATAAAATTCTTAAATTGTGAGATGGGTTCGAATAAGAGTATATATATGTGATATGAGGTATGTGGTATTATATTACATAGGGTAATATGAACTATGTAATATGTGTTTTTGTGATTTATAAATATATTATTAATATATATTTGTTACTTAGCGTAGAGACAATTCAGTTGAGATAAAGGAAGTGGATAAATTCCTATCGATATTAAATAATTTATAGAATTATTTTATCACAGTAAGTTGGTGACATTAAATATCTTTAATGTATAATCACCATATTCTTGTGTATGTGTATTAATAACTAGTATGTTTATAATATAGGTTATTAATAGCACTTAAGCTATCCGTGAATAGGTTTGGATAGTGAAGCATGAGTTAGTTAAGGAATTAACTAATAAGAATAAATATTAGTTAATTTAAGTTGGGAGTTATATTATGAAATAATATAATGTTAATATTGAACCTTAATAATATGGTGCAGTGTTTAATTTACTTAAGTAAATGAGTGAATTAATAAGTGTGTTGAATATGTAATTATAGTTGATACTTTTATATATATTACTTAGAATGGTAATATGTGAGAAAGTCTAATGTACAAATAACGTTAATAAATATATATACGTTATTAAAGGGAGATCGAAATTATTATATCTTTAAATGAATATGTAATATTTGAAGAAATTATTTTGGGGACAATTTATAGAAAAGAAAGAGAAATAATTATTATATATTTCTAATAAAGGATATTAAAATAAATTCTAATATTGAATTATTTTAATAAAGGAGGAAATGTTATTTTTGAATAATAATATTACCTTATATGTTTTTGTATGAGGTAATAGGTATGATTAATTAATATGGTAAATATATTAAAATATATTTGCTATATGTAAATAAATTGATGGAAATAATTTATTATAATAGAAAATAAACTTATTATCTATTTCTATATATAATATATGTACATGTGTCGTACATATAGTTATTTGATATTATATTAAGAACAATATCATGAGACAATAAGTAAATTATTTTCTAATAATGAATGCCTTTAATTGGAGAAGACATAATATTTTATATCATGTTATGACGGAATACATAATAGTAATTATATCTTATGTATTTCCAAGAGGGGTAAAAGTATATAAGAAAACTAAGTTATTTCATTTGCTAAATAACTTGAGTTATTATATTACCATAAGTATTGTAAAGAATATTTGAATATTTTTATTCACGATATATTTTTATACGTGAACCTTGTGATTTAATAGTTCTAAGTAAATTGAACATATTATAAGTAGAAAAATGGTGGGAAATGAATAAATGATGAGAATGATAATAAGCTTAAGGTAAGCTTGTGAGATATGCCTAGTATGGCAAAGTGATGGAATAAACATTCATTAAATAATTTAATGAATGAATAATTAAAGGAATTAATTATTATTATTATGTGAATAAATTCCTATGTGCAATGATGTGTAATTATAAGTTATATAGTAGCTACATCTATATAATATGGAATGAAGTGTGACACTTCAAGGTAACTATATAATATAGGAAACTATATGATTAAGTGCAATAATAAAGTTTACAATAATGGGGTGTGACACTACTCAATTAAAATATATTTGGTATTGTCAAATGTATATGGATTATATGATGGGGTGTATGTGTGACCCTATCATATCATATGGTAATAACATTAAGTTATTAGATATAAGCTTGCAAGTTAGTCCATGTGAGAACAATAATGGTCAATCAAGTGGTTAGGGTACATGAATAGTGGTAGTTGGTGGGAGTTAGCCACCAACTTCCCTTTTGCCCTTTGGGTAATAACCATAGGAGGATAATAGCTTGATAATGAATAGATGCAATACATTGGTGTGCAGAGTTTGTTAATTCAATTACTACATTATTGCTAAGAAAGCATATAATAAGAAATATAATTACATCATGAACATGTTATAAGGTGTAATGATGAGGAAGGACCATGAATAGTAGTAGTTGGTGGAGTTAGCCACCAACTCTTCTTTGACCATTGGGTATTACCCATAGGAGGGTAATGGATTGATTATAATAGAGAACATGTAAATTAGTAATGTAATGGTATTACATTATGAACATATTATAAGATGTAACATTGAGTATAATATTATTTTAGGAGATTATATTATTATAAGCTTGTGGACTATTAAGTACTAAGTTCACATAATTATGCCTTGTGTGGCATAAATAATGAAGTTAAATCAAGGGGATTTAATTGGAAGTATTAGAAGAAAATGAATGGTTGATATTAATTATCATTATAATATTTGAGTATATTTATGATAATAATTTTATGGAAAATGGTGGGATGATAGTACCCAACCATATTATATTTAGTCCAATTAGAATATTAACTTAACCTATGTACATGAGGTACATGATTATATGTAGTAGTGTATATTCAAAATATGAGTATACCTAATTAGGTGTGAGTGTACGTATTTGTAGGTTTGTATATATGTACCTATAACCTAAGTTAATGTAGCAATATTAAATCATCTAAGTGTGACTTATATTGTCCAAAAGAATAAAACTTAAGTACACATATATATACAATTGTGTAGGGGCATATATATATATATATATATATATATATATATATGTGTGTGTGTGTGTGTGTGTGTGTGTGTGTGTGTGTGTGTGTATTGGAGCTATGAATGTGGCATTATTGGTTTACAAATGCTGAGTTTAGAAGTTGTCCCATATTGAGTGACCCTTTTATACAAATCAAGTGTATAGGCCAAAGGCCTAAGCGTAGCCTTTCTCCTTCCTTGCATTTCTTAATCTAGCTACAATTGAGGGTAATGATGGCAAGGGGAGTGGGTTGATGGGGTGGTTGGCAACTATTTCACCAACTCATGCATATCCATCATCTTCTTCCTTCCCCCATTGGTTTGATTCAATGTGCAAGAACCACCAATTGGTCCATGGCTTTCCTATAAATAGAAGCCTTCCCCTCATAAACTCAAGTTGCTAAACTCTTGATAAGTTTCATATAGTGGGTGTGTTGATGAGTATTGAGGGAGAAAATTCTGAAATTCAAGGGAAGCTCTACCCAAATTGAAGCTCAAGGCGTATAATCTCTAAACCACTTTGGAATTCAATTCAAATCAATAGCATGAAATAGTAGTAATTGGTCATGTGAAAAGATGCTAGCACGTTAGTTAAGTTGTATACATGTTGTAAATACTATGTAGTTAATTTCTAGCATGTTTCATGAACTGTGATAGGGTTGGCTTAGAATACTCTGCATTAGCAGAACCTTTCTTGGCCTGGAACCGAAGTGGCGCGGCCGCGCCACTCCCAAGAACAACTGGCGCGCGGCCGCGCAGGTCTGCAGAAACTGTTGGTGATTTTTGTGTTTTTTGTTTTGTTGAGCATGCTAGTTAGACTCTAATAACCACATAAATGAGCCTAACATGTGGTCTAAGGTTACCTTGCCTATAATGAGTTGTATTAGCTTGGTTTGACATGATTTCCTAATAGAAAACTAAACGTTTTGAAAGAAATGAAACTTATAGTTTTCAATATGAACTTTGATACATGTATAACATGTGTGTTCTGACCTTGTAAGCTCATTTTTATGACTTCGACATGCATGAGAGTTGGTATTGACTTATAGAATGTGTTCATATACTTTCATGGCCATGTTAGTCTGTATTATGGAAGGAAGACGTATGGTTTTAAAATAAAACTTATGGTCTTGGATTTGAACCTTGACGCATACATAGCATGTATATATTTTGATTTTGTGAACGTGTTCATGTGGCCTATATTGACATGAAAGGCATGCTTAAAGTATTGAGCACACACTAGCATATATGATTGAAGACTACATTGATTTCAAAAGACAATTTTAGAGTTTTTGGACATATATATAGGATGTCCACGTTTTGATCATTGAGCATGTATAGATGACTTATATATGTGTTCTAATACATGAGAGTCATGACTACGAGGTACTTTGCATATACTTAGTTACCTTTGTTGACTTAAAGCGATTTTTTTATGAAAACTTTAGAATGTGTAAGATCATAGCATCAAACACGGAGTGAGTTACATTATGATTACGAGCATGTATATTAGGATTCATTATGCCTATAGACATGTTGACATAAGCATCATGTGATGAAACATGGATTTCACCTATGCACGCATATTCGAGAAAATGAATTTCTAAAGCGTAGACTATGTGATTAAGTATACATATGTAGTATAAGCACGAGCATGCTTACTTAGTGTGGTTAAGCCTTGTTATGTGATAACATAACTTTAGTAGTTGAGCTTTATTGATTTAAGTAATTCAACGTAGAGCTACGCTATTCAAAGCTAAATAGTTTGAATATGAATTTGAAAACCTACTTAATGTGTGTGTATAATATATATCAAAATGCATGATATATTAGGACCAAACTGAGTTTATGAAATCTAAAGTTTGGTTCTGGCAGGGAGTCGCGCGGCCGCGCCACTCCCAAGCTTAATTGTCGCGCGGCCGCGCCGTGTTGCAGAGCTGCCAAGAACAGTTTGTTAACTGTCTGGTCCTAAGTTATTTTCCTTAAGGACCCTAAGGACCGAAATAGAATGGTTTCTATAGAATAAGTATGAAGGTATGATGTTGTAACATCGTGGTTGTCCTAAGATAGAGTGAAACGGAACCAAGATTAGAAAATAATACACGAATTGTTATTATGTTAAGAGCATATGAAATGTATGACTGATGGATGTAAATCCATAATTATATAACTGTGTAGGAATACACGAAGTGCAGATAGCTTTAAGCAGTTAAGTCGTAGTTGTTAAACTACGAATCAGGCAAGTCTTTCAGTTCCTATTTGATATATGAATTCAATAACTGTTAGTTGAATTATATTATGCTGTGATAATGTGAACTTATATATGAACTGTATATGAGATATAAATGAGATTGAAAGTTGATCTTTGATGATATACTTGTTATGTGAAAGTAACATGCGTAGTAAATATAAATTATTTATAAATGCATGAACTGAGTATGATGTTGTATGCTATGTGATGCATGAAAACTATTAGAATTGTTGAGCTGTCGAGCTCACTCTTGCAAATAACCATTTTTGCAGGTTGAGGACTTACGAATAAGACTTTGTGTTTCTTGATTGATAAAGATAGATAGTATCGAAATGAAGAATACTGTTCAGATTATTACTTGAGCCACGTTTAGGTTCTAGGAGTTGTACTTGATAATTGTATACGTTGTTTAAAACTTGTCGTACTGTAAAGATGTATTAGTTGATACATAGAGGATATCAAGTCGAGTTGTAAACGTTATATGATAATTCAAATAGAATGAATCATATTATAAAGTTGATCAGGGATTTGTAATTGATTCAAGTTATGAAATTAATAAAAGATTTTATTCAAAGGATATTGAAAAGTTTAAGTTATTCCGCATTTTAGTAACATCGAATGTGATGTTTAGACATGGATGGTATATGACCGGGTTTTAAAACTTGTAAAAGTTTGGAGTCATCATACAAGATCTTAGATATGGATAGAATTTATATTCTAAATTGTAATAAGCAAAATTGTATTCTTTTAGTAATGACTAAAAGATGTAATAGTTCTGCGTTAGTAGTAACGTGACAGCACCGAATCTGAGGTTTCGAAGGAACGTGGATTTGGGGGCTTCACATTCAGCGTCAGTATGAAAATATAGATACTCCTACTATGTTTCTTCACTTCAAGGAGTTATATGGTGAACAAAGTAGGACTACAAGATATGAGATATCTAAGGAGCTCTTCCGATCTCGGATGACCGAGGGCACTGCCGTTAAGACTCATGTCCTAAGGGTGATCAATTTGTTTGAACGCCTTGGATAGCTTGGGTTCGTCATGGATATGGAGTTAAGTCAAGACTTGGTCTTGCAATCACTCCCTGATACCTTCTTGCAGTTTGTTGTTAATTTTCACATGAATAAGTTAGATGTCAGCTTGCCTGAATTGCTTAACATGTTGAAAACTGCAGAAGGTCACTTCCCATCTAAGAAGAACCATGTCTTAATGGTGGATTCTTCCAAGAAAAGGAAGAGGCCCAAGGTATTTTCTAAAAAGAAGAAATTTAATAAGGCTAATGGCAAAGTGAATATGAAGGATCAAAAGAAACCTAATCCAACTAGCAAAGGAATGTGGTTCCATTGCAACGAGCCGGGTCATTGGAAGAGGAACTGCAAGAAGTTTTTGGCAGAGAATAAGCTTGGAGAAGCTTCGACTTCCAATCAAGGTTTGTTCATGATTGAAATTAATTTTTCTGAAAGTTAAAATTCTACTTGGGTATTGGATACCGACTGTGGTTCTCACATATGTAATACTGTGCAGGGACTGGTCAGAAGTAGAAAGCTGAACAAGGATGAGGTTGTCCTACGAGTGGGAAATGCAGCAAAGGATGATGCATTAGCTATAGGCACTTATTGTTTAACAATACCTACGGGCAAGTCCATTTATTTAAATAATTGTTATTTTGTTCCGAATATCATTAGAAATATTATTTCTATTTTCGTATTAGATATAGAAGGATTTGACATTATAATAAAGAACAACAGTTGTTTTATTTATAAAGACAATATTTTATATGGTGTTGGTAATCAGCGAAATGGACTTTATATACTTGACTTGCATGAAAATATACTTCAAATAGAACAAACTAAGAAAAGAAAAAGAAATTATGTTAATTATACTTATATGTGGCACTGTAGACTCGGTCATATCAATGAAACAAGATTATTCAAGTTGCATAAGGATGGGCTCTTAGAGCTATCCTATTATGAATCATATCCAACTTATGAATCTTGTCTCATGGGTAAAATGACTTGTAACGAATGAGATTTTATATATTAAATTTTAATATTCATTGAATTAAATAAATATTTTAATTGATTTATTTTTTGAGTTAAATAAATATTTTAATTAATTGATGTGGAGTAATTTAATTAAGTGCAATATGTTAATTAAATGAATATTTAATATTTAATTGTTGTATAAGCAATTTTGTGGTGTAGTCCTAATTTAATTGAGATAATTAAATTAGATGAATATTATGTGATAATTGTTACATGAGATTATGATTAGTGAGTAATTATAATCCTTTAATAATTTAGTATTATGTGACAATTTTAATTAATTAATGAATGTTAGCTTGTATTTAATTAAATTAGAATGTTGGGATTTAATTAAATAAAGTGTAACATTGAAAGTATGTGTTTAAGGATTTATTAAGTAAATAAAAAGAGTTTTAAATTAGTTTTATCAAACAAGACCCTTACACCTATTTTTAAGAGTTTTTACTAAACATGGCCTTAACTACTAAAAAGCTAGTTTTATAATTAAATGATTTTTGCCAAACGAGCCTTATGGCTCTTAAAATTCAAAATAAACATAACTGACATATTATTAATATTGTGTAATAAGTATTTGTCAGTTATATAATATATATAATTATATGTATATTAGATATATGTATATTACATTATATGTTAAAGTTAGAGTTGGAAAAATATCAGTTAGAAACATAGAAGAAAACAGAGTTAGAAAAATATACAAAGAAAACAAGAGCAAAACAAAACACCATCTTCATCTTCTTTTCCTAATCAACAAAGGTATAACTAATTTCCAATTATGTTCTTCCATTATGTTTATGAAAAAAAAATATGTTTTTAAGAACTTCTCTGTAAAAATAGCATGAAATTATGTGATCATGATGTAAACATGTTGTATTGTATATATATAAATTGTTTATATATGATTTGTAAGCATAATTAAGTTGTTTAACTCATGTAAACATGATGAACATGAAGAAATCATGTTCATCAAAAGTTACAGTGAACTTATTTTGAAAATAAATGGTTTCCTTTAAAATCAAAATTTATGTTTGATTGTAATATATTGTATAAATTGATTATAGATTATGATAACATGTTTAGAAACGAATTCAATATGCTTGGAATTATGTGAATTGATTTAGAAACAAACTCACAGTGTTGAATTTTATCAAGAACACTGAAAAATGGCTTTTCTTTAAAATTAACAAAATTGGAGTTTTTAATTATGTGTTTTGATGTTTTTATGTATTAGAACATGATTAGAAACGTAATCTGATATTTTTACAAAAGTTTATGTGAGCTATGAATGCTAAAATTGGAATTTAGTGTGGAGAAATAAGTCAAATTGGCTTATTCTCTGTACAGTTCGCGAACTGTCAGAACAGTCTACGCAGTGGCGAGGCCGCGCCGCTCCAAGGCTTCTGAGGAGCGCGCCCGGGCCAGGCAGCGCAGCCGCGCCACTCCCAAGGCTTATTGGAGCGCGGCCGCGCTGGCCATGCAGATAGTGCAAAAAGTTATTTTTAAATGTACAACTTTATGAGATTAATGAAGTAATAAAATATAAAGCATGTTAATAAAATTAAAATGCTAAATGGACAGTAATGAATTATATTATTAAAATATAATATGTAATTATAATTTGATTAATTATAATTGAATTAAAGTAAATGTATGATTTAAATTATAATTTGTTTAATTATAATTTAATTAATATGAGTGCATAATTTAAGTTTGATTAATTATGTGATCATGAGATGTGATAATGAACTATTAAACTTATTAATTAAAGAGAAATGAGTTATCATATATGAGTTAACTAAGGATGTGAATTAGTTATATAGTAACTAATTTAGGATTTGTTATTGTTAATTACATATATGTATGATTAATTAAGGAACGTGATTGTAATTGTAGCTTGCGCTCGATGCAAGTTTTCTAAACTCAAACTTTACTTGAGCAAGTTGCTCTATTCTTTATTGATTATATTTATGCGAGTTATTTGTATTCTCTATAATTTTTGTAACGAATGAGAATTTTGTATATGAATTTTAATATTTATTAAATTAAATAAATATTTTAATTAATTTATTTTTTAAGTTAAATAAATAATTTATATAATTATTATGGAGTAATTTAATTAAGTGCAATATGTTAATTAAATGAATGTTAATTTAATTGATGTGTAATAATTTTATGGTATACTTTAATTTAATTGAGATAATTAAATTAAATGAATATTATGTGATACTTGTTATATGAGATTATGATTAGCGAGTAGTTATAATTGTTATGTGGCAAATTTTATTTGATTAATTGATGTTAGCTTTAATTTAATTAAAGTAGAATGTTGGGATTTAATTAATTAAAGTGTAACATTGAAAATATGTGTTAAAGGATTTATTAAGTAAATAAAAAAGGGTTTTTTAATTAGTTTTACCAGACAAGACCCTTAAAATTATTTTTAAAGAGTTTTGCCAAACAAGGCCCTTACGCCTATTTTAAAGAGTTTTTAACAGACATGGCCTTAACTACTAAAAAGCTATTTTTAAATTTAAATAGTTTTGCCAAACAAAGCCTTAGGGCTTTTGATTTTTAAAAATATAAAACTGACATATTTATTAAGGGTTTAATTGTCAGTATTAAGTGTTATGTCAGTTATTTTCTACATGAATTAGAGTTAGAAAAACAAAGCTAAAGTTAGTCAGTGTTAGAGAAAACAAAGAAGAAATATACAGACAGTTAGAGAGAAGAAGAGAGAAGAAGAAGAAAGAGAAAGGAAGGAGAAAACTTAGAAATAATCATCACCTTCATCTTCTTCCTCACTAAGCAACAAGGGTATAATTCTAATATTTGTATTTTAGAAATCATGTTCTTATGTTCTCGTGTTAAGTTCTCTATATATATGAGTTTCATTAAAATTATATAAACATGAGTTATATGTATAAATTGTGTTCATAACATACTTATATATGAATTGTATGCATAAATTAGTTGTTTAAAACATGTAAACATGATGAACATGAAGAAATCATGTTCATCAAAAGTTACAGTGAAGTAGTTTTGATAATTGGTTTCTTTGAAATCAAAATTTATGTTTGATTGTTAATTGTTGTGTAAATTGATTATCGATTATGTTAACATATTTAGAAACAAATTCAATATGTTTAGAATCATGTGAATTGGTTTAGAAATAAACTTACAGTGTTCAATTTTATCAAGAGCACTGAAAAATAGTTTTTCTTCAAAAATAACAAAATTAAGTGTTTTATATTATGTGTTTTGATGTTATATGTGTTAGAATATGATTAGAAACATAAACTGATAATTCTACAATAGTTTGTGTGAGTTTTATGTGCTGAATTCGGAACTTGGTGTGCAGAAATAAGCCAAATTGGTTTTTTCTCTACAAAGTTCGCGAACTGTCAAACCTGTATTCGCAGTGGCGCGGCCGCGCAGCTCCAAGGCACTGATGGAGCGCGCCCGCGCCACTCCCATGGCATATTGGAGCGCGGCTGCGCTGGTCCTGCAGATTGGGCAGAAAGCTATTTTTAATTATACAATTTTATGAGATTAATGATGTAATAAATTATAAAGCATGCTAATAAAATTAAAATGTTAAATCGACAATAATGAATTATATTGTTAAAATATAATATATAATATATAATTTGATTAATTATAATTAAAGTAAATGTTTAATTTAAATTATAATTTGTTCAATTATGATTTAATTAATATGAGTGCATAATTTAAGTTTGATTAAATTATATGAACATGTGATGTGATTATGTGAGGTGACTAAGCTTAATAATTTAAGGGGAATAAGTTAACCTAGATAGGTTAACTAAGTTATGTGAATTAGTTATATGATAACTAATTATATTATTATTGTTAATTACATATATGTAGGGTTAATTAAGGAACGTGAGTATAACTTGTAGCTTATGCTTGAGGCAAGTTCTCTATCCCTAAACTTGTAAATTATATGCAAGCATTTTAAATTCAAATCTTAATTGTATTTGAGCCTGTCCTTTTATTTCTGCAATGAACAAGTAATTATTTAAATTTCACGATTTAATTAAAGTGACCTTGACTTAATTGTTCAAGTAAGGTCTATTTTATATTTTGAATGCTTTAAGTTTAATTCTAAAGCATAAGTTATTTCATAATTCTTTATTGTTGAATTATTCTAGATTATTGTAAGTCGATTCAACTACTCCTTAGTTGATGGTAGTTAAACTCCAAATTTCTTTTTAAGCTTATCCAAACCAGACTTTCTTTAGTGCGGACTTGTTATCAAATACTGAGATGAACAACCCTATTTAATAGGGGATACCATTCGAAAGCGTTAAGATATTTGTGCACAATACGTGGTACGAAAGGGTTGATCCCCCTATATACAAGTTAAGAGTCCATATAGTCTAAAAGACTATTAAAGATTTTAAATAGAAATGTTTATAACCTAGGACATAGTTTAAGGTCTTATGACCCTCAGATAATTTCTATATTCGAATTCTAAATGTTGATGAAAGAATTATTATTCAATTCTTTATTATTGATGAAAGAAAAAAGTTATTCAAATCTTTTGAAGTTATTCAGTTTATGTCATCACTATTATTGTTATTATTCCAAGTGAGCCTTTTTTGCTCACTCTTGCAATTAAATAACCATTGCAGCTAAAGTTGAGAATGTTGACGCACCGTCAACAAGTAAAGGAAAAGGCAAGATAAACAAGTAAAGACTTGTTATGTTTGATTATGATGTGTAATAGAATTTTATTGTGTTATGTTTTATTTCCGCATTTATTTGACGATTAAGGTTAGCAACCCTGGGATTGATTTGATTAGTTGTAATCCTTTTGATAAGGAAGATTTTAATTATTTATTTAGTTTGTAATTTATTTTGCTTTCCTTATTATTGGGTAGTAATTGTATCTTATTTAGATAGTGAGCACCAAATCATATGAAAATGAAGTACCCGGATTTGGGGGTGTCACAGGTTGGTATCAAAGCTTTAGGTTATGAACCTTAGGTGGGGGAAACCTTAGGTAGTAGTCTTGTAGAAGATCGAAAAGATAGTGATGATAGTAAGGATAATAAACTACCTTATGTGCTATGTGTTTTATTTATGTACGCGAAGAGTATAGATCGATATCACGTAATAATTAAACTTTAAAACTTTGTTGTCAGGTTGACGAACGTTAGAGAGTCCAGTCAGGATAGGGAGGAGTTACCCCAGATGCCTAGAGATAAGGAGCCCTGATACATCTAGGTTGTTTGGGAGCAGTTGGTTCAAAGAGAGCCATCTCTATTGATCACCGTAGCTGGTCAGGAGCATGAGCCGGTATCTGATCGAGATGACGATGATGAGTCAGAGGAGGAGGAGGAGGATCCTGAAGAAGAATTCCCACCTCACTCGACTAACGCTGAGATGTACGAGGAGATCTACGATCGCAACGTGGAACTTTATGGTCGAGTCGGAGAACTGGAGGAGCTGGTAGATGAGAGTTGGACGACCATACAGCAGCGGGATGAGACCATTGAAGAGATGGACAGTGAGCTTGGAAACACAAAGTGGGATCTAGTCCACACGGAGAGTGAAAGCGACGATGTACTGGCTGAGCAAGCGAAGCTGAAGAATGACATCCAAGAGGAGTCAGCGAAGCGTGCCAGAGATGAGGAAACGAGCTTGAGGGCTACTCAACGTGCAGATCGAACGTAAAATGAGGTTCAAGTGAAGAAGGCCAAGCTGAGGGAGACAAACTATGCTTTCCATATGGCTATAGATAGGGCCCACGATCGTGTCTTCTATTACCCAGCTTAGTTCAAAGATTTACAGTGGTATATGGTGGATCGCAGAACAGTGTTCTGGGTGATGAAAGAAGAGCGTAGAGAGGTTGTGCGACGTCTTAACATGCCTAGATAGTAGAATCTTTAATTATGTGTTTCTTTATATATAAATAAATGTAAATCCCAGAATTTTAGATAATAATGGGATAAGATAATGATGTAATCCTATAACTTATTCAGTTCAGGAAAGATGATGTAAATAGCAGAGATGCTATCTATTCTATGTTTTTCAAACCAAGATTGAATAAAATATCGAAGTTTATTGACGTGATATGTGTTCAAGTGTGAATTAATTTATTTAAATGTTTAAGTATGAACTTGAATATTTAAAGAAATGAGTAAGGGATCTAATAAGAGTATTCCTTAACAGAAAGATGCCTCCTAGAAGAAGACCTACACGTCTACACCCAGAGGGTTCGACCAATAACAACGATAATAACAATAACGATGGGATAAATCTCAATTCGGTTCAGCAGTTGGTGAACCTATTGACGGGAGCGCTTGCGAATCAACCGCAAGTCCAGAATACAACGTTTGAGGAATTTAAGGCAGTAGGATAGCCAGAATTTCAGGGATCGGTAAACCCGATATATGCCCAAACGTGGATAATGGAGATGGAGAAGGTCTTCGACGTGGCTAGAGTTAACAAGGACCAGAAGAAGGATTTCGCGACGTTCATGCTAAAGTCGAAAGCTAGCTTCTGGTGGCAGGCTAACAAGACGAGGGAAGGGGAAGGAGCCCCATTAGCTCGCAGAACCAGATGGATGTTCAATTTCTAGAGCTGAAGCAAGGAGCGATGACGGTACCAGAATACGCCATGAAATTTAACGAGCTGGCCAGGTTTGCTACGTACCAAGTCAGTACTGACGAGAGAAAGGCGAGAAGGTTCTAGCAGGGATTGAATCCCTGGCTCTACAGCAAAGTCTCCATGTTCCAGCTGAGGACGTTTGCAGTTGTGCTGGAAAAGGCCATCCTCGCTGAAGGTGGAAGCGATGCGGTGACCAAGTACAATCAGGACCTGAAGAAGAAGAAGAATGAGACAGAAATCAAGACTGGTGGTAGCAGTGCTATCAACCAGAAAAGGAAGTGGAACGACAATACATCTGCTGGGAGTCAACAGGGAAACCAGCAGAAGAAAAGGATTGAAGCATGTGCTACATGGGGGAAGAATCACACTAGAGTGTGCCTGAGGGAGAAGCGAGTATGCTTCAACTGTGGTCAGGAAGGCCACATTGCGCCAAATTTCCTGAACTCGAAGAAGGGAGCTTGTTATATATGTGGATCTAAGGATCACATAGCCCGAAGTTGCCCTAAGAAGCCAGCTGGAGGATCGATAGGAGGGAGAAGAAATGGCAGCGGCAGTACCTTGGCTATCGCTGGATCACTGCAGGCGATCGAACCCATTGCTAGGACGTTCAACATGACGGTGCAGGATGTTGTGCAGTCAAAGGATGTGGTGTCAGGTATTATTCCAGTCAATAGAATAAATGCATATGTATTATTTGATTCGGGTGCTACTTGTTCATTCATATCTGATGATTTTGCTAAGACCTTAGACTTACCTAAAGAGGAATTAGTTTACCCCTTGAACATAGAGATTGCGAATAGGGAGGTTATTCCTGTTAGGTTTGTTTACAAGAACTGTAGATTGGACATTAAGGGTCATGAATTGAGGGTAGATTTGATTCCGATAAAACTTGGGGAGTTTGATGTTATTCTGGGTATGGATTGGTTGTTCAACCATGGTGCGGTAATCGATTGTCAGAAGAAGTCGGTAAACCTTACGAATCTGTCGAAAGTAGTGTTTTATGGTAGCAAATCGCCTAGACAAGTGAGTTGTTTGATGATTATGCAAGCCAAGAAGCTTTTGAATCAAGGCTGTGTAGGGTATTTAGCCTATATAGTGGATACTCATAAGGATAGCCCGAAGATAGAAGAGATATCAGTGGTTAGGGAGTTTGTGCACGTATTTCCAAGCGACTTACCAGGACTTCCTCTAGATAGAGAAATAGAGTTTGTGATTGACTTAGCACCTGGAACGGCTCCGATTTCGAAAGCTCCGTACCGAATGGCTCCAGTCGAGATGAAGGAGTTGATGGTTCAACTGCAGGAATTGTTGGACAAGAAGTATATTTAGCCGAGCGTATCGCCGTGGGGAGCGCCAATGTTGTTCGTGAAGAAGAAGGATGGATTAATTCGGCTTTGCATTGATTATAGGGAGTTGAACAAAGTTACGATCAAGAATAGGTATCCTTTACCTAGGATCGACGACTTGTTCGATCAACTGAAGGGTGCTAGATATTTCTCGAAAATAGATTTGAGAAGTGGATATCATCAGTTGAAGGTAAGAAGAGAGGATATATCGAAGACGTCTTTTAGAACTTGGTATGGACATTACGAGTTCTTAGTGATGTCATTTGGTCTAACGAATGCACCAGCGGCATTTATGGACTTAATGAATAAGGTGTTTAAGCCATTTTTGGACAAGTTTGTGGTAGTGTTCATAGATGACATCTTGGTTTATTCCAAAACTGAGGAAGAACACACTGAACATTTGAGCCTGACATTGGAATCGCTGAGACGGGAGAAGCTTTATGCAAAATTCTCAAAGTGCGAATTCTGGTTAGAACGTGTGCAATTTCTTGGCCACGTGATTGACAAAGATGGGATTTCAGTGGATCCATCGAAGGTTGAAGCTATGATGAATTGGGATTAGCCGAAGACGCCGTCTAAAGTGAGGAGCTTCTTGGGATTAGCAGGTTATTACCGAAGATTTATCCAAGAATTTTCCAAAATCGCAACTCCGTTGACGAATTTGACTCGTAAAACAGTTAAATTTGTTTGGACAAAAAAGTATGAGGAGAGTTTTTAGGAAGAAGAGGTTGAGTACTGCACCGGTGTTGTCATTGTCGGATAGTACAGAAAATTTTATAGTATATAGTGATGCTTCACATAAGGGATTAGGCTGTGTGCTGATGTAGAACGACAAGGTTATTGCATATGCGTCATGCCAACTGAAGGACTATGAGAAAGGGTATCCGACCCATGACTTGGAATTGGCGGCAGTAGTGTTTGCTTTGAAGATTTGGAGACACTACCTTTATGGAGAGAAGTGTGAGATATACACAGATCATAAAAGTTTGAAGTATATATTTACACAAAAGGATTTAAACATGCACCAAAGGAGATGGTTGGAACTAATCAAGGACTACGACTGCGAATTTCTTTACCATCCGGCTAAAGCTAACGTTGTTGCCGACGCTTTAAGCAGGAAGGGTCGGGAGAAGTTAAATATATTAACGGATCAGGTCCAGTTAATAGAAGAGATGGCTAAGTTGGAACTGGAAGTCAAGTATCCGAAGGAGTCGGATGAGAAGCTGTTTCAAGTAACTACTGGTTTTACTCTGTTAGACAAGGTAAAAGAGGCACAACTTCACGATGAGGACTGTGAGAAGATCCGTAAGAGAATAACCGATGGAGAAGAAACCAAGTTCAAGATCAATAATGAAGGACTGCTACGATTTGAAAGAAGAATATGGGTACCGCCAGTACTGGACGTCAAAGAGGAAATTTTGGGCAAAGTGAAAGTAGTATACATACAAGCCAATCATGTATGATGATAAAACATATACTTTGGAGACAATCTTATTTATTTATTAATAAAAATATTCATTTATTAAAGGTTTTTAATTATCTACATGGTACTGTTTTTATAATATGTAAATAACCCATAGTTTTAAGCAATGCTTTTAGAATCATGATGATGATCATGCTAATGAGATCTAAATTCTTAGAAAGCTCTAAAACTAAAATAGTTCCCAATCGTGGGATTACTAAAAAGGGGATTAGTAAATCCGGATAGATTAGTACATATATTGCTTGCTCATTAGATGAGGATGATTGATCTCATGATCATTTGTGTGGAGACACTAAAACAAGTATGTAGGTGCTTATTGGAGAATAAGTTCACTGAACGTGACTCGCTATGTAATACCTAATGGAGTTTTACTCGCCTGTCAATAGGAATTCCTAATGTGATAGTAGTACAAGTAATCATTGGACTTGAGATCATCATAGTATCTTGTATGTAATGAATTATACTTTGACTTATTCCTTAAAGCCCTTTAGAGTATATAAAAGGGTATGCTTGCGTATAATGAGTTACATATGGAGATAATGAATGATCAATAAAGAATCTACCACCTCTAGTAAAAGAGGAGATATGTACTATGTGATTCGTTAAATGACAACCCAAGAATCCTTGGCCAAGGTGGAATGAAATTAGAAAGGTGTTTCTAATTTGCATTAAATGAAGTTGTGCATTTTCTAATCGAAATACATATAATTAAATAAAATAAGACTTGACAGTAAATCCATGTCTTATATTTAATTAGGACATTGTATGGTGGAAGGATTGAATTGTACGGTAACTATTTACTCACAGGTTCTTTTATAATTAATGTTGAAATCTATATTATCTGAAAAGTCGTTGATCGCTAGGGAGGCTTATCCCTATTGTAGATTAAATATTATTTTTTTAAATAGATTATTAGTTTAATTTATTTATTTAAATAAGATTAGAATTATTCTAATTGATTTATTCACAACCAGTTTAATATGGAGAACCTAAAGGGTCACACCATAAAAGGAAGAATAATTATTTAAGAAGGTAATGTCATAATCGTAATAATGCATTAAGTGTAATTAATTTAATCTATGGTGATAGAATAAATTAAATTGCTTAATGTTTATTATTTAATATTTTGGAAATATTAAATATAAATTAATAGGAGGAGTCTTATTAATATAATTACAATTATTATTATTTTAATTTATAAAGGGGTTTAGTAATTAATTTAATATTAGTACTCTCATTTATTCCTAATAAGATTAGGAGACAAATTAATTAAATGAATTTAATTAATTATTCCCAATGTGGTGGAAAGCCTAAATTAATTAAAGGAGTTTAATTAATTAAATAAAATCCCATGTCTAATAGGATTAGAAGGGTTGACTAATATCTATATAAGAGGAGTCTTATAATAGATATCAGTTGATGCAATTCCAATTGTTGGAGAGTACTTCTTTTCTATAGAGGATAGAAAACTAAGCCAACCACCGTCCTTCTTGATAATTCCTTTTCCTTGGTGGATCACCTCTAGAGGCCAAACACTTGGGTGGCTAACGTTGATAAAAGGAAGGAATCTAACCCAGAAATTCAAGGAGATCACGAAGAACAAGGAGTTGAACTCGTATCTATGGAAGCTTCGTTCTACAATGGTATGATTCCATAACTTCTTATTTATCGTTTTAAATTAATAATTTGCATAAAGGATGATCCGGATGATGGTTTTGTAGAAATTATTTTAAACTCTGATATACCATGCTTCCGCTAATTTTTACAGTTTGATTGCGTCACGATTTCGTACAAACCCAACAGTGGCATCAGAGCCAAACCTTTATGTAATTATTAATTGTTTTGATTTCATATACATATGGGTATGTATTTAGAATAATTTATTGGGCATAATTTTATTGTATAAAATTATTTTTTTATGGAAGAAAAAAAAAGACAGAAACAAATTTGTTTTGTCTTTCTTTCGCTGCCGGATCCGTGTTACAAGGGGAGACTAACGTTACTGCTTGGGGAATTCTTTTAAAAGAGATGCTTTGATTTCAAAAGGTGACCTTAGTCACTTATATATATATATAAGGCTACTGCAGATTGTTTTAAAGGTGACTTCATATTTGTTTTTCAAAAGATGGTAACTGTGACACCCCCAAATCCGGGTACTTCGTTTTCACATGATTTAGTGTTCACTTTCTATCTATAACATACCCTTACCCAGTATATCTCAAAATGAATTACAACCTTAATTCAAAATAATAAAATCTCCCTTAAAACAAGGGATACAACCTTCTCAAAACTCAATCCCAAGGTTACTCTAACCTTGACATAAATAATAAAGTGCGGAAATAAAAACATAACAGTCAAGTCTTAGTACAATCATTCTCAGTTAAATAAAAACAAGCCTTCACTTGCTTTGCTTTCCCTTGCCCTTACTTGTAAACGGAGCATCAGCGTTATCAACCTTAACTGAAATTGTTATTTAATGCAAGAGTGAGCAAACCATAGCTCACTAGAGTTTAACAATAATATATACATGAAAGGATATTTTTCAAAGAATCTGAATAATATGTTCAACAATAAAGAATTGAATAATAATTCTTTCATCGCAACTACAATTCAAAAATAGAATTTATCTGAGTGTCATAAGACCTTTGAACTCTTGTCCTATGTTATAAATATTTCTATTTAAACCTTTAACAGTCAATAAGACTATGGACCTTAACTCGTACTTAGGGAGATCAGCCCTTTGTACCATGTATTGTGCACAAACATCTTAACGCTATGCGTAGTAACCTCCCCTAGTACATAGGGTTGTTCAACTCAGCAATTTGAATTCAAGTCCGCACCAAAGAAGTTTGGTTTAGATAAGATTACAAGGGTAATTTAGATTTCACGTTCATCAACTAAGGATTAGTTGAATCGACTATCAATAATTCGTAAATAACAGAATTATGAACTAACATATGCTTTAGAATCAACTTAAAGCATTTAAAATAATAATTGGATCTTACTTGAACAATAAGTTAAGATCATTTCAATTAAATAAACAATTGTCCAATACAGAAATGGAAAGGACATTCTCAACAATGAATATATGAATTCAAGAATTTGTATATAATTAACAAGTTTAAGGTTAGAAGACTTGCATAAAATTAATACAAGATTAGGGTTTAGAAAACTTGCCTCAAGCGCAAGCTACTTAACTCAATCACGTACTTAAACACTTCCTATATACATTCAATTATAATAATCTAAATCAGTTAACACATAACTAATTTACATAAGTGGTTAACCTTTATGGTTAACTCACTCTAATTAAATAAATAATAATAACCAACTATCACATAGTTAATTACATCACATCCGTAGTCACATAATTAAATTAATTATGTATTTAGTTAAATTATAATTAAATAATTATAATTTAAACACTTAATCAAATTATAATTACTTAAATTATAATTACCTGTTAAATTATAAAAAAATTTATAATTTATAATCAATTAAACTATATCATGCATTTATCATTACACAATTTAATCATGTATTTATCAATTATAATCAATAATTAAACATTCATTATAATTACACAATTTAAAATCCACAATTAAACATGCATTTATTAAATTATAATTACTTAAATTATAATTTAAATTAACATCTAATTGATTAAAATAGTCAATTTCTATACATTACAATTTCACAATATTATACTTTAAATTAAACACTTACTCTTAATTATAATTAAGTAACTCATTTACAATAAAACAATTATAGTTTATAATTTATATACTATATTAGGTTTTCAAAACTTCCTTTTTCTCAAATATGAATTTATCACAATTATATAACAACATGCTATATCATTTAAATATATATCCACTTTAAATGAATAATTAAACTAAGGCTCAAAAATAATCTGCACAAATAAACTAAACTCACTGCCCAAGCACTGTGCATGGCGCAGCTGCGCAGCCCTTTGCCTTGACATCGGCGCAGCTGCGCAGGGTAAGGATCTGGGAAAGGCAAGCGGCGCAGCTGCGCTGCTCCTGGCCTTGCTGCCGGCGCAGCTGCGCAGCAACTCGGCCAGACGCAGACAGCCACACTTCTCTGCTTTATCGAACATCCCATACAAGCCAACAAATGGCAAATTACAGTAACATAGCCACTGTAACTCCATACATAAGCAATAATACATAACACAACATGTTTCTACAACATAATAACCATCTAAAATAATGATAATCACAAGTTTTTAAAATTCAATTTGGCCATTTTCATGAAAACTCATATTTTCTCAAAAATAATCTACTGTAACTATTTTTCTTCATCAATTCGAACTTATATATATGCATTATATACGAAGTTGAAGATAGCATCAAGTAATTACTTAATAAGCATATTAACACATATCAATTGCATGAATTTCTAAATTAAAATTAACCACACTCATAAAATTCCATATGAACTCATATAAATATAAATTTTCTGTTAAAATATATTTCTACAGTAATTTGATTTCTGAAAATCCTCTTATGTCATACAATTACTACAATCAACACATGGATACAATACATATATTAAATTCATGATTTTTTAATTTAATAAAATTCACAGAAAACTAAATGTACAGAAATCCAAAACAAGGAAGAACAACTAATTACAATTCTTTAAAACTATAATATAGTAATTACCTTTTTGATGATTGGAGAAGAATACAAAGATTAACTCTAGCCTTCACAAGTTTCTTCTTCCTTCTCTTCTCTAACTTCTCTGTTCTTCTTTTCTCTCTTTGTTTTTAGCTATACAGACTAACTTCTAATCTAACGTAGTATAGGAACAATATATAACTGATATATCACTAATACATATTAACTATTACTTAATACTATAATTTAAATTAGCAGTTACAAAAATCAAAAGCCACAAGGCTATGTTTGGCAACATGTAGTTTTTAAAACTAATTTTATTAAATTAACCATGGTTTAGGTAATTTAGGTTTAAGCTCGTGTAAGGACCTTGTTTGGCAACAGTCCTTTAAAACAAAAGCAAGGGCCTTGTTTATTTAAAATCATTTGAAATCCTTTTTCTTTATTTTAACAAATTATTTTAACACATACCTTAATGTCATATTTTAATCAATTAAATATTAATCAACTAATTTAATCAATTAAATCTAACATCAATTAATCACATAAAATTGTCACATAATTATAATTACTCGCTAATTATAATTCATGTAACACTTCATCACATAATTCATCTAATTCAATTTTCTCAATTAAATTAGAACTATAATATAAAATTAATATACATTAATTAAATAAATATTACACATTTATTTAATTAATATATAACACTTAATTAAATCACTCCATAAATCGCATGATTTATTTACTTAACTCAATAAATAAATCACATAAAATATTTATTTAACTCAATAAATATTTTAAATTATTATATAAAATCACAATCGTTACAGTAACAGGAGGTTATATATATATATATATATATATATATATATATATATATATATATATAAATATAATATAAAGTTAGCTTTATACTATATTATATATATATATATATTTATATATATATATATATATATATATAATATTCTTAATAATTTTATAATTAAAATAAAGAGTTTATTTTAATCTTGAAATTGGATTTCATGCAATTTAAAATTGCCCATTAAATGATACTCATATATATATATGGAATGTTTTATTTCATGAGATGGATATTTATTTATTAATATATATGGTGATATGTATGATAATAAATAGGGATTGATTATGAGACTATTGACCAATGTGATTGGATTTTATTTTAATTGAATGCTTGAATAAATGAGTTTTATTAAATGGGGTCTGCGTACCTCGTCTTCTCTGAGGTTTTTCTTGATGTAAAATTATATATCTCTCTTATGTACTTCTCCTTGACTGCTGATTAAGGTTTCTATTTTAATTAAATAGTTTAATGTAATAGAAATAGTTAGAATTATCTTGAAGAAATTGGAGATCAGGGAGCAAGGAGCGCGTGAAGACCCATTTGTATGGAGCCCGGGTTTAAATGTAATGGTTACGTTTAAATTTAAATTCTTGCACTCTTAGGTTTGACCTTTTGGTTCACTTGGTGGCTCTAGTGAACCAAACTAGAATAAAACTCCATAATCAATCCAGGTAGAATATAGTATTCTATATATGCATGCTAAATATTATATATAATATATATATATATATATATTATATTTTATGCAAACATGCTTCACATGTTTAATAAAATGACGCGTATTATATATATATGCATGCACGCCAAACAAGATGAGACAAATAATAACAAATCTCTCAAAGAAATAATATTAAGTCCGAAGCGTTCAAAGATATTTAGAATATTGAACGTCGCCTTCTAGCATGATAAATTAATAGAGTATTAAATATTTAATATGAGCTTGTTGTGCTATCCACAAGACGAGTATTGAGTATTTAAGATGTTAATTAATCACATTTGATGCTTATCAAAAAAATTGAACGATCTAGTCTTGTTGTGCTATCCACAAGGACGAACATTTTTCTTTTTTGAATTTATGGAAGTGCTAGGCTGGACTTAACTTAAATCATTTTAGTTCGGATGTGCACACACTTGACCATTATGATTTAAGAGACAAAATAAAAGGAGTTACATGGTGATGTAATTGACAAGAGTTGTCTACCTATTTATTTGTGTATCGCTTGTTGTGCTATCCATAAGGTTATATACATTTGAAATGGATCGTTATTCTCACTAGAAAATTTTTAATTAGATGTTGCCGAACTATATAAGTGAGGGTAATATATTTTGATGAAAATAGTGGGAGATACCAATTTAAAATAAAGACCTTAATTTATTTTGGTATGCAAAAATTAATAAAAATGAATGTTTGCTAAAATATTGTCTTTTCACATGCAGAATTTTAAAAATGTCAAAATCACTAATCTCACTACGAAGCATACTTGATGTAAATAAGCTTATCGGCCCGAATTATGAGGACTGGCTAAGAAATCTGAGAATTGTTCTCACTGCTGAAAAAATTTCTTATGTCCTAAATTCAACTGTCCCTGAATCTGTTTTGAAAACAGCCTCTGAGGAAGAGATTGTCACTTTCAATAAGTGGTAAGATGATGCATCTGCGGCTCAATGCATCATGCTCGTATCCATGAATAACGAGCTTCAGCGTCAGCACGTAAACATGAATGCTTCTGCTATACTGCTTCACCTCAAGGAGTTGATGAGTGGGTTTTATACCTACTCATCGGTATTCGTTATAGCTTGATTCTCGTTGTTTTTAAGTAATTCTCCTGTCATTTTTACTTGGTTTATACTCATGTATGCAGGTAACGGAATGGATGCTTAAGTGGCATAAAAGGACAAAATGGAGCTAAATTCGGGACCAAGTGGATCAAGATTAGCAAAGTGGGAAGCTTAATATTGGATAGCATGTGGGACTTATTGTCATGCAAAGGTTTCATTGTCAAAGGTAGCAGCTCACGATATAGCAGTTCACGAAAAGGCAAGACGTGGGTAGCATGCAAGATGGGCCCACGGATGTAGGCAGCTTGAAAGGAGGAGCAGCGAAATTAGCAACGAACAAGGCTGGCCAGATAATTATCATGGGACACGCAGCAGCTTGCTAAGGAATTGGAACTCACGAAATTAACAAATAAGCAAGCCACGAAATCATGCAAATCAATAAGGCTGGACAGAATGATCTCCCGCTGGGGCTGGCGCTTGTAAAGGATTTCCCCCGCTGGGGCGGTGAGGCGGCAACAACATGCATTTTTTCCTATGCTGATTCGGATTCGTGGGCAGCAATTGATATAAAGTGGGCTAAGAGTATTGGAATTAAGTCATGTAGCAGCTTATTGCTTTCCTTTGCCAGTGGGCCACGGGATTAAAAGGAAAGGTCTTAGACATGATGACGGCCACGTGGCTAGCAATTGGACCGAACATAAGGGACAAGGCAGCATATAAAAGGGACTTGAGCTGATACATAAAAGAGGACGGAACAAGCATGCAAGCAGCTGGTCAATATCCTTGGCTGACTCGGATTGGACTTGCGATAAAGGAGGGCATGATAAAGAAGGACTTATAGTAGCTTAGGGGTATAATATATATTATATATTATATATTATATATTATTTAATTATTATAGGGTGACGCAACTTGTTACAAAAAAAGGACTTAGCCTGGAGGCCACGGAGGAGGGATTAGCTTAGCTTTTATATATATATATATATAGGATATTAGATATTAACTTAAGTATTATTATTAGTTTAGTTTTAATATTATAATTAGTTTAGTTTTAAATTTAGTTTTCCATTAAAATAAAAAACCCTAGTTGAAAGAGAATTTGGAGATTGAAGCACTTGGAAGCCATTGGAGATCCAGATCAAGAGCGAGACGGAGCAGAATTTGCCGGCAACAGATTCAATTCTTTTCCTTAATCTTTTCCTTATCTTTTAATGTGTATTCAAGTGTGGATTCTTAGTTTTAATTCAATAATAATGAACTAATTCTTTGTTTGAGATTACAATGGATCTTATTGTGTAGTTTATTTTAATATGCTTCGCTATCAATTATTGTGATTTATTATTGTGAGTTGTCTATTATGATTTGGGATAATTGTTTAATTGATTGGCCATCAATTACCGTGATAATCTATATGAAATCGAAAGAGGAGTATAGATTTAGATCTGATCATAATAGCATGTGTTCGTGATTTCTGCGTAGATGGAAATTATGATTCGTGTTTAGGATAGAGATATGCCTTTACGCCATATGTAATGTTATAGAGAACTTGTGATTAAATCCTTTTTAATTGTAATTCACATAAAAATATAGTGGATTAGTTAATTAGGATGTCTTGCTTAATTCTATCATCTGTGGATTTGAGTGAGCATGGTATGATGCATCGAGAGGTGGTTATATTTACTTTCGTGTTCTTGATTAACAATTCAGGATAGAGAATAATTGATGAGAAGTGTGAACTTAAATGAAGCAATAAGTGAAGTTGTGATCTTAAATTTCTGTAATCTTAATTTAACTAGTGGAATTTAATAGTAGTTTAATTATATAATTTGAAATTCAATCATTTGAATAAGATTGAGTTGGTTACGGGTTAGTACTTGGTGATTCTTATTAAATAATTCCTCGTGGGAACGATACACTACTTTCACTTTATTACTTGTTGACCATGTATACTTGCGTGTTGTGCGTAACTAGATTTTACCCAGCAAGAGTTATATGGTGAACAGAGTAGGACTGCTAGATATAAGATATCTAAGGAGCTCTTCCGATCTCGGATGACCGAGGGCACTGCCGTCGAGACTCATGTCCTAAAGGTGATCAATTTGATTGAACGCCTTGGACAGCTTGAGATCGTCATGGATGGGGAGTTGATTCAAGACTTGGTCTTGCAGTCACTCCCTGAGATCTTCTCGCAGTTTGTGGTTAATTTTCACATGAATAAGCTAGATATCAGGTTGCCTGAGCTGCTTAACATGCTAAAAATTGCAGAAGGTCACTTCCCATCCAAGAAGAACCATGTCTTGATGGTGGATTCTTCCAATAAAAGGAAGAGGCCCAAGGTGTCTTCTGAAAAGAAGAAATCCAAGAAGGCTAAGGAAAAGGGAAAAGAAAAGGAACAAAAGAAACCTGAACCAGCTAAAGAAATGTGCTTTCATTGCAACAAGCCGGGACATTGGAAGAGGAACTGCAAGAAGTTTCTAGCAGAGAAGAAGCTTAGGGAAGCTTCGACTTCCAATCAAGGTTTGTTTATGATTGAAATTAATTTTTCTAAAAGTCATAATTCTACTTGGGTATTGGATACCGGCTGTAGTTCTCACATATGTAATACTGTGCAGGGACTGGTCAGAAGTAGGAAGCTGAGCAATGATGAGGTCATCCTACGAGTGGAGAATGGAGCAAAGGTTGCTGCATTAGCTGTAGGGACTTATTGTTTAGCGATGCCTTCGGGTAAGTCCATTTATCTAAATAATTATTATTTTGTTTTGAATATTATTAGAAATATTATTTATATTTCTGTATTGGATATGGAAGAATTTAACGTTATTATAAAGAACAATGGTTGTTCTATTTATAAAGACGATATTTTATATGGTATTAGGAATTTGTGAAATGGACTTTATACACTTGACTTGCAAGAAAATATATTTTAAATTGAACAAACTAAGAAAAGGAAAAGAGATGATATTAATTATACCTATATGTGGCACTGTAGATGTGACGCCCCCAAATTCCAGGACCGCCTCTTGGTCTCTCGAATTCGGTTCATCACGTGCTCATGGTAATACATCACAATATAATAATTAAATATCATACGATCACAGCGGAAAATCTATTTTAGAATAATTTACAATGATTTATTATAATTATTCCCCCAAGTCTCGCAACCTACAGTACTTAATAGATTACCTAATAATATCAGTTAACGACTTATTACATAATCTAACTTAAGCTTAAACATAATCAAATCCAGTCTTACTACATCATCTTCATACAATATGAATATATTTAAAACATAACAGACATAAGCTAGTTGGTAGCTTTGCCCTTGCCCTTATCAACGCCCGAAGGTTCACCATGCTCTGCCTTAACTGAAATGTTTTAAGGAAAGCAAGAATGAGCACAAATTGCCCAGCAAGTAATATATAATAAGGGTGAGTAATAAGATTCTCAATTCTCGAAAGGGTATAACAAGATTTGATAGTTCAAGAATAACAAGAATATCAATAGTTCTCAATATCAGTCGCTAAGGACAGGATAATATCAATATGATTCAATAATAAGTCAATTCAAGATTTCAAATAATTGAATACTGAGTAGTCACTACGGACTATGAACTTCCATAGGATTTGACAGTAATAAACTGAAAATCCAACAAAAACAGATACAACAGGTGATCAGCCTAAAGTACCCTCGTTATGCATAACAATCAATCATACTCAAGTGCGCGCGTCGGTTCTCCGACAGTTATAGTTTGTTCTTCTCAGTCATATATAAGATCCCGCACCAATCAATTGGTTTTGGGTCGTTTTTCAATAATATAAGTCTAGCCGAATCAAATGGCATAGACACTTTCACAATATTCATTAACAACACTAAGTTCAACATGAATAATAGCTTTAATGAAATAAGAGTTCAAGTATGCTAATTCAATTCAAACGATTAAGTAGGAAACTAGTTCGCAATATACAAAGATAGAATATTCGTATCCAAAGAGATAAGGTTTAGATACTCGCTTACGATATCCGTTAAATAACGTAGTGCAAGGTTTTAGGATACTTGCACTTTAAAAGAGTGTAAGTAAGAGAACTTGCCTTTAGCGTAGTTTATCCACGAAAAGCAAATCAACACTTTCGAATTCCTATCGTAATACAGTTACGTATATATATGATATTCATTAGTCATATAATTTAACTTCACATTTTCTCTTTGAATATACGATCAACACATAAGCTAAGTTTTACCTAGCTACACAGTTATATAGAATATAATTTCTATCCTTAACGTTCCTTCTTTAGAGTTTAAACGCATTCTCATATTATATAAGATCTCAACAATTAGCAAACATGCTTGCATATTATTAATATCTCATAAGACCACAATCAATACTAAATATATTTCATTTTAGCGAGTTACGGCATCTCCTTAAGTTAACCGTCAAAATCGGGTTCAAGTAACATCATATAATATCACGTAGCATGTATTCATATTTAAAGGATACTTTACATGCTTGTATAACTTTTCCAAATCCAATCGTACATGGTATAGGTTCTTAAGTTAATACTTAAAGCCATTCAAGGACACGAACTCATATGATCTAACATGGTCGCTTTCAAACACATAAGATATTCATATAACTTGTATTAGTCATGCTCATGAGTACTCGTATTGCATATATGTAGCTAGCATTGTCATTATCTTGAAAACATGCTTTGTTCATGCTAAACTTTAATCATGGCAACTAATCATGGTATATATACATGCATGACACATGAATGAGTCTAAGAGTACTATCACATGTGTTCATAAATGTCAAATTCTAATTCTCGTCATAACATACCAACGTTCACGTTCAAAGCTTATACTTTGTTAGTATAGTTCATTAATAAGGTCTATCATGTTCATGCTTCCTTATGAAACCCATATACACAAGTTAACATGCTTTTCATGTATTTCAAGGCCCTATAAACATGCTCGAAAAGTCAGAATGTATACATGGTTTTTACATGTCAATATCAACCTTCAAAACTTGTATTTTTGTTAGAAAGGTGCACTAGTTGGGTTCACATGTCCATATTATATCACGGAACCTATATACATAAGTTAGTATGCATTTCATGTGTTTCTAGGTCATACTAACATGTCTCGAAAGTCAGAATATTAACATGCTTCATATATGTTAACGTCGTTCATGAAACTTTAAGTTCGTTTTCAAACTATATGTCGTTTGGTTAACCATGCATGCTAATATACTAAAACATGCTCACATTGCCTCATTAGGTTTATATGTAAGTATTAATCATGCTTTCATGCTTGTTTAAACAAAAATCAAATAATTAGTTCATAACAGTTTTGTTGCAGAATGCAGAAAAACTGAACACAGAGGCTGGCGCTGCGGCGCGGCACAGCAGCTCACTACTGGCGCTGCGGCGCGAGTGGCGCTGCGTGCGGCGCTGCGGCGCGGGCTGCGGCGCGAGTGGCGCTGCGGCGCGGGCTGCGGCGCTGCGGCGTCGAGGCAGTTTTCTGCAGTTCAGACTGCAGCGAAATCCGACCAAAGTCCTCCCATTTCATCGATTTCAACATACCCAAATGCTATTAGACTTGTTTAACTTACTAATACATACATATATGCTTTTATAACAGTCAATAGCAATTATCAATTCCCAATTTCATGAACTCTAACTAATTTATGAATTTTATGTATTCACAGAAATTAAAGAGGAACAATGGAAATGAAAGACTATTCAGTGGTTCTATCATGTGTGTATGTTCATATAACAACAATATAAGGGTTCTACAACCCAATCATGAACCAATTTGGCATAATCAAGAATTTCAACAAAACTCAGAGAACAACAATGGAGTTCTTTTGACAGAAAATGAAAGTGAAGAGCATGGAAATTGTATTATACCTTCTGCTAGAGCTTATTGCTGCCTCACTCCCTCTTTAACTGATATATATATATATGGATACTCACTCTCTACTTTCCTTGCAAGAAATTCTCAGCAAAAGAAATGTGAAGGAGATGAGGCTATATTTATAGAACTCCCATTATACAGACAATGCAATTGTATCCCATATCAAACTAACGGATTATAGGAATGCATGAAGGTTATCAAAGGGTAGGTAATTAGTGGTTGGATTCATCATGAATCCCACTCCCTCCACAATCATGAGCTATGAAATGCTAGTTGCTGAGTTTGGGGAGAAGAAGAAGGAATAGGCCTTAGCTGTATGTCAAGCACGTGAAGAGCAAATGGGACACTTAAAATGAGACAATTGATTTAACTCCTCAGCATTTGCAAATACTACACTTGTATATACACACCATATACATATGTTATATATATATGTACTCTTAGGTTATAATTTAAATCACAATGTACTTCACATAATGTAATAAGTGTAATTTACACACATATAATCCAGGTACGTTTATCTTACTGATATAATACCATCGGATACTACCACATTACATTATATCATATATTATTAAATTGTATTACTCAACAATTATTTATAATAGATCCATGATACATTATTTTAATGTATATCCACACATCATTTGTCACCTACACATATCATAACATATAGTTACTATACATTTAATTCGCATGCTTGCACATATAATTTCTCATCTTATAATTTGAATATTAATTAATAATATACACATATCCTACATCCATCAATATAATTGTTAACCTCCATAACAATTTAATTAACCCTTATATGATTAATTATCACTTTGATATAAATCTTATTGTATTTATAAACACGTTGCTCATTATTATTAAGTTTCTTGCAATAATAATAATCACATATTGTTAATCGATCCTCATTAGTATTTTATAACAGTTAATTAATATTCTTCGATTAACAATTAATATAGATTAATTGTTTGCTTAAATTAATATAATCCTTCTTATATTACGCCACTGTGCCACACAAGGCAATCAACGAGTTTATCACAAACTCCACCAATTTCTCGATTATTATAATTATTCAATTATATATAATTGAATTAATTCATCTCATAACACAAAATCATTTATATTCAAATAAATTCTCATTTCCATTAATATATTTATTTAATAATATATGGAAATTATCGGGTATTACATCCTCCCCCCCTTATAAAAATTCCGTCCCGGAATTGCTACAAGGTTACACAAATAGATGGGGATAGTCCCTCATCATCCTATCTTCTAACTCCCACGTTGCCTCCTCGACATCGTGGTTACGCCAAAGTACTTTTACAGATGAAATAACTTTATTTCTCAAAGTTTGTTCTTTCCTATCTAATATTTGGACAGGAATTTCTTCATACGCCAAGTTCTTCTCCACTTGAATGGGCTCGTAAGAAATCACGTGCTTGTAGTCGGCCTTGTACGGTCGCAACACGGAAATGTGGAACACGTTGTGGATATGCTCCAGTTCGGGTGGCAACGCAACTTTGTATGCCACTTCGCCCACTCGCTTCAGTATCTCGAACGGTCCTATGAATCTTGGACTCAATTTTCCTTTCTTGCCGAAACGGATTCTTCCCTTCCATGGAGATACCTTTAAGAATACGAAACTGCCGACTTTGAAGTCTTGGTCCTGCCGATGCAAATCTGCGTATTTCTTCTGGCGATCTTGAGCTGCTACAAGTCTGGCTCTTATCACTGTCACCACGTCTGCGGTTTGTTGAACTAACTCTGGTCCGAGTATTCGTCGTTCTCCGACTTCGTCCCAACATAACGGCGTTCTGCACCTTCTCCCGTAAAGAGCTTCGTACGGTGGCATGCCAATACTCGCATGGTAGCTATTATTATATGCGAATTCTACTAAGGGTAGGTGGTCGTCCCAATTTCCCTTAAAATCCATCACGCAAGTCCTAAGCATGTCTTCTAGCGTTTGTATTGTTCGCTCACTTTGTCCGTCTGTTTGAGGATGATAAGCTGTACTCAACCTCAACTGCGTTCCCATTCTTTCTTGCAAACTCTTCCAAAAATTGGACGTGAAGCGCGGATCTCGATCAGAGACAATTGACACCGGCACTCCATGTCGTGAAATAATTTCTTTTACATATAGGCTTGCTAATTGGTTCAAACTGTAGCGGATCTTGATTGGTAGAAAGTGTGCGGTTTTCGTTAATCGATCCACGATAACCTAAATAGCATCATAACCTTTCTGTGTAACTGGAAGTCCTACCACGAAGTCCATGGTAATATGCTCCCATTTCCACTCTGGTATTTCTAATGGTTGTAGTAAACCACTTGGCCGCTGATGTTCTGCTTTAACGCGTTGGCAAGTCACGCATTTACTGACGCACTCTGCGACTTCCCGTTTCAAATTAGGCCACCAAAAATGTTGCCTTAGATCTCGGTACATCTTTGTGCCTCCCGGATGAACGGAATATGTCGTATTGTGTGCCTCGTGCAAAATCTCTTCCCTCAACTCAGTTACCGCTGGTACCCACACTCTCCCTTCAAATCTCAAAATACCGTCTTTATCCATTCGAAATTTTTCTCCCTCACTTTCTGTGATCCTCTTTCGGATTTTCTCACACTCTTCATCCTTTTCCTGAGCTTCCTTTACTCTATTCAACAACGTCGGACAAGCTTCCATTACAATTAACTTCTCACCAGACTTTTCTGGTCCTTTTACTTCTATCTCCAATTTCTCCATCTCTCTTATCAACTCTTCCTGAGTCGTCAAATTAAACAACTTCTCCCTTCCTTTCCTGCTCAGAGCGTCGGCAACCACATTTGCCTTTCCCGGGTGATAAAGAATATCGCAGTCATAGTCTTTGATTAATTCTAACCACCTTCTCTGTCGCATGTTTAACTCCTTCTGTGTGAAGATATATTTCAGACTTTTGTGGTCCGTGTATATCTCACATTTTTCTCCGTATAGATAATGTCTCCATATCTTTAACGCAAAAACTACTGCCGCTAACTCTAAGTCGTGAGTAGGGTATCGTTTTTCGTAATCCTTTAATTGTCGTGATGCATATGCAATGACCTTGCCATGTTGCATGAGCACACAGCCAAGCCCCTTGTGCGATGCATCACTATACACCACAAAATTTCCCGCATCATCTGGTAATGATAATACAGGTGCTTCGCTCAATCTCCTTTTTAGTTCTTGAAGACTTTCTTCGCATTTGTCGGTCCATACAAATTTCACCGTCTTTCTAGTCAAATTGGTCAGCGGGGTTGCTATCTTAGAAAAATCTTGGATGAATCTTCGATAGTACCCAGCTAACCCTAGAAAGCTTCTCACCTCCGTCGGTGTTCTCGGTTGTTCCCAATTACTTACTGCTTCAACCTTCGCAGGGTCTACAGAGATTCCATTCTTATCCACCACGTGGCCTAAGAATTGAACCTTCTCCATCCAAAATTCGCACTTAGAAAATTTTGCATACATCTTCTCCTTCCTTAGCGCCTCCAAAACAATCTTCAGATGTTCGGCGTGTTCTTCCTCTGTCTTTGAGTAGATCAAAATGTCGTCGATAAAAACCACTACAAATTTATCCAAGTATGGCTTGAAAACTCGGTTCATCAAGTCCATAAATGCTGCCGGAGCATTAGTCAATCCGAATGACATTACCAAAAACTCGTAGTGTCCATAACGGGTTCGAAACGCAGTCTTTGGTATGTCCTCATCCCGTACCTTCAGTTGATGATATCCTGTTCGTAGGTCGATCTTCGAGAAACACTTTGCTCCCTTCAGTTGATCAAATAAGTCGTCTATCCTCGGTAACGGATACCGGTTCTTGATCGTTACTCTGTTCAATTCTCGATAATCGATACAGAGTCTCATCGATCCGTCCTTCTTCTTAACGAATAGCACTGGTGCTCCCCAAGGAGAAACACTCGGTCGAATGTAACCCTTATCCAATAATTCTTGCAATTGCATCATTAATTCCTTCATTTCTACTGGCGCCATACGATATGGAGCTTTCGAAATCGGTGCCGTTCCCGGTGCTAAGTCTATTACGAATTCGATTTCTCTGTCTGGCGGAAGACCAGGCAGATCGTCCGGAAACACGTCTTGGAATTCATTAACTACGTATATATCCTTAATTTCTACTCCCTTCTTCCGAGTATCAACGATGTAAGCTAAATATCCTCCACATCCTTTCCTTAACAATTTCTTGGCCTGCATCATCGTAACGCAACACGATTGCTTAAGCGATGAGCTACCATAAAACACTACCTTAGACTTACTCGGAGTCTGAAGGTTCACACATTTGTTCTGACAGTCAATTATCGCAGCATGGTTATACAACCAATCCATTCCCAGTATTACGTCAAATTCTCCCAGTCTAATAGGAATCAAGTCTACGCTCAGTTCATGTTTACTAATATTTGCGCGACAATTTCGATAAACGTATTCTACAGGGATCACTTCCTTATTAGCAACTTCTATGATCAAAGGATTTTCTAATAGTTCTCGAGGTGTACTAAGTCTACTAGCAAATTCTTCAGATACAAAAGAACAGGTGGCACCCGAATCAAATAATACATAAGCATTTATATCATTGATTGGGATTATACCTGACACCACATCCTTCGCAGCCACTGCGTCTTGGACGGTCATGTTAAAGGTTCTGGCGGTTGGGCGGTTGGATTGTGCCGGTCCACCGATCATCAGCTTGTTGCCTCCTTGCTGATTACTACCCCCGCCACTTCCCTTCTTTGGGCAGTCCTTAATTCGGTGCTCCGTCGAGCCACAAGCAAAGCATCCTTGTATCTTCTTCGGTTTCAAACAGTTAGGCGAGATGTGCCCTTCCTGTCCGCAGTTGTAGCAAGTGCCACGTCCCTTCCAGCACTCGCCCTGGTGATTCTTCCCACACTTCGGGCATCCTTCAGCCCTCTTCTTGAAACCTCCACGAAAATTCCCTGATTGATTATTGTTGTTTTTGTTGTTGTTATTATTCTCCCACTTTCTCTTTCCCAAGTTGCTTCCTCCGCTACTACTTCCTCCCGTACGATTCTCTCCTCCAGTATTCTTTCCTTTCTTTTCTTTGTTATACTGACTTAAGGCCTCACTGCCGCCTTCCGCAATGATTGCCTTCTCCAGTAATGTTGCAAAGGAATCAATTTGAAGAACTGATACCTTATTGAACAGCCATGGCTTCAACCCTTGTTCAAAGCGTCTAGCCTTCCTCTCTTCTTCACCAACTTGGTGCTCCGCAAATCGCGCTAGTTCGTTAAACCTAGCCGCGTATTGCGCCACCGTCATCTCACCTTGTTTTAACTCTAGGAATTTCACCTCCATCCTATTCTTCATACTTTTTGGAAAGTAATTTTCGAAGAACAGTGTCTTAAACTTATCCCAAGCTATTATCCCTTCTCCAGCTCTTTGTTGATTAGCCTCCCACCAGTAGTTCGCTTCTCCCCTCATCATGTACGTGGCAAACACCGTCTTCTGATCTTCGCCTACGCTAGCTATAGTGAAAGCTTTTTCGATCTCTTTGATCCACGTTTGTGCGATGATTGGGTCGGTAGTTCCCTCGAACTCCGGGGGTCCTACACTCTTAAAGTCTTTAAAGGTTGTTACTGGCACAGTTTGAGGGTTCGGGCGAATGGGTTCATTGTTCCTTCCCCTTAAGGCTTCTCCTAACAAGTCTACCAGTTTCTGGATCGGGTCTACTTGTTCTCTCTCATTGTTAACAGATTCTTCGGGTGCTGACAATCTACGTCTGGGCGGCATTATCTGCATCACAAGTTTTCATTTTATTATTATTCAAGTATATTACTTAAGTATTTCTTTTAATACTAAAAGAATAAATTTATAACACGTTACTAAAATCAACTCCATTTATATTCATATGCCATTTCATTTCATTACATGATTTCCCCAGCATACTGCTATAAATGTTATCACATATATCCCCTAATATCACAAAAGACGGGGAATATACCAACCTACTACCATACTACCCCTCTAACAAAAGCTAACTCGGGGTTTACATCATCATCCCACATCTTACACAAAAGATCGGGATTACAACATAGTATATACAATACATAAAGACACAACTAGTATACCACTAGACTGACTAAGGAAATCTCATCCCATCATCCCGCGCTCCACTGCGCTCTTGTACTCCAACTGTGCTATATACGCAACCAGCTCTCGGCTCAAGGTATGTAGAGTCTGTCCCTGTTCTGCCGGGTAGTGGTACACACCATCAATCACCCTTTCAAAAGCTGAACGGAACACATACCCCATCTTGTTCATCTTTCTCTTCTTGCACCTGACCTCGTCCTCAAGGTCGTCGGCTCTCTCATTAGACGCTTCCCACTTCTCCTCGAAGTGTAACCTATCCATCACCTCCAACTCTAGCTGAGTACGGAGTGCCTCTTTCTCAGTCTTCTCACTCAGCTCCCTCTGCTCAACCTCTTCTAGCTTCTCTGCCAAATCTACATTCCTAGCCACTGACCTGTGAAATAGAGTCCCCATCTGGATCCCTGCCTCCCTACGGTAGGCAATCTCCACCTCTAACTCTTGCATAGCCAGCTTCCTCTGGTGGTCCTCGTCCCTCAGCTTCTGGAACTCAGACTTTCTCTCGTGGGCCTCTGCCTCCAGCTCCTGAACTCTACAGTCTAACTCTAGAATACGCTCCTCGTACTCGCCTAACATCTGTTCCTCTATAGTAGCCTCATCAGAGTCCTCTACTGGCTCATCCTCCATCGGCTCCTCCTCTGGATCAGTCTCTATCTCAATCTCGATCTCATCCTCGTCATCAAACTCGGATGGTGCAACTGCCTGCACTGGTGTAGCCTCTAGAGGTGCCTCGTATACTACGTGTATATCCCTGGGCTCCTCCTCTACAACTCTACTAGGTACCCCTGTGTCTGTCATCCTACACTCACAAACACAAGACAAGAAATAGCATCTCCATTAGAATGTTAAACAAAATATAAGTTCATTGTATAGAATGAAGTTACATTTCATAACAGACTAAGTCTCTCAAGGAAAACTCTACATGAGTTTTATCTCCTTCCTAACTTCTAAGTTCGCCTAAGTTATAGTCTAAGGACACTCGTTCCTAAGGTTTATAACTACAGCTTTGATACCAACCTGTGACGCCCCCAAATTCCAGGACCGCCTCTTGGTCTCTCGAATTCGGTTCATCACGTGCTCATGGTAATACATCACAATATAATAATTAAATATCATACGATCACAGCGGAAAATCTATTTTAGAATAATTTACAATGATTTATTATAATTATTCCCCCAAGTCTCGCAACCTACAGTACTTAATAGATTACCTAATAATATCAGTTAACGACTTATTACATAATCTAACTTAAGCTTAAACATAATCAAATCCAGTCTTACTACATCATCTTCATACAATATGAATATATTTAAAACATAACAGACATAAGCTAGTTGGTAGCTTTGCCCTTGCCCTTATCAACGCCCGAAGGTTCACCATGCTCTGCCTTAACTGAAATGTTTTAAGGAAAGCAAGAATGAGCACAAATTGCCCAGCAAGTAATATATAATAAGGGTGAGTAATAAGATTCTCAATTCTCGAAAGGGTATAACAAGATTTGATAGTTCAAGAATAACAAGAATATCAATAGTTCTCAATATCAGTCGCTAAGGACAGGATAATATCAATATGATTCAATAATAAGTCAATTCAAGATTTCAAATAATTGAATACTGAGTAGTCACTACGGACTATGAACTTCCATAGGATTTGACAGTAATAAACTGAAAATCCAACAAAAACAGATACAACAGGTGATCAGCCTAAAGTACCCTCGTTATGCATAACAATCAATCATACTCAAGTGCGCGCGTCGGTTCTCCGACAGTTATAGTTTGTTCTTCTCAGTCATATATAAGATCCCGCACCAATCAATTGGTTTTGGGTCGTTTTTCAATAATATAAGTCTAGCCGAATCAAATGGCATAGACACTTTCACAATATTCATTAACAACACTAAGTTCAACATGAATAATAGCTTTAATGAAATAAGAGTTCAAGTATGCTAATTCAATTCAAACGATTAAGTAGGAAACTAGTTCGCAATATACAAAGATAGAATATTCGTATCCAAAGAGATAAGGTTTAGATACTCGCTTACGATATCCGTTAAATAACGTAGTGCAAGGTTTTAGGATACTTGCACTTTAAAAGAGTGTAAGTAAGAGAACTTGCCTTTAGCGTAGTTTATCCACGAAAAGCAAATCAACACTTTCGAATTCCTATCGTAATACAGTTACGTATATATATGATATTCATTAGTCATATAATTTAACTTCACATTTTCTCTTTGAATATACGATCAACACATAAGCTAAGTTTTACCTAGCTACACAGTTATATAGAATATAATTTCTATCCTTAACGTTCCTTCTTTAGAGTTTAAACGCATTCTCATATTATATAAGATCTCAACAATTAGCAAACATGCTTGCATATTATTAATATCTCATAAGACCACAATCAATACTAAATATATTTCATTTTAGCGAGTTACGGCATCTCCTTAAGTTAACCGTCAAAATCGGGTTCAAGTAACATCATATAATATCACGTAGCATGTATTCATATTTAAAGGATACTTTACATGCTTGTATAACTTTTCCAAATCCAATCGTACATGGTATAGGTTCTTAAGTTAATACTTAAAGCCATTCAAGGACACGAACTCATATGATCTAACATGGTCGCTTTCAAACACATAAGATATTCATATAACTTGTATTAGTCATGCTCATGAGTACTCGTATTGCATATATGTAGCTAGCATTGTCATTATCTTGAAAACATGCTTTGTTCATGCTAAACTTTAATCATGGCAACTAATCATGGTATATATACATGCATGACACATGAATGAGTCTAAGAGTACTATCACATGTGTTCATAAATGTCAAATTCTAATTCTCGTCATAACATACCAACGTTCACGTTCAAAGCTTATACTTTGTTAGTATAGTTCATTAATAAGGTCTATCATGTTCATGCTTCCTTATGAAACCCATATACACAAGTTAACATGCTTTTCATGTATTTCAAGGCCCTATAAACATGCTCGAAAAGTCAGAATGTATACATGGTTTTTACATGTCAATATCAACCTTCAAAACTTGTATTTTTGTTAGAAAGGTGCACTAGTTGGGTTCACATGTCCATATTATATCACGGAACCTATATACATAAGTTAGTATGCATTTCATGTGTTTCTAGGTCATACTAACATGTCTCGAAAGTCAGAATATTAACATGCTTCATATATGTTAACGTCGTTCATGAAACTTTAAGTTCGTTTTCAAACTATATGTCGTTTGGTTAACCATGCATGCTAATATACTAAAACATGCTCACATTGCCTCATTAGGTTTATATGTAAGTATTAATCATGCTTTCATGCTTGTTTAAACAAAAATCAAATAATTAGTTCATAACAGTTTTGTTGCAGAATGCAGAAAAACTGAACACAGAGGCTGGCGCTGCGGCGCGGCACAGCAGCTCACTACTGGCGCTGCGGCGCGAGTGGCGCTGCGTGCGGCGCTGCGGCGCGGGCTGCGGCGCGAGTGGCGCTGCGGCGCGGGCTGCGGCGCTGCGGCGTCGAGGCAGTTTTCTGCAGTTCAGACTGCAGCGAAATCCGACCAAAGTCCTCCCATTTCATCGATTTCAACATACCCAAATGCTATTAGACTTGTTTAACTTACTAATACATACATATATGCTTTTATAACAGTCAATAGCAATTATCAATTCCCAATTTCATGAACTCTAACTAATTTATGAATTTTATGTATTCACAGAAATTAAAGAGGAACAATGGAAATGAAAGACTATTCAGTGGTTCTATCATGTGTGTATGTTCATATAACAACAATATAAGGGTTCTACAACCCAATCATGAACCAATTTGGCATAATCAAGAATTTCAACAAAACTCAGAGAACAACAATGGAGTTCTTTTGACAGAAAATGAAAGTGAAGAGCATGGAAATTGTATTATACCTTCTGCTAGAGCTTATTGCTGCCTCACTCCCTCTTTAACTGATATATATATATATGGATACTCACTCTCTACTTTCCTTGCAAGAAATTCTCAGCAAAAGAAATGTGAAGGAGATGAGGCTATATTTATAGAACTCCCATTATACAGACAATGCAATTGTATCCCATATCAAACTAACGGATTATAGGAATGCATGAAGGTTATCAAAGGGTAGGTAATTAGTGGTTGGATTCATCATGAATCCCACTCCCTCCACAATCATGAGCTATGAAATGCTAGTTGCTGAGTTTGGGGAGAAGAAGAAGGAATAGGCCTTAGCTGTATGTCAAGCACGTGAAGAGCAAATGGGACACTTAAAATGAGACAATTGATTTAACTCCTCAGCATTTGCAAATACTACACTTGTATATACACACCATATACATATGTTATATATATATGTACTCTTAGGTTATAATTTAAATCACAATGTACTTCACATAATGTAATAAGTGTAATTTACACACATATAATCCAGGTACGTTTATCTTACTGATATAATACCATCGGATACTACCACATTACATTATATCATATATTATTAAATTGTATTACTCAACAATTATTTATAATAGATCCATGATACATTATTTTAATGTATATCCACACATCATTTGTCACCTACACATATCATAACATATAGTTACTATACATTTAATTCGCATGCTTGCACATATAATTTCTCATCTTATAATTTGAATATTAATTAATAATATACACATATCCTACATCCATCAATATAATTGTTAACCTCCATAACAATTTAATTAACCCTTATATGATTAATTATCACTTTGATATAAATCTTATTGTATTTATAAACACGTTGCTCATTATTATTAAGTTTCTTGCAATAATAATAATCACATATTGTTAATCGATCCTCATTAGTATTTTATAACAGTTAATTAATATTCTTCGATTAACAATTAATATAGATTAATTGTTTGCTTAAATTAATATAATCCTTCTTATATTACGCCACTGTGCCACACAAGGCAATCAACGAGTTTATCACAAACTCCACCAATTTCTCGATTATTATAATTATTCAATTATATATAATTGAATTAATTCATCTCATAACACAAAATCATTTATATTCAAATAAATTCTCATTTCCATTAATATATTTATTTAATAATATATGGAAATTCTCGGGTATTACAGTAGACTCGGTCATATCAATGAAACAAGATTATCCAAGTTGCATAAGAATGGGCTCTTAGAGCTATCTGATTATGAATCATATCCAACTTGTGAATCTTGTCTCATGGGTAAAATGGCTAAATCTCCTTTTAGTGGAAAAGGAGAAAGAGTTACAGAGTTGTTAGCGTTGATTCACACAGACGTTTGTGGACCTATGACAACAAGTGCACGGGGTGGGTATTCTTATTTTATTACTTTCACTGATGATCACTCAAGATTTGGATATGTGTATTTAATAAAATACAAATCAGAATCATTTAAAAAGTTCAAAGAGTTCAGAAGTGAAGTAGAGAAACAAACAGGCAAGAGTATTAAGATACTTTGATCAGATCGAGGTGGAGATTACTTAAGCGGTAAGTTTCTCAATTGTCTCAAAGAAAATGGTATAATCTCACAATGGACTCCTCCAGGTACACTACAGTTAAATGGAGTATCTGAAAGAAGAAATCGAACACTGTTGGACATGGTTCGATCCATGATGAGTTTTACCGACCTTCCAATTTCCTTCTGGGGATATGCCCTAGAAACGGCTGCATACCTACTTAACAAGGTACCTACCAAATCCACCCTAAAGACTCCATATGAGATGTGGAAAGGGAGGAAACCAAATCTTAAGCATATTAAGACTTGAGGTTGTCCAGCTTATGTCAAAAAGTTTGAAAATGATAAGCTACTGACTAAATCTGATAAGTGTAGATTTGTGGGATACCCTAAAGAAACCATAGGGTATTATTTCTATCATCCAACTGATCAAAAGGTGTATGTTGTGAAACATGCTTCCTTCTTGGAAAAAGAGTTTATCCATGAAGGGGTCAGTGGGAGTAAGATATATCTTGAAGAAGTTCAAGAACCATAAATGACCACGGATCAAAGTCAGGTACCTGAACAAGTGGAAAAACCTATTGTATCACACCCTATTTGTAAATCTGGAAGAGTACCGAAGATACTTGAGAGGTATGGATTCGTCATAGAGGATGACGATGAGGTACACATCATGAATGATGATGATCCATTGAATTACGAACAGGCTATGAGTAATAAAGACTCATAGAAATGCTAAATGACCATAAAATCTAAAATAGATTTTGAAGCTATGCTCAAGTCCATTTGGATTTTACTTGCGATTGTAGCTTATTATTACTTGATCTGGCAAAATGGACGTGGAGACGCCCTTCCTCAAATATACATTATTAGAGGAGAATGTATATATGATACAAGCAGATGGTTTTTGTTTCAATGGTTGAAGCAAATCATGTATATGAGCTACAACAATCCATTTCTGGATTGAAGCAAGCTTCTCGTAGATGGAACATTCGTTTTGATAAGACAATCAAAGAGTTTGATTTTATCAAAAACGAGGATGAACCATGTGTGTACAAGAAGGTTAGTGGGAGCGCTGTTTCATTTCATGTATTATATGTTGATGATATATTACGGATAGGGAATAAAATTCCTATGCTAAAATCAATCAAAATAAAGTTGTCTAAACATTCCTCCATGAATGATTTGGGTAGAACATCCCGCATTGGGGATATAAATCTGTATTAATAGATTTAAAAGGATGTTCGGCTTAACCCAAGGAAACGTATATTCATTAGATGCTAAAGGCGTTTAGCATGGGAAACTCCAAAAGATGCCTCATGATGATTAGCCATGGAGTGTATCTCTCAAAAATTATCCTCAGTAAAAGAGAGATCGCATGAGTTACTATCATATATGCAATAAAATATACAAGACTTGATGTTGATCAGTTATATTCTAGAGAAGATCACCGTGAGACAGTGATAAACATCTTAAAGTACTTAACTGACACTAAGGATGTCATCATATCACATAATGAGTCTGAATTAAACTAGAGTGCTAAACAGACTCAAGTTTTCAGACTGACCAAGACGATAGCAAATCCACTTTAGGGTAAGTCGTTACCTTAAAAGATGGTGCAGTGAATTGGAAAGGTTCCAAACAACAAAAAGTTGTTGGTTTAGTGACAAAGACAAAGTATATAACTATAAATGAAGCTGCAAGTTGATGTTTCTGATGAAAAGTTCATTACAAAACTAGGAATAGTTCCTAAGTCTCATCTTGAATCTAAACATGTGTTGCGGCACTTTGATTAAAGAAATTATTGAAAGAGAAGCATATAGACTCTCAAGATTACATTGCAGATCCATTTACAAAAGCTTTAACATAACAGCAGTTTGATCGTCACTTAGAGAAAAAGAGTATGAGATACCATGGCGATTGGCTTTAGTGCAAATGGGAGATTGAAAGTAGTATGCATACAAGCCAATCATGTATGATGATAAAACATATACTTTGGAGACAATCTTATGTATTTATTAATAAAAATATTTATTTATTAAAGGCATTTAATTATCTACATGGTGCTGTTTTTATAATATATAAATAACCCATAGTTTTAAGCAATGCTTTTAGAATCATGATGATGATCATGCTAATGAGATTTAAATTCTTAGAAAGCTCTAAAACTAAAATAGTTCCCAATTGTGGGATTACTAAAAAGGGGATTAGTAAATCCGGATAGATTGGTACATATGTTGGCTTGCTCATTGGATAAGGATGATTGATCTCATGATCATTTGTGTGGAGACACTAAAGCAAGTATGTAGGTGCTTATTGGATAATAAGTTCACTGAACGTGACTCGCTATGGAATACCTAATGGAGTTTTACTCGCCTGTCAATAGGAATTTCTAATGTGATAGTAGTACAAGTGATCTTTGGACTTGAGATCATCATAGTATCTTGTATGTAATGAATTATACTTTGACTTATTCCTTAAAGCCCTTTAGGGTATATAAAAGGGTATGCTTGCGTATAATGAGTTACATATGGAGATAATGAATGATCAATAAAGAATCTACCATCTCTAGTAAAAGAGGAGATATGTTCTATGTGATTTGTTAAATGACAACCCAGGAATCCTTGGCTAAGGTGGAATGAAATTAGAAAGGAGTTTCTAATTTGCATTAAATGGAGTTGTGCATTTTCTAATCGAAATACATATATTTAAATAAAAGAAGACTTGACAGTAAATCCATGTCTTATATTTAATTGGAACATTGTATGGTGGAAGGATTGAATTGTACGGTAACTATTTACTCACAGGTTCTTTTATGATTAATGTTGAAATCTATATTATCTGGAAAGTCGTTGATCGCTAGGGATGCTTATCCTTATTGTAGAATAAATATTATTTATTTAAATAGATTATTAGTTTAATTTATTTATTTAAATAAGATTAGAATTGTTCTAATTGATTTATTCACAACCGGTTTAATATGAAGAACCTAAAGGGTCACACCATAAAAGGAAGAACAATTATTTAAGAAGGTAATGGCATAATCGTAATAATGCATTAAGTGTAATTAATTTTATCTATGGTGATAGAATAAATTAAATTGCTTAATGTTTATTATTTAATATTTTAGAAATATTAAATATAAATTAATAAGAGGAGTCTTATTAATATTAGTACAATTATTATTATTTTAATTTCTAAAGGGGTTTAGTAATTAATTTAATATTAGTACTCTCATTTATTCCTAATAAGATTAGGAGATAAATTAATTAAATAAATTTAATTAGTTATTCCCAATGTGGTGGGAAGCCTAAATTAATTAAAAGAGTTTAATTAATTAAATGAAATCCCATGTCTAATAGGATTAGAAGGGTTGACCAATATCTATATAAGAGGAGTCTTATAATAGATATCAATTGATGCAATTCCAATTGTTAGAGAGTACTCCTTTTCTATAGAGGATAGAAAACAAAGCCAACCACCCTCCTTCTTGATAATTTCTCTTCCTTGGTAGATCACCTCTAGAGGCCAAACACTTGGGTGGCTAACATTGATCAAAGGAAGGAATCTAACCCAGAAATTCAAGGAGATCACGAAGAACAAGGAGTTGAACTCGTACATGTGGAAGCTTCGTTCTATAAAGGTATGATTCCATTACTTCTTATTTATCGTTTTAAATTAATAATTTGAATAAAGGATGATCCGGGTGATGGTTTTGTAGAATTTTTTTTAAACTCTGATATACCATGCTTTCGCTAATTTTTGCAATTTGATTGCGTCACAATTTCGTACAAACCCAACTTGAAGCTCACAGCTCGAGATATTCGATTCAACCTGGGAGTACGAAGATGTACCAGGAACTCAGACACCATTTTTGGTGGCCTAATATGAAGAGGAACATTGCTGAGTGCGTTGCAAGATGTCTAACATGCCACAAAGTCAAAGCATAGCACCAGAGACCAAGTGGATTGCTACAACCGCTAGAGATTCCGGAATGGAAGTGGGAGAGCATATCACGATGGATTTCGTGGTTGGTCTTCCAGCGACTCATAAGGGTTTCGATGCGATATGGGTGATAGTGGATCGAATAACGAAGTCAGCGTATTTCTTTTTGATCAAGATTAAGTTTAACTTGAATCAGTTTGCGAATCTATACGTTAAGGAAATTATTTCTCAACACGGTGTTCCGGTGTCGATTGTGTCCGACAGAGATCCGCATTTCACGTCGAATTTCTGGAAGCGTTTATAAGAATGTTTTGGAATGTAATTGTGAATGAGTACGGCGTACCATCCTCAGACTGATGGCCAAAGCGAAAGAACGATTCAGACTCTAGAGGACATGCTGAGAGCTTGCGTTATGGACTTCAAAGGAAAATGGGATAATCATTTACCGTTGGTGGAGTTCGCCCACAATAATAGTTACCATGTAAGTATTGGCATGCTGCCTTACAAAGCATTATACGGCAGAAAATGCAGAACTCCATTGTGATGGGATGAGGTCGGTGAGTGTCAACTGTTGGGACCAAAATTGGTGTGACAAAGCGCAGAAATAGTAAAGCTAATCAGAACGAGATTGGTTTCTTCTCAAGACAGACAGAAGAAGTATGCCGATCAACATCGACAGAATCGAGAATTTGTAGCAGGAAGCTTTGTTTTCCTGAAGGTATCTCCCTGGAAAGGGAAGATTCAATTTGGCGAGAAGGGGAAGCTGAGTCCCCGATTCATTAGACCTTTCGAGATACTACGAAGGGTTGGCGAGGTAGCTTACAAGGTTGCGTTACCTCCGGAGCTAGACAATATACACAACGTGTTCCATATTTTCGTAGTGCGACCGTACAAACACGACTACAAGCATGTAATAGAATACGAGCCTTTATAATTTGATAAAGACCTAACATATGAAGAGGTTCCTGTTCAGATAGTTGATAGGAAAGAACAAGTACTTAGAAATAAAGTGATACCTTCTGTTAAGGTAATCTGAAGGAACCACAGTGCTGAAGAAGCTACGTGGAAACTCGAAGATGTAATGAAGAAAACTTATCCCCATTTATTTTTATAATTCCTTGTATGTCGATTCTGGGGACAGAATCTTTTTAAGGGGGGGAAGAATGTAACAGATGAGTTTTTTTTTAATTGTGATTCTGGGGACAGAATCCCTTTAAGGAGGGAAGATTGTAACGAATGAGAATTTTGTATATGAATTTTAATATTTATTGAATTAAATAAATATTGTAATTAATTTATTTTTTTAGTTAAATAAATCATTTATGTAATTGTTATGGAGCAATTTAATTAAGTGCAATATGTTAATTAAATGAATGTTAATTTAATTGATGTGTAATGATTTTATGGTATAGTTTGATTTAATTGAGATAATTAAATTAAATGAATATTATGTGATAATTGTTATATGAGATTATGATTAGCGAGTAATTATAATTGTTATGTGGCAAATTGTATTTGATTAATTGATGTTAGCTTTAATTTAATTAAAGTAGAATGTTGGGATTTAATTAATTAAAGTGTAACATTGAAAATATGTGTTAAAGGATTTATTAAGTAAATAAAAAGGGTTTTTTAAATTAGTTTTACCAAACAAGGCCCTTAAAACTATTTTTAAAGAGTTTTGCCAAACAAGGCCCTTACGCATATTTTAAAGAGTTTTTAACAAACAAGGCTTTAACTACTAAAAAGCTATTTTTAAATTTAAATGGTTTTGTCAAACAAAGCCTTAGGGCTTTTGATTTTCAAAAATATAAAATTGACATATTTATTAAGGGTTTAATTGTCAGTATTAAGTGTTATGTCAGTTATTTTCTACGTGAATTAGAGTTAGAAAAACAAAGCTAAAGTTAGTTAGTGTTAGAGAAAACGAAGAAGAAATATACAGAGAGTTAGAGACAAGAAGAGAGAAGAAGAAGAAAGAGAAAGGAAGGAGAAAGCTTAGAGATAATCATCACCTTCATCTTCTTCCTCACTAAGCAACAAGGGTATAATTCTAATCTTTGTATTTTAGAAATCATGTTCTTATGTTCTTCGTGTTAAGTTCTCTATATATATGAGTTTCATGAAAATTATATAAACATGAGTTATATGTATAAATTGTGTTCATAACATGCTTATATATGAATTGTATGCATAAATTAGTTGTTTAAATCATGTAAACATGATGAACATGAAGAAATCATGTTCATCAAAAGTTACAGTGAAGTAGTTTTGATAATTGGCTTCTTTGAAATCAAAATTCATGTTTGATTGTTAATTATTGTGTAAATTGATTATCGATTATGTTAACATGTTTAGAATCATGTGAATTGGTTTAGAAATAAACTTACAGTGTTTAATTTTATCAAGAACACTGAAAAATGTTTTTTCTTCAAAATTAACAAAATTTAGTGTTTTAAATTATGTGTTTTGATGTTATATGCGTTAGAATATGATTAGAAACATAAACTAATAATTCTATAATAGTTTATGTGAGTTTTATGTGCTGAATTCGGAACTTGGTGTGAAGAAATAAGCCAAATTGACTTTTTCTCTGCAAAGTTCGCGAACTGTCAGACCTGTTTTCGCAGAGGCGCGGCCGCGCAGCTCCAAAGAACTGATGGAGCGCTCCCGCGCCAGGCAGCGCGCCCACGCTGCTCCCAAGACCGATTGGAGCGCGGCCGCACTGGTCCTGCAGATTAGGCAGAAAACTATTTTTAATTGTACAATTTTATGAGATTAATGATGTAATAAATTATAAAGCATGTTAATAAAATTAAAATGTTAAATGGAAAATAATGAATTATATTGTTAAAATATAATATATAATATATAATTTGATTAATTATAATTAAAGTAAATGTTTAATTTAAATTATAATTTGTTCAATCATGATTTAATTAATATGAGTGCATAATTTAAGTTTGATTAAATTATATGAACATATGATGTGATTATGTAAGGTGACTAAACCTAATAATTTATGGGGAATAAGTTAACCTAGATGGGTTAACTAAGTTATGTGAATTAGTTATATGATAACTAATTATATTATTATTGTTAATTACATATATGTAGGGTTATTTAAGGAACGTGAGTATAACTTGTAGCATACGCTTGAGGCAAGTTCTCTATCCCTAAACTTGTAAATTATATGCAAGCATTTTAAATTCAAATCTTAATTGTATTTGAGCCTGTCCTTTTATTTCTGCAATGAACAAGTAATTATTTAAATTTTGCGATTTAATTAAAGTGACCTTGACTTAGTTGTTCAAGTAAGGTCTATTTTATCTTTCGAATGCTTTAAGTTTAATTCTAAAGCATAAGTTATTTCATAATTCTTTATTGTCGAATTATTCTAGATTATTATAAGTCGATTCAACTACTCTTTAGTTGATGATAGTTAAACTCCAAATTTCTTTTTAAGCTTATCCAAACCAAACTTTATTTGGTGTAGACTTGTTATCAAAAACTGAGATGAACAATCCTATTTAATAGGAGATACCTTGCGAAAGCGTTAAGATATTTGTGCACAATACATAATACGAAGGGCTGATCCACCTAAGTACGAGTAAAGAGTCCATATAGTCTAAAAGACTGTTAAAGGTTTTAAATAGAAATGTTTATAACCTAGGACATAGTTCAAGGTCTTATGACCCTCAGATGATTTCTATATTCGAATTATAAATGTTGATGAAAGAATTATTATTCAATTCTTTATTATTGATGAAAGAAAAGTTATTCAGTTTATGTCATCACTATTATTGTTATTATTTCAAGTGAGCCTTGTTTGCTCACTCTAGCAATTAAATAACCATTGCAGCTAAAGTCGAGAATGTTGACGCACCGCCGACAAGTAAAGGAAAAAGCAAGATGAACAAGTGAAGACTTGGTATGTTTGATTGTGATGTGTAATAGAATTTTATTGTGTTATGTTTTATTTTCACATTTATTTGACGATTAAGGTTAGCAACCTTGGGATTGATTTGATTAGTTGTAATCCTTTTGATAAGAAAGATTTTAATTATTTATTAAGGTTGTAATTTATTTTGCATTCATTTTTATTGGGCAGTAATTGTATCTTATTTAGATAGTGAGCACCAAATCATGTGAAAATGAAGTACCCGGATTTGGGAGTGTCACAATTTCCATATTGAGCAAATATCTTATTGAAATTTATTTTTGAATTGATGTGACCTTGACTTAATTGTTCAAGCAAGGTCTATATTGTCTTTCAAATGCTTTAAGTTTAATTTTAAAGAATAAGTTAATTCATAATTCTTTATTGTCGAATTATTATTTATTGTAAGTGATTCAACTACTCCTTAGTTGATGATAGTTGAACTCCAAATTTCCTTTTAAGCTTATCCAAATCAAACTTTCTTTAGTGCGGACTTGTTATCAAATAACTAAGATGAACAACCCTATTTAATAGGGGAATACCATGCGAAAGCGTTAAGATGTTTGTGCACAATACATGGTGTTGACGTGGGGAAAAAATCTGCGGGTCGAGTCACAACCCGGATCTTTCTCTCTTCATAAGCTATGTCTACCCTTACTCTTTTTATTGCGAAAAAAGGTTTTGAATGGTTTTTTAGGAAAAGGCCAACATATATCATGTCGACGATTTGAACATTTTACAGAGTCGCCAGTTGGTAGATTTGAAATGGTTGTACCAACTCAACTGAGTTTTATTTGAACAGAGGCCCAATTACTGGACACTGTCAAAATAATATATATATATATATATATATATATATATATATATAATTATATATACGAAAGTTGTAAAGGGCGATGGATTTTCACTCCAGTGCCCGGACTGGAATTGAAATATATATATATATATATATATATATATATATATATATATATAAAAGCTGTATAAAAGCCACGAAATAATCCAAGCTAAACAAAATTGAAATATATATAGAAAAACAGTAAACAGGGCGATGGGTTTTCACGCCTGTGCTCGGACTGAAAAGTATATATATATATATATTTATAAAAAGCTATAAAAGCAATGGAATGATCCAAGCTGAACAGAAATGAAATATATATAAAAATAGTAAAGGGCGATGGGTTTTCACTCCGAGGCCCGGACGAAAATAAAATAAAATAATATATATATATATATATAGACAAAAAATAGTCAAACCAGGACTGGGAAGATAACCCAGTATGGTGAATGGTGTAAAAACAGTAAAAAGGCCACAGAATGATTCAGGCCGAATTGGAATGTAAATATATATATATATATATATATATATATATATATATATATATATAAACAGAAAAGTAGTCAACCAAGACTGGGAAGATAACCAAGTATTGTGAATGTTGCTTATATATGCATATATATATATATATATATATATATATATAAAAGCAGTAAAAAGGCCACAGAATAATCCAAGCCGAACTGGAATGTAAATATATATATATAGACAGAAAAGTAGTCAAACCAAGACTGGGAAGATAACCCAGTGTGGTGAAATGTTACTTATATATGCATCTATATAAATATATAAAAGCAGTAAACTACCGCGGATTTGACATCCGGGCTTGACAGAATGGAAAAGTTAGTATATATAGTTAAATATATACAAAAAAAAGCCAAACCCGGAGTGGGATGATAACCTAGTCCTGCGAAGTTACTAAACACGAAGATGCAAGTATATAAAAGTTGCTGCAAGCGACGGATCGTCAATTTGAGTTGTAGAAATGCCAGAAAATACGTTTAGGTACTAAAATGTACAAAAAGTTAACAAAAACGGTCACGGAACTGAGTTCCGGGCATATTAAGAAAACAAAATTTGATATGCAAGTGTATAAAAGTGCGAAGAAGTAATAATAACTTTCTGATGGTAAAAATACTCACAATGGACTGCTACACAGGCTTTTTGCCAAATCGTAGGCTTTAAACGTCCAAATCTACCAGCTATTTTTTGATATGTGGTAGTATGTGGGCATATCTACGTGTTAGAGTGAAAAAATTTGGGTTTGGAAGACAAGAAAATGACTGGAAAACCAAACGGGCAGGGGTTCAGAGTATTTTTTTAAGTGAGCTGGGGGTTCAGAGGTGCGGCTCCATGTGGCAGGGCCCACGTGACGGGTCTCGGTACATCAAAGTACGTGCACTCCGATCAACGCGAGGTCTGATTCGAAACTTTTTAACTTTCGATCGGAGCGTCCGTTTAAGGCGTGTTGTAGCTTTTCGAAAAATCCTCGCCGAGAGTGTCACAAGTGACATGTGATAAAACATTTTTCGGGTCCAAGAAGATGGGTTCATAACTAGGTCTTGTATTTCCCATAGTTTATCCGTTGAGTTGTCTTGCGCTGTTTGCACTCGGTATCATTGTTATGGTTTGTTCTGACCTTGGTGGCATCAATTCGGCTTGAGTTTGACCGAATCAGTTTATAGTTGGTAAAATAACCATTTTTCCTTTCCCGAGGTTGCCCTTAGTGTCAGCATGGCCTTCGGCTGACTTCCTGCGGTTGTTTCCAAGACTTGGATCCCATTAGATTCTGTTTGTCCTCAGTGTTGTCTCTGAGGCTGACTTGGTCGCTCATGCTTCAGGATTATTTTTGAAGTTGACCTGACCTCCCGGGTTGAGACCGGGGATGACATGTACCTACTGTGTTGAGACCAGGGCTGATCTGTACTTCCCAGGTTGAGACCGGGGCTAACCTATACCTTCTGAGTTGAGACAAGGGCTGACCTGTACCTCCCGGGTTGAGAACGGGGCTGACCTATACTTCCCGGGTTGAGAACGGGACTGACCTGTACTTCCCGGGTTAAGACTGGGCAGACCTGTACCTCTCGGGTTGAGATCGGGGGTGACCTGTACCTCCCGGGTTGAGACCGGGGCTGACCTATACTTCCCGGGTTGAGACCGGGGCTGACCTGTACTTCCCGGATTGAGACCGGGGTTGACCTGTACCTCCCAAGTTGAGACCGAGGCTGACCTGTACCTCCCGGGTTGAGACCGGGGTTGACCTGTACCTTTTGGGTTGAGACCGGGGCTGACCTGTACCTCCCGGGTTGAGACCGGGGCTGACTTGTACTTCCCGAGTTGAGACCAGGGCTGACCTGTACTTCCCAGGTTGAGATTGGGATTGACCTGTACTTCCCTGATTGAGACCGGGGCTGACCTGTACCTCCCGGGTTGAGACTGGGGCTGACCTGTACCTCTCGGGTTGAGACTGGGGCTGACCTGTATTTTCTGGGTTGAGACCGGGGCTGAGCTGTTCTTCCCGGGTTGAGACCGGGGCTGACCTGTACTTCCCGGGTTGAGATCGGGGCTGATATGTACTCCTCGGGTTGAGACCAAAGCTGACCTATACCTCCCGGGTTGAGATCGGGGTTGACCTGTACCTCCCGGGTTAAGACCGGGGCTGACCTGTACCTCCCGGGTTGAGATCGGGGCTAACATGTACTTCCCGGGTTCAGACCGGGGCTGACCTGTACTTCTTGGGTTGAGACCAGGCTGACATGTACCTTTCGGGTTCAGCCTGGGGCTAATTTGACGGCCCAGTATTGAGACCGGGGTTGAGTTCATGACCCAATATTGAGACCGGGGTTCATTTGATGACCCGGTATTGAGACTGGGGTATATTTGATGGCTCGATATTGAGACCAGGGTTTATTTGATGGCCCGGTATTGAGACCGCGGTTTATTTAACGACACGATATTGAGACCGAGTTGATTTGATGGCTTGATATTGAGATGGGGGTTGATTTAACGACCTGGTATTGAGACCGGGGTTGAATTGATGGCCAGTATTAAGACTGGGGTTGAGTTGATGGCCCGATATTGAGATCGGGGTTGATTTGATGGCCCGGTATTGAGATCGGGGTTGAGTTGATTATCCAGTATTGAGACCGGGGTTGATTTGACGGCCCAATATTGAGACTGGGGTTGAGTTGATGGCCCGGTATTGGGACAGGGGTTGAGTTGATTGCCCGATATTGAGACCGGGGTTAATTTGAAAAGATAATTTTTCCCTCCTACAGTGTTCGTAACAGGGAAAGAAAATTTTGAGTGTCTACAGATGCCCCTCTTTATCATGTTCATGCAATGTAGTGGAATGAACAAGATAAAGATTAGTAGACACGAGAAATTCACATGCAAAGGGGAGGAAATGCATGGCATGATATGCAATGAATGTTAGATACCTTCAAGGGGGTAGGGTTATCATTGATTGATTACGTTAGTTTCTACTGAGGATAACGTTACCCGTGATAACCCTTGCGGCGGCACTGTCAGACGATTAATGGTAGGATAACCACTGACAGGTTATCAGAGTTAGGCTACCACAGATTGTTCTCATCTCTTTTTGCTGGGGATGACGTTATTCGTGATGAACCTGCCAACTTTAATAAAGATGATATTATTGATGCTACCTTGGTTGGTGACCAATGATTTCCCATGTTTGTCAAGACTCTTCATAAGGCATATTTTCCTTCCCAGCTGATGTCGTTATACCTTTCTATCGGTTTCTCTGCTGCGGATACATCTCGATTACTGAGTACCTCAGTGTGTGCTTCCGATGCCTATCTTGATGATAATTTACACCGATAGTTTGAAACAGGGGGTTTGAATCACCAATCCTTCTCGGTGCTCCCTTTATGGATTTGTATAACAGATTCCATCATCGGGAATGGATTATTATATTTCTTCCGTCACCAGATCACTTCCGATGCTTTGCGGGGGTTGCGCCAACGGCTGAAACATCGCTGGGGTTGAGCCAACGATTGATACTTCGTTGAGGTTGCGCCAACGGCTGATACTTCGTTGGTCTGTACCTGATGCTTCGCCGGGGTTGAGCCAACTGCTGATCTGTCCTCGGTCTATACCCGACGCTTTGCTGGGGTTGTGCCAATGGCTAAACTGTCCTCGGTCTGCACCCGACGCTTTGCTGGAATTGTGCCAACTACTGAACTATCCTCGGCCTGTACCCGACACTTCGCTGGGGTTGTGCCAACGGCTGAACTGTCACCAGTCTATACTCAACGCTTCGTTTGGGTTGTGCCAATAGCTGAACTATCACCGGTCTGTACCCGACGCTTCGCTGGGGTTGTGCCAACAACTGAACTGTCACCGGTCTGTACCCGACGCTTCACTAGGGTTGTGTTAACGGCTGAACTTTCACCGGTCTATACCCGATGCTTCGCTAGGGTTGTGCCAACGGCTAAACTGTCACCGGTCTGTACCCGACGCTTCGCTGGGGTTGAGCCAATGACTGAACTATCACCGGTCTGTACCCGACGCTTCGCTGGGGTTGAGCCAATGGCTGAACTATCACCGGTCTGTACCCGACGCTTCGCTGGGGTTGAGCCAACGGCTGAACTGTCATCGGTCTGTACCCGATGCTTCATTGGGGTTGTGCCAACGACTGAAATGTCATCAGTCTATACCCGACGTTTTGCTAGGGTTGTGCCAACGGCTGAACTTTCACCGGTCTGTACCTGACGCTTCAAAAATGGCAGTTTTGCATAGTTTTTCGATAGTTTTTTAGCATTCTTCGTCAATGATCCCCAGACATTTCTTCGGGATGAATACCAAGGGTTTTCAGGGAGTTCCCCTTTATGCCAGGATTCAGCTGCTTAAACGCAGGATTTCAGGACACCCCGCTCAATTGAGTAGCGATTTTTTTTAGATTTGACTTGGCAGCTCATATGAACTCCGTTTTAACCCGAATCGAACCAAGCCAGAGGGAGCTGGGCCCACCTTAGGCAGCTACAGGTAGAGGTGCGGCAATCACAGGTGGGCTTGCTTCTACTTGTGGCTTTATATTGGTCGCGGGAGTTCATTTGAAATCAGTTTCATTTCGAGTTTCAAACGGAATTCGATTTTCTTTTTCAGATCTACGGAGTTCGGGCAGCCTTTTTCAGATTTAGTTAGCTCCCACGCATTCAGCGCATCGCAGGTAACGTTTTACGTCTTTTTTTCTTAAGTTTTGATCGTTAAAAACATGTAAACCACGTAGGGTGCTTTTAGACGCAATGTATGAAAAATGTATGCCTTTATGACCTGCTAAAAAAATTTTGACTTCATATGTATGCATATTTTACTGTAATGCACGTTTTGACGTAAGAAAATTCAGATTCTGAGACAGTCATATTCTGCTCTTTTTGATCAGTTTACTCATCCTTTTTGAGGCCTAGCGAGCTTGGATTTTCAACTAAAAATGTTCATGGTAATTTAGCTACCATGTGAAGTTTACTTTTAATTTTATTTAATAAATATGAACTGTTCCTGTTTTTTGGGAAGGTGTGCTACTGAATGGCCGCCTAGACATGCCTGTCTGCATGCGGACAGTCCATTTTACAAAGGAGACTCTGGCGAAATTTTTTCAAAAGTCGAGCATTTAATAAACATGTAATTTTGACTCTACTAGGGATTTTTGACTGACCCATGCATGTTCTTTAGGATTCAGCTTTTTTTGAAAAAACATGCAGTTTTGACTCTATTGGGGATTTTTAACTGACCCATGCATGTTTTAGGACTTAAAAATGCATAAAATACTGATTTAAATTAGTAAGCCACAAGTTTTAGGCTTACCACACCATTTCTGAGTTGATTTAGAGACTTTGTCAAGGTGATGGACCGAGACAGACTCGGCAGTACTAGCAGGGTAGTTTCAGGCGTTAGACGGAGGCGAGCTTCTGATGTTCCTCAGCCACGTCTAGCTCGACCGCCTCACAGATTAGAAGAGTCGGTGATTCGTCCAGCCCAGGACAAACAGTCGATTGATATTGATGATGAGAAGTCTCCTTTTTCTTCTCCTGCCCCGGCTCAGGCCCCACGTACGGAGCTTCCTGGCATTGTTGTGCCGACCTTGGAGTTGCAAGGAGACTTGAGTCGTCATCCATCGAGGTTTCTCCATGCCAACGAGGTGACTTGAAGTTTTCTTCTCTCTGGATTCTCTTTCTTTCTTTTGCCATTCTCGGGGCACAGGTTTTTGACCTGGGTTGGCTTTTGATGCAAGTTCCTGGCTTTACGCAGCCCAGAGGGAACTGGTTTAATGTGCGCTCCCTCTACCATACTTTGCATCAGGAGTATAGGGATATAGTTGATGGCTGGGGGTTTCAGGCCTTTTTTCTATTCTTCCCCGCCGTTGTCCCTGGGGTTATATGAGAGCTTTATCTGAGCGCTGGTTCCACCAAACTTAGTCTCTTCATTTGTTGGAATATGAGGTGATGATGACCCCTATGGACTGGAGGTTCATCACCGGCATTGAGTTCGAGGGTGAGCCAGTGCCTGTCGCGGCTGACATCACACCTACTGTCGTTCGGTCCCTGCTGGGAGTTCCTACGACGGCGATCAAGGGTCGGATGGTCCGATATGGTCCCTTGAGCATACATGCCCAGAGTGGGGCTTTACTTGAGCCTCTGCCTGATGATCAGAGGGTTAGGGATTGTTGGGTTTGTATGTAACGCAATCATGCAATCAAATCACATAAATAGGGCGGAAGCGTAAAAAACTAGGTTTTCAAAATTTATACAAACCCATAACCATGATCATGCTTTGTGCTTGTTATCAATAACAGAAAAGAGAGAACATGGAATTATACCTTTGAAGATCTAAGCTTCCTCAGGTACAAGTTCTACTCCTTTGATTCCTTTGATTCCTCTGATAGTGGCTCCTTCCCTTGAATAATGTCAGCCACCCAAATGTTTGGCCTCTAATGGTGATCCACCAAGGAAGATGAAGAACTCAAGAAGATGGGTTATTGGCTTAACCCTTGTTTCTATCTCTATAGAATATGTGTACTCCCAACTCTTGAAAATTTCACATGTCTACCTTATTTCTGATATAAGACTCTCTTATATAGATATTAGGTTAACCCTCCTAATCCAATTAGAATAGGGTTTTATTTAATTAATTAATTAAATACTTTTAATTAATTTATATCCTAATCTTTATTAGGATTGAGAGAGAGTACTGATATTATATTAATTCCTAAACTCCTTTAGAATTAAAATAATAATAATAATAATAATATTAATAAGACTCCTCTTATTAATTTATATTTAATATTTCTAAAATATTAAATAATAAACATTAAGCTATTTAATTTATTCTATCATCATAGATTAAATTAATTATACTTAATGCATTATTACTATCATGCCATTTTCTTCTTAAATAATTCTTCTTCCTTTTATGGTGTGACCCTTTAGGTTCTCCATATTAAACCGGTTGTGAATAAATCAATTAGAACAATTCTAATCTTATTTAAATAAACAAATTAAACTAATAATCTATTTAAATAAATAACATTTATTCTACAATAGGGATAAGCCTCCCTAGCGATCAACGACTTTCCAGATAATATAGATTTCAACATTAATCATAAAAGAACCTGTGAGTTAATAGTTACCATACAATTCAATCCTTCCACCATACAATGTCCTAATTAAATATAAGACATAGATTTACTGTCAAGTCTTAATTTATTTAATCATATGTATTTCGATTAGAAAATGCACAACTCCAAATAATGCAAATTAGAAACCTCTTTCTAATTTCATTCTACCTTGGCCAAGGATTCCTGGGTTGTCATTTAACGAATCACATAGGACATATCTCCTCTTTTACTAGAGGTGGTAGATTCTTTATTGATCATTCATTATCTCCATATGTAACTCATTACACCCAAGCATACCCTATATATGCCTTAAAAGGCCTTAAGGAATTAGTCAAAGTATAATTTGTTACATACAAGATACTATGATGATCTCAAGTCCAAGGATCACATGTACTACTATCACATTAGGAATTCCTATTGACAGGCGAGTAAAACTCCATTAGGTATTCCATAGCGAGTCACGTTCAGTGAACTTATTCTCTAATAAGCACCTACATACTTGCTTTAGTGTCTCCACACAAATGACCATGAGATCAGTCATCCTCATCCAATGAGCAAGCAACATATGTACCAATCTATCCGGATTTACTAATCCCCTTTTTAGTAATCCCACGATTGGGAACTATTTTAGTTTTAAAGCTTTCTAAGAATTTAGATCTCATTAGCATGATCAACATCATGATTCTAAAAGCATTGCTTAAAACTATGGGTTATTTACATATTATAAAAACAGCACCATGTAGATAATTAAATGCCTTTAATAAATAAATATTTTATTAATAAATAAATAAGATTGTTTATAAAGTATGTGCTTTATCATCATACATGATTGGCTTGTATGCACACTACTATCAGGGATCGCATCTTGAGGCGATTGATTTTGGTGATTATCAGGGATTATTTTGTGGCGGACAACTCATCGATTGTGTCCTTCGCCCTGGTCAGTGCTACCCGATATGTAGAGCGCCTCAGTGACTTTGATTGGGGTTCCTACACCTTTGCCTATTTTCTCCGGGGCATGCGCATACTTTCGGAGGGTTTAACGGAGGCTTGGTTAGGGTTCTACCCGTTTCTGCTAGTGAGTACATCTTTCTTGTACCTTTTTGATTTCTGCATTTACATTTGTCAGTCTTGGTCACTGAGGACTTTTGATATTTATATGGCCAGTTCTGGGCATATGAGAGGCTTCCTTGCCTACGGCCCGCCACTACTTTAGGTCTGGACACCTATCCTAAAGGACGACATTGGCATCTCTCCACTCTGACGGAGGTCCCTATTGCTGAGGGCTTTACTCATTCCCACCTTCAGTTGGAGCTTTTGACAGCCGGAGCGATCTCGTGGATCCCATATACCTCCGAGTTTTTGACTGTTGGATTTGAGGGAGGCTTCCCCACTGGTCGGGAGTTTGCATTGTCAACCCGCAGAGTCCCATTTGTGACAAAGGGAGGCTGGGAGCTCTATTTAGGAGAGCGTGCCATCTGAAGTATCACAAGTCAGATTCGTATTCCCTTTGTTCCTCCGGCTTAGCATCATTTGCCATTGATCCAGCCACTGACAGATATCCCTATAGAGGGCATAGACGGCTTTACCCTATCAGAGGGCCCTTACAGCCAGGAGGGATTCAGCAGCTGGTGGAGTCCTCGCACTATTGGAGCTCAGACTCGGGCTACCCAATTTATGGCAGACATGGTGCCTGGGTCAGTGATGATGACAGACTGGATAGCTTGCCTCATGGAGCCTACTTACTTGGAACAGATCACAGGGCTGACCCAGAAGTTGGAGAGAGCTCATTTATTCATCAGGCATCTTGGCAGGGATCCGTCAGAGGCATCTTCTTTTGACCCTTCCATCTCAGGAGCGGGCCCCTCATCAGGTCCATTTTCTAGCAGTTTCGCAGGGGCTGATCCTCCCATGTACTGTCCAGACATGCCTGATGATCGCGACTTTGTGTCCACGGAGGAGATGGAACAGGTTAACCACCTGAGCGTAGATGTTTTGGATCTTTTTGGATAGCTATTGTAGCTATATCTTTTGGTCAGCCACAGTTTTGGCTATTGGGCGGCTGTGCCCCATTTTGATAGACCACTGTTAGTAGTTGGGTGGTGGTGCCCCATATCCCTGTACTTTTTATTTTGTTTTGTATTTATCAGATAGGGATGATGCTTGCAGTAGATAGTTTATTGTAAATATGCATGATATTTCCTATCTATCGCATCATGTTTATATTTGTCATAATGCATGTATTATGTCATGTGCATGCATTTAGATAGATGAGTTTAGATTTGACCCCTAGATGGTCTTGTGATACGGTGATACGGTGACACAGATGTCGTCATCTACCGTTAGCCGTATCGAGCACTCGCCACCATCTGTTGTGGCATCATCCTTGAGATCGTGGTATGAGAGTATGCCCTTCCCAGCCAGAGGGGCAGTGGATCAGATGCTGGGGCATTCATTGGCCCTCGTAGACTTTCAGGTTCCGTACGGATTTATGGATGGCATCTTATCCTAGTTGGATACCCGATAGACAAGTCTTTTGCTTTGGGCATCATGACCTGACTCCAACCCTTAAGGAGTACCAGCGATTTACTGGTTTAGCTTTAGAGGTGTCATGCGCTCGTACGACGATCAATGATATGAGGAGACCGTTTATACGGATGTCAGATCTTCACCAGAGCGTAGTTATGGATGAGATCATCTCTGGACGTGTGATCTCCATCGACTTTTTGATTGATCATTTTGGTGAACTTGACAGTTATGATCGACATGCCGGGGATTTTATTGTATCGGCAGAGGCGTGGCGTTTGGCCAGGATAGACGTTTTGCTGATGTGCATCGTAGCCTACATCTATATGCCGCAACTCTTGGACCATTTGGATGTGGGATTGATAGTTGTGGTTTGGGCCCTTAGGCAGGGTAGCACCATCATACCGATGATATTGGCCGAGAAACTAAGAGCAGCCACCCACTGCAGTACCCACCCGGAGGGGTTTTTTAGAGGCAGTTCGGTCTTGCTGTACGTATGGCTCATGTCTCATCTACGACCGATTAGATTTTTTTGACCCCAGGGGTATTGCTTCACCCGTGAGGTAGCCACATCTTACTCCTTCCAGCCCACGGAGTGCTCTGATGCGGGGTCATGGTCAGCATTTCTGTTTGACATTGTACATCCATTCTCAATTTTGCCTTGCTCAGGGCTAGTTTCCCCCTACAGCTTTATCACCCATGCATATGGCATGGATTATTTTCCCCTAGTGGGATTGAGAGGAGTGACTACTTATCATCCTCTGGCTGTTATGGGCCAGTTTGATCAGTTTCAGAGCCTGCATCAGTTTGAGGAGGCTGTTGATCAGAGGATGTCAGCTTCGTCTATGTCATCTACCAATTTGATCCGAGTGTATGAGTGCTGGACTTATAGGGAGAGGGTTGATTTCTCCAGTAGCCATCCGGACAGTTCTCCAGAGTACTTAGCATGGTTGGAGGCGGATATAGCATCAGCTGCATTCATCCAGTTAGCTCCGATAGTGGACTCAGACGAGGAGGAGCCTATGGAGGATCCTGATTCTCCCACTGAGGATGAGTTGTTTATGGGTCTGACAGTAGCTTTAGTTAGTGACCCGCCGGTCATTCCTGCAGGGATAGATCCAGCTTTGGCAGACTCACTAGCTAGGATGACCTTTGAGAGAGATCAGGCTAGAGCCCTGATGTTGACTGCCCTGTCTGGCAGAGATATAGCTTTTATTGAGAGGGATGCGGCTCGAGCCGCTCAGGATATGACATTGATTGAGAGAGACGAGGCTTGATCTTATCGCGATGCTGCTTTTGTCAATATTGAGGAGATTTTGATCTCTAGGGACGTAGTTTTTACGGAGAGGGATGAGATTCGATCTGCCAGAGATGCAGCCTTTGAGGAGATTGAGGGGGTTTTGATTGCCAGGGATGCTGCTTTTATGGTGAGGGATGAGGCTATAGCTTCTCGGGATTTCCACATTGCTTACAGTACTACTCTCTGATCTTATATTCATGGTCTGGTTACCGAGATGAGTGTATACATTGATGATCATAGTGCCACACTGCAGATGATTGTGAATGTTTTGACCCGTATTGAGGCTGAGGGTATTGCACTCGCAGCTGCTCCTCTATCTTCAGAGAGAGATGCCATATTGGCATTGTTGTTCCGCTTATCCATGGGTCTATAGACTAGCTTTGTTTTTCCTGCACATACTAGATCAGCCATTTTTGTCATGTACAGGACACTATGTGTATATCAAACAGTATTATATATCAGAGAAATATATTTTGATTCACTTCCCTGTTTGGATATGTATTGTCATTGCTGGGTGATTACCACTTCTTTCATGACTTTTTGTTGTTGATGTATCTTGAGTTTCTCCTTGATGGACTGACAGTGAGATGTCAGAGAGTATCTCAGATAGGCCTGCTGACTAAGGAGGCTTGATAGTTTTTAGGTTTTATATTTCTTTGGTGTCTTGGAATTAGTTTTTATTGGTTTTTGTTTTTTCTTGAAGGTCATACCGCGCCGTAAATGGCAGTCTATGTACTCCCGGGTGTAGGGAGATCAGGTCATTCGTAGTTTAATTTTTTTGTGAGAGAGGTTTGAAAAATATTTATCTTGAGTTTAGTTTGATGAGTTTTTAAATTTTTTGTTTGGTTTGACCGCACCAGAAACGGCTGCCTACGTACTTCTAGGTGGAGGGAGATAAGGTCGTTCGTAGTTCCGGCTTCTAGTGAAAACCGAACCTGATTTGATTTGTAGGATTCGGATGCGGGTATGTATGCGTTTCAGACATAATACCTTTTTACGGTGTCTGAATTGATGAGTTAGGGAAATTCTCTCTCATCCATCTCTTGTAGTCTGATAGCTCCTCCCGTCAACACCTCCTTTACAATGAAAGGGCCTTCGCAATTAGGGGCGAACTTTTCTTTGGCTTCATCTTGATTAGCCAAAACTTTCTTCAGCATCAAGTTTTTTTCTTTGAATTGCTGTATTCGAACTTTCTTGTTGTAGGATCGAGCAATCCTTTGTTGATATAACTGCCCGTGGAAAATGGTTGTAGCCCTCTTTTCATTTATCAGTGATAGTTAGTGGTACCGGTCTTGCAACCACTGATCTTCGTCCATCTGAGCGCCTATTAACACTCGCAAGGACTCTATCTCTACTTCTATGGGAAGGACTGCTTCCATGCCATAGACCAATGAATAGGGGGTAGCCCCAGTAGAGGTACACATTGATGTCCTGTATGCTAACAGGGTTAGAGGCAACAGGTTAGGCCATTCTTTGTGATTGGCGAACATTTTCTGCATAATCTTCTTGATGTTCTTGTTGGCCGCTTCGACAGCACCATTCATCTTGGGCCGATAGATGACGGAATTGAGATGCTTAATGTAGAACTTACTGCATAGTTCTCTCATCATCTGATTATTTAGGTTCTTGGGGTTTTCTAATACGATCACCTCCTGTTGTCCATATCGGCAGACGACATTGTTTTTGATTAACCCAATGATGACCTCTTTAGTGACTTTAGGAAAGGAGGCAGCTTTAACCCATTTGGTGAAGTAATCGATTATGGTGAAGATGAATCGATAACCATTGCTGGCTTTGGGTTCCACTAGACCGATCACATCCATTCCCCACATGGAGAATGGCCAATGGTGAACTCATGTTCTGTAGCTCATTTGAAGGAGCATGTATGGCATTTCCATGTACTTGGCATTGAAAGCATCTCCTGACATAATCGTCATAGTTTGCTTTGAGAGAGATCCAGTAATGTTCTGTTCTTAATATCTTCTTGGCCAGCAGATGACCGCTCATGTGTGGACCACAGACTCCACCGTGGACTTCATCCATCAATCTCTAGGCTTGCTCTTTGTAAAGGCATCTTAACAAGCCTATTATAGTATCCCTTTTGTATAGTGCATCTCTGCTCAGATAGAACTTCATAGCCATTTTGTGAATCCACTTCCGCTCAGATTGGCTTGCCCCAACGGGTGTAGATCCATCTCGGAGATATTCTTTGATGTCTTGATACCAAGGCTGTTTGATAGAAGGTATTTCATCTGATATGTCTGCAATGTAATTCCCGTATGTCGGGGCCTTCTGACTTGTGAATTTGAGGCAGGGAATCCCACTCCTATTGGATATGTGGATCAAGGATGCTAACGTCGCCAATGCATTAACGAAGTCATTCCTACCCCGAGGTATATGAATGAAGGTTATGTCTTGAAAATTCAGAGATATGCTAATGACCTGCCTATGATAGGGCAGCAAATGCAGCTCTTTGGTGTGATATGCCCCAGTGGTTTGTCTGATAACCAATTTAGAGTCTCTGAAGACTAGTAAATGTTTGATACCCATGTATTGGGCTAATTTCAACCCAATTATGCAGCCTTCATACTCGGCTGTGTTGTTAGTGTTGCCAAATTATAGTTTGGTAGCCGCAGGATTGTTCTCCTGTACTAGAGATAAGGATTGCCCCAGCTCCAGCACCGTCCATGTTTACCGCTCCATCAAAGTACATTTTCTATGGTTGGACTATATTCTCTTGTTGGAGTTGTTGAATTGTCATGATCCCATTATCCGGGAAATAATTCTTCAAGGGCTCGAACCCTTCTAATGGTGGTTCAGCAAATTAATCTGCAATGCCTTGACCTTTGATGGACTTCTGAGTCACGTAGACAATGTCGAACTGTTGGACGATCAACTGCCATTTGGACAGTCGATAATTCAATATTAGCTTGTTGAATACGTACTTTAGCGGGTCCATGCGGGATATGAGGTAGGTCGTGTGCCCATGGAGGTAATGTTGTAACCTCATCGCGGCCCATGCTAATGAACAGCAGGTTTTCTCGATCAGGGTATACTTTTGTTCACCACTGCTGAACCTTTTGCTGATGTAGTAGATGGCTTTTTCCTTGCTACTATCATCTTTTTGTCCCAGCATACAGTCCATTGCATTGGCATTGACGGACAAGTACATAAACAGGGGAACTTCGTCCCTTGGGGGTACCAAGACAGGTGCTTCGATCAGTTGCTTCTTGATGGCAAGGAAGGCTTTCTAACAATCCTCATTCCATTTGGTGGAGGAATTCTTCCTTAGTAGCTTGAATATGGGTTCACATGTTGCTGTGAGCTGGAAAATGAATTGGCTTATGAAGTTGATCCTTCCCAAGAACCCGCGTATCTCCTTCTCTGTTCGAGGTACTGACATCTCAGTGATGGTCTTGATCTTGGCAAGGTCTAGCTTAATGCCTCGATTGCTCACCAGGAACACCAACAATTTACCTAATTTGACACCAAAAGCACATTTGGTTGGATTCAGCTTGAGGTTGTACTTACGCAACCTGTTGAACAGCTTCTTGAGATGGTCTAGGTGATCATCCTTCCTCCAGGATTTGATGATGATGTCATCCACATAAACCTCTATTACCTTATGCATAATGTTATGAAACAGAGCCATTATGGCTCGCTGATATGTGGCTCTGGTATTGAGGCAGAAGGATAGTCATCTGTAGCAGAAAGTTCCCCAGGGAGTGATGAAAGTTGTTTCTCCCTGTCTTCTTCAGCAACCATGATTTGATGGTAACCAGCAAAGCAATCCACGAAGGAATACATACCATACTTCGCCATTGTCGATCAGGATGTGGATAAAAGGCATAGGGAAATTGTCCTTGAGGCAGGCTTTATTTAAATCCCGGTAATCCACTCATACTCGCACTTTCCCTCCGGGCTTTGGCACGGGGACTATGTTTGACAGCCACTCTTGGAATGTTGATACCATGATGATACCGGCTTTGAATTGTTTAACGACCTCTTTCTTTGACTTTCAGACTCCAATCAGGTTTTAATCGCCTGAGCTTCTTCTTGACTGGCTTGAATCCATCTTTGATGGGCATTCGATGGATGTCAATATCAGTAGATAGACCAATTATGTCCTCATGTGACCATGCAAACACATCCTGGAACTGTGTTAGGAGTTCAATCAGGTCAGTTTTTTGATCTCGTGCAAGGTCTAAGCTTATCTGGATTTCTTTGATGTTTTCGGAGGTTCCTATGTTGATAGTGGTGGTTTGGTCGAGGTTCGGTTTGGGTTTGTCTTTGACCCATTCTTTGATCTCCTCGGGCACCTCATAGTCATCTTCCTCCTCTTGATCAATATCCATCAAGTCAAAGTTCAGTTCTACATCAAAGTTGTAGTCACTATGATAGGTTGGCATCTCATCAGCAGTGACAAACAAATCCAACTATAGAGTCCTGAAAACAAAAATGCTCTCACTTTAATATATGCAACTGCTTAAATATACAAAGCATTTGGTAAAGCATGGCAAAAGTTACTGCTATAGCTGTGCAATCAAAATTAAGCAGTAAATGAAAGCATGTTACAGGGCAGATGGACTCTCTGCCCCTTTACCATTTTTAACTGAGGCATGGGACGCTGCTCCAATTATCCAGGGTTAGATCCCCATGAACAGGGAGGATCAGGAAATTGTGCTCGTCTGCCTCGTCTCGGATAATGACTGAGATATCCTTTACAATAGGGCCGATGTTTTTCTTTGAACTGCCCCCTTTCCTTTCTTGATGCGAGGAATTTGAATCTGATCCTCGTCGTCACTATCTGGGATCTCATCATTCATACCCTCGTAGTTTATGATAACCCGCATGTTAGCAAATGGGTCTCGCCCTTCGTACAAGATCTTTTCTTTTCCCTTTTTGCTATCACCTTCAGGCTTTGGGGATTTCCTTTCCCCGGCTGGTATGATTGGAGGAAATAACATGGCTGATATCACAGTGGGGATCTTCCTCATTAGCTTTACGAAACCAGCATCAATGAGATTCGGCAGTAGTATGGTGGAAAGCATGAGCCTTAGGGTGCTTATGTGGATTTTGGCGGCTTGACCCGGCTGAATAACCCAATCCGGCTCTCCTTGTCTGACTCGGGATTTGGAATGGACTTGCAATACCTTGTTGGTTCTTTCCTAATCCTTTCCCAGGTTGGAAACCTAAAGATACCATCTCTTAGCCCACTATCATCACTTCAGAGGAGACTTTAGGCTTCAAGGCTGGTGCTCAGATAGGTAGATACTGAGTATCATACACCTCCAGGGCTTGAAAACTAGCAGGTTCAATCCCTGCATCCAGGCTAATCATCGGCATGTATCCTTGTATGCAGACAGGGTATTTAGGTTCAGCATTCACCGTGATTAGGTTGCCGTTGATATTGTATTTGAGTTGCTGAGGGAGGGTGGATGGCACTGCCCCTGCCATGTGGATCCATGGCCTACCCAGCAACAAGTTATATCCAGTGGCGATGTTGAGCACCTGGAAGGACATATAGAAAGTATGCGGACCAATCTCTAGTGGAAGCTCTATTTCTCCCATAGCTTGTCGGCGAGATCCATCGAAAGCTCGGATGACCACATAACTGGTTTTGATCCAGTTCGGGTTAATCTTCATTCTCTCAAGGTATCGTAGGGACAGATGTTTAGGGATGATCCTCCATCTATGAGCACACCTCCGATCACATACCCGGACGACATTATAGCTATATGTAGGGACTTATGATGGTCCGTCCCTTCTGTAGGGATATCATCGTCAGTGAAAGATATCACATTGCTGTTAAAAATATGTTCTACCATGTGATGAAATTTCTCGGCATCCACGGTCTTTGGCAGATGGGATTCTTCCAATACTTTCACTATAATGTTGCGATGATCCACCGATGATAAGACCAAGTCTAGGATGGACATCTTCTTGGGTGCGTCTTTCAAACTTTGTACTACCTTGATTTCATTGTGTCCCATTTTACTAAGGAACTTTTCGATTTTCTCTTCAGCCACCTTTTCTTTGGCTTTGATGACTGGTTTGATCACCAGCTGAGGCAGGTATAATGGATTATCCTTTGGTACTATGATAATGTTGTTTGAGGTGGAACCTTCGTTATTTACGTAGTTCCATGGGACCCTCTTCAGACTGATATCTGGATACTGAGGTCTGAAGGGAAAGATTAAAGGCTCAGGTGCGGCCACTTTCACAGGATTTTGTGTTTTTTGGACCCCTTTCCCTGGTCGTACTAAGGGTGTGACGGTTGGTTCATTGTCACAGGAAACAACAACCACTGTATCCTGATTCCATACAATGGGAATAAAGAGAGTTTCTTCATCTGGGAGGCCATAATCCCGATTCTCTTTTATCAATTCACCACTTTTAATCATATTCTGAATTAGGTTACGAAGTGCCCAACAATCCTCAGTATCATGGCCAGGTGCATTGGAGTGGTACTGACAAGTTTGGTCAGGTTTGAATTTCTTGGATCGAGGGTTCAATGGAGGTAATAAATCTGCAACCATTCCCTCGTTGATTAACATCTGGAGGATTTCCTCCATTGGCTGGTTCAGGTTAATGAAATTCCTTTGAAATAAGAATTTCCTACCAGCTTGGAAATTCTCATCTTTGGCCATCTTGTCGGCCTAGGGTTGTGACGAACGAGATTTTGTAATTTAATTTGAATATTTATTGAATTAAATAAATATTTTTTGATGATTTAATTATTGAATTAAATAATTAATTGATGAATTCGTGGTAGATTAATTTAATTATATGTTACAGTGATTAAATTAATGTGGAGAATTTTATTATTCAAAGTATGTATTTAATTGAGCTTATTCTATTAAATGAATTATTTAAATAAGCAAAATGTAGTCTAATTAATTAGAGATTTAATGATTTGACATAATTAATAAATGAGAAATTTAATTATGTGACTATGTGATTTAATGTGAAATTATTCTATTTTATTTAATTGATTTAAATAAGATTATATGATTAATTGGGTGTGACATTATTTGACTATATTATAAGAGATTAATTAAATTAAAGGGAAAAGGATTAATAAGAACTAGCCAAACATGGCCTTAGTGGGGGTTGGAGCCAGTTAACCCATTATGGGATTAACTGACAATCACTCACTCATTACGCTTATATATCTTATACGTATTATAACCATACTTCTATCTTATATCAGTTGTATAGTTCGTAATTTTCCATCAGAGAGAGTTTAGAGAGAAAAATTGAGAGAATAGATTGAGGGAGAAGAATTTGAGAAGTCTCTATCATCATCTTCCTATCATATTCACAAAGATTGCAAGAGGTAATCTCTTCAACCCAAAAACTTAATTACGTTCTTATATTTTCTATGAAAAACTATTTTTAAAGCCCTCTGTGATTGAAGAGATTGATAATTGATGAGTATATGATGAAATGTATGTTAGTATATGTTCTTAATATGTTTTATATCATGTATTCATGTTTTAAAACATTCAATGTCATGTAAGCATGTTTTAATTGGAGTTTCATGAACTACAGAGTATAAAAGTTGTATATATGGCCCTTATGGCCCTTACAAACAATTGTATGCCATGAATGATGTTTTAACTTAAATTTGACAGTAGATTATGATAATACATGTTAAAAGAAAGAAAATAAACTTTGAACGGACGGATTCGGAGTTATAACGAATCCGTGACGTTAAATTTCATGTTTTTCTTCAAAACCGTCAAGAACACCAAGAACAGTGAAATTTCATGATTTGATTAGAGTAATTGCATGATTTAAGATGTTAAAAACATGTTAGTAACATTGTATGATGTTTCTATGAAGTTTATACTTCATAGAAATCACGGTGTTAGTTTAATTTGCATTTATATGGAGTAATTAGGCCAACGAACTGTCAAAATTGCAAACCAGAACATGCACCAGAAGGGGGCCCTGCCCCAGCGGGTCCTCATAGGCTTAAAGCCCCACCCCAACAGGGGTGGGTGCTGTCCGGGAGCTTTTTTTTTATTTTCGAGACTGTTTTGACCTCCTGTAGTAAAATAAGCATAACTTCTTCATACAAACTCTGATTAAGGCGATTTAGGATGATTCGAAAAGATAACGAGTAGATATACAACTTTTATCTTTAAGTTTTTTGATTTGAAGTCGTTAAATGGGTTCAAAATGGTCATATTTGTGACTGATGCGTATTCAGAGGCAATTGGAAGGGCGTCGGACATGCCCGTACACAAGTGTAGTGCTCTCGACGATAAAAGATGTTGTTATAAGTTATAAAACATGAATATTATAAAATATAATGATGTTTAACATTAATCAATGATGTGTTAGACAAATTACATGAACATGTTAAGCGTACGCAAGAGGGACGAGTCGGACGGCGACGAATGAACGTCATGCCAAGTGTAATACTATACTATAACCTACTTGAGGACTTGATGAATATGTAATGGTATGCTATAACATGTTATTAACATATATTATATGATTTGAAGTTCATGTTAATAAACTAAGTTGTTGACATGTATAAGATAATGTGAAGGTTCAAATTAACAAACTAAGTGCGAACTTGAATATTGTGATTGTAAAACTTGATTATGATTGTTTGTTATACCTATAGGATACGCATATTGTGAATTCATACTCATGTTATGTGGTTAGTTAATAAGTTAACACTATGAACCAAGTTGTAAGTTGACTTAAATGAAAAGTTCAACAGTTGAACATAGAAGTGATAAAACTAATCGACATCGTATGCATAATGTAATGTGTAGGACGTTGAGGAATTGAATTGTAACTAGATTTGTAGCTTGCGTACGGGGCAAGTATTCTATCCCTAACTCATTATCGTTAAACAAGTTTTCTTATCTAAACTCTTTAAGTTGAATAAGCGTTCTATTCCTTATTCTTATGTCAAGCAAGTTACTAAACTCAAAGTTTACTTTTATTGAGCAAGTTTTCTATTCTTGAAATATTATCATGATACAAGTCCTTAGACTTGTTAGTCAAGTTGAGATTTCATATGAGATATTATATTACCTTTAAAAGCATGATTCCAGTTATACAATACTTATTCGATTGTATACTCTTGAGAAGTTATTATTCAATTTGAATATCATTTATTGTTGAACCTTGTAAGACTAGCAAACCCTTATTGATTCGACTAGTCCATAGTTAATAAGCGTTCTAAATTCTAGAATTATTATTGAGCTTATCCAAACCAAACTTCCTTTGGTGCGGACTCTGATGTCAAACTGAGATGAACAACCCTGTATAGGGGATTATTTACGCTTTAGTGTTGATATATTATGCACAGTATGGTACTAAGGGCTGATCCCCCTAAGTACGAGAAGTAGAGTCCATAGTCTTATGATTGTTAAAGGTTTAAAGTATAAGCACTTTATAACCTAGGACATAGTTCGAGGTCTTATGACCTTCAGATGTTCTTTTGATTCTTGTTATTCATTCTTGAGTCAAAAGTCGAGTTTTCGTTATTCAGATGTCTTCGATTCACTCGCATGTTATTATATTATTGTCATATTGTTATACTTGTGGGCAATCGTGCTCACTCTTGCGTAATAATAACATTACAATTAAGAACGAAAGATCTGACGAGCCTTCCACTAGCAAAGGCAAGTGGAAAGTTAACAAGTATTGAAGACTTGTTATTTAATTTAAGAATGTTTATTAATAAGACTTGATGTTGTTTAAAGACTTATTTATTTGTTTATGTTTCCGCACAGATGTTTAAAGTTAGTATGACCTGGGATTATATTTATTTTCAGATGTTGTAACCCTATAAGGGGAGGATTTATTTCTATCTATTATATGGTTTGCATTTATTATGGGTAGATAGATAGATGATATTTATACAGTGAACACCAAATCCCGTGGAATTGAAGTACCCGAATTTGGGGGTGTCACAAGGGTTCATGCTTATGAGACCGGTAGTGATCCCTCATGGGAATGGGACTGATCTCCGGTGTGGGAGGACTTGCATCAGACTGGTTGGTCTAGTTTATCAGCTGCCTGGTAATTTGATGTTGGTATACAACCAATTCTGCTAACTGTTCAATTTGTTCCTTGATAGACTTAATCTCTTGTTCTATCAGGAAACGCCTTTCTGAGACCTCCCAACTGTCTGGGTTGTTGCTGCTAGATGGAGTTGACTCTCCCACATAATGGAGGTATTTAGATCCTTCTCCATTTTTGGTGCTGATCATGTTGACATTATCTTCTTTGTGCTGAGGTAAGGGATTATCCTGTACGTGCGGTTGCTCGGGCTTTGTTACCACAATCTCTCCGTTGTCAATCAAGTCTTGAATTTTGTGCTTGAGAGACCAACAGTCTTGTGTATCACGGCCTGGAGATCCAGAATAGTAGGCACACTTCTTGCTTGGGTCAAAATTTCGGTCGAAATTCCGTCCACCAGTATTGGTTGGTGTAAGGAGTTGCACAATCTTCTTCTATGTGGTTAACAGTTTCAGCACATTCTCAGTGAATCCCCTAATCGGGTGAATGTTCTCCGACATTTGGCCTCCATAGTCCTCTGAAATGGAGGGTTTGAAGGCTATGCAGGAGCTTAAAAAGGGGTATAATTCCTCCTTTAAATGGGCATATTGCTTGAATCGCCCCTTGGATTCTGTCCTTGCAATACTAAGGACACTTCTTCATCTTTCTTCTTATGTGCTCTCTGGGGATTACTCCCGTAATTTTCGGACTGGATATGCTCAGCAACAGCTTCTAAGGCAGTCAGGTCCTTTATCTTCCCAGATTTTAACCCCATTTCGGCCATCTCATCATGCTTGATCATTTTAGATAATGGTTTTCCAATGCCTGCTAGGACCCTCTTGTAATATGGAGCTTCTTGAATGTCGATGAAGGTTATGACTATCTCAGACTCAGTCATAGCTGGGGTGACTTGTGCTGCGACCCGCCTCCACCATTGAGCATATTCTCTAAATGACTCAGTACATTGTTTCTTGATTTTGGTTATCTGGTATCTGTCTGGAGCCAGCTGAGACTGGAAACTGTATTGACTGAGGAAGGCATGGGCTAACTCTTCCCAACTATGAATTTTAGAGTTGTCTAGACGGGTATACCAGGCTCTATCCTCTCCGATCAGACTCTTTTAAAATAACTGCATTCGTAGTTTCTCGTCCTCTGCATAGGATTCGAGTTCTCCAATGAATACCTTTAAGTGACTGTAAGGGTCTCCCAACCCATCATATTTCTCAAAATCAGGAGTTCTAAATTTTTTGGGATAATGAGCCCCAAGGAAGATACAGAGGTCTGAATAATTGACACTGCCAAATGCCCCAGTCCCTTTGATAGACCGAAAAGTTTCTTCCATCTGCTGTACTTTCTTCAGAATGTCACCAGCTTCCTATTCTTTGTTGAGGGTGGTGATTTCAAAGGTTTTGTTAGTTTTGTCCTGGTTTTGTAGTCCAGGAATCTGAGTCTCGGCTTTCTCGGTCTCTTGACTGCCCCCACTACCATCAGGTGTTCCCAGTTCTGTGTGAGCTTGAGCTTGCTTCCCTTTAAGAGCCTTACTTTGTTCTCTCAGGAAACTGGCCAATTCAGCTATCTAATTCTTCAGTCCTTCAAACTCTTCCCTAGAGACAGGGGTAGATTCTGGCTGAGCACTGGAAGTCATGTCCGTGGATGGACTTAGTGCTTTCTTAGACTTAGATCTAGTGACAGGACCAATTTTTCACCTACAACAAACTGTAGGCGTGTCAATTTCCTGAGGTAGGTATGGATAAAATGCATGCCATGATGTGTTTTTGTGGTTTTTTAATCTTATCCTGCAAAACAAAGGTCAGTTGTTTTGATGACAGGATGACAAGATGTATTATAACAGGGAATGTCAGTTTTTATTATGATATTTACATTGTGCTTCTTTACATTGGAATTGAAAACTTGACATTGAATTGAAAGAGGAAGGCATGAAGAAGCTTCCTATCGGATTTGGTTAATCAGAGGCTGGCCTATCTTAGGTTACTCTCGCGACTTTTTTGGCATGAAGGTCCCCAGATCATCGCAATCTACTAGAGGGAAAATTAATTCGATCTTTCAACTAGAGCGAATCTAGGTGGTGCATTTTCATGAGCCCCAGAGACTTAGCCGTCCCCAGAGACATTACTTATCACCGACTGGTTTGCCTCCCGGAGGAGGAATCACACAACATACATTCACATACATCGTGTCTCACCATTATGCATATGATGATATTGGTGCGAAGCACTAATATGGGTACGAAGCACTAAAAAAGCAGGAAAGCATTCATTCACATTCATTCAATGTAAAGACGCAACATTCACACATACGTAGTTTCAAAGGGGAAATTTTTGAAAAGATTTGAACGCAGCCTAAGACCTCTACTGTCTCCAGCAGAGTCGCCACCTGTCGACGTCAGGAAAAAATTCGCGGGTCGGGTCACAACCTGGATCTTTCTCTCTTCCAAATTATGTTTACCCTTACTCTTTTTATTGCGAAAAAATGTTTTGAAGGGTTTTTTAGGAAAAGGCCAACATGTATCATGTCAACGATTTGAACATTTTACAGAGTCGCCAGTTGGTAGATTTGAAATGGTTGTACTAACTCAATCGAGTTTTGTTTGAAAAGAGGCCCAATTACTGGATACTTTCGAAACTTGATCTTTGAAACCGAAGTTTTGAGTTCGGGGGCTTGGTTAAGTGTGGGGAAGGTGTTAGGCACCCCACAACTCCCGTGTAAACACGGTACCGTATCTTTTCAATATTTCCCTTTTAAATCTACAATGTGTGTGTGTAAGCTGGAAGAAAATTGGGCCTATGTTTGATTGGAAGTATGTTTATGCATCGTCGAACCTATATACGAAGGGTTTGATTTGATTTGCAAAAAGTCTTTGATTTGATTTGCAAAAGTGTTTGATTTGATTTGCAAAAGCTTCTTTTTTCGAAAAAATTATTGAATGATGTTTTGAAAGAAGGTTTTCAAACCCTTACGCTAACATAGGAATTGAAGCATATCGATACTTCAGTTTTATCTTTTCAGCCTTAAGGCTCAATTTGAATGGTGATTGTCGGGCTGCGAAGCATCCTCGACCACAACATATATACAAGTGTCGGTCTCCTCATGGGCATGATATCCATCGGAGGGACTCTAACACGACAAATAATATTTTCACTATGTTGAGACCTTAAATCTGGATAACCGTTTTAAGGTCTTTTTGTATGTACTTTTTTACAGAAAAATTGGCAGGGTACATTTGTAAAGTGGAGTTTGTCCATCGTGGGAATCAGATTCTGATCTGTTTGATCATGAATCCCACGATTCCTAGGCTCATATAGGGAAGCCAATAAATCTGCACAGCTCAAATTTGTACAGAAATATATCCAAATATCGCCAGAACCAAGGATTCATCAGTAAATCTTGGCTTGCATATGGCAGAAGCGTCTCGTTCCCACTAGATAGTGATCTAAGGGCCGCGAGGTAGCTTTTATGACTAAAACTAGAAAAATACTAGATTTAAATAAATCTCAGCCATTCTAGCTTCCCGGTTCCATCTGGACCTATTTTGAACCGTTTGAAAGCTAGAGTTGGCGAGATTTAAATAAATCTAGTTGGCCCGCAGAGATGTTAGTGACGATTCATATCAAATGAATATTTAAAGCAACAATTTAATAAAAATGAGTAAAGCAATATATATATAATTATATATACGAAAGCTGTAAAGGGCGATGGATTTTCACGCTGGTGCCCGGACTGGAATTGAAATATATATATATATATATATATATATATATATATATATTTATAAAAGCTGTATAAAAGCCACAGAATGATCCAGGCTGGACAGAATTGAAATATATATAGAAAAACAGTAAAAAGGGCGATGGGTTTTCACGCCTGTGCCAGGACTAAAAAGAAAATATATATAATTATAAAAAGCTATAAAAGTCACGGAATGATCTAGGCTGGACAGAAATGAAATATATATAAAAATAGTAAAGGACAATAGGTTTTCACTACGAGGCCAGGACGGAAATATAAATATATATATATAGACAGCAAAATAGTCAAACCAGGACTGGGAAGATAACCCAGTATGGTGAATGGTGCAAAAATAGTAAAAAGGCCACAGAATGATCCAGGCCGAACTGGACTGTAAATATATATATATATATATATATATAGACAAAAAAGTAGTCAACTAGGACTGGGAAGATAACCTAGTGTGGTGAATGTTGCTTATATATGCATATATATATATATATATATATAAGCAGTAAAAAGGCCACAGAATTATCCAGGCCGAACTGGAATGTAAATATATATATATATAGAAAAGTAGTTAAACCAAGACTGGGAAGATAACCCAGTGTGGTGAATGTTGCTTATATATGCATATATATATATATATAAAAGCAGCAAACTACCACGGATTTGACATTCGGGCTTGACAGAATGGAAAAGCTAGTATATATACAGTTAAATATATACAAAAAAAATCCAAACACGGACTGGGAAGATAACCCAGTCCGGCGAAGTTGCTAAACACGAAGACGCAAGTATATAAAAGTTGCTGGAAGCGACAGATCGTCAATCCTAGTTATAGATGTAAGAACCGTGAATTTCACGAATAAATATTAATATTGATATTAATAAGAATGTGAATATTTATTTTATATAAATGTTTATATAGCATGAAGTGAGTAACTCAATTAAATTAAATTGAATTTATGATAATTGAGAAAATGTGGAGAAGTATGATGAGCTCGTGGAATGCCTTGTGTGGCACAACGATGGTTTAATTAAAGAATAAAGAAATTGATAAGTGAATGATTAATTAATATTATATTGTTAATTAATTATTATTGTGAGTAAAAGCATATTAATGAGTAAATGATTAATTAATATAATAGATTAATGTTTATTCAATTAATTTCTATGTACAAAGATATGTGATGATTGATCATATAATATATAGTAGTTACATCTATTAATATAAAGTATAGTGTGACTTTACAAGGAGACTATATAATATATAAAACCGCATGGCAAGATTTAATGAAACATATAAGTTACCTGAATGATGCTTATGTGACAACATGCATGTGTGGGTACATTAAAGGTGTACTTTATGTAATATTGAATTGAACTAAATAAATAATTGATATTAATAATTATTTCAATAATTAGATATAATTGAAATAATAAAGTTTATGATAATGTGGAAAGATAATACTCAATTAGATTATATTAGGTATTATCAAAATGTACATGGATTATATTATGTGTATAGATATATACCCCCAACTTGCTATTATGTAATATTGTTATCTCATTAAAAGTCCATTTATACACCCAACTGAATTTAAAACCTAAGTATATTATATGTGTATGTATATAAACCTATAGTATGTGACATTATTTCATTTCCAACTTGCAAATGCTAAGATTAGAAGACTTGTCCCAAAATGAGTGTCTCATTCTTCTTCTACACGTGAATGGCCAATGGTCTATGCTACTCTTCATTGCCCAACTCAATTTCATGATAGCTTGTAGCAAATGATGAGGGTGAGTGGGTGATGAAGTTGTTAGCCACTATTCCACCAACAATCTATTGCCCATCATCTCTTCTCTTCTTCCATTAGTTTGATTCATGGTGCAAAGCTTTGGTATGGTTAACCAATTCTCTATAAATGGAGCCTTTCTCTTCTCATTTGATGTTGCTAAAATTGTTGCTAAGTGTTATAGAGAGTGAAGATATTGCCTTGAGAGAGAATTCAGAAATTAAAACAACGCTTAGCAAATTCAAGGTTTCAAGAGGTATAATGCTAATTCATATCTTGAAGTTTAGCATTTCTAATTCATAGAAATTGCATGATGTAATTGAAATTGGTTATGTGAAATGATGCTAGCATGTTAATTAGGTTAGTATGTGTGTTATAGATGTAATATAGTTGAGTACAAGCATGATTTATGAAGGATGATGAGGTTGGCTTTGAAGTTCTGCTCTAGCAGAAACATTTCTGCCTGGAACCAAAGTGGCGCGGCTGCGCCACTCCCTAGTACAAACAGGGTGCGGTCGCGCCCTTTTGCAGAACCAAACGATGACTTTTTAAGTTTCTGAAATGTTGAGCATGCTAGTTTAACTTAATTAAGACTATTTAAGTCCCTAACTTGCTAGTTTAGGTGGCCTTGCATGTAATCACTTGTCATTGCTTGGTTTCTAAAGGAAACTTAGAGTTTTCAAAGTGCAAACTCAATGAACTAAGTACACTATCAGATATGAACTTGTGAGCATGCTTATGTGGTCTGATTATGTATGTACATGAGCATGAATTATGGTATGTGAAGTTACTTTGCATGCTTGAATGGTTTAACATTACATTTTCAAAGAAAACTAAAGAGTGTGGAAAACTAATTTGATTGATAACCACCTTACATGTATTCTAAAATTTATAACTATCAAGATAGGATATGTTATGCCTCTAGACATGATTGACATGTATGCCTAACTAGCCATGGACGTTGTAAACTAGTTGAGCATGGTTTAGAATGAGTTTTAAAGAAGTAAAACCATATAACTTAAAATGCATGGCTAAGATGATGTGATCATGTATAGTTGAGACTTATTGACCTCATAGCATATGTATAATGACTAAATGGGAAGAACTTTGTTAATCAAACACGTTAAAGCCTCGTTAGGTGAAAATTGATAACAAACTATGTTAAAGACGAGATATAGGATCGAACCTATTTATAAACCTCATAACATGTGTGTTTCACATGAATCATCGTCTAAAGTGCCCTTCCTGGTTTGAATTGGGAGCAGCACGGCCGTGCCACTCCCTAGTTCAAACCAAGCGTGGTCGCGCCACCCTGAAAGATGGACAAAGTATGTTATTGTAAATCTGAAATTTGACGCATGCTTGCATTGTTATCCTAAACTGCCATACATGTCTAGTAGTGGTGAGTCCTAATGTTAATGAGCATGCTAAACGATAGAACCATATAATGGATGAGTGTTTATAAAGTTTCAAATGCTAAGTCAAGTAATGATTATGAGCTATGTTATTCAATTTCATAGTGTCTTACAAACTGATTTTTGTGTTATGTGTATGTAAGGTACGTAATGACGTACGTATAGGATTATATGACTAAGTTAGAATCGTATGCGCATGTTTAGCTTGCATATCAAGTATATGTATTCAATGTACGTAACTAATGAATATCCTATATACGTAACTATGTTATAATAGGATTCAAAAAGTGTTGATAAGCTATACTTTGGTAAACTACGCATAAGGCAAGTATCCTAACCGACGCATTTACTTTATGCAAGTATTCGGACCTTACTTTTTATTAAGCAAGTTCCTAACCCTACTCTTTATTGAGCATTACTTAAGCTTGTGCTATTATTGGTCATACAAGTAAACAATTGAAAGTATGATTCATGTCTTATGACTTAATGCTTTATAGCTTAAGGTAAAGTCGATTTATATTCTTCGAACTTTAATCTTGAGTATTGAACTTATAATCGTTCTTATATATATTGAAAGAGCAGTCTATGCCATTTGATTCAGCTAGACCTATATCATGAATTTGAAAGTGATCCAAACCAATTAATTGGTGCGGAATCTTATAATTGACTGAGATGAACAACCCTCTTTGAAGGGGAAACTATATTTGTCGGGAGACCGACGTGCGCACATGAGTATGATTAAATGTTATGCATAACATAGGATACTTTAGGCTGATCACCTATTGTACTTGTTTTTGTTGGATTATCTGTATATTACTGTTTATTCTAGTAGAAGTTCATAGTCCTTAGTGACTGCTCAGTATTCATTATTTTGAAATCTCGAAATGATTAAGCGTTGAACCTTTAGAGGCTGAACCTGTGCAGGTAGTTGCACTGTCCGAGTTTGACAACGAGGACGAGATAGAGGTGGAGTCAGATCCAGAGGAGGAGCCCATAGAGGACGAGCCTGTGGAGGATTCTGACGAGGCTACTATCGAGGAGCGGATGTTGGGAGAGTATGAGGAGCGGATCTTAGAGTTAGACTGCAGAGTTCAGGAGCTAGAGGCTGAGGCTCAAGAGAGGGAGACCGAGTTTCAAAAACTGAGGGGCGAGGATCATCAGAGGAAGTTAGAGATGCAGGAATTAGAGGTAGAGATTGCTTACCGCGAGGAGGCAGGGATTCAGATGGGGACTCTGTTTCACAGGTCGGTATCTAGGAATGTTGATTTGGCGGGAAAACTAGAAGAGGTTGAGCAGAGAGTTGAGAGAGAAGACGAAGAAGGAGGCTCTCCGTACTCAGCTAGAGTTGGAGGTGATAGAGAGGATCCACTTCGAGGATAAGTGGGAAGCGGCTAACGATAGGGCAGATGACCTAGAGGATGAAGTAAGGTGTAAGAAAAGGAAGGTAAATAAGATGGGTTACGTGTTTTGCTCGGCCATAGAGAGAGTGATTGATGGTGTATACCACTACCCAGCGGAGCAGGGACATACCCGACACACTATGAGTAGGGAGTTGATGGTATATATAGCACATATAGAGTACAAGAGCGCTGTGGAGTGCGGAATGTCTGGATGAGACCCACTAGTTAGTCTAGTAGTAGTAGTAGTTCCTTTTATGTGATGTATATATTGTGATGAAATCCTAATCTTTTGTGTAAGATATGGGATAGTTGTAAACCCCGGATAAGCTTATGTTAGAGGGGTAGTATGTTAGTGTTTTCCCCATCTTTTGTGATATTAGGGGACAGATGTTGAAATTTATAGAAGTATGCTAGGGATAATCATGTGATGTAATGATTTGGCATATGAATATAAATGATCTTATTTTAGAAACGTGTTATAAAATTTTATTCCTTTTACATTTGAGAAATGTTTAAGTAATATAATTAAATATAAAAATGAAAATTTTATGATGCAGATAATGGCACCCAGACGTAGACTAGCTGCACCTGAAGAGTCAGTTAACAACGAAAGAGAGCAAGTAGATCCCATTCATAAATTAGTTGATTTGTTAGGGGAGGCTTTTAGGGGAAGGAACAATGAACCCGTTCACCCTAATCCCCAAGCAGTTCCAGTTACAAACTTTAAGCACTTTAGAAGCGTAGGACCTCTAGAGTTTGAAGGTACTACCGATCCGATCATAGCGCAGACATGGATCAAAGAAATAGAGAAGGCCTTCACCATCGCTAGGGTGGGTGAAGACCAGAAGAAGGTGTTTGCTACCTACATGATGAGGGGCGAAGTGAACTATTGGTGAGAGGCAAATCAACAAAGAGCAGGAGAAGGGATAATAGCATGGGAGAGGTTTAAGACTCTGTTCTTCGAGAACTATTTCCTAAAGAGCATGAAAAATAGGATGGAGGTAAAATTCCTAGAGCTTAAGCAAGGAGATATGATGGTGGCGCAATACGCGGCTAAGTTTAATGAGCTAGCCCGATTTGCAGAACACCAAGTAGGGGATGAAGAGTGGAAAGCCACACAATTTAAACAAGGACTGAAACCTTGGTTGTTTAACAAGGTGTCGGTTCTTCAGATTGACTCATTTGCCACGATGTTGGAAAAGGATATCATTACCAAGGGAGGTAGTGAAGCCTTAAGTCTGTATAACAAAGAAAAGAAGGGTAAGAGCACTGGAGGAGAAAGTCGTGGAGGAAGTAGTAGCGGGGGAAGTAATCCAGGAAAGAGAAAATGGGAGAATAACAACAACAAAAATAATCAGTCAGGAAATTTTCATAGAGGTTTTAAAAAGAGGGCAGAGGGATGCCCAAAGTGTGGGAAGAATCACCAGGGCGAGTGCTGGAAGGGGCGTAGTACTTACTACAACTGCGGCCAAGACGGGCACATTTCACCCAACTGCCCGAAGCCAAAGAAGATCAAGGGGTGTTTCGCTTGCGGTTCAACCGAGCACCAGATCAAGGATTGCCCGAAGAAGGGGAGCAGCAGATGAAGTGGCCAGCAAGGGTGAGGCAGCAAGTTAATGATCGACGGACCAACGCAATCCAATCGCCCAGCCACCCGAACCTTTAATATGACAGTCCAAGATGCAGTTGCTACAAAGGACGTGGTGTCAGGTATTATCCCAATCAATAATATAAATGTTTATGTATTATTTGATTCGGGTGCTACTTGTTTATTTGTGTCTGAAGAATTTGCTAGTCGACTAAACTTACCCCAAGAACGATTAGGAAATCATTTGAACATAGAAGTTGCGAGTAAGAAAGTAATCCCTGTAGAATTCATATATCGAAATTGTCGCGTAAACATTAGAGATCGTGAACTGAGCGTAGACTTAATCCCGATTAGATTGGGAGAATTTGACATAATACTAGGAATGGATTGGTTATATAACCATGCTGCGATAATTAATTATCAAAATAAAAGTGTGAACCTTCAGACCCGTATAAGTCTAAGGTAGTGATTTATGGTAGCTCTTTGCTTAAGCAATCTTATTGTCTTACGATGATGCAGGCCAAGAAATTGTTAAGAAAATGATGTGTAGGTTACTTAGCTTATATTGTAGATACTCGAAAAAAGGGAGTAGAAATTAAGGATATATATCTTTAGTGAGAGAATTCCAAGACGTGTTTTCGAACGATCTGTCTGGTCTTCCGCCAGACAGAGAAATCAAATTCGTAATAGACTTAGCACCGGGAACGGCACCGATTTCCAAAGCTCCATATCGTATGGCACCAGTAGAAATGAAAGAATTGATGATACAATTACAAGAGTTATTGGATAAGGGTTATGTACGATCAAGTGTGTATACTTGGGGAGCACCAGTGTTGTTTGTTAAAAAGAATGACGGATCGATGAGGCTCTGTATCAATTAACGAGAATTAAACAGAGTAACGATCAAGAATAGATATCTTTTACCAAGGATAGACGACCTTTTTGACCAATTGAAGGGAGCGAAGTGTTTCTCAAAGATAGATTTGTGAACAGGTTATCACCAGTTGAAGGTACGGGAGGAGGACATACCAAAGACGGCGTTTCAAACTCGTTATGGGCACTACGAGTTTTTGGTAATGTCATTCGGATTAACTAATGCTCCGGCAGCATTCATAGACTTGATGAACCGAGTCTTCAAGCCATACTTGGATAAGTTCGTGGTAGTTTTCATCGACAACATCTTGATATACTCGCAGACGGAAGAAGAGCACGCCGAACATCTGAAGATGGTTTTGGAAGTGCTAAGCAGAGAGAAAATGTATGCAAAATTTTCTAAGTGTGAATTTTGGATAGAGAAGGTTCAATTCTTAAAACATGTGGTAGACAAGGATGGAATTTTAGTAGACCCTGCAAAGGTAGAGGCAGTGAGCAATTGGGAGCAGCCAAAGACACCAACAGAGATAAGAAGTTTCTTAGGGTTAGCTAGGTACTATCGAAGATTCATCCAAGATTTTTCTAAGATAGCAACCCCGTTGACCAATCTAACGAGGAAGACGGTGAAAGTCGTATGGACGGAAAAATGCGAAGAAAGTTTTCAGGAGCTGAAAAAGAGACTAAGCGAAGCGCCTATATTATCATTACCAGACGATGCGGGAGGTTTCGTGGTGTATAATGATGCATCGCACAAGGGACTTGGCTTTCTGCTAATGCAACATGGCAAGGTCATTGCGTATGTGATAAGTAGGTTTTATACCTACTTATTGGATATCTACTTGCTAGAATTATAGCTTAAACTCAAGTTTTAGTGTCTTTTTATGCTCTTTATCTTTGTTTTGTAGGATTGCATGAAGGAAACTATAAGGTGAGCTAATGGAAACAATTGGTATGGAAATGGCATAGGTATGGCATGTTGGCAAGATGGTGTGCTAGAGGTGGACTGAAGATGGTAAGCATGTGGTGAGATGAAGATGAAGCATAGCATGGGGGCATGGAAATGGCATCTAATGAGTGGCTAAGGAAAGAAGAAAGAAAAGAAAAGCAATAACCAAGGCAGCAGAATTACAATAGCAAAACACCAGCAGCAGTATGCAGAGAAGACCAACCACGCGGTCGCGCCAGTAATGGCCTTGAACACATTGCGCCCGCACTAAGAAGTAGTCGGCCTGCAAGTTAGCGCCCACGCCCTAAATGAACTACGCGATTGCGAGGCCGCGCCAGTCAAAACTGAGAAAAAGTTGACTTTTCACTTAAACATTTTGCTGTAGCATGTTTTCCTTATAAGGGTGTATTTGTTGGTTTGGAGGATATTCACTATTGATTCTACTGTTTTAATTTTTATTTCTGAGGTTTTTAGAGCTAGAGAGGGTTGGGAGCTACATTTGACTCTTGTGGCTTCTCTCTTCTAGTTCTTAGTAGATTTCCATTGTTAGGGTTTCATTTTGGATTTGATTATGATTCTGAACTGAGCTTGAAGGCTTATTCTGGAAGGAGGAATATCAGATTTGCACTATTCTTATCTCTCTATTCTCTTCTCTTTCATTATTGGATTTTAATGTTTACATCAAATCCCATAATGGTTATTAGTTCAGAGATGAACTAACCACCATTATGGGATTCTAATGGAGCTTATTGTTTAATTCAGATCCATATATGCCTCTTTGTTATGAGTGATTGATTATGTATGGATTGCCTAGCATGGTTGTGTTTATTGATTAGACGCTTGATCACCTGCCTTAATTGTTTGTATGGAATTGAAAAAGAAAGTATAAACTCAGATTTGGCAATGCTAACATATGTTTATGAAATTTGCATGTGATGAATTTTATGATTCGTAATCCGGATAGACATATAACGGCTTACCATATGTAGTCAATTGAGAGTTTGCACTTAAATTAATATTGCTTGTAAGTCACATAGACATATAGTGATTTAGGTGATATTGGTGTTCATATAAATTCTATCTCTTTTGTGGATTTTATGTGATATGGACTTGGTATATTGAAAGATAGCCATTTCTCACATTCGTGCTCTTGATTAGCAATCCAAAATAATTAATTAGGCTTAACAAGAGGTGTGTAATCTGGATGACGCATTAAGTGACATTAGGATCCCATATTTTTCCAATTTGAATCAATCGACTGTTAATTAGTTAATTTTAGTTTATAATCATTTTAGTCATTAATTCACACTTTGTTTACTCGTTTGAGCAACCAAAAATAGCTATAAAGTTGTTGCATGATAGTTTAAACATAATTGCTTTTCTCCGTGGGAACGATCTTTACTTGTCGTATATATTACTTGTTGACCGTGTATACTCGCACGCTTTTGTGTCTGTTTTGTTAACACCGAAATGGTGCCATCAAGTTTTTGGCACCGTTGCCGGGGATAAGTTGTTATTTTTAGTACTATTGACATCAATTTAGGTTAAATTTGTCTGACTTGAACAATTCACACCTTATCTCATTTTTATTTTACTTTTATTTGTGTTTCAGGTGCTTGTGGTTAGCATATGCACACTCGATCTACAAATTCTGCGTTGGTGCCTCTACAAGAAAACATCAACGGTAGAGCTTGGAGAGCGAACACACGTACTACTAACACGCAAGAGGACCCTGAACCATCGGTACAAATGGCAACCAAGGAACAGAGAGCATTGAGGGATTACTCAATGCTAAAAATCAATGATTTACAATCCAGTATAGTCAGGCTTGCGATAGTTGCAAACACCTTTGAAATCAAACCAGGGACACTTCAGATGGTTCAGAACACAGTCCAGTTTGGGGGTACAGCTACGGAAGATCCTAATGACCATATCCAGAGTTTTATCAAAATTTGTGACACATTCAAGTACAACAATGTGTCGGATAATGCGGTGAAGCTTCGACTATTTCCATTCACCTTGAGGGAAAAAGCGAAGAGTTGGTTGCATTCACTACCATCAGGCTCAATTACTACGTCGGAGGACTTAGCACAAAATTTTCTAGCCAAATTCTTTCCCATGGCTAAGACTGCTCAGATGAGGAGTGCTCTATCTCAGTTTGCACAACAACAAGGAGATTCTCTGTATGAGGTATGGGAACGTTATAAGGAAATGCTAAGAAAATGCCCGCATCACGGAATGCCAGACTGGATGGTGATCAGCTCATTCTATAATGGTTTGGGATGGCAATCAAGGCCAATCATTGATGCCGCATCAGGAGGAGCTTTATGGGCCAAGAGCTATGAGACAGCTTATGACTTAATTGAGACTATAGTGGCAAATGAGTACCAGAATCCGACATCTAGAATGCCGCAACCAAAAGTGGCCGGGGTATTAGATGTGGACGCAATCACAACACTTTCAGCACAAATGGCGGAAATATCGAAGAAAATTAACTCTATTGCTGAAAACAAAGTTCAACAAAATGCTTTCGTATGTGAGTTGTGTGCGGGATCACACCTGACAGAATAATGTGCCATCACTACAGAGTCGGTTCAATTCGTCAGCAACTATCAAAAGCCTCAAAATTAATTTTCGAACTCCTACCATCCAAACAACAGGAATCATCCTAATTTCAGCTGGAGTAATAACCAAAGTGCTCAACAGTCTCAATACCAACAATACCAACAACAAAAATCTCAACCACAACAGTCTCAACAACAGTATGCCCCTAGACCGTCACATCCTCCCAGATTTCATCAACAACAACATCAACACAATCCAGCTCCTGCTCTACAATAAGAGGAGAAAATTGAAATAGAGGAACTCAAGTTGATGGTTAAGAGCCAAGCGGTGTCTATTAAAACATTGGAGACTCAAATTGGACAGATTGCCAATGCACTCATTAACAGACCGCAAAGGACTCTACCAAGCAATACTGAAGCAAATCTAGGATGACAGGGACGGCAAGGAACAATGTTAAGCAATTACATTGAGATCTGGGATGCAAACTGCAAATCTGGAGGCTGGCACGGCCGCGCCCCAGGAAGAACAAAATCTGGAGGGGGCGCGCCAATGTGCAGAAAACTCTGAAGTGATTTTAACTGAGGAAAAAGATAGGGACAAGGCAGTTGAGTCAGAAAAGGAGGTATTCACTGAGAAAACCAATGCTACACCACAAGTGGTCTACCCTCCTGCACCATATCCTCAGAGGCTTCAGAAGCAAAGATTAGACAAACAGTTCGCGAAGTTTTTGGAGGTGTTTAGGAAACTGCAGATCAACATACCGTTTGCCGAAGCTTTGGAACAAATGCCAAGCTATGCGAAGTTTATGAAAGGCATTCTATCAAGGAAGAAGAAGCTAGAGGATTATAAAACAGTTGCCTTGACTAGAAGAATACAGTGCAGTATTGCAAAGAAAACTACCTCCAAAGCACAAAGAGCCAGGAAGTTTTACGATACCATGCTCCATTGGGAAATTATCCTTCAGTAAATGCTTATGCGACTTGGGGGCAAGTATAAATTTGATGTCTCTATCGGTATTCACACAGTTGGGATTGCCGGCTCCTAAGCCGACAAACATATCATTGCAGCTTGCCGATAGGTCCATCACATACTGTTGGTCGTTTTACCGATCAATATAAGCGTGCAAGTATACACGGTCAACAAGTAATAAAGAGTAAGTAGAGTATCATTCCCACGGAGAATTAACTAATAAAAGCCACCAAATCACTAGCCCATAACTATTTCAGTCTTATCTAAACGAATGATCAAGTATATTGATTAAAACTATGTAATTAAACTAATATTAAATAACCCTAGAATAAAACTAGATAATGAAGACTTAAGATTACAATTTCCCCCAACACTTCATTTAAATATCCTAACTCTCTCTTTTCAACTAGTTAAATCACAAGAATTGTCATCCGAGAAATCACAATTACATAAGAGCCTCTCTCGATGGTCAATTATAAATCTTCCTAATGCGGCATGTAGGTATATGCCTATCCTACACACTATCAAGAGACCAATATCAAAAATAATTAACAAGACCCATGTCACGGGAAAATCTCGTTAACTACTACTTCAATTACTAACTTTCACATAGGAAGTCATTAAGGATAGATTCTCAATTAGATGCATACGGTATTTAGGTATATCTCTATCCTAAATAATATCAAATTATCTATTCTTGAGGATAATGAATAAGATACACATCACATAATCTTATAGACTACCCACAAGAATCTCTAATTTTTGCATGATATCATAACTAGGTCTCAACCTAAAATCCGTTTGTCAAGTTCATATAGGTTCCCAAGGTAATTACGAGCCAAGCAATTAATCTATAAGCATAGGTTATGAAAACCAATTCATAAGTAATCAATTAATAGCAAAGAGAGAGAAATCAATACAAACTATGTGTTGGGTTCCATTAAAATCTCAAAATAGAGTTTAACTCATGAATGAATCAACTCCACAATCCACAATTTGAATAAACATTGAAAGATTACAAATAGAAGTGAAAGAGAAATTATAAGTAAGAATAGCAAATCTGATTTCTTCTCTTGCTTCAAATCTGAAATTCCAAGGATCTTCAATAGCTTCAAGCCCCAAATCCAATCTAATCTAGGGTTCTAATAATCTAATGTAATCTAATCTAATTTAAAGACAAAAAGAAGAAGAGAACATGAAATCTAATCTAACCTAAGGGTGGAATCCTCTTCTTTCCTACTCCTATGTCTCTATATATAAGCCCTAATATGAATCCCCCTCTAATTTACGCTTCAATCGCACTTTTTAATGAAAAAATCAAGTCTTTTCGCGTTCATGAGTGGCGCGGCTGCGCTAGAAATGTCCTGGAATTGAGCACGGCTGCGCTGGAAGTAAATATCAGATTTTTGGCCTGGGGAAAGGCGCGGCCGAACCCAAAATACACTACAAACTGGAGCGGCTGCGCCGCAAAAATTTTGCTGCAGTGACCTCTGGTAGAACGGCCATAACTTTTGATCCGGGAGGAGTTACGGGGCCTGCCTCCTATCAAATCCAAGATATCGAATTGATCTACAACTTTCATTCTTTGATCATTGAGATATAATGGATGAATGAAGGTCGAAATTGAGCTCCAAGTGACAGCTGTGCAATGGCAACCCAAAACCGTGAAGTTCAACGTCTGTTGGTTGGTAAAAAGGTCTTAACTCTCGTTTTCGAACTCCGATTGAGATGATTCAAGATGCTCTAGAAAGCTTAGAAGACGCTCTACAATATGACCTAAGTTCCAATCCAAGAACATGAAATGAATATGAAAGCCCAAATGACATCCAGATTGCATTCCCTTCCCTTTTTTGCTTCAAATGCCACCAAGAGAGTTTCCAATATGAAAACTACAAAAGAAAGCAAAAATGCATGAAAATCTAATATAACACATGAGTTTAAGCAACAAAAGAAGTGAGTTTATATCTAAATAAGTGGTTATAAAACTACTTATTAAATACCCCCAAACTTAAACTATTGTTTGTCCTCAAGCAAACACTCTAATTGACAAAATTAAACATTTCTAAATAAACTAAACTTGAGCAATGAGTTAATAAGTTTAAATAATGGTCTCAAAGATGCCAAAGCATGGTAACTCATGAAAGCATTCAAAACGTTAGAAGTCTAGAATTACAAATAGATAGTCATATCATACTTTAGGTCCCTTCCGTGTGTGTGTGTGCACCCAATTGCACTAAACCAATTATAACTCGGATGAACTTATGCAACCATATTACCATATGAAAGAGATCAAAAAAAAATTCAAAAACTACATGCTTAACACATCACTCACCGCAAATGTATACAAATCACAATTTCCAAAAATATAAAATCAAAGGACTCTAGGTAAGTGCATTTTATGCTCCATCTTATCCTAAGTCCATTCTTGTGGGTGAGTGCGTTTTACGCTCCATCTCAACTCAATGCAAGATTCGCAATATACAATTTTCTTTCTTTTGTCCTCAATTCATAGGAGAGTGCGTCTTACGCTCTATCTCCCATAATCATGTGTTTATGAGTGAGTGCGTTTTACGCTCCATCTCAACTCACCACATGACTAACAAATCAAACTTGGATACATTGCTTCGAGTGATGTTTAAACGAGTTCTAGAGTTTATAGATATATCCCACAAGCATTTGGTAATATAAGCCTTCTCTAAGCACACAACTAGCTCAATACTCATGCGTAAGTGCATGAAAATGAAAGGCCACATAAGCAACAATAACCAACAATGAGTTTAAGCACAACGACTAAGCAACATTTATCCGCTTCCCATGAGTTAGAATCAATTAAAAATTTGTTGCTATCATTGACTATGAATAACTCAAATTAAAACAATGCTCAAGGGACACATCCTAAAAATAAACAATAAATATTAATTTTTTTAAATTGACAAAATATACAAAATATGACCTAAAATGTGACTATATGCAATATGAACCTAACTATATGCAAAATGAACCTAATACCCCCAAACTTAAAAATGACAATGTCCTCATTGGAGATAAAAGGTTAGGAAACTCCCCTAGTTGGCCTTGTCGTCGTCCTCCTCCTCGGCTTGCTATGGTAGCGTGTCTGGAGGGTTCGACCAAATGAATAGATGATATAAGGTTGGGTCGAATTTTTTTTTTCACTTTTAAACTTCAGCAATTTTCTGGGTATTGGCTCGGGCGCGCTGGTATTGGCCTTGAGGAGGGCGCGGCCGCGCTATCCTGGTGTCTATCCTAAAATTTCTGCAGCAATATGGAACTAAGCAGCTAGCTGACAAGTGAGTTACTTCCTGCACAAAGAGGCATTAAAGATGAGACATATTCTTATTCCACAAACTCAAAATTGAACTAGTTAAACTAAATATATCCAAGAATTAAACATTGGGGGGGAGAAATGATAAAAAGCACGTAATGGAGAATTAAACAAGGAGAGAGAGAGAGATTGGATGGGGTGTCTCCCATCGAGCGCTCGGTTTATAGTCCATTGGCTGGACTTTCTCTTATCACGACTATCCGATTCCTCTACGATAAGCGAGAAACCTTCCATCCATTAGGACCGCAGTGTGCATTGGGAGGTTCCCCTTCTCGAGAGTCTTCGGATTGAAGCCACCTAGCCTATTTCTTGTACATGAATTCACCATTTTGAAGTTCGGATAGCTAGGCACTTTGTCCGTTGTATTTGTGAATAGATTTTTGCATTGTGGCATGAAAAATACAACGGGCTCTTCTTCAATTCTTTCTTCCTTGGACCACCATGGTTTCAAAAATGTGGAATCTCTCATATCATCAACATCCTTGTTTGTGATGTGACTACCAAGGGGACACGGGTGTGCAAAATTCACTAGATTTTTCAACTTTGACTGAGAAGGCACTTGGGGTATTATACAGGTCGGCTCAGATACATCATTTTCTATATACCCATTTGTCTCCTCGATGTCCACTTCTTTCAGTTTGTCCAGTTGCATGTACACTTCTGGCTCTCCATCAGTTTCAACATTCATGCCATAGCACCAATTATTCTGAGGACCATTGTTCACGGCTTCCAATATTTGAGATAATTAATTTTGAAGATTCTGAATTTTTATCCCTTGCTCAATTAATTCCTCTTTCATTAAAGCCATGCTAATTTTATCCGTCCATTTTTGAAGAGTCTTAATTGACTTTGCTTGCTCAATCAAGGTCTCCTTCATTGATGTTATGCAACATTCTTCCTCCAATCTTGCCTTTTCTGTTTCACCCTCAAAATCCATGTATTGAGGATCATTGATTGGAGTTTGGAATGTGAATTCTAATGCATATGCTGGACTTTGAGCACAGTATTGGTCTTGATAATCATAATTCCATGAAGAATTTGGGTGATACCCCAAATCTTGATGATAGTTAGAATAAGCGTCTGGTTGAGGTAATCACCCCCGTACTGTACTTGTCTAAAACTGATGGGGCACTGATTGCTCGAATGGTCACCAGCACAATTTTCACAAGTAATTGATGTCTCTCGACTCCGTTGGACTGTAATAATGTCCAACTTCCTCCAAAGTGTCTCCAGTTGTGCTGATAGTGTAGCAATTGGGTCGAGCCCATCATTATATGTCTCCCTTGGTTGATCTTTCCTCGTGTAAAACCATGGATAAGCATTGAGATCCATGGAACCTGAAAAGAGAGAATATAGGAAGAGAATTAAAACAAGAATAAAATTTTTAAATTAAGACTAATTTGATTGAAGCTAATGTTGGCAAAATTATTAAACTAATTCCCTGGCAACGGCGCCAAAAACTTGTTGGTCTTTTTACAGATCAATATAAGCGTGCAAGTATACACGGTCAACAAGTAATAAAGAGTAAGTAGAGTATCGTTCCCACGGAGAATTAACTAATAATAGCCACCAAACCACTAGCCCATAACCATTTCAATCTTATCTAAACGAATGATCAAGTATATTGATTAAAATTATGTAATTAAACTAATATTAAATAACCCTAGAATAAAACTAGATAATGAAGACTTAAGATTACAATTTCCCCCCACACTTCATTTAAATATCCTAACTCTTTCTTTTCAACTAGTTAAATCACAAGAACTGTCATCCGAGAAATCACAATTACATAAGAGCCTCTCTCGATGGTCAATTATGAATCTTCCTAATGCGGCATGTAGGTATATGTCTATCCTACACTCTATCAAGAGACCAATATCAAAAATAATTACCAAGACACATGTCACGGGAAAATCTCGTTAACTACTCCTTCAATTACTAACTTTCACATAGGAAGTCATTAAGGATAGATTCTCAATTAGATGCATACGGTATTTAGGTATATCTCTATCCTAAATACTATCAAATTATCTATTCTTGAGGATAATGAATAAGATACACATCACATAATCTTATAGACTACCCACAAGAATCTCTAATTTTTGCATGATATCATAACTAGGTCTCAACCTAAAATCCGTTTGTCAAGTTCATATAGGTTCCCAAGGTAATTACGAGCCAAGCAATTAATCTATAAGCATAGGTTATGAAAACCAATTCATAAGTAATCAATTAATAGCAAAGAGAGAGAAATCAATACAAACTATGTGTTGGGTTCCATTAAAATCTCAAAATAGAGTTTAACTCATGAATGAATCAACTCCACAATCCACAATTTGAATAAACATTGAAAGATTACAAATAGAAGTGAAAGAGAAATTATAAGTAAGAATAGCAAATCTGATTTCTTCTCTTGCTTCAAATCTGAAATTCCAAGGATCTTCAATAGCTTCAAGCCCCAAATCCAATCTAATCTAGGGTTCTAATAATCTAATGTAATCTAATCTAATTTAAAGAAAAAAGAAGAAGAGAACATGAAATCTAATCTAACCTAAGGGTGGAATCCTCTTCTTTCCTACTCTTATGTCTCTATATATAAGCCCTAATATGAATCCCCCTCTAATTTACGCTTCAATCGCACTTTTTAATGAAAAAATCAAGTCTTTTCGCGTTCAGGAGTGGCGCGGCTGAGCTAGAAATGTCCTGGAATTGAGCACGGCTGCGCTGGAAGCAAATATCAGATTTTTGGCCTGGGGAAAGGCGCGGCCGAACCCAAAATACACTACAAACTGGCGCGGCTGCGCTGCAAAAATTCTATTTAAGTGACCTCTGGTAGAACGGCCATAACTTTTGATCCGGGAGGAGTTACGGGGCCTGCCTCCTGTCAAATCGAAGCTATCGAAGAGATCTACAACTTTCATTCTTTGATCATTGAGAAATAATGGACGAATGAAGGTCTAAATTGAGCTCCAAGTGACAGCTATGCAATGGCAACCCAAAACCGTGAAGTTCAATGTCCGTAGGTTGGTAAAAATGTCATAACTCTCGTTTTCGAACTCCGATTGAGATGATTCAAGATGCTCTAGAAAGCTTAGAAGACGCTCTACAATATGACCCAAGTTCTAATCCAAGAACATGAAATGAATATGAAAGCCCAAATGACATTTGAATTGCATTTCCTTCCCTTTTTTGCTTCAAATGCCACTAAGAGAGTTCCCAATATGAAAACTACAAAAGAAAGCAAAAATGCATGAAAAGCTAATATAACACATGAGTTTAAGCAACAAAAGAAATGAGTTTATATCTAAATAAGTGGTTATAAAATCACTTATCACATACCCAAGGGGTATTATAGAAGTTGTCTTGGTGAAAGTGGACAAGTTTATCTTCCCTGCCAACTTTATCATTCTGGACTTCGAAGAGGACAAGAACATACCGATCATTCTTGGGAGACCTTTTCTAGCTACTAGGCGAACACTCATAGATGTACAGAATGGAGAACTGACTATGAGAGTTTAGGACCAAGAGGTCACATTTAATGTATTCAAAGCTATGAAGTTCCCCACAGATGAAGAAGAGTGCTTTCGGGTTGATGTGGTCGACAGGGTGCTGCATGAAGAGGTTGAGCAGGTTATGAACATGGATCCAGTAGAGAGTGCTCTACTGGGAGACTCTGACTTGGAGGATACAGATGTTGTGGAGTACATACAAATTTTGAACATGGTGCCACTGATGAGAAAATCCAAGATTCCCATTGAACCACTTGGACATACTGGGGAGACATCAGAGCGACTCAAGCCTTCTCTTGAGATGCCTCCCAACCTTGACCTTAAACCTCTTCCTGATCATTTGAGATATGCATATTTGAGGGAATCTTCTACGTTGCCGGTTATTATTGCTTCTGCTCTATCATCTTATCAGGAAAGCAAGTTGTTGCGGGTTCTACGCGAGCTTAAATCAGCTATTGGGCAGACCATAACTGACATCAAGGGATCAGCCTCTCATACTGCATGCACAAGATATTCTTGGAGGATGACAGTAAGCCAACAGTAGAGCAACAGAGGAGATTGAATCCGATTATGAAAGAGGTCGTCAAAAAGGAGATCCTAAAGTGGTTAGATGCTGGAATCATTTATCCAATCTCTGACGGCTCATGGGTGAGCCCGGTGCAATGCGTTCCGAAGAAGGGATGCATGACAGTCGTGGCTAATGAGAATAATGAACTTATACCTACCAAAACAGTCATAGGGTGGAGAGTCTGCATGGACTATAGTAGATTGAACAAAGCTACAAGAAAGGACCATTTCCCTCTCCCGTTCATTGACCAAATATTGGATAGGTTAGTGGGACATGACTACTATTGCCTCTTGGATGGTTATTCAGGGTATAACCAGATTGTTATAGCCCTAGAAGACCAAGAGAAGACTACCTTCCCGTGCCCATATGGTACTTTTGCATTCAGAAGGATGTCTTTTGGATTATGCAACGCTCCAGCCACATTCCAGAGATGTATGATGGCGATATTCTCCGATATGGTCGAGCAAAATGTAGAAGTTTTCATGGATGACTTCTTAGTCTTTGGAGACTCTTTCGACATATGCTTGGAGAATCTGGTGATGGTATTAAAGAGATGTGTTGAGACCAATTTAGTGCTGAATTAGGAAAAGTGCCATTTCATGGTACAGGAAGGCATTATCTTGGGACACAAAGTTTCAGGGAAAGGATTAGAGGACAGGGTGAAGTTAGAGACTATTAAGAGCTTAACTCCACTAACTTCTGTGAAAGGGGTTCGTAGTTTCCTTGGGCACGCGGGATTTTATCGTCGCTTCATAAAGGACTTCTCAAAGATCACTAAGCCTTTGTGCAGTTTGCTTGAGAAGGATGTCCCATTTAGATCCGACGATAAATACTTAGCGGCGTTTGAGCACTTAAAGAAGAAATTGACTACGACACCCATTATTACAGCTCCTGACTGGTCTCTTCCATTTGAATTGATGTACGATGCAAGTAACTTCGCTGTGGGAGTTGTCTTGGGGCAACGCAGGGACAAAGTTTTTCATGTCATTTACTATGCCAGCAAAACCCTGACGGATGCCCAACTGAACTACACCACCATAGAGAAGGAGCTTTTAGCGGTGGTATACGCATTTGATAAATTCAGGTCTTATCTGATTGGCACAAGAGTTGTCGTATACACCGATCATGCTGCAATCCGATACCTGATATCAAAGAAAGATGCTAAGCCCCATCTTATTTGTTGGATACTTCTTCTACAGGAATTTAATTTGGAAATCAAAGACAGAAAGGGGACCGAAAACCAAGTGGCTGACCATTATCCAAATTGGAGAACCCGGGAAAGGACACGAATGATAAAGTGATGATCAATGAGTCCTTCCCGGACAAACAGTTATTTGTAGTGCAAGGAGAAATGCCATGGTTTGCGAACTTTGAGAACTTCCTAGTGAGCAACATTATCCCTGTTGATTTGACTAGACCTCAGAAGAAGAAGTTTCTACATGATGTTAGATGATATATTTGGGATGAGCCTTACCTATTTAAGCAGTACGCTGATAGGATTATCAGAAGGTGCATCCTAGAAAGTGAGACGGATAGCATACTTCAGGATTACCATTCGTCAGTTTATGGAGGACACTACGGGGGAGAGAGGACAGCTGCCAAGGTACTTCAGGCTGGATTTTATTGGCCGACTCTGTTCAAAGATGCTTACAACTTTGTCCAAAAATGTGACCGGTGTCAGCGAGTGGGCAATATATCCAAACAGAACGAGATGCCTTTGAATATGATCCTAGAGGTCGAGATCTTTGATGTCTGGGGGATAGACTTCATGGGGCCTTTTGTTTCGTCATGTGGAAATCTGTATATCTTGCTGGCAGTGGATTACGTGTCCAAGTGGGTGGAAGTAGCAGCCTTGCGGACTAATGATGCTAGAGTGGTCTTGCGATTTCTATAAAAGAGTATATTCACAAGATTTGGGACTCCTCGAGCCATCATAAGTGATGAAGGCACCCATTTCTGCAATCGATAATTTACTGCACTATTGGCCAAGTATGGGGTGAATCACCGTGTCGCCACGGCGTACCATCCCCAAACGAACGGTCAAGCTGAGGTGTCCAATCGTGAGGTGAAAAGGATATTAGAGAAAATTGTAAATCCCACGAGGAAGGATTGGTCTCTTAAGCTCGACGATGAAGTGTGGGCATATAGGACTGCCTACAAGACACCACTAGGTATGTCACCATATCAGCTAGTGTATGGGAAGGCCTGCCACCTTCCCATGGAACATGAACACAAGGCCTACTAGCCATAAAAAAACTGAATTTTGACTTGAAGGCTGCAGGGGAGAAGAGGTTTCTCCAACTAAATGAGCTAGACGAATTCAGACTGCAAGCCTACAAAAACTCCAAACTGTATAAGGAAAAAGTGAAAAGGTGGCACAGACTGTTCTTACCCCAGACGAATTCAGACTCACTTATGTTATAACTACAACCCTCTCATTCACTACCCTCTCCTATATAAACTCTATCTTTCTCTCAAATACTACACCATTTCAATTCCTATTCTACTCCCATACCCACGAACCCTAGCCTCCAATATTCACTCCATCTTCTCTATAAAACCTATCCATCACCTAGCCACCACCATTGTGAAGGAGCTGGGACTGAAACCGGCCAAGGAAGATGGCCAAATGCTTGAGATGATCCGAGATAGGTCCTGGTTTGGAGTTGTGGGAACGCCTGTGCCTGCTCCGATGGCTATAGTTTGCTAATTCTATGCGAACGCCAAGGAGACACAGAGCGGCTTCTCGTTCGTCTGGGGTTTGCAAGCTGACTATACACTATTACAAAATAATAAAAAGATGACACTTAATAGATAATATTTTTATAAAAAATATTGTGATATTTTTTGTTTACAACGTTTTTTGACAAAATGTTGTATTTGATTATGTAAAAACGTTGTGTATTCATAGGGGACAATTTTTTTTTAAAGCTTATAACGTTTTCTTTAAGAAAACTTATTTATTACAAAAACACGGAGCTCTAAAACATCTCCAATAAACTGAAGTATTCTCTTATAAAACGACGCAAAAACACTATATGGTGTCTGGTATGTGTGGTAAGGAAGGCGATGGATCTGCTTCACCGCCCAGCGGCGGAGGCTACGGAGGTGGTGACGGCGGCAGTTACAGTGGTGGATATGGCGCAAGTGGCGGAGGTGGCGGAGGTAGCCGAGGATATGGTGCCGGTGGTGGAGGCTATGGAGACAATGATGGTGGATATAGTGGCAGTGGAGGTGGAGATATGGTGGAAGCGGCGATGGTGGACGTGATAGTGGCTGCGGGGGCGATGGAAATCAAAGTGGAGGGCGGCAGAGGAGGAGGTGGGGGAGGATCTGGCAATTCAAGCCCTAATCTCTCATACCCAGGCCTAAATCTCTCATATACAACCCTAATCTCTCATACCGGAGCCTAAATCTCTCATACCCAACTCGAAGATAATTTCTTGGATAAAAAGGTACTGATGTGTGGATGATTTTGGTTGAAATACTACTCAATTTGGATTATTGCGCATTTTTTACTCAATTCTCTGATTATATTTTCCGAGATTAAAAATTTCTATCACTATTACAACACATAGGAACTTTTACTTTGCTTAGTTCTTCTTCTCCTTCAGTGGCGGATGGATTTCACCCATCTGCCTCAAATAAACTCACTGCTACTTTCACAGAAGAAACCCGTTTGTGTACCACAGGTACTTTTTAAGGGTTTCCTTCTTTCATTGTTGTTTTGTATTCCTTCAATTCAATTTTATTTATCATCCCTTCCATTAAATCAATGTTTTTCTCATATTCCAGTACTGGACTATATCCTTGCCATAACTTGTGTGTAATTAAATTATTTACTTTTGCAACTTGAAGTCAAGTATGTTAGTAGTATGTGGTTAATGTCTGTTGTGAATTTGGATTATTTGCTTTTGAGACTTGAACTCAAGTATGTTGATAGTATGTGGTTGATGACTGTATATTATATCTTAATCTCTATACCTTTATATAGAGATTAAGATATATTATATTATAGTAGATATATATACTACCTATTAAGATTAAGATATATTATAGATATAGAGATTAAGTTATATTATAGATATATATACTTGGATCCATTTATTATAGTCTTTGAAAGTCAGAATTGTTGTGATGCTAATCTGCTAAATACACTAAGAAATAAAGTAATAAGCTATTAAGAAGGGTTAATGGCTGCTAGTGTGGGATGCAGAGAAGTTGGGCTTATGCCCGGCAGTCTAATTTAATCAAATTGGCTGCTTTTTTATTGAAGCTCATTTTATCGGTAATTGTGTCTGATACCTTTGTGCTGGCCTAGGTCTGAGAAGTAGAAATGGATTGTAGATTCTAATGTAGCTTATGGGTGAACGTCTATTTTAGGAATTTGTTCCTCTTGTCTTATATTCTAAATTAGTATTCACAGTCAAACACTAAGCTTATGTTTTTCCTATAGCAAAATAGCTGCAACTATGGGTGGAGAATGAATTAGTGACATTCCTTTTCTGCTCCTGGTATAAACTACGACAACAGGTAGTTTTATTTTTTTTTGTTTCGGCAGCATGGCCTTGTCAGTTTCCAAGAAACTTTTAGCTTCTTCTGGTTACCTCCGTGCACTCAGTTTTTGTAATTACTCAGGTCAATCCTTTGGTATTTCTTCTAATGGTAAGAGACAGGTTCCTTTGTTATTCATTAAGGTCTCTTTTTATGAATTGGTGTTAGTATGTATGATTTATGTGAGTTTATTCTTTTTCTTCAAATAGCCTTGCATAGCCATGTCTCTGGGTGTAGCCTATTCTCTGCGGAATCTTCTACACTGGGGAAGGTACTGACGTGTCTTATATATCTGTCTCTTTCATTGTGCTTTTGTTCTTTCTGAAAATTTCTCAACATTGCTATAAATGGTTTCTTCTTAGTTAAATTCATCTTAAGTTTTTGTTGGAGGAGTTCCTGCTTTCAGATGGAAATTCGAACTTTTGGAGAACTTTTGTATCACCTTGAGCCAGGATGCTTTGATGAATTTCCTTCACCTGAAGAACCGAAACATCATATTATTCTTTCAACCAAACCACCTAAAGAATACCTTGAATCAAAGTGGAACACATTAGCTGTCCGCTCTCAGGTTGGGCAGTATGGGTCGGAGAAGGGCAATCAGTCATTCTTAAAGCCAGCATTCTTAAGAGGGTGGAAAAGGGGGTAAACTCTTAGGAATCCTAGGGAGAAGGAGAATACTTCTCCAATGGAGAAGAATTTACCCGGAGAGGATTTTTGGGAAAAGGAGACAACAAAGCTCACTGCTGAACTTGAAGCTGATCAAGGGGTGAGCAAAGAATTTTATATTTCTTTTTTCACTTAATATTACAAGGGACTTGTTTTCATCAATTTTTCATGTGGATTGTAGAGGCTGCAGAGAAACAACGATCAGGATGAAGATGGTTATTCCCACAATCATACACCACGCCAGCTTGGTGAATTAGAAATTCAGCATGTGGTTGCAATTTATGCACCTGACCACAGGGTGAGCTAGAAGTTGATACATTTTGTCATCACTTTATGTTCTATGGACTCATTATCTTCAACTCTTCTTATGTATAGAAAAGCAACAGTGATCTGGATGATGAAGATGGTGAAGGCCATGGTTCAGACAGCCACAAATCCTCCCAGCAACGGGCACCATAGTATAAGCATTTATTTGCAATGCAATTAGCTGATCTCAAGGTGAGCTAAGAAACACTAAAATTTATTTGATCTTCACTTTGTATATAAAGAGACGTCTATTTTTGACTGTTCTTATGAATATTGATGAGAATGATGAAGGTTTATTCTATTCTCAAACTATAGGTTTATTATGTTCTCAGCTGGCTATGAACCACTGGATGTTGCAATACAAGCAATTGTTGCTGAAACAATATCAGGTTCAGAAAGAAGGGAGTGCAGCAAGGATGGAATTACTCTTTTTGGAGGCAGATTGTTTTGCTTTTCAGGGTGAGAAATTTTTTGTTTCACTTGGTCTGGCTGGCTGTGTAGGAACAAGAAAGACACAAGAAGTAACCAAACTGCAGTGTATGTTAGATAGTCAACACATTTAAGCATTCCAAAGAGTGTGCTAAAAGCCTAAGGGATAAGTTAGACATTTAAGCATTCTCAATAAGAGCCCTTTTGAAGTCCAAATAATGCAAGGAAGCTTTGTTTTATCCAAGGTCAGGGAATTTAAAAGCCTAAGTTGGTGCTCCAGATTTGACCACATATTAGTTCTGCCATGCTGATCATCTAATTCTCTGGGCAAAAGCAAAATATGCCTAGGCAAGAAAAATTACCTTCAAAATGTTTATGCCAAGGGCCAACAATATTTCTTCATCAAAATATTTAAAAAAGAACATTATCATCTTATTATTGACTTTACAATTTATTTGAATGTTTTTAAGTCCTGATGGATAATTGATAATCACAATCTAACTTCTGCAGTATTAGTATCTCAATTTTTTTTATATTCCTTTGTAATGCATGCTTACTCTTGGAAACTATAGGTGTATTTGCTAGTTGGCATATTTTACCTATAGGAGGTAATTAACATATTTATACTAACTGACAGTAGAACTATAAGCTGATCCAGATTAGGACTTTTTTAGTTGATAAGCAATCAGTTTTTTATGTGCTGGCAAATAAAGCACCTTGTTGGGTGAAGTATTTTACTACTAAGAGCATGTATGTTATTTTATTTTTTGCTATTTACTAATGTTGAATATTATGTATAAGGCTCAAAATTATACAAAATGTGGATGTACTGTTAAATATATTGATAGAAACCTCGTCATTCTGAAAATCTCTATAATATTTAATTAAAAACTAGATAGAGTCTTGGAATACTTAGATCCAATGTATATATAGGCCTTGCAGTACGTATACATTGATATTAAACACACACACACACACACACACGAGTTATTGACTAGTGTTCAGCACTTTTGGTACAGCTTTGAAGTCCACAATTTCATTTTTCTTTCCTTTATTATTTTCAAAATAAATTAGGTACACATGAGTTATTGTTTTCAATTTGGTACAGCTTTGAAGCATTGAAAGTTGTTGAGATTGCTGCTGCCTATACTTACTTGTCTTTTGGAATTGTTTATTTTGGAAGCTCCATGGAGCGGCCCAAGGTTTTTGCCTGTTACTTATGCCAAAAAAATGCATGATTCTCTCCCAGTGTCTGTTTGTTTCTCTAAAAAATATTCATTGAATTTTTTATCCTATTTCAGAGTTTTGGAAATAGGTTCTTGCAAGTGAACCCTACCAAGTTATTCTTGGTGATGTGAGGGATAAGTTGTATTATACTCGTGAACGTTCTCGTCATTTATTATCACATAGAAAATCTGACATTCTAGAGGAGGCAACATACACCAATGTTGAGAAGGTATATCCATTTCTTTGATGTTATTTTTGTGAATTCTGTCTAAAGCCAGTTTATAAACGAAATGTATACTCTACTAATTCTATATATAGCTCTTGCATACTCAATGTTCTTTAGCTCTGCTTTATATGAATTTTGTCTAAGGCCGAGTCCTATGTTCCTTGGAAATGCCAATTACCCAGGACTGGCACCCATCAACATGGATGGTTTTACTGAGCGTGGAAGGAGTCGACGTGTTGAGCACAATGCAAGTCAAATAGATAACAAGAAGCAGTTTCAACTTGATCTGGACAAAATTTTAAATGGGGAGGATTCAAGGACAACTTTAATGATTAAAAATATTCCTAATAGATGTACATGGTTACACTTGTATTTTGGGAGAAGGTTGTTTTGCACATAATTAGGTAGTGCACCACATCTTAATTTTATGGATAGTTTTGTATATTTTGCGGATGTAGTCAAATTCACAATTCAATGTACGTACTAGTTATTATATTGAAAAGTGAATTTGAAATTATAAACGTATGGTATTATTGGGATGTATGGTATTTTGAAACATAGAATGCTTTCATTTTGGCTTTAAATGTTATGGATTGTGTTTTTCAATTAGACAACGCTTTTTAAAAAAAACGTTGTCTAATGTGTACAATAGACAATGTTTTTAGAAAAAAACGTTGTCTAATGTGTCAAATAGACAACGCTTTCTAGAAAAAACATTATCTAATGTGTCAAATAGACGACACATTTTAGAAAAAACGTTGTCTAATGTGTCAAATAGAAAACGCTTTTAGAAACAACGTTGTCTAATATGTCAAATAGACAACGTTTTTTTAAAAACAACGTTGTCTAATGTGTCAAAAGAAGACATTTTTTAAACGTTATATATTTGTGTTTAATAGATGACACTGCTAACCACGACGTTTTTTGGGACCTATTACAATGTTTTTTAAACGTTATCTATTTACTTTTTTCAACTAGTGTACCGCCCGCTGGCGACTCGGGAAGTCTAAAATTTACCTTCTCTCCCGGCTGGCCGAGTAAATTGGGTGGAGGCGGAGCGTTTTGAGACTGATTTGGACAGGGTGATTACCGAGTTGTGCGTGCTTGGCACGCAATGGAATTATAAGCAGGGCACTGATACAAAGACCAATTTTCCTAGCTCTACACTGAACAAATATGCAAAGGCGTGGAACCTGTTTATTTGCGCTAATCTGATGATGTCCATTCACCAGCATGACATTCCAGCGGAGAGGGCAATTATTCTGTGGGGAATCATTACTGGGAAGTATATAGATATTGGACACTTGCTTCATTAGAACATGCTGCGTTTCATGAGGGGCAGTACTACTGGTAATATTCCACATGCATCAAGGATTACGCATCTGTGTGCGCAAGCGGGACTTGATTGGGAGGACGAACAGGTTCAGATGCCGAGCCAGGACATCACTCACTCTACCATTAGGAAGTTTGAATATTGGGCTGGTGGCACGGCACACCCGAGGGGCAAAGGATTCATTCTGCCTACGCTGCCGCCAGTGCCTCCACCACAACCAGCAGAGGCAGCCGCTCCTCTTACAGTCAGTTCAGCTCAGCAGGATCGCCAAATGAGGCGATTGGAGAGGAGGATGGACGCATTGCATGGCAACTTCTCAGCCTTTGCTAATGGGCTATCTCATGCACTTGCTGAAGCTTTTACACAGCAAGGGACGATGGTGGAGTGGCCCGTCTTTGGTTCTGCCATGCCTTACTCACCGCCAGATTCACCACCCGAGGAGGGTGTCCATGCCGATTCATAGCGGAGTTTCCTTACCCTATATCTCCAATGCGGACATTGTAGTTTTTAAGTTTGGGGGTATTGGGTTATAGTTAGTAGTAGTGCATATAGCTAGTTGCATATAGTTTAATTGCATGTTTAGTTTTTGTTTGTTTAGTTTGCATGTTAGTCTTTATTATTTAAATTTTGTATAAAATTTTTGTTTTGTTTATTTAGTATGTGTTTAGTTGCATTGCATAGCATAATCCCATATTTTTAGTCTGTTGAATTTCAGTCTGGCCGATGATGAAATTAAAATATGATAGATTTTTGAACTCAGTGATAACTTGAGCTTAGTTATAAGTTTATACATGATGTAATCTATGCCTGTTGCTTTGATGTTACCGGATAACACGACATTGTTATTATTTGCTTGTTGGTTTGATTAACGCATGCTTGTTTTCTAAGGGGAAAATTTTGTTTTTAATGATAGAATTGAGTAGAAAAATGAATAATGACACTAAAATGCAAGTTTGGGGGAAAACATTGGGTATGCATGCTAAAAAGAAAAAGAAAAGAAAAAAAATTGGGAAAAAGAAAAAAAATAGAATAAACGCCTTGGCTAGCTAAGTCTTGTGGCCTTTGATACTTGAGCAAGTACGCCCTAGGGGATTGTCTCTACACCCAGCGCCCTAAATCCTTATGGTTTGGGAGTCGTTGGTCAAAAGCTCGATAAATGAGTATCATTGAAAAGCCTAAGAAGGCTTAGCATTGCACAGTCAGGTGTAACCACGGGAAAGTGCGAATATTGCCCTCGTGTGTGAATAAAAGTATAATAAACCCTTTGTTGAACCTTAGCTTGTTTTGATGTGTTGGATTGGTTGTTGTTCATATATGTACAATTTTCTTGACTTAAAACCTCAGTTTTTCTTCCTTAGAAGTATAGCATGTGGAATCTTCGCCTCTATCAAGCTTTTTTGTGATATAGAGCACAGACACTACATCTTAGCCACAGGTTGTGATTTTCGGATTATATGTCCTTATGACTTTAGCTTGGTTGTTACCTTGTTCATAGTTTTTATATTTTTTGAGGCACATCTTATTGGAATTCATAACATGGCTGAAATTTTGGGATTCATTTTCATAATAGTATAGTTGCATAGCATGTAGTTCGCATTTGTGTTTGTTGCTTGAGGGCAAGCAATAATTCAAGTTTGGGGGTATTTGATAAGTAGGTTTTATACCTACTTATTGGATATCTACTTGCTAGAATTATGGCTTAAACTCAAGTGTTTAGTGTCTTTTTATGCTCTTTATCTTTGTTTTGTAGGATTGCATGAAGGAAACTATAAGGTGAGCTAATGGAAACAATTGGCATGCAAATGGCATGGGTATGACATGTTGGCAAGAAGGTGTTCTAGAGGTGGACTATAGATGGTAAGCATGTGGTGAGATGAAGATGAAGCACAGCATGGGGGCATGGAAATGGCATCTGATGAGTGGCTAAGGAAAGAAGAAAGAAAAGAAAAGCAACAACCAAGGCAGCAACATTACAAGCAGCATGCAGAGAAGACCAGCCGCACGGCCGCGCCAGTAATGGCTCTGAACACAGCGCACCAGCGCTAGGAAGCAGCCGACCTGCAAGTTGGCGCGCCCACGCCCCAAATGAACTACGGGGCCACGCGGCTGTGCTAGTCAAAACTGAGAAAAAGTTGACTTTTCACGTAAACATTTTGCTGTAGCGTGTTTTCCTTATAAGGGTGTATTTGTTGGTTTGGAGGATATTCACTATTGATTCTACTGTTTTAATTTCTATTTATGGAGTTTTTAGAGTTAGAGAGGGTTGGGAGCTACACTTGACTCTTGTGGCTTCTCTCTTCTAGTTCTTAGTAGATTTCCATTGTTAGGGTTTCATTTTGGATTTGATTGTAATTCTGAACTGAGCTTGAAGGCTTATTCTGAAAAGAGGAATATCAAATTTGCATTATTCTTATCTCTCTATTCTCTTCTCTTTCATTATTGGATTTCAGTGTTTATATCAAATCCCATAATGGTTATTGGTTCAGAGATGGACTAACCACCATTATGGGATACTAATGGAGCTTACTATTTAATTTAGATCCATATATGCCTCTTTGTTATGAGTGATTGATTATATATGGATTGCCTAGCATGGTTGTGTTTATTAATTAGATGCTTGATCACCATCTGCCTTAATAGTTTGTATGGAATTGAAAAAGGAAGTATACACTCAAATTTGGCCATGCTAGCATATGTTCATGAAATTTGCATGTGATGAATTTTGTGATTCGTAATCCAGATAGACATATACCGTCTTACCATATGTAGTCAATTGAGAGCTTGCACTTAAATTAATATTGCTTGTACGTCACATAGACATATAGTGATTTAGGTGATATTGGTGTTCATATGAATTCTATCTCTTTTATGGATTTTATGTGATATGGACTTGGTATATTAAAAGATAGCTATTTCTCACTTTCGTGCTCTTGACTAGCAATCCAAAATAATTAATTAGGCTTAACAAGAGGTGTGTAATCTGGATGACGCATTAAGTGACATTAGGATCCCATATCTTTCCAATTTGAATCAATCGTCTGTTAATTAGTTAATTTTAGTTTATAATCATTTTAGTCAATAATTCATACTTTGTTTACTCGTTTGAGCAGTCGAAAATAGCTATAAAGTTGTTGCGTGATAGTTTAAACATAATTGCTTTTCTCCGTGGGAACAATCTTTACTTATCATATATATTACTTGTTGACCGTGTATACTTGCACTCGTTTGTGTCTGTTTTGTTAACACCAAAATGGAGCCAACAGTATGCATCACAACAATTGAAGGATTACGAAAAACAATACCCTACTCACAACTTAGAGTTAGCGGCAGTAGTTTTTTGCGTTAAAGATTTTGAGACATTATTTGTACGGAGAGAAATGTGAGATATACATGGACCACAAGAGTCTGAAATATATCTTCACACAAAAGGAGTTGAACATGCGTCAGAGGAGGTGGTTAGAATTGAACAAGGATTATGACTGCGATATTCTTTATCACCCGGGAAAGGCAAATGTAGTAGCCGACGCGCTAAGCAGGAAAGGAAGGGAGAAATTGTTTCAACTGACAACTCAGGAGGAGTTAATAAGAGAAATGGAGAAATTAGAAATAGAGGTAAAGGGACCGGGGAGGTCTGAGGAAAAGTTATTTGTATTGGAAGCTCGTCCAACCTTATTGGACAGAGTAAAGGAATCACAAGAAAATGATGAAGAGTGTGAGAAAATAAGAAAGAGGATCGCAGAAAACAAAGAACAAAGATTCAAAATGGACTTGATGAACCGAGTCTTTAAGCCATACTTGGATAAGTTCATGGTAGTTTTCATCGACAACATCTTGATCCACTCGAAGATGGAAGAAGAGCACGTCGAACATCTGAAGATGGTTTTGGAAGCGCTAAGGAGAGAGAAAATGTATGCGAAATTTTTAGAGTGTGAATTTTGGATGGAGAAGGTTCAATTCTTAGAACACGTGGTGGACAAGGATGGAATTTCAGTAGACCCTGCTAAGGTAGAGGCAGTGAGTAATTGGGAACATCCAAAAACACCAACGAAGGTAAGAAGTGTCTTAGGGTTAGCTGGGTACTATCGAAAATTCATCCAAGATTTTTCTAAGATAGCAACCTTGTTGACCAATCTAACGAGGAAGACGGTAAAGTTTGTATGGACGGAAAAATACGATGAGAGTTTTCAGGAGTTAAAGAAGAGATTAAGCGAGACGCATGTATTATCATACTCAGACGATGCGGGAGGTTTCGTGGTGTATAGTGATGCATCGCATAAAGGACTTGGTTGTTTGCTAATGCAACATGACAAGGCCATTGCGTACGCATCACGACAATTAAAGGATTATGAAAAACGATACCCTACTCATGACTTAGAGTTAACGACAATAGTTTTTGCGTTAAAGATTTGGAGACATTATCTGTACGGAGAGAAATGTGAGATATACACGGACCACAAGAGTCTGAAATATACCTTCACACAGAAGGAGTTGAACATGCGACAGAGAAGGTGGTTAGAATTGATCAAGGATTATGACTGTGAGATTCTTTATCACCCGGAAAAGGCAAACGTAGTTGCCGACGCGCTAAGCAGAAAAGGAAGGGAGAAATTGTTCCAATTGACGACTCAGGAGAAGTTAAAAAGAGAGATGGAGAAATTAGAAATAGAGGTAAAAGGACCGGGGAGGTCTGAAGAAAAATTATTTGTAATGGAAGCTCGTCTAACATTACTGGATAGAGTAAAGGAATCACAAGAGAAGGATGAGGAATGCTAGAAAATAAGAAAGAGGATAGTAGAAAATGAAGAAGAAAGATTTAGAATGGATAAAGACGGTATCTTGAGATTCGAAGGGAGAGTATGGGTGCCAGCGGTAATCGAACTGAGAGAGGAGATTTTGCACGAGGCACACAATACGACATATTTCGTTCATCCAGGAGGCATAAAGATGTACCGAGATCTGAGGCAACATTTTTGGTGGCCCAATTTAAAACGAGAAGTCGTTGAGTGCGTCAGTAGATGTCTTACTTGCCAATGGGTCAAAGAAGAGCACCAGAGGCCGAGTGGTCTACTTCAACCGTTGGAAATACCATAATGAAAATGGAACCACATTACGATGGACTTTGTGGTAGGACTTCCAGTCACACAGAAAGGGTATGATGCCATTTGGGTTATCATGGATCGCCTAATGAAGACGGCTCATTTTCTACCTATCAAAATCTAATATAATTTGAATTAGTTAGCAAGTCTATACGTAAAGGAAATTATTTCACGACATGGAGTGCCGATGTCAATTGTCTCTGATCGAGATCCGAGCTTCACGTCAAACTTTTGGAAAAGATTACAAGAGAGGATGGGAACCCAGTTAAGGTAGAGTACTGCGTATCATCCTCAGAAAGACGGACAGAGTGAGCGAACGATACAAACGCTGGAAGACATGCTTAGAACTTGCGTGATGGACTTCAAGGAAAATTGGGACGATCACCTACCCCTAGTAGAATTTGCTTACAATAATAGTTACCATGCGAGTATCGGCATGCCACCGTACGAAGCTCTTTACGGGAGAAAGTGCAGAACGCCGTTCTGTTGGGACGAAGTCAGAGAACGACGAATATTGGGGCCAGAATTAGTGCAACAAATCGCAGATGTGGTGACAATAATAAGAGCCAGCTTGGTATCAGCTCAAGATCGCCAAAAAAAGTACGCAAATTTGCATAGACATGACCGGGACTTTAAAGTCGGTAGTTTTGTTTTCTTGAAGGTATCTCCCTAGAAAGGAAAGATACGATTTGGTAAGAAGGGAAAATTGAGTCTGAGGTTCATAGGACCATTCAAGATATTGAAGTGAGTGGGCGAAGTGGCATATAAAGTTGCATTATCACCCGAACTGGAACACATCCACAACGTGTTTCACATTTTCGTGTTGCGTCCATACAAGCCCGATTATAAGCACGTGAATTTCTATGAGCCCATTCAAGTAGAAAAGAATTTGGCGTATGAAGAAATTCCTGTCCAAATATTAGATAGGAAAGAGCAAACACTAAGAAACAAAGTTATATCTTCTGTAAAAGTACTTTGGCGTAACCACGATGCCGAGGAGGCTACGTGGAAATTAGAAGATAGGATGAAGAGGGACTATCCCCATCTATTTGTGTAACCTTGTACCAATTTTGAGGACGAAATTTTTATAAGGTGGGGAGGATGTAAGAACCGTGAATTTTATGAATAAATATTAATATTGATATTAATAAGAAAATGAATATTTATTTTATATAAATGTTTATATAGCATGAAGTGAGTAACTCAATTAAATTAAATTGAATTTATGATAATTGAGAAAATGTGGAGAAGTATGATGAGCTCGTGGAATTCCTTGTGTGGCACAATGATGGTTTAATTAAAGAATGAAGAAATTGATAAGTGAATGATTAATTAATATTATATTGTTAATTAATTGTTATTATGAGTAAAAGCATATTAATGAGTAAATGATTAATTAATATAATAGATTAATGTTTATTCAATTAATTTCTATGTGCAAAGATATGTGATGATTGATCATATAATATATAGTAGCTACATCTATTAATATAAAGTATAGTGTGACTTTACAAGGAGACTATATAATATATAAAACCATATGGTAAGATTTAATGAAACATATAAGTTACCTTAATGATGCTTATGTGACAATATGTATGTGTGGGTACATTGAAGGTGTACTTTATGAAATATTGAATTGAACTAAATAAATAATTGATATTAATAATTATTTCAATAATTAGATATAATTGAAATAATAAAGTTTATGATAATATGGAAAGATAATACTCAATTATATTATATTTGGTATTATCAAAATGTACATGGATTATATTATGTGTATAGATATATACCCCCAACTTGCTATTATGTAATATTGTTTTCTAATTAAAAGTCCATGTATACACCCAATTGAACTTAAAACCTAAGTATATTATATGTGTATGTATATAAACCTATAGTATGTGACATTATTTCATTTCCAACTTGCAAATGTTGAGATTAGAAGACTTGTCCCAGAATGAGTGTCTCATTCTTCTTCTACACGTGAATGGCCAATGACCTATGCTACTCTTCATTGCCCAACTCAATTTCATGATAGCTTGTAGCAACTGATGAGGGGGAGTGGGTGATGGAGTTGTTAGCCACTATTCCACCAACTATCTATTGCCCATCATCTCTTCTCTTCTTCCATTAGTTTGATTCATGGTGCAAAGCTTTGGCATGGTTAACCAATTCTCTATAAATGGAGCCTTTCTCTTCTCATTTGGTTTTGCTAAAATTGTTGCTAAGTGTTATAGAGAGTGAGGATATTGCCTTGAGAGAGAATTCAGAAATTAGAGAAAAGCTTAGCAAATTCAAGGTTTCAAGAGGTATAATGCTTATTTATATCTTGAAGTTTAGCATTTCTAATTCATAGAAATTGCATGATGTAGTTCAAATTGGTTATGTGAAATGATGCTAGCATGTTAATTAGGTTAGTATGTATGTTATAGATGTAATGTAGTTGAGTACAAGTATGATTTATGAAGGATGATGAGGTTTGCTTTGAAGCTCTGCTCTAGCAGAAACATTTCTTCCTAGAACCGGAGTTGCGCGGCCGCGCCACTCCCTAGTATAAACAGGGCGCGGCCGCGCCCTTCTGCAGAACCAAACGATGACTTTTTAAGTTTTTGAAATGTTGAGCATGCCAGTTTAACTTAATTAAGACTATTTAAGTCCCTAACTTGCTAGTTTAGGTGGCCTTGCATGTAATCACTTGCCATAACTTGGTTTTTAAAGGAAACTTAGAGTTTTCAAAGAGCAAACTCAATGAACTAAGTACACTATGAGATATGAACTTGTGAGCATACTTATGTGGTCTGATTATGTATGTACATGAGCATGAATTATGGTATTTGAAGTTACTTTGCATACTTGAATGGTTTAACATGAGATTTTCAAAGAAAACTAAAGAGTTTGGAAAACTAATTTGATTGATAACCACCTTACATGTATTCTGAAATTTATAACTATCAAGATAGGATATGTTATGCCTCTAGACATGATTGACATGTAAGACCCCAACTTTTATGAATAAAGATTTAATTTTCTTTATATATTATTTCAAAATAGTAAGGTGTTGATTTGATAAATGTGAAAAGTTATTGGTGAAATGTGCAAATATTTCAAAATAAGCAAGTGGTAATAAAATACTCATTGTTGTCGGGGAATATTCGTTTGGTCGTGGAATATTCTTGTTGTCAGGGAATATTCGTACGACGGCGCAATCATTTATGGGCCCTATAACAAAAAATTATCGGATGAATAAAACGATAAGAATAAGTTTTTCTAAAAATAACGGCGTGGTTGTTACCGTTAAAACTGTTGAAATACCTGGTGGTTAAAATACAATAATATGTGGTGTTGCACAGTAGCACACGGTATTGCATAGTAATTCTAATTATTGATTCTTCCGTAATAAGTCACTACTCAATAATTGTTACAGTAATTACTGTTCAATATTTTATATTATTGATTCAATAATTGCTACATTGATAATTGCATAATATTTTATTGATTCAATAATTGTCATTGCACACTATTTCAAATTATCAAATTAATAATTTGAATAATATTGTTAGATAGCATTATTGACAATGTCTAAGGAAGTTCTGTCTAGGAGGGGTTATTTAATTGCGCGCCAGTAAGGAAAAATCCTTATCGGAAGGCCCCCTCTTTCCTGGGAACGACCTGGTTGTCAATATTGTAGTTCTGTAATATTATTTGTGAATGATTAATTATTGATTTATATGATAAGGAAATATTTATTTTTATGGATATAAAAGAAAGAATTAGTGCTGAGGTATTTTTATCAGTATTTGTTGTAAGTTTGGCTTATTATTTGGACCCCCACTTACCCATTTTTCAAAACTGTCGGTAGAAGTTATCTCTATTTTGTTATATATATATATATATATATATATATATATATGTTTTAATGATGTTGGAAATGGGGGGGGGGGGGGTGAAAGATGCGTGGATGGGAGGGAATCATTATTATATATTTATTTAACCTGCCGTATAAGGCAGGGTTTATATATATATATATATATATATATATATATATATATATATATATATATATTATAAGTTTTGTTTTATTAGAATATTTTATTGCACAGTAATGAATAGTAAAATCAAATTTTTCCGCCGGTGCGCGCCCGTGAATTTGTCCGAAATTTTTCACTGTGCAGTCCGTGATTTTTATTCAAATAGTACCCTTCCATTCTCCTATAAATAGGATGCTTAGATTAGAATTGAAAATCACACCAGAATCAGAGAATTCTTCTTCTATAATATTGAGCGTATTTATTTTGAGTTAAGGAAACTTTGAGTGTTGCAAATAGTGCAAGTTTTTCTTCAAGAATATCCCCGCCCTATCAGTCATAAATACTCTTCTTTTTAGGTAAAGGATATTATTTTTTTTCGTAAGGGATGTTATTTTCTTTCGTAAATGATGTTATTCTTTTCAATATCATTATACCAAAATATTGGCATGGATTTTATTATGAAATTCTTACTTTTTTCGTCGGAGTTACTATTCACGTATACGACACTATTCACGTATACGACACTATTCATGAAAAAAATTAAATTTTCTTCTATTTGTTCAAGTTGGCTATTATGGGTCCTATCTTTGATTGGATCCAAGTTTTGATCTTTATTCTTGAATTTTACTCCACAAAGTATCACTATAGAGTATTCTTAAACTTGGATAAACTAAATTACAAATCCGTAATCTTTGTCCTTTATTTCACTGGATTCGTTATTTATATTATTTTTTTATCATCCTTAGTTCTAAATGGTGATATAACTGAATATCTTTGGCCTGCAGAGCAAAGATGAATGATTACCTGATGAATATCTTTAGCCCGTAGTGCAAAGATGGACAGGTGTTGAGATGAACATGACCAACTGGTGATACAAATGAATATCTTTGGCCCGTAGTACAAAGATGAATATTTGATTCGAGATGTATATTGATTGATGATACAGGGATAAAATATTGATGATGGACTTTTAAATCATAGAAGATATTAGACTTCATTCTCTACTTAATTCTTCTAATGAATTGTTATTTCCGCTGTAAATATTGATCTAAAACTTGTTGTCCATAATATTTTATCTGATTTGTTGAAGACTAACGATAAATTGTTCTTTATTATCTTAGTCATAATATTCTTTACTGGGCTAGTTGAGCTCACCCTTTTCATCTATTGTCCTCTTCAAAAAATGAGAATGTCGCAAGAACTAGTCGGGGGACAGAGTAATGGTCCGAGTTAGAGCAGTAGTAGTCCTCACTATTTCTAATAAATAGTGTGATAATAATTGTAATGAGGACTTACTTTGAATGTTAATATTTTCTACATATTTATATTGACACTCACAGTTGTGTGGTCATATTTTGCACGACCGTGTGATATAAAAGATTGTATTTAGATTCTATACCATGTATTTGGCGACTCAGAAAGGGTTGGGTTGACTGGACCTATTCTGGGGCCATCACATGACATGTATGCCTAACTAGCCATGGACGTTGTAAACTAGTTGAGCATGGTTTAGAATGAGTTTTAAAGAAGTAAAACCATATAACTTAAAATGCATGGGCTAAGATGACGTGAGCATGTATAGTTGAGACTTATTGACCTCATAGCATATGTATAATGACTAAACGTGAAGAACTTTGTTAATCAAACACGTTAAAGCCTCGTTAGTTGAAAATTGATAATGAACTATGTTAAAGACGAGATATAGGATCGAACCTATTTATAAACCTCATGATATGTGTGTTTCACATAGATCATCGTCTAAAGTGCCCTTCCTGGTTTTAATTGGGAGCAGCGCGGCAGTGCCACTCCCTAGTTCAAACCAAGCGCGGCCACGCCACCCTGAAAGATGGACAAAGTATGTTATTGTAAATCTAAAATTTAACGCATGCTTGCATTGTTATCCTAAACTGCCATACATGTCTAGTAGTGGTGAGTCCTAATGTTAATGAGCATGCTAAACGATAGAACCATATAATGGATGAGTGTTTATAAAGTTTCAAATGCTAAGTCAAGTAATGATTACGTGCTATGTTATTCAATTTCATAGTGTCTTACAAACTGATTTTTGTGTTATGTGTATGTAAGGTACGTAATGATGTACGTATAGGAGTATACGACTAAGTTAGAATCGTATGCGCGTGTTTAGCTTGCATATCAAGTATATGTATTCAATGTACGTAACTAATGAATATCCTATATACGTAAATATGTTATAATAGAATTCAAAAAGTGTTGATAAGCTATACTTTGGTAAACTATGAATAAGGCAAGTATCCTAACCGACACATTTACTTTATGCAAATATTCGGACCTTACTTTTTATTGAGCAAGTTTTTAACCCTACTCTTTATTGAGCATTACTTAAGCTTGTGCTATTATTGGTCGTACAAGTAAACAATTGAAAGTATGATTCATGTCTTATGACTTAATGCTTCATAGCTTAAGGTAAAGTCAGTTTATATTCTTCGAACTTTAATCTTGAGTATTGAACTTATAATTGTTCTTATATCTATTGAAAGAGCGGTCTATGCCATTTGATTCGGCTAGACCTACATCATGAATTTGAAAGCGATCCAAACTAATTGATTAGTGCGGAATCTTATAATTGACTGAGATGAACAACTCTCTTTTAAGGGGAAACTATATTTGTAGGGAGACCGATGTGCGCATATGAGTACGATTAAATGTTATGCATAACATAGGGTACTTTAGGCTGATCACCTGATGTACTTGTTTTTGTTGGATTATCAGTATATTACTGTTAATTCTAGTAGAAGTTCATAATCCTTAGTGACTACTTAGTATTCATTATTTTGAAATCTTAAAATGATTAAGCGTTGAATCTTATTGATATCTTTCTGTCCTTAGCGACTATTGTTGAGAACTATCGATACTTCTTGCTATTCTTGAACTATCATTTATTATTGTACCGTTGGGAAATTGAAAACTATATTGATCCCCTTATTGCTATATTACTAGCTGAGCAAACTTGTTGCTCATTCTTGCTTTCACTAAAAATATTTCAGTTAAGGTAGAGCAAGGCGGACCCTCGGACACTGATAAGGGCAAGGCTACGGGGTAGCTTTGTACTTATTTAGAACTATTATGATGATTGTAATAAGATTATATCATATTATGTATTAGTTAAGTTTAATTTATGATTAAACTATGTATGAGATGTTTAAGTTACGAAACCTTGCGACATGAATGATTATATTAAATAAATGTAATTGATTCTGTTAATTCTGTTGCGTGAGATGTTATCGTGTCATTAGTTATTTAGCACGTGACGAACCGAATTCGAGACGTGAGTGGTCCGAATTTGGGGGCGTCACAGTAGAAATGCCAGAAAATGCGTTTAGGTACTAAATGTACCAAAAGTTAACAAAAACGGCCACGAAACTGAGTTCTGGGCATATTTAGAAAATGAAACTTGATATGCAAGGGTATAAAAGTGCAAAAAAGTAATAATAAGTTTCTGATCATAAAAATGCTCATAATGGACTGCTACACGGGCTTTTTGCCAAATTATAGGCTTTAAACGTCCAAATCTACCGGTTATTTTCTGATATGTGTATGTGGGTATATCTACGTGGTAGAGTGAAAAAATTTGGGTTTGGAAGACAAGAAAATGATTGGAAAACCAAACGGGCAGGGGTTCAGAGCGTTTTTTTAATGAGCTGGGGCTCACCTCATATATATAGTGTGACGCCCCCAAAATAGGTTCAATACTCAACCCATTCTGAGTCGCCAAATACATGATACAGAATCCAAATACAATCTTTTATATCAAACGATCGTGCAAAATACGACCGCACAACTGTGAGTGTCAATACAAACATGTCGAAAATATAAACACTCAAACTAAGTCCTCATTACATTTATTATCACACTATTTTACAAAAAAAATAGTGAGGACTTCTACAGCTCTAACTCGAACCATCACTCCATTCCCCGACTAGTACCTGCGATATTCTCATTTCTTGAAGAGAACAATGGAAGAAAAGGGTGAGCTCAACTAGCCCAGTAAAGAATATTATGACTAAGATAATGAAAAATAATTTATCGTTAGTCTTCAACAAATCAGATAAAATATTATGGACAACAAGTTTTAGATCAACAACTGCAACGGAATTAACAATTCATTAGAAGAGTTACGTAGAGAATGATGTCTACTATCTTCTAAGATTTAAAAGTCCATCATCAATATTTTATCCCTGTAACATCAATCAATACATATCTCAAATCAAATATTCGTCTTTGCACTACGGGCCAAAGATATTCATTTGTATCACCAGTAGTCATGTTCATGTCAACACCTGTCCATCTTTGCACTACGGGCAAAAAATATTCATCAGATAATCATTCATCTTTACACTACAGGCCAAAGATATTCATCAAGTAATCATTCATTTTTGCACTACAAGCCAAAGATATTCATTTGTATCATCATTTAAGACCGAGGATGATGAAAAATATTTTAAAGAATGAATCTAGTGAGATAAAGGACAAAGATTAGGGATTCATAATTTAGTTTATCCAATTCAAGAATACTCCATAATAATCAATTGTGGAGCATAATTCAAAAATGAAGATCAAAATATGGATACAATCAAAGATAATTTGGACAGAAAAAAAATTAATATAACTTTTTTTTTTGTGAATAGTAACTCGTCATGAAAAGATAAAAAGTTTATAAAAAGTTTAGACCAATATTCTAGTGAAATGATATTAGATGAAGCGCAAAACTCAAAGAAATTATGATCATTTCAGGAATAATAGAAGCAATACTTACCGTGGTAAGTTCAAATTTAGGAATATGAAATAAAATATTATCAGTTTCATAATATGGAATATGAAAGAAAATAATATTCTTTATGAATATTGAAAGAAAATAACATCATTTACAAGAAAAATAATATCATTTACCTCAGTATAATACTCAATCTGACTGGAATATCGGATATTATGATGAGAAAAACTTGCATCGTTATCAACACTCAAAGTATCTAAATACTCACAAAAAATACGCTCAATAGTATAGAGAAGAAAATTTCTGATTCTAGTGTGATTTTCATTTCTAACTAAGCACTCTATTTATAGGAAAATGTCAGAACACCAAAGTTGACTAATGAAACCACGTATGAATTTTCAAGCCTTACATTTTTGAAAATGTGCAGCACACCAACAAGGATTTCAAATTCCTCCACCAACCACATTTTTATATAATATATATATATATATATATATATATATATATATATATATATATAAACATTATTAAAGAATTTCAATTCTATTTTTTTTTCTCTTCCACCTCATTTTATTTTTATACCATAAAAATAATGTCATCATTTAAAATATAAAATTATATTATTATATTATCACATTATACTATTATAATGTAATACTATAATAATATATTTGAATAAATATTTTATCGGGGAAGATAAACTGTCAACTTTCAACAAATGTCTCATACTAAAAATTCTTCCCTTTATATCAAAATTGAATAAATATTTACTTGTCATTTTATTAATAATTAATTTTTATTCATAAATAATATTACAGAATCACAATAATGACAACTAGATCGTTCCCAGGAAAGATGGGGCTTTCCAATAAGAATTTCTTCTCATTGACGCGCAATTATATAACCTAACCCATTTTCTCGACAGAACTTTCTAAACATTGTCAATAATGTTATCTAATAATATTATTTAAATAATATGAATTATTAATTTGATAATATAAAATACTTTGCAGTGGTTACTGTGACAATTATTGGATCAATAATATAAAATATCAATGTATCAATTATTGATATAAAATATCAACGTAGCAATTATTGAACCAATAAAATATTATGCAATTGTAGCAATTATTGAATCAATAATATAAAATATTGAACAGTAATTACTGTAACAATTATTGAGTGAGTGACTTCTTACGTAAGAACCAATAATTCGAAATATTGTGCAATACCGTGTGCTATTGTGCAACAACGCGTATTACTGTATTTTTATCATCGGGTATTTCAACAGTTTAACGGTAACAGTTTTATCGTTTTTATAAAAAGGTTACTTCTGTCGCTTTCAATATCCGACATTCATTTTGTTGTGGGGTCCACCAATGACTGCACCATCGTACGAATATATTCTCCGATAAAAAGAATATTTCTCGACCAAACGAATATTCCCCGACACCACGAATATTTTATAACCACTTGCTTACTTTATAAAATTCGCACATCTCACCCATAACTTATCACATTTATCAAATCAACACCTTACTATTTCAAAATAATATAAAGAAAATTAAATCTTTATTCATAAAAGTTGGGGTCTTACAACCTCCCCTCGTTATAAAATTTCATCCTCGAAATTGACGTGCGTACCTGTTATGTCGAAAAGGTGAGGATACCTCGCTTTCATTTTCGATTCTAACTCCCAGGTCATTTCCTCGATATTATGGTTCCTCCACAAAACTTTAACTTGAGGTATAATCTTTGAGCGTAGGACATGTTCCTTCTTATCCAAGATCTTCACAGGTACATCCTCGTATGTTAAATCTTCGGTTATCTCGTCTGGTTCTAACTCAATAATGTGGTTTAGGTCTTTCACATATTTATGTAGCATGGATATGTGAAAAACGTTATAAACACGAGACATGCTTGGAGATAAGGCGAGTCTATAGGCTACAGTTCCTACTCGGTCAAGGATCTCAAATGGACCGATAAATCGTGGGTTAAGCTTTCCTCACTTTTCGAATCTCGTAACTCCTTTCCATGGAGCAACACGTAACAATACATAGTCTCCGACATTAAACTCCACACGTCCCTTCGATAAAGATTAGCATAACTCTTTTGTCGATCTTGTGCAGTTTGTATACGTTGTCGGATCATTTGAATCTTTTTCGTAATCATACGTACTAACTCCGGTCCCAACAATATTGCTTCACCCACCTCGTCCCAGCATACTGGAGAATGACATTTTCGTCCATACAACGCTTCGAATGGAGCCATGCCTATACTTGCCTGATAACTATTGTTGTAGGAGAATTCCACCAATGGTAAGTACTTATCCCAACTTCCTTTGAAGTCTAAAACACAGAGTCTCAATAGATCTTCAAGAGTTTGAATAATCCTTTCTGATTGCCTGTCCGTTTGAGGATGATATGCAGAACTAAATCGTAAATCGGTGCCCATAGCTTTCTGCAAACTGACCCAAAATCATTAAGTGAATCTTGGATCTCGATCCGAAACTATGGATACTGGCATGCCATGCAATCTCACAATCTCATTTATGTATATATGAGTAAGACGTTCAAATGAATAAGTATCTCGTATAGGCAAGAAATGAGCAGACTTGGTTAATCTATCGACAATAACCCAAATTGCATCTATGCCTTGAGAAACCTTAGGAAGACCCGTAACAAAATCCATATTGATGTGTTCCCTACTTCCATTCTGGAATCTCAAGTGGTTGTAATGGACCTTTTGGCATTTGATGCTCCGCCTTGACACGTTGACACGTTAAACACCTCGAGACAAACTCTGCGATCTCTCTCTTCATGTTGCTCCACCAAAATATATGTCAAAGATCACGATACATTTTGGTACTTCCAAGATGGATTGCAAATGATGTGTTGTGTGCTTCCATCATGATTCTATACTTCAAATTAGAGTCATTAGGAACACAAAGTCTGGAGTTGACTCAAAGTATTCCCTCCTCATCGATTCTTGCTTCTGGAATAGCACCTTCTTGCACCTTCTTCTTCATATTCATCAGCTCCGGGTCTGTAGCTTGAGTAACTTTAACTTTATCAATTAAAGCTGGTTCTACACGTATACTTGACATCATCAAGTGGGTCCCAGGAGTCTTGAACTCTATCTCCATCCTTTGTAAGTCACATAAAATGGGCCTTTGTGTTGACAACATCGCACTCGTTCCCGCATATGATCTTCTACTTAACGCGTCAGCTACCATGTTTGCTTTTCCAGGATGGTATTGAATGGCATGGTCGTAATCTTTCAACAGCTCAAGCCAACGTCGTTGCCACATGTTGAGTTCCTTTTGAATGAAGAAATATTTAAGGCTCTTATGATCCATATAAATCTCCACTTTCCCCCCATACAGGTAGTGTCTCCAGATCCTCAATGCGAAAATGACTACTGCCAACTCTAGATCATGAGTAGGATAATTCCTCTCATATTCTTTGAGTTGTCGTGAGGCATACGCTATAACTTTTCCATGTTGTATGAGAACACATCCTAACCCTTTGCCTAAAGCATCGCTGTATATGACAACTCCATTCGAACCAGATGGTATTGTCAGAACAAGTGTCGAAATGAGTCTCCTCTTGAGCTCTTGGAAGCTCTTCTCACATTCTTCATTTCATATGAATTTTGTATCCTTCCGAATCAGCTGAGTTAATGAAGCAGCGATTCGAGAAAATACTTCCACCAATCTCCGATAATAACCAGCTAAGCCCAGAAAGTTACGTACTTCGGTTACCGACTTAGGTTGCTCCCAACTTTGTATTGCTTCAATCTTCGTCGGGTCAACTGATATTCCATGTTTCAATACCACGTGCCCAACGAATGCTACTTCCTCAAGCCAGAACTCGCATTTCTTCAACTTGGCATATAGTTTGTTTTCAAGAAGCTTTTGAAGTATCAGCTTCGAGTGGTGCTCATGATCTTCACGGCTTTTAGAGTAAATGAGGATGTCATCAATAAAGACAACCACAAAATGATCCAAATATTCCTTGAATATCCGGTTCATCATATCCATGAAGGCCGCAGGAGCATTAGTCAATCCAAAAGACATGACTAAGAATTCATAATGCCCATATCGAGTTCTGAAGGCAGTCTTTGGAATGTCATCAATTTTAATCTTTAATTGACGATATCCAGAACGAAGATCGATCTTTGAGAAGAATTGCGCACCTTGTAATTGGTCGAATAGGTCATCAATGCGAGGTAACGGATACCTATTCTTGATGGTGACATGGTTTAATTCCCGATAGTCAATACAAAGTCGCATACTCCCGTCTTTCTTCTTTACGAATAAAATATGAGCACCCCAAGGAGATGTACTAGAACGAATGAAACCAATGTCTAACAACTTCTGTAGTTGGACCTTTAACTCCTGAAGTTCAATAGGAGCCATTCGATATGGGGTTTTAGAAATGGGTTTTGTACTGGGTTCAAGGTCAATAAATAATTCAACTTCACGTTCTGGGGGTAGACCGAAAAGTTCTTCGGGAAATACATCAAGAAACTCATTAACCACAAAAAAATCATTTAAATATGAGGAATTCTGATTTAAATCAGTGACATGGGCTAAGAAAGCTTGACATCCATTTTTTAATAAACGAATAGCATTATGACTTGATATGACATTCATTGATTTTAGTGGTTTGGTTGTTTGAATTCGCACAACAGGTTGGTTAGGAATATGAAACTAACAACCTTACGAAAATAATCAATTTTGGCATGATAAGTGGTTAACCAGTCAATTCCTAAAATCACATCAAATGCAAGTATTTTCAAAGATATAAGATCAACAGGTAGGGTGAGGGTGCTAATTTAAATCAAGCAAGATTTGTAAACCGTAGATGTAACAAAGGTTTCCCCTAACGGAGTTTCAACAGATAAGTCAAAGTCTAATTTCTTAGAAGTCAAGTTCAAACGTTGAGCACAAGCAGATGAAAAAAAATAATGGGTAGCACCAGTATCTAATAAAGAATAGACTTCGCAAGAGTTTATGATTAGCTTACCCGTAATAATCTCATTCGGGTTCCTCGCTTGTTGGGCAGTTACGACAAAAGCTCTTCCAGGAACCACAGACTTTGACTTGTCAGGGATAGCACCGGTATCTAATAAGGTATAGACCTCACAAGAATTTATGATTAGCTTACCTGTAATGACCTCGTTCGGGTTCCTCGCTTTTTGGGTAGTCACGACAAAAGCTCTTCCAGGAACCACTGACTTTGACTTGTCCGGGACAGCCTTTGGAGTCACCATCCCTGCTGGACTTGGTTTCGCTATAGGACACACTCGAGCTATGTGACCTTCCTTTCCAAAGTTATAACACACCTTGGATTGCTGTGTGCAATTGGGACTGATGTGTCCTTCTTGTCCGCATTTATAGCATACGACCGGTGGTCGTTCTCCTCCCCTAGAAACAGTTGATGTTGGTGCTGCTGTCGACGTCTTCACGTTCTCATTGTTGTACCTTCTCTTCTAGAAATCTCCCTCCGACTCACTTCTTCTATTATCATGGCCACGATTACCACCAGAATGGTTACCGCTTCTGTCATGATACTTTTCTCCCCACTGGTTGTCATTGTTCCGATGACTGCTGCCACCGGTATGACCTTGGTTGTTGTCCCTTGGTTGAACATAATCATTATCCCGTTCTAATAATTGGGCCCTGTTCACCACATCTGAATACAAATAAAGTTTGTGAGAAATAAGGTATTGACGAATTTCAGGTTTCAAACCTCTCAGAAACATCCGCGTCATACGTTCCTCATTATCCACCAAATGAGATGCGAATCAGGATAAGTTCGTGAACTTAGCCTCGTACTGGGACACAGTCATGTTGTTCTGTTCCAGTTTGATAAACTCTACCTCCTTCATATGATGAATACTTTCTGGAAAGTACTTGTAATTGAACAATTTCTGGAACTCTTCCCAAGACATCTTGAGTGCGGAAGGCTGAGTACGCTTCACAGATTCCCACCAATAATCTGCCTCTCCACGGAATATAAAGGTGGCGAATGGAACCTTTTGCTCCTCCGTGCATCCCAAGACATCAAATATCTTTGTAATTTGCTTAACCCACGTTTCTGCCTTGATTGGATCTGGCTTTCCCAAAAACTCTGGTGGTCCCAACTCTTTGAATTGTTTGGCAGTGACAAGCCGTGAGTTGCCATTATTTCCACCTGTATTTTGAACACGAGTCTCCTCGTCTGGTTTTGCATAAACTGTAAAAAGCTTCTAAACATCCCATCATTCATCATTTGATCAGTGGTGTTGTTTACAAGAGAAATATTTCCTTCCTGTTGCACATTATCCTGGTTGGTGATTAGCGGTGTCTCAACTGTCTCAAATGCTCCATTGCTTAGATTTTCAGCTGCCATTATTAAATACTGCCACAAAACAAGGGTTAATGTAAAGAAATTAACATGTCACATATTATCCCTATATTCTGACCGACCAATTAATCAACAAATAAGCTTAGGTAGGCCACACTAGCAAAGGTTTTACTCGTCTCTCCCCTCCTAGTTCTATTCCCAGATCTCCACCAGAGATTATATCCCTAAGCTCTGATTCCAACTGTGATGCCACCAAAATAGGTTCAATACTCAACCCATTATGAGTCTCCAAATACATGGTACAGAATCCAAATACAATCTTTTATATCAAACAGTCGTGCAAAATACGACCACACAACTGTGAGTGTCAATACAGACATGTAGAAAATATAAACACTCAAACTAAGTTCTCATTATATTTATTATCACACTATTTTATAAAAAAAAAAATAAGGAGGAATTCTACAGCTCTAACTCGGACCATCACTCCATTCCCCGACTAGTACCCGCGATATTCTCATTTCCTGAAGAGAACAATGGAAGAAAAGGGTGAGCCCAACTAGCCCAGTAAAGAATATTATAACTAAGATAATGAAAAATAATTTATCTTTAATCTTCAACAAATCAGATAAAATATTATGGACAACAAGTTTTAGATCGACAACTGCAGCGGAATTAACAATTCATTAGAAGAGTTACGTAGAGAATGATGTCTACTATCTTCTAAGATTTAAAAGTCCATTATCAATATTTTATCCCTGTAACATCAATCAATATATATCTCAAATCAAATATTCATCTTTGCACTACGGGCTAAAGATATTCATTTGTATCACCAGTAGTCATGTTTATCTCAACACCTGTCCATCTTTGCACTACGGGCCAAAGATATTCATCATGTAATCATTCATCTTTGCACTACAAGCCAAAGATATTCATCAAGTAATCATTCATTTTTGCACTACAGGCCAAAGATATTCATTTGTATTATCATTTAAGACTGAGGATGATGAAAAATATTTTAAAGAACGAATCTAGTGAGATAAAGAACAAAGATTAGGGTTTCATAATTTAGTTTATCCAAGTTCAAGAATACTCCATAATAACCAATTGTGGAGCAAAATTCAAGAATGAAAATCAAAACATGGATACAATCAAAGATAATTTGGACAGAAAAAAAAATAATCCAAATTTTTTTCGTTAATAGTAACTCGTGAATAATAACTCGTCATGAAAAGATAAAATTTTCATAAAAAGTTCTGATCAATATTCTAGTGAAATGATATTAGATGAAGCGCAAAACTCAAAGAAATTATGATCATTTCAAGAATTATAGAAGCAATACTTGCTGTGGTAAGTTCAAATTTAGGATTATAAAATGAAATATTATCACTTTCATAATATAGAATATGAAAGAAAATAATATTTTTTATGAATATTGAAAGGAAATAACATCATTTACAAGAAAAATAATATCCTTTACCTCAGAATAATACTCAATCTGATTGGAATATCGGATATTATGATGAGAAAAATTTGCACCGTTATCAACACTCAAAGTATCTAAATACTCACAAAAAATACGCTCAATAGTATAGAGAAAGAAATTTCTGATTCTGGTGTAATTTTTATTTCTAACTAAGCACCCTATTTATAGGAAAACGTCAGAACACCAAAGTTGACTAATGAAACCACGGATGAATTTTCAAGCCTTACATTTTTGAAAATGTGCAGCACACCAACAAGGAATTCAAATTCCTCCACCAACCACATTTTTATATATAATATATATATATATATATATATATATATATATATATATATATTAAAACATTATTAAAGAATTCTAATTTCATTTTTTTTTCTCTTCTACCTCATTTTATTTTTATACCATAAAAATAATGTCATCATTTAAAATATAAAATTATATTATTATATTATCACATTATACTATTATAATGTAATATTATAATAATATATTTGAATAAATATTTTATAGGGAAGATAAAATGCCAACTTTCAACAAATGTCTCATACTAAAAATTCTTTCCTTTATATCAAAATTGAATAAATATTTACTTATCATTTTATCAATAATTAATTATTATTCACAAATAATATTACAGAATCACAATAATGACAACCAGATCGTTCCCAGGAAAAAGGGGACTTTCCAATAAGAATTTCTTTTTATTGGCACGCAATTATATAACCTAACCCCTTTCCTCGACAGAACTTTTTAGACATTGTCAATAATGTTATCTAATAATATTATTCAAATAATAAGAATTATTAATTTGATAATGTAAAATATTGTGCAGTGGTTACTGTGACAATTATTGAATCAATAATATAAAATATCAACGTAGCAATTATTGATATAAAATATCAACGTAGCAATTATTGAACCAATAAAATATTGTGCAATTGTAGCAATTATTGATTGAATAATATAAAATATTAAGCAGTAATTACTGTAATAATTATTGAGTGAGTGACTTCTTACATAAGAACCTATAATTCGAAATAATGTGCAATACCGTGTGCTGCTGTGCAACAACTCGTATTACTATATTTTTATCACCGGGTATTTTAACAGTTTAACGGTAACAGTTTTACCGTTTTTATAAAAAGGTTACTTCTGTTGCTTTCTATATCCGACATTCATTCCGTTGTGGGGTCCACCAATGACTGCGTCGTCGTACGAATATTCTCCGACAAAAAGAATATTCCTCCACCAAACGAATATTCTCCGACACAACGAATATTTTATAACCACTTGCTTGCTTTATAAATTTTGCACATCTCACCCATAACTTATTACACTTATCAAATCAACACCTTACTATTTCTAAATAATATATAAAGAAAATTAAATCTTTATTCATAAAAGTTGGGGTCTTACATATAGACCCAGGAGCCTCCACTCTACCTGCTGTTGCCGCAGGTAGAGGTATGGCTCCACGTGGCAGGGCCCACATGGTGAGTCCCGTTGCATCGAAGTACGTGCACTCCGAGCAACGCGAGGTCTGATTCGAAACTTTCTAACTTTTGATCGGAGCGTCCATTTGAGGCGTGTTGTACCTTTTTGGAAAGCCCTTGCCGAGAGTGTCACAATGACATGGGATAAAACATTTTTGGGTCCAAGAAGATGGGTTCATAACCAGGTCTTCGATTCCCCGCAGTTTGTCCGTTGAGTTGTCTGGCACTGTTTGCACTCGGGATCATTGTTATGGTTCGTTCTGACCTTGGTGGCATCAATTCGGCTTAAGTTTGACCGAATCAGCTTAGAGTTGGTAAAATAACCATTTTGCCCCTCCCAGGGATGCCTTTAGTGTTGGCATGGCCTTCGGCTGACTTCCTGGGGTTGTTTCCAAGACTTCGATCCCATTCGAGTCTGTTTGTCCTAAGTGTTGTCTCTAAGGCTGACTTGGTCGCTCCAAATTTTCCTCTGGAGATGTTATGATGCTTCAGGATTGTTTCTGAAGTTGACCTGACCTCCCGAGTTGAGACCGGGGATGTCCTGTACCTCCCGTGTTGAGACCGAGGCTGATTTGTACTTCCCGGGTTGAGACTAGGGCTGACCTGTACCTCCCGGGTTAGACCGGGGTGAACCTGTACTTCTCAAGTTGAGACCTGGGGTTGACCTGTAATTCTCAGGTTGAGACCGGGCGTGACCTGTACCTCCCGGGTTGAGATCGGGGCTGACCTATACCTCCCGGGTTGAGATCGGGGCTGACCTATACCTCCCGGGTTGAGACTGGGGCTGACCTGTACCTCCTGGGTTGAGACCGGGGCTAACCTGTACTTACTAGGTTGAGACCAGGGTTGTCCTGTATCTCCCGGGTTGAGACCGGGGCTGACCTGAACCTCTGGGTTGAGACCGGGGTTAACCTGTACCTCTTGGGTTGAGACCGGGGCTGACAAGTACCTTTTGGGTTGAGACCGGGGCTGACCTGTACTTCCCGGGATGAGACAGGGGCTGACCTGTACTTCCTGGGTTGAGACCGGGATTGACCTGTACTTCCCGGGTTGAGACAGGGATTGACTTGTACTTCCCGGGTTGAGACCGGGGCTGACTTGTACATCCCGAATTGAGACCAGGGCTGACCTGTACCTCTCGGGTTGAGATCGGGGTTGACCTGTACCTCCCGGGTTAAGACCGGGGCTGGCCTATACTTCTCGGGTTGAGACCGGGGTTGACCTGTACTTACCGGGTTGAGACCGGGGATAACCTGTACCTCCCAGGTTGAGACCGGGGCTGACCTATACTTCTTGGGTTGAGACCGGGGCTGGCCTGTACTTCCCGGGTTGAGACCGGGGCTGACCTGTACCTTCCGAGTTGAGCCCCGGGCTTGACGGCCCTGTATTAAGACCGGAGTTGAGTTCATGACCCGGTATTGAGACCAGGTTTAATTTGATGACCCGGTATTGAGATCGGGGTTGATTTGATGGCTTGATATTGAGATCGGGGTTGATTTGACGACCCGATATTTAGACCAGAGTTGATTTAACAACCTGGTATTGAGATCGGGGTTGATTTAATGGCCTGGTATTGAGACCGGGGTTGAGTTGATGGCCCGGTATTGAGATCGAGGTTGATTTGATGGCCCGGTATTGAGACCAGGGTTGAGTTGATTTCTCTATATTGAGACCGAGGTTGATTTGACGGCCCGATATTGAGACCGGGGTTGAGTTGATGCCCCGGTATTGAGACCGGGGTTGAGTTGTCGACCCGATATTGAGATCGGGTTTGAGTTGATTGTCCGGTATTGAGACCAGTGTTGATTTGAAGGGTTGATCCCCTTAAGTACGAGTTAAGAGTCCATATAGTCTAACGACTGTTAAAGGTTTTAAATAGAAATGCTTACAACCTAGGACATAGTTCAAGGTCTTATGACCCTCAGATGATTTTTATATTCGATTCTAAAGTTTGATGAAAGAATTATTATTAAATTCTTTACTGTTGATGAAATAAATGTTATTCAATTCATTTGAAGCTATTTAGTAATGTATCATCACTATTGTTGTTATTCCAAGTGAGCTTTTGTTTGCTCACTCTTGCATTATATAACCCTTCCAGCTAAAGTCGAAAGAGTTAACGAACCGTTAACTAGTAAGGGCAAGAGCAAGATGAAAACGTGAAGACTTGTGTATATTTTGATTATGATGCGTAATAAAACTTTAATTTTATTATGTGATGTTTATTTTCCGTAAATTATTTATGTTAAGGTTAGATAACCCTGGAATATTTTGAACAAGGTTGTAATCCTTTTGATAAGGAAGATTTTATTATTTATTCAAAGTTGTAATTTATTTTGCATTCCTTATTATGGGCAGTAGTTATATTTTATTTAGATAGTGAGCACCAAATCCCGTGGAAGTGAAGTATCCGGATTTGGGGGTGTCACAGATTGGTATCAGAGCTTTAGGTTATGAACCTTAGGTCGGGGAAACCTTAGGTAGTAGCCTTGTAGGAGATCAAAAAGATAGTGTTGATAGATAAAGATAATAAACTACCTTTTGTGCTATGTGTTTACGTTTATGTACGCGAAGAGTATCGATCGATATCACGTAATAATTAAACTTTAAAACTTTGTTGTCCGGATGACGAATGTTGGAGAGTCCAGTCAGGCTAGGGAGGAGTTAACCCAGATGCCTAGAGACGAGGAGCCCCGAGACATCCAGGTTGTCTGGGAGCAGTTGATTCAGAGAGAGCCATCTCCATTGATCACCGTAGATGGCCAGAAGCATGAGCCAGTATCTGACCGAGATGACGAGAATGAGTTAGAGAAGGAGGAGGAGGATCCTGAAGAGGAATTTCCACCTAACTCGACTAGCGCTGAGATGTACGAGGAGATCTACAACCGTAACGTGGAGCTACATAGTCGAGTCAGAGAGCTTGAGGAACTGGTAGACGAGAGTCGGAGTACCATACAATAGAGAGATGAGACGATTCAAGAGCTGGACGATGAGCTTGGAAACACGAAGTGGGATCTAGTCCACACGGAGAGTGACAGAGATGATGCATTGGCTAAACTAGCGAAGCTGAAGAAGGACATCAAAGAAGAGTCAGCGAAGTGTGCCAGAGTAGAGGAAACAAGCTTGAGGGCTACTCAAAGTGCAGATCAAGCCAAAGACGAGGTCCAAGTGAAGAAGGCCAAGCTGAGGGAGATAGACTATGCTTTCCATACGGCTATAGATAGGGCCCAAGATCGTGTCTTCTATTACCCAGCTCAGTTCAAAGATTTACCGTGGTACATGGTGGATCGCAGAACAGTGTTTCGGGTGATGGAAGAAGAACGTAGAGAGGCTGTGCGACGTCTTAACATGCCTAGATAGTAGAGTCATTAATTATGTATTTCTTTTATATAAATAAATGTAATCCCAGAATTTGAGATAATAATGGGATAAGATGATAATGTAATCCTGTAACTTTTCAGTTCAGGAAAGATGATGTAAATAGCAGAAATACTATCTGTTCTATGTTTTAAAAACTAAGAATGAATAAAATAACGAAGTTTATTGACGTGCTATGTGTTAATATGTGAATTACTTTATTCAAACGTTTAAGTATGAACTTGAATATTTAAGAAATGAGTAAGGGATATAATAAGAGTATGTCTTAACATAAAGATGCCTCCAAGAAGAAGACCTACACGTCAAAACCCAAAGGGTTCGACTAATAACAACAACAACGACAACAACAACAATGAAGGGATGAATCCCAATTCGGTTCAACAGTTGGTGAACCTACTGACAGGAGTGCTTGCGAATCAGCCGCAAGTCCAGAATACAACGTTTAAGGAGTTCAAGGAAGTAGGACCGCCGAAATTTTAGGGATCGGTGAATCCGTTAAAGGCCCAGATGTGGATAATGGAGATGACGAAGGTATTCAATGTGGCCAGAGTCAGCGATGACTAGAAGACAGCTTTTGCGACATTCATGCTAAAGTTGGAAGCTAGCTTATGGTGGCAGACCAACAAGACTAGGGAAGGGGAAGGTGCAATAGCATGGGACCATTTCAAAGAGATGTTCTTTGAGATGTACTTCCCAATAAGCTCGCAAAACCAAATGGAGGTTCAATTTCTAGAACCGAAACAGGGAGCAATGACGGTGCCGGAGTACGCCGTGAAATTTAACGAGCTAGCTAGGTTTGCAAAGTACTAGGTCAGTACTGACGAGAGGAAGGCGAGAAGGTTCGAGCAGGGATTGAAACCCTGGCTCTACAGCAAGGTTTCCATGTTCTAGCTGAATACATTTGCAGCTGTACTGTAAAAAGCCATCCTCGCTGAAGGTGAAAGCGATGCGGTGACCAAATACAACCAGGATCAGAAGAAGAACAAGAATGAGACAGAGAACAAGGCTGGTGGTAGCGGTGCTATTAACCAGAAAAGGAAATAGAACAACAACACTTTTGCTGGGAGTCAACAGGGAAACCAGCAGAAGAGGAGGATTGAAGCATGTGCTACATGCGGGAAGAATCACACTGGAGTGTGCCTGAGGGAGAAGCGAGTATGCTTTAACTATGGTCAGGAAGGCCACATTGCGCTGAATTGCCCAAACCCTAAGAAAGGAGCTTGCTACACATGTGGATCTAAGGATCACATGGCTCGTAGTTTCCCGAGGAAGCCAGTAGGAGGGTCAACGGGAAGTGGAGGAAATGGCAGTGGTAGCATCTTGGCTATCGCTGGACCACCGCCGATAAGCCGACCCACTGCCAGAACGTTCAACATGACGATGCAGGATGCTGTGCAGTCAAAAGATGTGGTGTCAGGTATTATCTCGGTCAATAGTATAAATGCTTATGTATTATTTGATTTGGGTGCTACTTGTTCATTCATATATGATGACTTTGCTAAGACCTTAGACCTACATAAAGAGGAATTAGTTTACCCCTTGAATATAGAGATTGCGAATAGGGAGGTTATTCCTGTTAGGTTTGTACACAAGAACTATAGATTGGATATTAAGGGTCATGAATTAAGTGTAGATTTGATTCCGATAAAACTTGGGGAATTCGATGTTATACTGGGTGTGGATTGGTTGTTCAACCATGGGGTGGTAATATTTACACAAAAATATTTGAACATGCACCAAAGGAGATGGTTGGAACTAGTCAAGGACTATGACTGCGAGATTCTTTACCATCCGGGTAAAGCAAACGTTGTTGCTGACGCTTTAAGCAGGAAGGGTCAGGAGAAGTTAATGATATTAACTGGTCAGGATCAGTTGATAAAAGAGATGGCTAAATTGGAACTGGAAGTTAAGTATTCGAAGAAATCGGATGAGAAGCTGTTTCAAGTAACTACCTGTTCAACCTTGGTGGACAAGGTGAAAGATGCACAACTTTGTGATGAGGAATGTGAGAAGATCCGGAAGAGAATAGCCGATGGTGAAGAGATCAAGTTCAAGATCGATAATGAAGGAATGCTATAATTTGAAGAAAGAATCTGGGTACAGCCAGTACCAGAAGTCAAAGAGGAAATTTTGGGCAAAGCTCACAATTCAAGATATTCGATTTAGCCTGGGAGTACGAAGATGTACCAAGATCTCAGACAACATTTTTGGTGGCCGAATATAAAGAGAGACGTGGCTGAATACGCTGCGAGATGTCTAATGTGCCAGAAGGTCAAAGCAGAACACTAGAGACCAAGTCGATTGCTACAACCGCAGGAGATACCGAATATCACTATGGATTTCGTGGTTAGTCTTCCAATGACTCAGAAGGGTTTTGATGCGATATGGGTGATAGTGGATCGACTGACGAAGTCAGTACATTTCCTACCGTTCAAGATTAAATTCAACTTGGATCATTTAGCAAAGCTATACGTGAAGGAAATTATTTCTAGACATGGTGTTTCGGTGTCGATTGTGTCTGACAGAGATCCGCGATTCTCGTCGAATTTTCGGAAGCGATTACAAGAATGATTGTGAACACAATTGCGAATGAGTACGACATACCATTCTCAGACTGATAGCAAGAGCGAGAGAACGATTCAAACTTTAGAAGATATGCTGAGAGCTTGTGTTATGGACTTCAAAGGAAGTTGGGATGATCATCTACCGTTGGTGGAATTCGCCTACAACAATAGTTACCATGCAAGTATTGGCATGCCGCCTTACGAAGCATTGTACGGCAAAAAATGCAGGACTTCCTGGAAGGGAAAGATTCAATTTGGCAATAAGGGGAAGCTGAGTCCTCGATTTATTGGACCTTTTGAGATACTACGGAGGGTTGGCGAAGTGGCTTACGAGGTCGCGTTACCTCTAGAGCTAGATAATATACATAACGTTTTCTATATTTTTGTATTACAACCGTACAAACACGACTACAAGCATGTAATAGAGTACGAGCCTTTACAATTCGATAAAGACTTAACATATGAAGAGGTTCCTGTTCAAATAGTTGATAGAAAAGAACAAGTACTTAGAAATAAAGTTATACCTTCTATTAAGGTAATCTAAAGGAACCACTGTACTGAAGAAGCTACGTGGGAACTTGAAGATGCAATGAAGAAAACCTATCCCCAATTGTTTGTTTAATTTCTTGTATGTCGATTCTGGGGACAGAATCTTTTTAAGAGGGTAAGAATGTAACGGATGACGATTTTTTTTAGTAGTGATTCTGGGGACAGAAACCTTTTAAGGAGGGAAGATTGTAACGAATGAGATTTTATATATTAAATTTTAATATTCATTGAATTAAGTAAATATTTTAATTTATTTATTTATTAAGTTAAATAAATATTTTAATTGATTGTTGTTGAGTAATTTAATTAAGTGCAATATGTTAATTAAATGAATATTTAATATTTAATTGTTGTGTAAGCAATTTTATGGTGTAGTCCTAATTTAATTGAGATAATTAAATTAGATGAATATTATGTGATAATTGTTACATGAGATTATGATTAGTGAATAATTATAATTCTGTAACAATTTAGTATTATGTGACAATTTTAATTAATTAATTAATGTTAGCTTGTATTTAATTAAATTAGAATGTTGGGATTTAATTAAATAAAGTGTAACATTGAAAGTATGTGTTTAAGGATTTATTAAGTAAATAAAAAGAGTTTTAAATTAATTTTACCAAACAAGGCCCTTACACCTATTCTAAAGAGTTTTTACCAAATATGGCCTTAACTACTAAGAAGCTAGTTTTAAAATTAAATGGTTTTTGCCAAACAAGCCTTATGGCTCTTAAAATTAAAAATAAACATAACTGACATATTATTAATATTGTGTAATAAGTATTTGTCAGTTATATAATATATGTAATTATATGTATATTAGATATATGTATATTACATTATACGTTAAAGTTAGAGTTAGAAAAATATCAGTTAGAAACAAAGAAGAAAACAGAGTTAGAAAAATATACGGAGAGAAAATGAAGAAAGCTTGAGAAATCAAGAGAAAAACAAAACATCATCTTCATCTTCTTCTCCTAATCAACAAAGTTATAACTAATTTCCAATTATGTTCTTCCATTATGTTTATGAAAAAAAAATGTTTTTAAGAACTTCTCTGTAAAAATAGTTTTCATGAAATTATGTGATCATGATGTAAACATGTTGTATTGTATATATATATAAATTGTTTATATATGATTTGTAGGCATAATTACGTTGTATAATTCATGTAAACATGATGAACATGAAAAAAATATGTTCATCAAAAGTTACAATGAACTTGTTTTGAAAATAAATGGTTTCTTTTAAAATCAAAATTTATGTTTGATTGTAATATATTGTATAAATTGATTATAGATTATGATAACATGCTTAGAAACGAATTCAATATGCTTGGAATTATGTTAATTGATTTAGAAACAAACTCACAATATTGAATTTCATCAAGAACACTGAAAAATGGCTTTTCTTCAAAATTAACAAAATTGGAGTTTTTAATTATGTGTTTTGATGTTTATATGTATTAGAACATAATTACAAACATAATCTGATATTTTTACAAAAGATTATGTGAGCTATGAATGCTAAAATTGAACTTTGGTGTGGAAAAATAAGACAAATTGGCTTATTCTCTGTACAGTTCACGAACTATTAGAACAGTCTGCGTAGTGGCGCGGCCGCGCCGCTCCAAGGCTTCTGAGGAGCGTGCCCGTACTAGGCAGCGCAGTCGCGCCGCTCCCAAGGCTTATTGGAGCGCGGCCGCGCTGGCCATGCAGATTGTGTAGAAAGTTATTTTTAAATGTACAACTTTATGAGATTAATGAAGTAATAAAATATAAAGCATGTTAATAAAATTAAAATACTAAATGGACAGTAATGAATTATATTATTAAAATATAATATGTAATTATAATTTGATTAATTATAATTGAATTAAAGTAAATGTATGACTTAAATTATAATTTGTTTAAATATAATTTAATTAATATGAGTGCATAATTTAAGTTTGATTAATTATGTGATCATGAGATGTGATAATTAACTATTAAACCTATTAATTAAAGAAGAATGAGTTAACCTAGATGAGTTAACTAAGAATGTGAATTAGTTATATAGTAACTAATTTAGGATTTGTTATTGTTAATTATATATATGTAGGATTAATTAAGGAACGTGATTGTAATTGTAGCTTGCGCTCGAGGCAAGTTTTCTAAACTCAAACTTTACTTGAGCAAGTTGCTCTATCCTTTATTGATTATATTTATGCGAGTTATTTGTATTCTCTATAATTTTCATATTAAGCAAATATCTTATTGAAGCTTATTTTTGAATTGATGTGACCTTGACTTAATTGTTCGAGCAAGGTCTATATTATCTTTCAAAGGCTTTAAGTTTAATTTTAAAGCATAAGTTAATTCGTAATTCTTTATTGTCGAATTTTTATTTATTGTAAGTGATTTAACTACTCCTTAGTTGATGATAGTTGAACTCCAAATTTCCTTTTAAACTTATCCAAACCAAACTTTCTTGGGTGCGGACTTGTTATCAAATAACTGAGATGAACAACCCTATTTAATAGGGGAATACCATGCGAAAGCGTTAAGATGTTTGTGCACAATACATGGTACGAAGGGCTGATCCCCCAAAGTACGAGTTAAGAGTCCATATAGTCTAATGACTGTTAAAGATTTTAAATAGAAATGTTTATAACCTAGGACATAGTTCAAGGTCTTATGACCCACAGATGATTCTAAATTTTGATGAAAGAACTATTATTCAATTATTTACTATTGATGAAAGAAATGTTATTCAATTCATTTGAAGCTATTTAGTAATGTATCATCACTATTGTTGTTATTCCAAGTGAGTTTTTGTTTGCTCACTCTTGTATTATATAACCCTTGCAGCTAAAGTCGAAAGAGTTGACGAACCGTCAACTAGTAAGGGCAAGAGCAAAATGAACAAATGAAGACTTGTTTATTTTTTGATTATGATGTGAAATAAAACTTTAATTTTATTATACGATGTTTATTTTCCGCAAATTGTTTATGTTAAGATTAGATAACCCTGGGATATTTTGAACAAGGTTGTAATCCTTTTGATAAGGAAGATTTTATTATTTATTCAAGGTTGTAATTTATTTTGCATTCCTTATTATGGGCAGTAGTTATATTTTATTTAGATAGTGAGCACCAAATTTCGTGGAAGTGAAGTATCCGGATTTGGGGGTGTCACATGACAAAATCTCCTATTAGTGGAAAAGGAGAAAGAGTTACAGATTTGTTAGCGTTGGTTCACACAGACATTTGTGGACCTATGACATTTGTGGTCCCAATACCGGGAAGTCAGATCAACCCTAGTCCCATTACCAGGATGTCAGGTCATCCCAGGTCTCAATACAGGGCCTTCAGGTCATCCCTAGTCTCAATACCGGAACCTCCGGTCAACCCCGGTCTCAATACCGAGACCTCAAGTCATCCCTGGTCTCAATACCGGGCCGTCAGATCATCCCCGGTCTCAATACCGGGACCTCAAGTCATCCCTGGTATCAATATCGGGCTATCAGATCATTCCCGATCTCAATATTGGGCTGTTAGGTCAACCCCGATCTCAATACCGAGACCTCAGGGCATATCTGGTCTCAATACCAGGACCTCAGGTCATCACCGATCTCAATACCGAGTCATAAGGTCATCTCCAATCTCAAATATCGGGACTTCAGGTCAACCCCGGTCTTAATACCGGGATCTCCACTTAGCACCGGTCACAACCCGGGAGGTACAGTAAGGCCCCGGTCACAATCGGGAGAACCAGTTCAGCCCAGAGACAACCCTGGGAAGCCAAATCCACAGGAAGCAACCCAAGGAGGGGAAAATGGTCATTTTACCAACTTGAAGTCGATTCGGTCAAACTCAAGCCAAATTGATGCCACGAAAGTCAGTAAGAACCATAACATTGATCTCGAGTGGAAACAGCGCAAGACAGCTTAACGGATAAACTGCGGGGAAACGAAGACCTGGTTGTGAATCCATCTTCTTTAACTCGGAAAAGGTTTAATCCCATGTCATTGTGACACTCTCGATGAGGGCTTTCCAGAAAGATATAGCACGCCTCCAACGGACGCTCCGATCAAAAGTTAGAAAGTTTTGAATCTGACCTCGCATTGCTCGGAGTGCACTTATTTCGATGCAACGGGACCCACCACCCGGGGCCTACCATGTGGTGTCGCAGGTAAACCTGCGACTACCGTGGGTAGACCCGCTTCCACAGGGTCTATATATACGAGTGCACCCCTATCTCATTTTATATACAGAAACGCTCTGAAACTCTGCCCGTTTCGTTTCTCAGTCCCACTCTTGTACTCCAAACCCAAATTTTATGACTCTAACACGTAGGTATACTCATATACTACCACATATCAAAAATTGAGCGGTAGAATAGGATGTTTAAAGCCTATAATTTGGCAAAAAGCCTGTGTAGCAGTCCATTATGAGTATTTTTACGATCAGAAAGTTCATCCTACTTCATTGCGCATTTATACATTTGCACGTTAAGTTTTATTTTCTAATTATGCCCAGAACTCAGTTCTGTGGCCCTTTTTGCTAACGTTTTCGTATATTTTAGTACATAAACACGTTTTTGGCATTTTCATAGCTCGGATCGTCGATCCGTCGTTTTTAACAGCTTATATATATATATATATATATATATATATATATATATCTATATATCTATGTATATTGACTTCACCGGACTGGGTTATCTTTCCAGTCCTGGATTGATTTTTTTGTATATATTTAACTGTATATATACTAACTTTTCAATTCTGTCAAGCCTGGATATAAAATCCGTGGTAGTTGCTACTTTTATATATATAATTATATATATATATAATTTTTTTCTAACTTCATTTAGCCTGGATTTTGACTTCGTGGTCTTTTTATTGCTTTAATATATATATAGTAACTGTATATATATATATTAACATTTAAATTTTCATTTGGCCTGGATCATTTCTTGGCCTTTTTACCGCTTTTATAAATATATATATATATATATATATATATTTACATTTCTGTCCGAGCATAGGAGTGAAAACCCATCGCCTTTTTACAGCTTATATATATATATATATTTACATTCTGTCGAGCCTTGATCATCCCGTAGCTCTTTTACGGCTTATATATATATATATATATATATATATATATATATATATATATATATTTCAATTAGGTCCAGCCTGGATTACACCGTGGCTTTTTACAACTTTTATAAATATATATATATATATATATATATATATATATATTTTCATTCCAGTCCAGGCATAGAATTTGACATCCGCCGCCCTTTATTGCTTTTATATATATATTTCCGTTCTGTCAGGCTTGGATTACTCCGTGGCCTTTTACATCTTTTACAAATATATATATATATTTACATTCCAGTCCGGGCATCGGAGTGAAAACTCATCCCTCTTTACAGCTTTCGTATATATATAACTATATATATATATATCTTTTATTCATTGTGATTAAATTGTTGCTGTGAATATTCATTTGATATGAATCGGCACTGACATCTCTTTGGGCGAACTAGATTTCTTTAAATCTCGCCAACTCTATCTTTCAAACGGTTCAAAATACGTTCAGACAGAACCGGGAAGCTAGAATGGCTGAGATTTACTTAAATCTAGCAGTTTTTAGTTTTATTCATTTTAAGCAACCTCGCGGCCCTTAGATCCTATCTAAGGGGAACAAGAAGCTTCGGCTATGCGCAAGCTAGGATTTACTGATCAATTCTTGGTTCTTGAGACATATGGATGTAAATATACATTTTCTGTGCATATTTGAGTTGTGCAGGTTTATTGGCTTCCCTATGTGAGCCTAGGAATCGTGGGATTCACGATCAAATTGATCTAAATCTAATTCCCACGATGGACAAACTCCACTTTACAGATGTACCCTGCCAGTTTTTCTGTAAAATTGTACATTCGAAAGACCTTAAAATGGTTATCCGGGTTTCAGGTCTCAACATAGTAAAATCATGGCTTGTCGTGCTAGAGTCACTCGGATGGCTGTCATGCCTTTTAGAAAACCGACACTTGTATATATTTTGTGGTCGAGGATACTTCGCAGCCCGACAATCACCATTCAGATTGAGCCAAAAGGCTGAAAAGATAAAAAATAGAAGTATCAACATGCTTCAATTCCTATGTGAGCGTAAGGGTTTGAAAACCTGCTTTCAAAATATCATCTTAATAATCTTGTTTAAAAAAGAGACTTTTGCAAATCAAATCAAACCCTTCGTATGTAGGTTCAACGAAGCACGTCCACACTTTCAAATCAATCAAGTGTAGGCCCAATTTCTTCCAACATTCACACACATTACATATTTAAAAGGAAAATATAGAAAAGATGTGGTACCATGTTTTCACGGGAGTTGTGGGGTGCCTAACACCTTCCCCACGCTTAACCAAGCCCCCGAACTTAGAACTTCGATTTCAAAGATTCAGTTTCGACAGTGTCCAGTAATTGTGCCTACTTTCAAATAAAACTCGGTTGAGTTGGTACAACCATCTTCAAATCTACCAACTGGCGACTCTGTAAACGTTCAAATCGTCGACATGATACATGTTGGCCTTTTCCTTAAAAACCCCTTCAAAACCTTTTTTCAGAATAAGATAAAAGAAGGGTAGAAACAAACTTAGGAAAAGAGAGAAAGATCCGGGTTCCAACTCGACTTGCGCATTTTTTTTCTTACCGACATCGACAGGTGGTGATTCTGTTGGGGACAGTAGAGGGCTTAGGCCGCGTTCAAAACTTTTCAAACATTTTCCATTTCTATCTGCTTGTGTGTGAATGCGGTGTCTCTTCATTAAATAAATGCGTGAATGCTGCGTCTTTACATTGAATGAATGTGAATGAATGCTTTACTGCTTTATATTAGTGCTTCGCAATGATGTCATCATATGTATACGGTGAGACGCGATGTATGTGAATGTATGTTGTGTAATTCCTCCACCAGGAGGCAAACCCATCGGTGACAGAGTAATGTCTTCGACGGAGAATAAGTCTTCGGGGCTCATGAAAAAGCTCCACTCAGATCTGCTCCAGTTGAAAGATCGGATTAATTTCCCCTCTAGTAGATTGCGATGATCTAGAGACCTTCATGCCAAAAAAGTCGCTAGAGTAGCCTAAGATAGGTCAGCCTATAATTAACCAAATTCGAAGGGAAGCTTCTTCATGTCTTCCACTTTCACTTCAATGTCAATTCCAATGTAAATTTCATAATGTAAATATACATTTCATTGTAAATCCTGTCATACTATCTTGTCATCAAAACAACTGACCTTTGCATAACATGTATATGGTTAATATCTATCAAAACTAAACTACCTATTCGTCTTGTAGGTAAGAGTGGTATCATTACTAGATCATAATCTAAAAAGGCACAAAGCCTATCCACCAACATGGCTGAAAGTGGCCAACACGAGTCAGGTTCCGTATCTCGAAAGGAGTTTGAGGGACTTCAGAATCAAATAACAGAGTTGGCTATCCTCTTAAAAGAACAAAGTAAAAACACTCAAGGCCAGACAACGCTCAATCAAATAGAGTCATCCTCACAGGGTGGCTATCAAAGTGATGACAAAAAGGGGGAAATGCAGATCCCTTAACCTCGATCTAGTCAAAGAACTAACAAAACCCCTGAAATCACAAATCTTAGGGAAGATCGGGAAACTGGCGATATCCAAAGGAAAGTCCAACAAATGGAAGAAACCATCCGGGCAATCAAAGGGACTGGAAACCTTGGAAGTGTCATCTATTCAGATCTTTGTATATTCCCAGGGGCTAGATATCCTGACAAATTCCAAGTCCCAGAGTTTGAAAAGTACAATGGGGCAGGCGATCCCTATACGCACTTGAAAGTATACATTGGCGAACTAGGGTCTTATGTTGAAGATGAAAGCCTCAGAATGCAGCATTTCCAAAAGAGTCTCACTGGAGAGGCTAGGACATGGTATGCCCGACTTGACAATGCAAAAATCCATAGCTGGGAAGAGCTAGTTCATGCCTTCCTAAATCAATACAGCTTCAAGTCTCAGATGGCTCCAGATCAATATCAAGTGACCAAAGTCAAAAAGAAAAGCAACGAGTCTTTTCGTGAGTATGCCCAAAGATGGAGACGTCTTGCAGCACAAGTCAGCCCGCCTATGACAGAAACTGAAATGGTAATGACTTTCATAGACATTCAAGAGGCACCTTACTATGAGAGGATCCTTGCTGGAATAGGAAAGCCATTCTCAGAGATTATCAAACACGACGAAATGACAGATATGGGCTTGAAAGCAGGAAAGATTAAAGATCTCACGGCCTTGAAAGTAGTCGCCGATCATATACAGTCTGGCAACTATGAGAGTGATCCCATGAGGATACCCAAGAAAGGCGATGAAGATGTATCCCTCATTGTACAGGGGCAATCTAGGAGACCCAACCGTAGTCCCCCCATTTGGAAGAGGGAAGGCAATCTATCATCACAACAAAATACATTCAACAATTGCCAGGACAGAAAGAGAAAATTTGAAAGAACGGAAAATCGGGTGTTTACTCCACTAGGCGATTCCCTTGAAAACATGTTGGTGATGTTAATGGATCACAAGAAAATTACTGAAGTGGCTCCACCTCTAGATCCAAGAAGCAAAAGATGCAATCCATGCCAAAGATTTGCTTACCATTCAGGGTCTTCGAGACACAATACACAAGATTGTTGGCCCTTGAAGCATAAAATCCAAAACCTGATCGAAAACGGCAATGTTGTGGTCCAACAACCTGACCATACAAATGTCAACACCAACCTTCTGATACAGCGTGATACATAGGGAGTAAACATGATCGGGTCAGGAAGCGATGAAATGCATCCAAATCGTAAATACATACGAAGGATGGAGGAATACCCCCAAAGGAACAGAACAAATGTCCTAGAGTTGGAAAATTCAGAGGAGGGTATGACAGTGATGCAAAAATTGAATACGATCCAACATCAGGTAACTCTGCTGGCTAATCTGATAGTGCGCCAACATCAGGATACATGGCAGCTTTTTACTCAACTATCAGAAAGCCAAGAGAAAAAAGAGGTTATTCAGAATGTAAGCCTATCTCCCTCCAAGATCAGCCAATTAAATAAAGAAAATCAAAGCATGCGGAATGGTCGAGAAAGGTGGAATGATAAAATTACAAGAAGATCTTGCCAAAGAAAAAATCGTCCAGAGGAATACGAATTCCAAAATAGGAAATATCAAGCAACATTCCAAACATTGGCCAACCTTCGAAATCCTATGGCACCGAAAGTCGGGGAGAGTAGGCGAATAATGGTTTTCACACCTTTGGGGGACTCATTGGAAAATGTGTTAGCATTGTTGGTTACGCAGAAGAAGATTACTGAGTTATTGCCTCCTGCCAAGCCCGAGATGAAAAGTTATGATTCCACCAAGATATATCTCTACCATTCTAACTCTCCTTGATATGTAACTGAGGAATGTTGGTCTCTAAAACACAAAATCCAGGATCTCATTGAAAATAGAGAATTGAAGATAGAATTTCCCATGACTAGAAAAGGTGAAAGGGAAATAAGGAGCTTAAGATGTCCACTCGAAACAAGCAGTTCAAAGGATGTGACGGCTATGAGCATCAATCCTGGCAGAGCACTAGGTGGACAGATCTTAATACTAGGAGTGATAGAGGAGACAAGAGAGTCCTCTAAGGAAATTCATCCACCATCATTAAATATCTTATTGCCCAAAGCCAGCAACCCCATTTCTGATGTTACCCTCCTAGATGATGAGGAGGAGATACTGATCCTTCCCCAGGTGGAAAAAGCCCAGAAGAAAGTTCCTTGCGAGAAATATAACAATAGTTTGAGAGTGATCTCATAGTCAAATCCTCTCAAGCCCATGAGAAAGGTGAAGGAACAGATGAAGAAAAAGGTGGTAAACTTCTCGAGGAAGCCAACCCATCGAGGAATCTAGAGTTCATCCCTTTCTGTGACGAGTCCAGTTTGAGCCTCCTTAAGGGATATGCTGATTCAGGAGGCAACCAATTTATGGCAGTGATTGAAGATATTTATGACCAGGAGGTAACCTCTATCACAATCCTCGAAGGCAACATAACCACTGACAACTGGACTATTACGCCTCAGCTAGCCAAGAGAACGTAGATCCAGAGGAAAGTTGTGAGTTCCAGGAGATGTTGGACGTTATCACTTTCTTAGCGTTATGCCTTTTATTTTCCATGCATATAAATATTGAAAAAAAAAGAAAAAAATAACCAATCAAAAAATTAAAACAAATTAAAAAATCAAAAAAATAAAAATTGAACCTTTCACACAAAATGTGAACTACGAAAGACCTGGTCTCCCTCAACCACAAGAGTACGTAGGTAACCATCTATGGTGCGGTCAAACTAAACAAAAATCCAAAAACCCCTCAAACCAAACTCAAACCCAAAAAAAAGAAACATTTCTCAAACCTCTTACACAAAACTTGAACTACGAATGACCTGACCTCCCTCAGCCCGGGAATACGTAAGCAGCCATTCATGGTGCGGTGTGACCTTTAAAGAAAACAAAAATCCAATAATAAAAACCAGTCCCAAGACACCGAAACCTCATAAAACCCAAATGCTATCAAGTCTCCCTGATCAACAGGCCCTGCTGAGGTATTCTCCGACATCTCAATGTCAATCCATCAAGGAAAAGCTCATGACACAGCAAAACAGCAAGTCATAAAAAAATGGAAAAATGGCTGATCTAGTGTGGGCAGGAAAATGAAAGCTAGTCTATGAACTCGTGGATAAACGGGATAGCAGTGCCAAAATGGTATCCCTCTCAGGAGAAGGAGAAGTAGCGGTAAGCTCATGTCCCATGGTCTCCATACGGGCTAGAATATCCACAGCCATCTACATAGTACTGCTGCGACCATCTATGAAGGCACTCATATCTGCAACGATGCTGGGTGTATATGACCTGAGTGCAGTGCTATCAGCAATATAGACATCTCGGATAGATCGGGCCTTGTCTCTCTCAACAAATGCTGCATCCCGGGTAGCTCGAGCCTCGTCTCTCAGCAAAAGCGGCATCCCAGCTAGAAAGGGCTGTTAACATCGGTGCTTTAGCCTGATCTCTCTCAAAAGTCATCCGAGCTAATGAATCAATAAGAGCTGGATATGTCCCGGCCAGAATGTTCGGAGGGTCACTAACTAAAGCTGCTATCAAACTAGTGAACAAATCATCCTCCGTGGGAGAATTAGGATCCTCCATAGGCTCCTCCTCATCTGAATCAATGCTCGAAGCTAACTGGATAACCGCAGCCAATGCGATATCTTCCTCCAAGCATGCATAATATTCTGGAGAACGATTTGGATGGCTAGTAGAAAATCAGCCCTCTCCCTACAAGTCTAATAATTATAAAGTCCTGGTAAGGTCAGCTGAAGACAAAGACAAAGCTGATATTCGCTGATCTATAACCCCCTCAAAGTGGTGAATGCTCTGAAACTGATCAAACTGACCCATGACTGCTAGCAGATGATATGTGGTCACCCCTCTCAAACCCGCCAAGGGTAGGTAATCCATACCGTCTGCATGAGTAATAAAGCTGTAAGGGGAGCTCAACCCTGAGCAGGGCAAGATCAAAAATGGATGATCAATTGCCATAAAAAAGGCCAACCCAGATGCCGCATATGTACACTCTGCCGGCCGAAAAGAGTAGGACATGGATACCTCATGAGTAAAGAAATACCCATGATGTCGAAAAGTGCCAATAGGACTTAAATGCGTCATGAACCATACATACAGTGGAACGGCGCTACTTCTGAAAAATCCCCCTGGATGGGTACTACAGAAAGTTGCCGACCTCAAAGTCTCGGCTAATATCATCGGCAGAATCATACAACCCCGTCTAAGGGCACGAACTGCTACCATCAAGCCAATATTTAAGTGGTCCATATATAGTGGCATATACAAATAAGTTATGACGCACATCAACAGAACTTCCACACGTGCAAACTGCCACTCATCTGCGGGGATGATAAAATCTCCTGAATATCTCTCGTATCTGTCCAGCCGGCCAAAGCGATCGATCAAAATGTCCAGGGACACCACATACTCCGCGATCTAATACCAAACCCGTGAGGCGTTCATGCTTCTTCCAGCGTAGGAGTCAACTCATGAAGGCCAAACCTGAAAAGCCTACATCCAAGAAAGACCCTCAAGATCAATGACACTTGTTGAAAGGACCCAAAGGCACCTCAATGTTGTTCCATCAAATCCGGAGCAAGTCTCAAAAGGAAGAAGTATCGATACATCAAGACGACCAGTCACAGGGATGAAATGACAATCATCATAAGATGCAACCTGTCAACAACTCATCACTCCTGATGTGCGAGAAGACTTGATCTCCTTGGACCCACAGAAGCACATGGGCTACCGTTATGGCAAAAGTCTATCTCATACCCAATGATCTATTCCCTGAGCAAAAGGCCACGGATTAAACCTTACAGATCAAACCAAATCCGGTTAAAGCCATCATATCACCAATCATCACAAGCCCTTGAGTCCAATTCAGTGGAATTCGCAAGCCTTTCAATATCAACCATTAAAGTCAATTGTGCCCACAAATCAGAAACAATGATTGGAGCATCCAAATATTAAGGCATATATCCACTACCTGTTCACCATGTGTGTTATGAGGTAAAAGACTCTTACGATCTCGGCGTCTTAGCAGCCCATCTGTCAAAAATAAAACAAAGCAATCACCCCAGTTGACAAACAAGACTGGGGCAAGTTCAAAATTAACAACAACCCGATGTTGGTACCCTTACAACAAGACTGGACCAATTTCAGAAATTACGACAACTCAACACTAGGGCATTTATCAATTATCTAATGAAAATGCACCAGTGGGCACCATCAGCATGGTTTGTCATCATCAAAGCTTCCAGTATTGGCGATCCGGTATGATCAATCTGTCTTTTCTAATCATAAATTTCTTAGAATACTGCGATCCACGGATGAGGTACGACTCTTTCATCTCTTTATGTGCTTTCGGTCTCCATTTACATGCATCGACAATGATATACATGTTAAGTATAGATAAATCTTGCGTTAGAATCTTAGAAAAAGGTTTTAAAATGAGAAATTTTTTGCTTAACTTGTTATAAATTGGATTAATTCTGATAAGCGTCCGTGGAGCAAGAATCACGGGAACGATTAGAGAATTAAGACTATTCATGTAACGACCATGAATTTTAAACTCCTTATTTATTAAATATGTGATTTAATTTTAACGAGTTAGTTTGTGAGTTTATTTAAACCTTATGTGGTTATGTGAATTTGTGAAATGATTAAAGGAAGTCACTAATGAGTTATTTAAATTAGTGGACTAACCTTAAGGATTTAATATCAGAGAATGTATGAGATTATTAATAATGAAATATTCAAATTATTTGGATATAGTGGCAAGATTTGAACCTATTGATTAATTTCAATTATGATTAATTAATCGATAATGTGTTGTTTAATTATTATTATGAATAAATAATAATTAATGAGTAAGGAACTGATAATATAATATTATTATATTTAATTTATTTACTGTTATACACAAGCATGCGACACTAAACTTTTAAGAGATGGTAGTTAGCTATATATTATATATAGTACAAGGTGACACATAAATATATATTATAGACTATATAGTAAGATTAATTGCATTAATAGAGTTACATAATAATATTGTTTATGTGACATAATGTGTGTGGGTAAAATTTGATGAATACCCTATTACCTTATATTAATATCAATAACATTATTAATTGATAAATGATTTCAATAAGTTAGTATAATGATTATAGTAACAGTTATTATAGTAATAATAATACCTAATTGCTTTACATGCGGTATTAAGGAAAATGTTCATGGATTATATGTGGTGTACCCCTATTTGATACATTGTGTTATTAATTGAAATAACATTGTAGTCAATTAAATGTATAAACTAAGAATAGCCTAAGTGTATACATTATGTGTATATATGATATAACCCAAGTGTGGTATTTGCAAATGCTGAGTTTGGTCTTGTCCCTAATTGAGAGTCACCCCTCAAATTCCTCTTCACGTGAGAAGCTAGCCTATTCTATATCTTCCTCAAATTCACAAATTCTAGCTCATAATTGTAAGAAATGTGGGATTCATGATTGAATCTACCAACTCTCACCAACTTCTTCTTATCCATTATACATTCTTGCAATCCTTTGAATTAATTTGGAGGATGATAGTATTGTCTGGTTATTTATTTGGCTATATATAGAGTTTTCTCCTTCATCTTTTGAGTTGCTGAGATTTTCCTAAGTATAGCATTATATTGAGTAAATTGCTGGGAGAGATCAGTAAGGGCGAGAGATAGCAGCTAGTCCATATAACAGAGGTAATTTCCATTCATGATCTTCATTATCAAATTCTTGATTGTGTTAAATTGAATGATCATTTGATTAGAGAATGCTTGCTATGTGTTGTATAAGTTGTTATGATAGTTTAGAAACTGTAATATGGCTGGTATAGGATCAAATTGTTGAAGAAATCTGAGTATGGCTTAAGTTTCTGCCGAAGCAGAAACTGCTCAACCACTGGCCGGACACCGGCGCAGCAGCGTCGGGTTTATACCTGGTGCCTGCGCAGCTGCGCAGGTTCCTGTGGCCAGTTTTGCTTTCTGCTTCTGTTAAGCTGCTGTGTTATACTAACATGTGATATACCATTGAAACAAGTATGTGAACATGATTAAACTATAAATATCAGTACAATGACATGGTATAAGTAGGTATTCCTTGATGCTACACATATATGTCATTGCCATGTTTTACGTAAGAAAAACATATGTTTAAAAATGTAACTTGTAGTTTTAAAAAGTGAACCTTGTCACGAACATAACATGTGTGTTTTCTGATTTTGTAAACACAATAGTGTGGTTTATAATATCATGAAAAACGAGTTTAAAGTGTGTTCACACACTAGCATACGTGATTGCAAGATTCTAGTGATTTTAAAAGAGAAACTTAAGGACTTTGAAAGCGAACTTGACCAAGGTTGAGTCTCTTAGATTCTGACCATATGAGAACATTTATGTGGCTTTGATATGTGTTTTAAATACATATGAGTTATATGCCAAGGTGCCTTGCATGTACTTAGTGGACTTAGTATACTTTTCAAAGAAAACTTGGAATGAGAAAACTAAATGGCATCGATTACCATGTGAATGATATTATGATCATGCGAGCATGTGTATTAAAGTCCATTATACCAATAGACATATTAACATGACCATCATTTGTTTATATACAAATTTCACATGTGCATGCTAAATCATAGAAAATGAATTTCAAGTACGAACTACGTGATTAAAGTATATGTGTAGTATACTCGAGCATACATATTAATTATTGTTTAGCCTTGTTATGTGATAACATGACCTTAGTAACCGATCTTGAAGCATAAACATGTATTAGTTAAAGTATGTGAATTACCGGCATGAAAACATGACTTCGAATTGAATATAGAAAGAGCATGCTAGTTTCGAATGAGAAATTATAACTTGATAAGCATGTGTATTGGTTTAATGTTAGTAGTTGCATGCTAGAGTTGCACCGGGACACTTTTAGGTCCGGACAATTTACTTAAAGCCTGATTTTAACAGTTAACATATTATGATGCTATAAATGGTATGTTGGATATTGAACATGATTTTATGTGGTAAACTTATACGATAAGTGGATTATTTTAAGTATAGATATATATTAGTTTATAAATGCTAATTGAAAGGCCGACTTATTAATGTTAGGTCGTTTCGACGCAAGTTAATTAAAGCTAGAACTTAATCGTAGCTGAGCAAACAGGCAAGTATTCTAAATTCTTGCACTACCTTATTCAATGAATCGTGTAAGCGAGTTTCTTAACTTCATTTGATTTGAATGCAAGTTCTCTTGCACTCTTTAATGTGCAAGTTCCTATCCTTCTCATATTGTATTGAGCAGGTTACTAACGTATTGACAGTTAATTATTTAAAACTTGAACTTTATTTACAAGCATGCTATTAGGTGGTTTAATTACTTTACAATTATTCCACATCGATATTATTCATATTCGCACTTAGTGCATTTGAGTTCGTACAGTCTTGGACTTGTACATTTTGTAAAGTTCAATAATTCTTGAGCTGTGTTAGATAGAGTCTGAGCCTTTGTTCGGTCAGACAAGTATATAAAATTTTATAAAAGCTATCCAAACCAATTAATGGTAAGGATTCTTAGACTGAAAGAACACCCCTTATATGATAGGGGAGTACCCCAGGTATCTAATATATAGATACAAATAGCAGAGTTGAATGTTATGCATATACATGGCGTACGCGAGGCTGATCCCCTCAAGTACTTATTCTGTAGCTAGTAAGCAAAGGGTCAATCAGCTATTGAGCCCGTTGGAGTTTTATAGTTCAAAAGTCTACTTGACTATCAATTATTCTAAAAGCAATTATTATTCTGCTTCCGATATTCATATTGTTGAATTCATTGTCAGATATATTCTTGTCATCATGATATATTCTTTATTGTTGTTTTTAAACTTGCTGAGCAAACTTGTTGTTCATTCTTGCTATATCATGACTTATATTGCAGTTAAGCCCGAGACTTCAGGGAAGGACAAGGGTAAAGGGAAGATGTAGGATTAGTTTGCAAGGAGCAGACTTTATATTTATGTTAATTAATTTACTGTTATGTAATATGAACCCTAATGACTATTCTAGGGTATGTTTGTATGTTGTATTAAGGTTATCGAATCTTGGGACTAGTAGCACCTTTTGAATGAACGACGTACGTTTATTATATTCCGCATTTTAGTTATCGTATATTGTTTAGAGGTAGATGTTTATGTTAGATCGTGACGACCAGACCGGGGTCAGAGGATCCGGATTTGGGGCTGTCACAGGTTGGTATCAGAGCCTTAGGTTATAAACGTTAGAAATGCGAAACCTAAGTTATAACCTTAGTAGAAAACTCAAGTAGAGTATGTAAGTGATGGGTTGAAGATATCCATCGAGTCTTATTGTGATACTGAAGTTGTTTATTTAAATCAGCTATGATTGATAGACATCCTAAACTTCTTAATGCTAACATAAATAGCATAACACATAAAGTTTAATGTTTTTTTCCTTTCCTCAGGATCATGCCGCCTAGGAGACTACCGCGGAACCAGAGGGACGAAGGATCCGTTAATAATGGCGGAGGGGAAAATATCGACCCTATGCAGAACTTCGTTAACTTGTTAACTGAGGCAATGCATAACAGATCCCAGCCAGCAGCAGGGCAGCCAGGTCATCACTTGGCTAGCTTCAAAGATTTTAAATTGGTAGGACCGCCAGAGTTCCGGGGAACCTTAGACCCAATCGAAGCCCAAACCTGGATAGAAGAGATGGAGAAAGTGTTTGAGGTCGTACGAGTGGCCGAAGCACAGAAGACGAGTTTTTCCACTTTCATGATGAAGGGCGAAGCTAACTATTGGTGGAAAGCCAATAAGGGACGAGCAGGCGAAGGAGTTATTCCTTGGGATAAATTTAAGGAGCTATTTCTCGAGAATTACTTCTCGGAGAATACACAACATGATATGGAAGTTAAGTTTCTGGAATTGAAACAAGGTAGTATGTCTGTCGCAGAGTACGCGGCAAGATTTAACGAGTTGGCCCGATTCACTTCACATCAGGTTGACACGGAAGCCAGGAAGGCAAGGAGGTTCGAATTAGGACTGAAACCATGGGTGCAGAAAGCAGTCGCGGTATTGAAGATTAAGACTTACTCTGATCTACTAGAAAGGGCTATCATTGCCGAAGGAGGTAATGAATCCATTGCTCGATTCACGCAAGAAAAGAAGACTGGTCAAGAGGGACAGAAAGGGGGAAGCAGCGGAGGAAGCAACCCCAACAAGCGTAAATGGACAGAGAGCCAATCCTCTGGAGGCAACAAGTCCGGGGGAGAGGCCAAGAAAAGTGTAAAGTGCAACAACTGTGGGAAGAATCACTCGGGGGAGTGCATGAAGGGAAAGAACGCTTGGTACCGTTGTGGACAACCGGGGCACATGGCTCCTCAGTGTCCGAATAAGCAGAAAGGAGGGTGTTTCTTGTGTGGAGCCCTAGACCATCAAATTAAGGACTGCCTGAAGAGAAAGGGCGACGCAGCTAGTGGCAATCGCAACAACAACAACAACAATGGACTGAGCATCGGAGGGCCAGCCAGTCAAGCCAACAGACCAACGGCACGCACGTTCAACATGACCGTTCAGGATGCGGTGGAGTCTAAGGACGTGGTGTCAGGTATCATCCCAATCAACAATATAGATGCATATGTGTTATTTAATTCGGGTGCTACCTGCTCTTTTGTTTTCGAAGAATTTGCTAAACGGTTAGACTTACCCCGTGAAAGATTAGAACACCCTATGAACGTAGAAGTAGTGAACAAGGAAATTATTCCCATAGAATACATTCATAGGAACTGTTATACCGAATTGCGAGGATTTAAGTTCAGAGTGGATTTGATACCGATTCGTTTGGGGGAGTTCGATGTAATCCTTGGAATGGATTGGTTATCGAATCACGGAGCAGTTATCGATTGTAAGAAGAAGTGCGTACACCTTAAGACTCCGAATAAGTCAAAGGTGGTATTTTATGGTAGTAAATCGCCGAGACAATCTCATTGTCTAACGATGATGCAAGCACAGAGATTGCTTAGGAAGGGTTGTGTAGGTTATTTGGCTCACGTGGTTGATACTCGACGAGTCGAGGGTGAACTGGGCCAGATACCTATTGTAAGGGAATTCGCCGATGTCTTCCCAGACGAAATTCCTGGATTGCCACCGGATAGAGAAATTGAGTTTGTTATTGATTTGGCATCGGGGACAGCACCGGTATACAAAGCGCCGTATCGTATGGCACCGGTAGAGATGAAGGAACTGATGGCTCAATTACAAGAGTTGTTGGATAAGGGATACATTCAACCGAGCGTATCACCGTGGGGAGCGCCAGTCTTATTCGTGAAGAAGAAAGATGGATCGCTCAGACTTTGTATCGACTACCGAGAGTTGAACAAGGTCACTATTAAGAACAAGTACCCATTGCCTAGGATCGACGATTTGTTTGATCAGTTGAAGGGGGCGAAGTACTTTTCAAAGATTGACTTGAGGACCGGTTATCATCAAATGAAGGTGAGGCCGAAGGATATTCCAAAGACGGCATTTAGAACTCGGTATGGACACTTTGAGTTTCTGGTAATGTCATTCGGATTGACGAACGTGCCAGCAGTATTTATGGACTTGATGAACAGAGTATTCAAACAGTGTTTGGATAAGTTCGTTGTCGTATTCATCGATGACATTCTGGTGTATTCCGAGACGGAGGAAGAACACGCCGAGCATCTTCAAATAGTGTTGGAGACATTAAGGAGAGAGAAGCTGTATGCAAAATTCTCTAAGTGTGAGTTTTGGTTGCAGAGAGTGCAGTTTTTGGGGCACATTATCGACAAGAATGGTGTTTCGGTGGATCCAGCAAAGGTAGAAGCGGTTATCAATTGGGAGCAGCCGAAGACGCCAACAGAAATCAGGAGTTTCTTAGGGTTAGCGGGATACTATCGGAGATTCATCCAGGATTTTTCGAAAATAGCATCGCCGTTGACCAATCTTACTAGAAAGACAGTTAAGTTCGTTTGGACGGAGAAGTGTGAAGAGAGTTTCCTAGAGTTGAAGAAGAGGCTTAGTCAAGCACCTGTGTTAGCTTTACCAGATAACACAGGAGGGTTCGTAGTGTATAGTGATGCATCCCACAAGGGTCTTGGCTGTGTACTGATGCAACACGGCAGGGTCATTGCGTACGCTTCACGTCAGCTGAAAGATTATGAGAAGGGTTATCCGACTCATGACCTGGAATTAGCAGCAGTAGTTTTTGCCTTGAAGATTTGGAGGCATTATTTATATGGTGAGAAGTGTGAGATATATACGGACCACAAGAGTCTGAAGTATATCTTCACGCAGAAAAAGCTAAACATGAGGTAGCGCCGATGGCTAGAATTGATCAAAGATTATGATTGTGAGATTCTGTACCATCCAGGCAAAGTAAATGTAGTGGCAGATGCCTTGAGCAGAAAAGGCAGAGAGAAGTTATTGAAGTTAACCTTTCAAGAAGAGTTAGTGAAAGATTTCGAACGACTAGATTTGGAGGTTAAGTATCCGATGGAGATCAACGAAAAATTATTTACAGTGACAGCGAGCCCGACTTTATTAGATAAGGTTAAGGAGGCACAAGAGAAGGACGAAGATTGTGATATTATCAAGAAGCAGATTGTTGAGGGTGATGATTTGAAATTCAAGATTGATAGCACTGGACTGCTAAGGTTTGAAGGATGAATTTGGGTACCGTTAGTACCGAAACTAAGAGAAGAAATTTTGCAAGAAGCGCACAGTACGAGATACTCGATACACCCAGGAAGCACGAAGATGTACCAAGACTTGCGTCATCACTTTTGGTGGCCAAACATGAAGAGGGAGGTTGCAGAATGCGTAAGTAGGTGTTTAACTTGTCAGAGAGTCAAGGCAGAGCACCAACGACCAAGCGGGTTATTACAGCCGCTAGAAATTCTAGAATGGAAATGGGAACACATCACGAGGAACTTTGTGGTAGGATTTCCGACAACGCAGAAAGGGCACGACGCCATATGGGTAATTGTAGATCATCTTACGAAGTCAGCTCACTTTTTGCAGATTAGGATTAAGTATAGTTTGGATCAGTTAGCCAAATTATATGTCAAGGAAATTATCTCAAGACATGGGATGCCGGTATCTATTGTATCAGATAGAGATCCTCGATTCACATCGAATTTCTGGAAGAGTCTTCAAGAGAGATTGGGGACACAATTACGAATGAGTACCGCGTATCATCCGCAGACCGATGGGCAAAGCGAAAGAACAATTCAAACACTTGAAGACATGCTCTGAGCTTGTGTGATGGACTTCAAGGGTAGTTGGGAAGGATCACCTACCATTAGTAGAATTTGCGTACAACAATAGTTTTCACGCTAGTATCGGAATGCCACCGTACGAGGCACTATATGGGAGAAAATGTCAAACACCGTTGTGTTGGGACGAAGTTGGAGAACGTCGACTGTTGGGACCAGAATTGGTACAGCAGACTGTAGAGATTATCAAGGTGATAAGAGCACGGCTGGTAGCTGCTCAAGATCGCCAGAAGAAGTATGCGGACTTGCATCGCAAGAAGAAAGAATTTGAATTAGGAAGATATGCTTTTCTGAAAGTATCTCCCTGGAAGGGGAAGATTCATTTTGGGAAAAAGGGCAAGTTGATCCCTAGGTTCATAGGGCCGTTTGAGATTCTGAGGCGAGTCGGTAAAGTGGCGTACGAGGTGGCGTTACCTCCTGAACTTGAGCACATTCACAACGTGTTTCATGTGTCAGTATTACGGCCGTATAAATCAGACTACAAGAACGTTATCTCATATGAACCAATCCAATTCGAGAAAGACTTATCATACGAGGAAGTTCCTGTCCAGATACTAGATAGGAAGGAACAGAAGCTGAGGAATAAGATCATTCATTCCGTTAAGATTCTTTGGAGGAATCACGCAGTTGAAGAAGCTACATGGGAGCTAGAAGAGAAAATGAGAGCAAATTATCAATTTTTATTTGAGTAACCTTATTTTTACAATTCCGAGGACGAAATTTTTATAAAGGGGGAGGAATGTAACGACCATGAATTTTAAACTCCTTATTTATTAAATATGTGATTTAATTTTAACGAGTTAGTTTTGTGAGTTTATTTAAACCTTATGTGGTTATGTGAATTTGTGAAATGATTAAAGGAAGTCACTAATGAGTTATTTAAATTAGTGGACTAACCTTAAGGATTTAATATCAGAGAATGTATGAGATTATTAATAATGAAATATTCAAATTATTTGGATATAGTGGCAAGATTTGAACCTATTGATTAATTTCAATTATGATTAATTAATCGATAATGTGTTGTTTAATTATTATTATGAATAAATAATAATTAATGAGTAAGAGAACTGATAATATAATATTATTATATTTAATTTATTTACTGTTATACACAAGCATGCGACACTAAACTTTTAAGAGATGGTAGTTAGCTATATATTATATATAGTACAAGGTGACACATAAATATATATTATAGACTATATAGTAAGATTAATTGCATTAATAGAGTTACATAATAATATTATTTATGTGACATAATGTGTGTGGGTAAAATTTGATGAATACCCTATTACCTTATATTAATATCAATAACATTATTAATTGATAAATGATTTCAATAAGTTAGTATAATGATTATAGTAACAGTTATTATAGTAATAATAATACCCAATTGCTTTACATGCGGTATTAAGGAAAATGTGCATGGATTATATGTGGTGTACCCCTATTTGATACATGGTGTTATTAATTGAAATAACATTGTAATCAATTAAATGTATAAACTAAGAATAGCCTAAGTGTATACATTATGTGTATATATGATATAACCCAAGTGTGGTATTTGCAAATGCTGAGTTTGGTCTTGTCCCTAATTGAGAGTCACCCCTCAAATTCCTCTTCACGTGAGAAGCTAGCCTATTCTATATCTTCCTCAAATTCACAAATTCTAGCTCATGATTGTAAGAAATGTGGGATTCATGATTGAATCTACCAACTCTCACCAACTTCTTCTTATCCATTATACATTCTTGCAATCCTTTGAATTAATTTGGAGGATGATAGTATTGTCTGGTTATTTATTTGGCTATATATAGAGTTTTCTCCTTCATCTTTTGAGTTGCTGAGATTTTCCTAAGTATAGCATTATATTGAGTAAATTGCTGGGAGAGATCAGTAAGGGCGAGAGATAGCAGCTAGTCCATATAACAGAGGTAATTTCCATTCATGATCTTCATTATCAAATTCTTGATTGTGTTAAATTGAATGATTATTTGATTAGAGAATGCTTGCTATGTGTTGTATAAGTTGTTATGATAGTTTAGAAACTGTAATATGGCTGGTATAGGATCAAATTGTTGAAGAAATCTGAGTATGGCTTAAGTTTCTGCCGAAGCAGAAACTGCTCAACCACTGGCCGGACACCGGCGCAGCTGCGTCGGGTTTATACCTGGTGCCTGCGCAGCTGCGCAGGTTCCTGTGGCCAGTTTTGCTTTCTGCTTCTGTTAAGCTGCTGTGTTATACTAACATGTGATATACCATTGAAACAAGTATGTGAACATGATTAAACTATAAATATCAGTACAATGACATGGTATAAGTAGGTATTCCTTGATGCTACACATATATGTCATTGCCATGTTTTACGTAAGAAAAACATATGTTTAAAAAATGTAACTTGTAGTTTTAAAAAGTGAACCTTGTCACGAACATAACATGTGTGTTTTCTGATTTTGTAAACACAATAGTGTGGTTTATAATATCATGAAAAACGAGTTTAAAGTGTGTTCACACACTAGCATACGTGATTGCAAGATTCTAGTGATTTCAAAAGAGAAACTTAAGGACTTTGAAAGCGAACTTGACCAAGGTTGAGTCTCTTAGATTCTGACCATATGAGAACATTTATGTGGCTTTGATATGTGTTTTAAATACATATGAGTTATATGCCAAGGTGCCTTGCATGTACTTAGTGGACTTAGTATACTTTTCAAAGAAAACTTGGAATGAGAAAACTAAATAGCATCGATTACCATGTGAATGATATTATGATCATGCGAGCATGTGTATTAAAGTCCATTATACCTATAGACATATTAACATGACCATCATTTGTTTATATACAAATTTCACATGTGCATGCTAAATCATAGAAAATGAATTTCAAGTACGAACTACGTGATTAAAGTATATGTGTAGTATACTCGAGCATACATATTAATTATTGTTTAGCCTTGTTATGTGATAACATGACCTTAGTAACCGATCTTGAAGCATAAACATGTATTAGTTAAAGTATGTGAATTACCGGCATGAAAACATGACTTCGAATTGAATATAGAAAGAGCATGCTAGTTTCGAATGAGAAATTATAACTTGATAAGCATGTGTATTGGTTTAATGTTAGTAGTTGCATGCTAGAGTTGCACCGGGACACTTTTAGGTCCGGACAATTTACTTAAAGCCTGATTTTAACAGTTAACATATTATGATGCTATAAATGGTATGTTGGATATTGAACGTGATTTTATGTGGTAAACTTATACGATAAGTGGATTATTATAAGTATAGATATATATTAGTTTATAAATGCTAATTGAAAGGTCGACTTATTAATGTTAGGTCGTTTCGACGCAAGTTAATTAAAGCTAGAACTTAATCGTAGCTGAGCAAACAGGCAAGTATTCTAAATTCTTGCACTACCTTATTCAATGAATCGTGTAAGCGAGTTTCTTAACTTCATTTGATTTGAATGCAAGTTCTCTTGCACTCTTTAATGTGTAAGTTCCTATCCTTCTCATATTGTATTGAGCAGGTTACTAACGTATTGACAGTTAATTATTTAAAACTTGAACTTTATTTACAAGCATGCTATTAGGTGGTTTAATTACTTTACAATTATTCCACATCGATATTATTCATATTCGCACTTAGTGCATTTGAGTTCGTACAGTCTTGGACTTGTACATTTTGTAAAGTTCAATAATTCTTGAGCTGTGTTAGATAGAGTCTGAACCTTTGTTCGGTCAGACAAGTATATGAAATTTTATAAAAGCTATCCAAACCAATTAATGGTATGGATTCTTAGACTGAAAGAACACCCCTTATATGATAGGGGAGTACCCAGGTATCTAATATAAAGATACAAATAGCAGAGTTGAATGTTATGCATATACATGGCGTACGCGAGGCTGATCCCCTCAAGTACTTATTCTGTAGCTAGTAACCAAAGGGTCAATCAGCTATTGAGCCCGTTGGAGTTTTATAGTTCAAAAGTCTACTTGACTATCAGTTATTCTAAAAGCAATTATTATTCTGCTTTCGATATTCATATTGTTGAATTCATTGTCAGATATATTCTTTTCATCATGATATATTCTTTATTGTTGTTTTTAAACTTGCTGAGCAAACTTGTTGTTCATTCTTGCTATATCATGACTTATATTGCAGTTAAGCCCGAGACTTCAGGGAAGGACAAGGGTAAAGGGAAGATGTAGGATTAGTTTGCAAGGAGCAGACTTTATATTTATGTTAATTAATTTACTGTTACGTAATATGAACCCTAATGACTATTCTAGGGTATGTTTGTATGTTGTATTAAGGTTATCCAATCTTGGGACTAGTAGCACCTTTTGAATGAACGACGTACGTTTATTATATTCCGCATTTTAGTTATCGTATGTTGTTTAGAGGTAGATGTTTATGTTAGATCGTGACGACCGGACCGGGGTCAGAGGACCCGGATTTGGGGCTGTCACAATTCAACCTTTTGATTAGGCATGGCATCCTAGTTCAAAGTGCTTTGTAGAGTAAACTTGAACTCATATGCATGTCTGTGCTTTGCGATTGACCTGACTCTTAGTTGTGGGGTATGAAACTATGGCAACAGGGATGACAATTAGTAGCCAGCCTAATGTCTCGAATCTTGGCCTGGGTTACTCGAGTTATTAAGCCTAAGGGGTGTCTTTACATCTGATGCCCTAAAGCCATCTGGTTTCGGAAGTCACCGGCCCAACGCTCGTTACATGGGTAACCCAGTGCCTAAGAAAACGAGCATTACAAGATGAAGAAGGCAAAACCTGAGTAGATACGCCTGGTACCCTAAAGTCATCTGGTTTGGGAATCATCGGCCCAACACTCGCTACATGGGTAATTTAGAGCCTAAGAAAACAAATCTTGTACAAGCTCAGGTGAGGATCAAAAAGTGCAAACCGCCTGATTTGTCTCAAAGTGTGGCTTTTGTTATTCGAGCTAGTAAACCTAAAGGGGTGTCTTAACACCTAGTGCCCTAAAGCAGTCTGGTTTACGAGTCATTAGTCCAAAACTCGTTAAATGGGTAACTCTGAATAGCCTAAGAAAATGAGGCAAGTTAGCCGAGGAAAAAAGAGGAAAAGAAAATTAAAAAAAAAATTACAAAGTCAAGGAAAGGAAACCCCTGCTAAGGGTTGCAACACTCATAGTGCACATGTCATATGATGTTAATTATGTGAAGAACAGTGTTTAGAGCAAAGATGAGGTGTCTCTGATAAAGGGAGATAAGTCTTTTGAATCTGATCCTACCCATGAAAGATGACCATGGATGCTTAAAAGTTTTCTTGCGATTGCATAACTTGTCAAATGAAAATTTTGATTTTCTTAACAAAAATTTATTTTCGTAATCAATTTCAAGATCTTTTAGCGATAAGATTAAAGCTCAGTGAATACAAGCATTCAATTTTATAAACTTTAACTTCAAATGCTTCATTCACAAGATCATACTAATCCCGACGGCCTGAGCCGTCAAGCTTTTGGCACAGTTTGTTATTTGGCTAATGTGCAGGATATTGCTCACTCTGGATATGGTCAACAAATCGAGTGTCTTCTATGAACCCCAGTAACAACGTGCGAAAAGGCTGGGGCATTTTTTCGATTCTAGGAAATGGAAAGAGTCCAAGGCGGGATCAAGCCTCTCATCAAAAGGAAGGGGAAGAACTCCTGAAAGAAATCAAAGCGACATAAGCTTGTCCCGACAAAAGAAAGGAAAAAATTCTCAAGAAAGTCCTTAACTCAGAAAAATAGATGCCCGATGACAAAAGGTCTAGCAAGTGAAATCTACATCATCAAACATGTCAACCTGTGCCAAGCCCTCATAAGTTGAGGCCTCTACATCAAAGTTTAAATCTGAGCAATGAAAGAATGGGCTACATCCTCCACGACGTCAGCAACACCTTGGTCACCAGCCAAGCAAATATCTAATCCAGCAGGGTCGCAAGTAAAGAGCTCGCCCCTGTTCATAATCAATGATCAAATCGTTAGCGTCAACCCAGCGTAGCATCGGAGAAGGATCTGGTGATTTAAGCCATTGAACACTACTTCGAAAAAGATATCGAGACATCTTTTATTAAAGCCATCAGTGTCTGAACCGTTAGAGGGACCAGCATCAGGTCCAGATTCAGAAAGAAAAGTAGCAGCCTCCATAAGATCCCCACCAAAGACGATATATGAAAGGGAAACATCTGAATTTGCTCTGCGAATGACAAGAGGAGCCACATGGAAGTTGAAGCTGACAGGCCTATCGAAATCCATGCCTGAAAAGAAAATCCAAATCACCTCAGAAAGGGTGAGGTGTGGTTCGACATCTATTCAATTAAGCATATGCATCAACCTAGGATAAATTAATATCATCACATTATGCCTGGTCTGCACATGTGCAACAAGCGCTATATTAGCGCACATCTCCATTAAAAATTAAGCATGCATACCCAGTAGAGTTAAATATGCATATGCATTAAATACCCAAACTCGAGAAAAAATTCTGTTGTTGAAAACTACCGTTCGAGTAGGCATCTAGACAGTCTGGTGATCAACAGTTGTCAACTACCATCAGGGTAGGCTTCGTTGTCAACCACCATCAAGGTAGGCACCGTTGACAACTACCATCAGGGTAGGCACAGTGGTCAACTACCAGTAGGGTAGGCTTCGTTGTCAAACTACCAGCAGGGTAGGCATCGTTGTAAACTACCAATGTAAACATCGGAATGATCTGATGATTTCAGAACATCATCCCCAGCAGAAATGTAGAAAACATTTCAGTTTATCTTCATTAAACAAGCATCGGCAACACCGATAGAAATTAAACCGTTGGACTCACAACAGTACAGACATCAGCATCACTGATAAAAAGTCAACCGTGGAGATCAGCCCCAACACAGGAACCGGTAAGGATAAGCGATTTACGATGCGATACGATTGGCGATACGATATGCGATTTGTGAAGTGCGAAATGCAACTTTGCGAAAACATTTTGACATTCATTGCATTGCGATTTGCATCATTAAAAATATATCTTGTCATATTTCAAGTGTCTAGTAAATCTTTATCATGTTCATTCCATTGCATTGCATAAACATGATAAAGAGGGGCATTTGTAGACACTCAAAATTTTGTTTTTCTATTACTAACCCTGCAGGAGGGCAAAACCGTCTTTTTTGCCCTGGTCTCAATACTGGGATGTCAACCCAACCTCGATCACAAATACCGGGATGTCAAGCAGCCCCGGCGATCACCCCGGGATGTCAAGCTCAACCCCGGTCTCAATACAGGGATGCCAGTTTTGACCCCGATCTCAATACCGGGATGCCAGATCAACCCCGGTCCTAATATCGGGATGCCAGTTCAACCCCGGTTCCAATACCAGGAAGTCAAATCAACCTCGTTCCCAATATCAGGATGTCAGGTCATCCCTGATCTCAATATCGGGCCATCAGGTCATCCCCGGTCTCAATACCGGGACCTCTGGTCAACCCCGGTCTCAATATCGAAACCTCAGGTCATTCTCGGTATCAATACCGGGCCGTCAGATCAACCCCAGTCTTAATACCGGGACCTCAGGTCATCCCCGGTCTCAATATTGAGCCATTAGGCCATCCCCGGTCTCAATACTGGGCCGTCAGGTCAACTCTGATCTCAATACCGGGACCTCAGGTCATCCTCGATCTCAATATCGGGACCTCAGGTCATCCCCTGTCTCAATACCGGGCCATCAGGTCATTCCCGGTCTCAAATACTGAGACATCAGGTCAACCTTGATCTTAATACCGGGATCTCCACTTAGCACCGTTCACAACCCGGGAGGTACAGTTAAGCCCCGGTCACAATCGGGAGATCTAGTTCAGCCTAGAGACAACCCTGGGAAGCCAAATTCACATGAGGCAACCCAGGGACGGGCAAAATGGTCATTTTACCAACTTGAAGTCAATTTGGTCAAACTCAATCCAAATTGATGCCACGAAGGTCACGAAGAACCATAGCATTAATCCCGATTGGAAACAGCGCAAGACAGCTTAAAGGATAAACTACGAGGAAACAAAGACCTGGTTATGAACCCATCTTCTTGAACTCAAAAAAGGTTTAATCCCATGTCATTACGACACTCTCGACGAGGGCTTTTCAGAAAGGTATACCACGCCTCCAACGGACACTCCGATCAAAAGTTAGAAAGTTTCGAATCTGACCTCGCATTGCCCGGAGTGCACGTACTTCGATGCAAAGGGACCCACCGCCCAGGGCCTGCCATGTGGCGCCGTAGGTAGACCCGCGGCTGCCACGGGTAGACCCCCTTCCACCGGGTCTATATATATGAGTGCACCCCCAGCTCATTTTATATACAGAAACGCTCTGAAACTCTATTCGTTTAGTTTCTCAGCCCCACTCTTGTACTCCAAACCCAAATTTTATCACTCTAACATGTAGGTATACTAATATACTACCACATATCAAAAATTGAGCGGTAGAATCAGACGTTTAAAGCCTACGATTTGGTAAAAAGCCTGTGTAGCAGTCCATTGTGAGTATTTTTACTATCAGAAAGTTCATCCTACTTCATTGCGCATTTATACACTTGCACGTTAAGTTTTGTTTTCTGATTATGCCCAAAACTCAGTTCCGTGGCTGTTTTTGCTAACGTTTTCGTATATTTTAGTACATAAACACGTTTTCTGGCATTTCCATAGCTCGGATCGTCGATCCGTCACTTTTAACAGCTTTCATATAAATATATATATATATATATATCCTCGTATATATCAACTTCACCGGACTTGGTTATCTTTTCAGTCCCGGTTTGATTTTTTTGTATATATACTAACTTTTCAATTTTGTCAAGTCCGGATGTCAAATTCGTGGTAGTTACTGCTTTTATATATATAACTATATATATATATATAAATTTTTCTAACTTGATTTGGCCTGGATTTTGACTTTGTGGCCTTTTTATTGCTTTAATATATATATATATATATAGTAACTGTATATATTAACATTTAAATTTTTGTTTGGCCTGAATCATTTCGTGGCCTTTTTATCTCTTTTATAAATATATATATATATATATATATATATATATATTTACATTTCTGTTCAGGCATAGGAGTGAAAACCCATCGCCCTTTCTTCGCTAAATAAACCCATCGCCTTTTTACAGCTTTTATATATATATGTTTACATTCTGTCGAGCCTGGATCATCCCGTGGCTCTTTTACAGCTTTTATATATATATATAGGAGAGAAGAGTGGCGCATATACAAAGCTGAATAACAACTATAGCAAAACTATAAGAAATTAAAGCAGCAGTTCATAAGTATTATCAGAAGTTTAAATAAAATAAACTTTATTGAACTTTGAAATAATTACAAACAAGTAACTTGGTTACTTACAACAAATTGACTCGATTATAGAAACTTAACATGTCTAAGGAAGAAGGCAAGAGAGCTGAAGATTCGTTAGATAGGAATCTAAGTCTTCACAAGCTTTCTATTGGATTACTAAATCCTGCCTCTAACAAATGACCAAGCCTCTCTTTTATAGGAAGAGAAAAGGCGTTACTGATACAACTCAATGATTACAAAACAAAAATGACTATTACATAACAGTAATGCTTTAAATTGTTAAAGAAAGAGATGATTAAGAGTCCTATTGCTTCGTTCTAGTTTGAATAGCATCAAAAGGAGCAATCACATGACTATCACGTTCAAAACGATGCGTACATCTCACACAAGTCTTCATTTAAGGAGACCTTCTAATTGTTTAATATGTTCTCTCAAATTATCAAAAAATGAGGTGGTTACGAGTCCTATTTCTTCGTTCTAGTTTGATTGGCATCAAAATGAGCAATCCCATTACTATCGCATTCGAAATAATGCGCACATCTCACACAAGTCTTCATTTAGGGAGATATTTTTATTATTTCATTGTTTCTCTCAATTTGTTAAAGAAAAAGGTGATTAGGATTCCTATTAGTTCGTTCTAGTTTGATTAGCATCAAAAGGAGTAATCCCATGACTATCGTGTTCAAAATCGGCGTACAACTCACATAAGTCTTCGTTTAGGGAGAGCTTTTAATTGTTTCATTGGTTCTCTCCAATTGTCATAGAACGAGGTGATTACGAGTCCTATTTCTCCGTTCTAGTTAGATTGAATCAAAAGGAGCAATCCAAAACTATCGCGTTCAAAACGATGTGTACATCTCACACAAGTTTTCTTTTAGGGGGAGACCTAATTGTTTCATTGGATTTTAAATTGTCAAAGAAAGAGGTGATTATGAGTCCTATGAGTTCGTTCTAGTTTGATTAGCATCAAAAGGAGAAATCCCATGATTATCACGTATAAAACGATGCGTACATCTCACACAAGTTTTCTTTTATGGAGGCCTTCTAATTGTTTCATTGGTTCTCTAAAATTATCGAAGAAAGAGGTGATTAGGAGTCCTATTACATTACATATGGCCGACAAACAGAACAAGACTCATACAAGACGACAAATGACTCAGCAACTGCTTTCGGCTGCTTTAGACAAAGAAGCACGGGCTGCGCGGGCAGGAGCATCTTGCAACGAGGCTGACCAAAGTAACTGTAGGAATTCTAGGCAAATGGGTCCTGAGCATCTTGAAAAGAGATGCTTCCGTACGGATCATTAGGGCTAGAATGTTGACTGGAATGGGACGAAGAGGATGAACAAACAGAAGGAACTGAGTCCTCACTGAGTTTATCCATTCGTTTTTTAATAAGACGAGATAACTGTTTGAGTTCATTATCAGTACAATGCTCAATATCCGCAAAATCTAACTTGGAAGCAGAAGATTTTTTGGATTTTGATTTACTAGAGGAAGATTCCTTGGAAGGAGGAATCGATTGAATAGGAGAAGGATTGGGAAATTCCTTCTGGACCTGACCAACAATACGATAAGGATCAAACTTATCCCACCATTTAACTGAGAATTCTCTGGTAACATGAGTAATTTGACTAAGATTAGAGCGGGAAACATCCTTTTTGGATGTTAGAACATTATCAGGAGAAAGAGCAACATTAACAACCGGAGAATAAAATCCATAGTTCCATCTAAGAATCCATGGAATTTTATATTTACTGACAAAATGAAGAATTACTGGAATGCAACAATTGGATTGCACCACAGGAACTCTAGAACTGAAAACATTAAGAACAGACTGGAGCTCAATTGGCAATATTTTATAAATGAGACCAAAACGTTCCCACCATAAAACGAACCAATGAGGAATTTGACTTTTAAATTTGTGATCGAATTGAATAAACCAGGAATGACTAAACGATGGAGTTTGAAACAGAAAAACCCTGTTCCAAGCTTCCATGTAATCATAATAGCAAAACTGGCTATCATGACCTTCTAACTGTCTAAGATCAGATGGATGATTACCCCAGTTTGGCATGGTGATAATCTGCTTAATATATAAGGAATGATAGATAATCTTAGAGGAATCATTTCTATCATAAATAGGTTTAATGACAATTGACTGAGTTTGAAGCAAGACATCCTTATAATACATAAGAGATTTATAAGGAGCCAAAGGAATAAAATGCCAACCAGTTGGGAAAAACTGGGCAGCCAACTTAACTGGATCATCAATTGATCTCATATGTCTTTCAATATGAAATAAATTGGTGGAATAAACAGGGATGTACTCAGATTGAGTACGTTGACCAGCCGGAGGATTACTGGACGAGGCATAAGGATCAATAACTTGAGGGGGCTGGGCCAAAACCGAGCTAAAGGGTTTTGAACAAGAAATAAGAGGAGTGAACCTATTGACTACAGTAAGAGGGGTAACTGGATGTGGGATTACAGCTCCCATGGGCTTCTGACTAGGAGGGCCTGGGCCTGGAGGGCCAGGAGGCCGAACAATCTTATCTTTACCTCTCACACTCATTTTGAACTGGAGGGGTACCTGAATTAATAAATTCCCGAGTTAAAAAATCAGGAACTGAATTATCACAACCTTTAATATAATCAATATCAAAATCAAAAATACTTAGAATAGATTGCCATCTGGCAAAAATATGCTTAGCAGCTATATTTTTAACATCTTTTTCTAAAATATATTTTGCTGATTTGCAATCAATATGAACTAAAAATTTTTGATTTAATAAATCATTTTGAAATTTGGTAATACATAAAACTAAGGCCAAGATTTCTTTTTTAATTGTGCTATAATTTAATTGGGCTTGATTCCACGCGCCTGAGTGGAACCGAACAATTTGCTCAGAAGAAGCAGGAGTCAACTTCTGCTTCAAGATACCACCGAAGCCAATTTCGGAGGCGTCAGTTTCAACGATTTTAAAAGCTGATTCATTGGATATGCCAAGGCAAGGAAGGACCTTAACATATTTCTTGACTTGCTGAACGATGGCAGTATGCACATCAGTCCAGGGAGGAGGATTTTTCTGTAGACGAAGAAACAAAGGTTTACAGATTTTTCTCAAATTCTGATAAAACTTACCGACGTAATTAAGGGATCCTAAAAAACGCTGGAGTTGAGTTTTAACGATAATTTTGTCAGGAAATTTATCGGCGAATTGAATGACTCTTTGAATTGGTCGAACAAGACAGCGGTAAATGTCATGACCTAAGAACTTAACCCTAACTTGGAAAAGACTGCATTTGGTTGGTGAAAGAACCAAACCATTGACTTTAATGGCTTTGAAGAACGAATTCAAATGTTTTAAATGTTCATCAATTGATTTAGAGAAAACAAGGATATCATCAATATACACGATGATAAAATGACTGAAGGGGTTAAGTATTTCATTAAGAATATTTTGAAATTCACTGGGGGCGTTTTTCAGGCCAAAAGCTTGAACAACCCATTCATAGTGACCGAAAGGAGTGGTAAAGGCAGTTTTGTACCTATCACTAGGGTGGATACTGACTTGCCAGAAACCAGACTTGAGGTCGAATTTGCTAAAAATGGTGACATTACTAAGGCGACTAAGAAGGTCCTCTTTATTGGGAAGGGGATACCTAATCCATTCTAAGACCTTATTAAGCGGCTTGTAATTAATGACTAAACGAGGGACACCTCTTTCTTTTTCTGCTTCATTATTAACATAAAAGGCAGGGCAAGACCAAGGGGATTTACTATGCTTTATCAAACCTTTTGCAAGTAAGTCATTAATCTCTTGCTTGCAAAGTTTCATCTGTTGATGACTCATTTGAATAGGTCTAGCCTTAGTAGGAATTAGATGTTCTTTAAATTCCTTAGCGTAAGGTAGTTTGACTACATGCTTTCTTCGATGCCAAAAGGCATTAGGAGAATCGGCACATAAGTTTTTTACCATGAATAAACGAAGTTCTTCTATCTTGTCTTGAATTTTTTCAAGTAGAAGGAGATCTTCAACTTGCTTATACTTAATCTCTTGTTTTAAATATTTTAATTGAGAAGTTTTACAGTTTAACAGGTTGAGTGACTTAGAAATGGACTCATCTTGAATAAATATCAAGTCTCTCTCTTTGGGCTGAGTGATAAACTCAAAAACCACTTTCTGCCCAAGGTGTTCAGTAGTTAAACCATTATTGCTAGTGGTGAATGGGTATAATAAATATATAAACGGGAGACCTAAAATTATTTTATCAGTCAAGTTACGAATTAAAACAAAGGATGTTTTAAAACTCATACTATCCTGGCAAATATGAACTCTAGGTAGTTTATATTTTATTTCCATACTACTACCATTGGCTGAATTAAGACGTTCACTGGTTTTCTTATAGAACTTAGTTGGAATTAATCCTTCCTGAATGCAATTTAAATCAGCACCTGTATCAGCAAGGGAAGGTAGCTGAATTGCAAAGGTTCCATCAATAACTAGGCGAACAATGATATACCATTTTTGAATAGTTATATCCTTTAATCTTTTTAACGAATTACCTTGAACCATCAGAAGTGATTCTTCATCTTTAACACCTGAAGACTCAGGATGGTCTTCATCATTATCAGAGGAATCAGAAATATGAAGTTCTGAACCCTTAGAGGCCAGATTAGACATATCTCTTCTTAAATCAGATATTTCAATGTTAAGACCAGAAATTTCTTTTTTAAGCTTATTGACCTCTTGATTTAACTCCGGGAGAGTGATTTCTTTTTCAGCCGTTTTAAATCTCTCTAGGGTTTTATTAAGACTAATAACAGGCTTTTCTTTAGCTTTCGTAATTTTACCCTTTCCCGAATTATTTTTAGAAAATAATTCTTTTAACTGTTTCATATACTGTAATTTTAAATCTTCATCAGTAAGTTTACTAATTAATTCAATTAACAAAGAGCTCTCTTGGTCCTCTTTGGTAAGAACATTAATAGTTTTACAACAATCGGATCTGCAGTTATCGGTACAAAGGGTGACTTCATTATCTTCACTAGGAGTTTGACTATTTTCATCATTAGCAGAGGAATAAGGGACATCAGAAAGACCATTATCCTCATCAGACTGAGTTCTAATTAACTCAAAAATCTTTTCAGTATCTTCAACAGAAATGTTTAACTGACTCAATTTTTGTTTTAACTTACACTCATTCTTATAGTGACCCTTTTTACCACAATTATAACATGTAACTTTACTCTTATCATTAGATTTAGAAGTGGATTTTTTATTTCGAGTTTTCTTTCGTGACTTGGGTTTTTCATAATAACTATCTTTATTATTAGACTGACTAGATCGCTTCTTATGATGCTTGCGTTTTCTGTGGGTTTCAATTTGCTTTTTCCTATGCTTTCTACGAGAAGGGGCAATAGGTGGCAAACCATATTGTTCACAAAAAGTACCAAGTTCATATTTAGCTTTCTTTTTATCTTTAGCGGCTTGTTTAGCAATTTTAAAGTCAATACACATTTTTAAGCCTATCTTTTGAATATAACTAATTATGTCACCATAAGTGAGATTATCATAATCAATATAGCCCAAAGTTTTACTAAGTTCTTCACAGGACTTTATGAGCAAATAAAGAAGGAAGACCATTAACAAATTTTTCTTTCCAAAAGGGTTTGTTACTATCATTACGAAGCATAACACGTGAAATAAAGACATCTTTATACCACCTAAAATCACTTAAGGTAGGACAAGTGAGATTACTTAACTGATCATGGATCCTCTCAGTGATATTACTAAGGGTTCCAATGAAATGTTTTATTATTGTGAAAATTAACGTGTTAATACCATCCGGAACACCAAAGCCAATATCTTCTCTGAAGATAGGCTGACCATTGTCATCTAACTGGTAAGCATGAATAATAGAATTCCTAGCGTCCTCATCCAGGTGTTTTTCCCACCAAGAGCGAAGAACACCCGTAAAACCATTGGTTAATATTTCAACGATATCAGGTTGAGTAAGATTGTTAAACGCTGTGATATAACTATTGGCTACCATAGACAAATGGTTCATCTTAGTGAGAATTTGATGTTCACTGAACCCATCAATATTCCATTCATAAATTTTGTTGGACGAAACAGAAAATTGATTATCAAGGTTTTTTTCTTCGAACTGAAGATCAGGGGGAGTAGGTCTAGTATACCAATTTTTTGTAATACTAGTGTTATTAAAGGTTAACTTATTTAATTGTTCAATAAGGTCAGGAACAGAAGTGACCTCAGATATTTGGTCTGAGTCACTATTGCTTTCATCGTCAGATTCTTGAATCTGATCAATGATGGCCACGGTTCCACTGGCTTCGCCAGAACTCGAGCCAATCTTTTTAATAAGTTTATCAATACTTTTAACTAAGTCAGAATCTTTGCTAGGCAATCCCTTTCCATCTCTATTATCAGGGAGAGTTAATAAAGGCTGATCAAGTTTCTTATCAGGGTTTTTAATAAGAGTATTATCAAATTTTTCTTCAATTTTATCAAGTTGTTTACCTATGGTGGCTAAATACTGATTAGTGAAATTATCTTGTTCAATAATTTTTTTATCATCAGTTTTACCGTCAGCTACTTTGAAAGGACTAGCAATAACAGAGGCATTTTTAACTTGTAGAAGAATAGTTTCAAGGGGAGGATGAGAAGCTAAAGTTTTAGATTTATCTTCTTTTACCCATTGAGATTTTGTAAGAACTTTACACTGAGAATGATGCTTATTATACCAATCATAAAATGTAAGGTTCTCTCTAGTAAGCTTAATAAATGTTTTCCAATTATGGACAATTTTATCTCTATCAGGTTTATCGTACATATTTCTAAAAACATGACGTCTTTGTTGATTTGCTTTTGAATTAAAATCAGCAACAAGACTGTCCCAATCCAATTTAGAGACTTTAGTAATGACTCTTAACTGGTGATTAATTGGGGCATCAAAATCAGAGGGAGAAGGTCCGACCGAAACAGTAGGAGACACATCATCTTGTTCTCCATCAGCCTGAAAGGCAGGAGTATAACAAGGATGACTTGTCTGTCCCTGATTCAACACACCCTTCAATTTAACATCAGGAATAGAAAAGTCACTTAAAACTTCAGTGTCTCTTCTGGAGGTAGAAGGGACTGAAGAACTGGTAAATTCTTCTATAATAAAAGGTCTTCTAGTACGTTCAAAACTGATCCGAACCGTACCATCAGAAAATTGTTTAATATTTTCCAGATTTAATAAATTATTATTAACAGGTTTTTGTGGAATTTCTTGGGGAAGAATCCATTGACTGGGTAACGTAACGTCTTTCCAAAGAATAGTTTTTGGTGTTTGAATATTGGCGTTATTAGTACTACTTTGAATTAAAACAGTATGATCTTTAGGACTTTTACTGAGTGCGTGAATATTTAAATTGGTTTTCATAACCTTATAATAAATTCTGTAAATTAAGGCTAAAGGTTGAGATCCCTCCATCATTTGAGTTATCTCGCCAGCAGTTTTAATATTCAAAGTTAAAGCTTTTAATAAATTAATATTAGACAAACTCAAAGGAAGGTCAGGAAAGCAATTAAAATGAATAGGACCATCATGCAAACTAGACTCCATGATTCCAATAATACTAGGAGCATAATTGAGATATCGAGCATCTCTTAAGCATAAAAAGACACTTGAGTTTATTCCTTTAATAGTTAATGGTTTAACTGCAACCTGAACAAGCCCAATATGAATAAAATTATAACCTTTCTTACGATGTTTATTAATAACTTCAGGAGAAAGAAGATTACAATTTTTATATTCTTTATTAATAGCATAAACTCGTTCAACAGTTTTTACATTGTAATCAGTTTTAAAATTATCAATAAAAGTTGACTGGTAAATCTCCTTAGGAGACACACTAGGTATGTTCCAGTTATTGAGGGTTTGATTAATATTTTCATAACTATGTTCTTCTTGGTTAACTATGTTTGGAACAGAAGGAAGAGAAGATCTATTACTAACCGACGAACTAGATCTGAATAATCTACTCATAATTAAAAATTAAAGTTTTAATAAATCTGTGTTCTTCCGTACATACCCCTTTCTTTGCTTAACATAAACACATACCCTATCATCTAGTGATTCCCAGAAAGCCAAAACTGCTCACACACTCGAGACTTACAAAGGCTGGACAGGGACCTATGGCGATGGAGGGTGGTTTATACAAAGAGACTAGGTGACTTCTTGAACCAAGAAAGATCAAAACTTTTGATTTTTAAAAATGACTAAGATTAAACAGAAGAAGAACAACGCTTAGAAAATAGACAACACATGGCTTAGAAAATAGAACCTCAGATGAGGCTAAATGGTTTACATTTCTAAGCGTAAGAAAACTCTAACACTTGAGTTCCTTTAAATAGAACTAAAGTTACCGGTTTATATTTACCGAAGTAACTTTTACATTTACTTAAGGTTAAAAGTAAAAACATTTAACTAAAGTAAGAAACATTTAACTTAAGTTAAAAATATTTAACTTAGGTTAAACATAAATTACTTTTACATTTACTAAAGGTAAAGTAAAAACATTTAACTAAAGTAAGAAACATTTAACTTAAGTTAAAAACATTTAACTTAGGTTAAAAGTAAATTACTTTTACATTTACTAAAGGTAAAGTAAAAATATTTAACTAAAGTTAAAAATATTTAACTAAAGTTAAAGTAATTATATTTACTTTTACTTAAGTAAATAACTTTACTAAAGTAAAGTTATCCTTTACTTTTTGACTTTGTCGGATGCGTTGATTGCATCTGATGATGATTGGGGCATCCGATGACTGTGGGACCCTGGGGGGCCAGCGTCGTCTGACTGTTGGCTGTTGACTGTTGAGGTCCGGCTCCTTCCTCGCCGGTGGGTGCTGTTGATCTTCTTCTCAGAGAGATCACCATCCCCTATACTTCGACCCCAAAAAAAATCCAGGGATTCAATCCTTTTTCCCCCCAAAATTATGTTAAGAAAGGAGAAAAAATTTCACCGAAATTTTGGTCACCGACTGTTGATTTTAAAAAAATTTATGTAAATTTTTTTAGAAAAACTAATCAGACTGTGTCTGATACAAGGATCACACGGCTGACTCTTGACTAACTGATGAACTCGATCTAAACAGTCTACTTCGTTTTAACTTTGTTCAAACCTAATCTCTAGATCTGTTGACATTCCACTTAAAGACATACCAAAGTCGCTTAAGTACATACCCCTTTCTTTGCTTAACATAAACACATACCCTAGAATCTAGTGATTCCCTCTTTGCCTTAACTGCTCACACTCTTGAGACTTACAGCGGCTCGACGGGACCTATGGCGAAACAGGGTGGTTTATACGAAGAGACTAGGTGACTTAAACTAGGTGCTCTAATGACGGAGCAACAGAAGTCTAAAGAAGAAGTAAAAACAAGGTTTTAAACTCAGACCTCTGTGTTTGACCGGAGAGCAAACAGTGACACCAAGAGACAACACCGTATGGCTCTGATACCATTTAACAGCGGACGAAAAGTTTAAATAAAACTTTAAACTTAAAATAATTTTGAAACTTAAAGTAGATGACCGGTGAATAGGTAAAGTAATCTCTTTCTTGTATTTATAAACATTTGGGAAAGGATTACATTAATCTGGAAATGTTTACTAAGGGAGGCCGAAACCATAAGGGCTTCGACCTTCTTCTATCTAGAGAGAAGGTAGAGAGAAGGGGGAGAGAAGGAGAGAGAACCTCAGATGAGGCTAAATGGTTTACATTTCTAAGCCTAAGGAAACTCTAACACTTGAGTTCCTTAAATAGAACTAAAGTTACCGGTTTATATTTACCGAAGTAACTTTTATATTTACTTAAGGTTAAAAGTAAAAACATTTAACTAAAGTAAGAAACATTTAACTTAAGTTAAAAACATTTAACTTAGGTTAAAAGTAAATTACTTTTACATTTACTAAAGGTAAAGTAAAAACATTTAACTAAAGTAAGAAACATTTAACTTAAGTTAAAAACATTTAACTTAGGTTAAAAGTAAATTACTTTTACATTTACTAAAGGTAAAGTAAAAACATATATAGGGGATGGTGATCTCTCTGAGAAGAAGATCAACAGCACCCACCGGCGAGGAAGGAGCCGGACCTCAACAGTCAACAGTCCACAGTCAGACGACGCTGGCCCCCAAGGTCCCACAGTCATCGGATGCCCCAATCATCATCAGATGCAATCAACGCATCCGACAAAGTCAAAAAGTAAAGGACAACTTTACTTTAGTAACTGTCAAGCCTAGATCATCCCGTGGCTCTTTTATAGCTTTTATATATATATATATATATATATATATATTTCAATTTTGTCCAGCCTGGATTACACCGTTGCTTTTTACAGCTTTTATAAAATATATATATTTTTTCATTCCAGTCCAGGCATAGGATTTGACATCCGCCGCCCTTTATTTATTTTATATATATATTTCCATTCTGTCAGGCTTGGATTACTCCGTGGTTTTCTACAGCTTTTATAAATACATATATATTTACATTCCAGTTCGGGCATCGGAGTGAAAACTCATCACCCTTTACAGCTTTCGTATATATATAACTATATATATATATATATCTTTTATTCATTGTGATTAAATTGTTGTTGTAAATATTCATTTGATATGAATCATCACTGACATCTCTTTGGGCAAACTAGATTTCTTTAAATCTCGCCAACTCTATTTTTCAAACTGTTCAAAATAGGTTCAGACAGAACCGGGAAGCTAGAATGGCTGAGATTTACTTAAATCTAGCAGTTTTTAGTTTTACTCATTTTAAGCAACCTCGCGGCCCTTAGATCGCTATCTAGTGAAAACGAGAAGCTTTGGCTATGCGCAGGCCAGGATTTACTGATGAATCCTTGGTTCTTGCGATATATGGATGTAAATATACATTTTCTATGCATATTTGAGCTGTGCAAGTTTATTGGCTTCCCTATGTGAGCCTAGGAATCGTGGGATTTACGATCAAATTGATCTGAATCTAATTTCCACGATGGACAAACTCCACTTTACAGATGTACCCTGCCAGTTTTTCTGCAAAAATGTACATCCAAAAGATCTTAAAACGGTTATCCGGATTTAAGGTCTCAACATAGTGAAATCATGGCTTGTCGTGCTAGAGTCACTCCGATGGCTGCCATGACCATGAAAAAACTGGCACTTGTATATATTCTGTGGTCGAGGATGCTTTGCAGCCCGACAATCACCATTCAAATTGAGCCAAAAGGCTGAAAAGATAAACAATGAAAGTATCAACATGCTTCAATTCCTACATAAGCGTAAGGGTTTGAAAACCTGCTTTCAAAATATCATCCTAATAATCTTGTCTAAAAAAGAGACTTTTGCAAATCAAATCAAACTCTTCGTATGTAGGTTCATCGAAGCATGTCCACACTTTCAAATCAATCAAGCGTAGGACCAATTTCTTCCAGCATTCACACACACATTACAGATTTAAAAGGGAAATATTAAAAATGTGACGCCCCCAAATCCACGTTCCTTTGAAACCTCGAATTCGGTGCAGTCACGATACTACTATCGTCAAACTATTACATCTTTTAATCATTAGTAAAAGAATACAACTTTGTTTATTACAATTTAGAATATAAATTCTATTTATATCCAAGATCTCGTCTTTACATCATATTCGATGTTACTAAAATGTGGAATAATTTAAACTTTTCAATATCCTTTAAATAAAATCTTTTATTAATTTCATAACTTGAATCAATTACAAATCCCTGAATCAACTTTATAATATGATTCATTCTATTTGAGTTATCGTATAACATTTACAACTCGACTTGATATTCTCTATGTATCAACTAATACATCTTTACAGTATGACAAGTTTTAAACAACGTATACAATTATCAAGTACAACTCTTAGAACCTAAATAGGGTTCAAACGATAATCTAAATAGTATTCTTCATTGCGATACTATCTATCTTTATTAATCAAGAAGTACGAAATCTTTACCGTGAATCCTTAACCTACAAAAGTGGTTATTTGCAAGAGTGAGCTCGACAGCTTAGCAATTCTAACAGTTTTCATACATCACATAGCATATCATACTCAGTTCATGCATTTATAAATAATTTATATTTACTACGCATGTTACTTCTCACATAACAAGCATATCATCAAAGATCAACTTTCAATCTCATATATATCTCATATACATTTCATATATAAGTTCACATCATCACAGCATAATATAATTCAACTTACAGTTATTGAATTCATATATCAAATAGGAACTGAAAGACTTGCCTGATTCATAGTTTAACAACTACGACTTAACTGCTTAAGAATATCTGCACTTCGTGTAATCCTACACAGTTATATTAACCATAGAGATCACACTCATTAGTTATATGTATCCACACATTCTCAATGTAATAATAAAGGTTACATTATTTTCTAACTTGGTTCTTAGAACCTTGTTTCACTTTCCTATCATACGCTTAGTATCTTTAGGTACGTATAGTTATATCTTATCCATACTCAATATCAATATTAACACACTTAACTATTTAAGTGTTCGACACATATTTAAAACTCATAAATCTGTAATCCATATTGCTCTTACGTTTCTCAAACCTTAGGAAAACTTATCAATTCCGAGTTTTATAACACTACTACATCAATCCACACTCAAGGAATCATTAAGTCTCTATTTTATAACTCAGGAATAATAAGGTAAACATGCTACTATGTTCATCACGTATATATGTGAGGTACCATACTAATGTCAGGACGCATGCTCACAATTATCTTTACCATATACGTACAACTAGTATCGATGATTGCTTTAAAACATGTCTAATTCATGCTTAACTAACTTTCATAGTGTCTAACAAGGTGCGTGCACATACATGACATCTAAGTGATGTTAAAAGCACTAGCATGTAGTCTCAAAAATGTCAGAACACTAATACACTATGATCATGCAACATAATTTTCCAAAACGTGTAAGTTTAACTTTTTGAAAACATCTTAACCTTCAATCATGAATGTTAGTGTGTGCTCAATACTTTAGACATGCATTTCATGCCTATCTAGACTATGCAATCATGCTCACAAAGTCAGAACATAAGCATCAATAGTATGTGCCAAGGCTCATTTTAAAATTTTATAACTTTCTTTAGAAATCGCACACTAACGAAGTCAAGAATGTTCATGCAATGTCAAGGTACTTATTCATACATGTTAAACCTGATTTTATGCATGTCTAAGTCATTTACCCAAGCTACAATTATTAGAACACACATATTACGTATGTGTCAAAGTTTACCTTAACAAGTCTAAGTTCATTTTGTAGCTTTAAATTCTTTCATCATTAGAGTATACCACCATGATTATACATACTTGTATCACGACATTGTACTAATATCTATAAGTCAAATCATGTTCTCAAGCTTGCCAATGAGATACCGTATAATAGCATATAGCAGGTTCTGTAACAGAAAAATAAAACAAGTCCCAGGACCCTGCGCAGCTGCGCTGCTCCCAGGTATAAACCCGGCGCAGCTGCGCCGGTGTCCGGCCAAACCAGTGACTGCTTCCTGATCGGCAGCTTAATGAACCCAACTCAGAATTTCTTCAACAATTCAAATTTAAACATGCTACGTAATAGTTCTAACATGTTTATAAGCTATTATAGCAACTAATAACATTCTTTAATTAACTTAACATCCAATTCATGGTTAATCAAAGAACTAAGAATATAGAAAATTTACAGAGAATGAAGAGTATGAATGTATATGTTATACCTCTGCAAAACACTTGAGCTGCTAAAGCAATTTCTTAGTCTCCTTCACAATAACAGTATACTTACTCTCTATAAATTTCTTAGCAATAAAATTCTCAGCAAGTGCAATGAGGGAGAAGGAAATGCTTTATATATAGGCAAAAGAATAACCAGACTACTCAATTCTCCACTAGTTCAAACCAAAGGTTTGCACAATAATATGGAGGTTAACAAGTAGTTGGTGAGCAGTTGGTAGAACTCATCATGAAGCCCACACCTTCACCATCATTAGCTAAACATTGCTGAGTTTTAAGGTTATAGGAATAGACTAGCTTGGAGTTTGTGCACGTGAAGAGGAGATGAGAGGGACTCTCACAAAGGGACAAGCAATTCTCAGCATTGTAAAGGTAATATAACACTTAGGTTAATGCATCCATACACATAATATATATACTATAGTGTATGTTCACATAGTATATTTTTAAGTCACAATGTCCCTTCCAAATACAATGTAACAAATAGGTATATACACCAACATATAATCCATGTACATTTTCTTAACACCGAATATAATTCAACTGGGTTTTATCATAACGGTTATTAATTATCATAACGGTTATTATTACAGTTATAATAACTTATTACATATATTATCAATTAACAATGGTCATTGATATTACTATACATCAATGTTCACCCATACACTTATTGTCACATAAATACTTACTATTATGTAACTCACATAATGCAATTAATCTTACTATATAGTTTATATATATATAATATAGTCACATTAATGTTGCACTACACTTTATATAACATATGCGTAACTACTATATGTTATACTCTTAATAATCACATCCTTTGCACATATCAACTAGTTGAGCAATTATATTAATAGTCTACTCGTTTATATATTATTATACTCAATGGCAATTAATTAATTCATCACTCATGTAATTATTAATTTATATAAGAATTAATTACCATTTATATGGTTAATTATCACATTAAATGAATATAAATCTTATTATATTTATAATTTATTTACTCATTAATCAACATATCATCAAATAATTACTTGATAACAATATATTGTCCATAACAATAATTAATATAATAAGACAATATATCTCATTCCTCATCAATACAATTTCGATTATATTTATAATCAATTTCTTTATTATTATACTATCACTAGCCATAATAATAATTTAACATACTATTATAATAACAATTAATATAGATTAATTATTTAATTAATAATTCTTACATCCTCGAATTAATCAATTCGTCGGATCTATTATCGTGTCACACAAGGCATTTCTCACAAGCTTACATTAAGCTTATTATCATTCTCAACACTTATTATTCTTTTAATATAATATTTGTGTGACTCAAGCACTTAAATGCTAAATTATCTCAATTAATTATACTTATAATAAGTACAACCTTTACGTCTATAGTAATTAATATATATACTCTATTAATTATTCAAATAATAATATTCACGATCAAATAATAACTTAAGTTATTTAATATATTAAAATAACTTAGTTTCCTTTCATTAATTAAACTCCCTTGAAAATACATTAGAAATTATGTATTTAGCCATAATATAAAATATTATATTTTCTCCAAATAAGCACATTCATTATTAGAAAATAATTTACTTATTGTCTCAAGATATTATAATTAATATAATATCTATTAAAATAATTACATATACGGCACGTGTACATATATTATATATAGAAAATAGATAATAAGTTTATTTTATAATAAATTATTTCCATCAATTTATTTACATATAGCAAATATGTAATATATCTATCATATTAATCAATCATACCTTATACAAAATATATAAGGTAATATTACTATTCAAAAATAACATTTTCTCCTTTTATTAAAATAATTCAATATTAGAAATTATTTTAACATCCTTTATATAATAACTATTTCTCTTTCTTTTCTATAGATTGTTCCCCAAAATAATTTCTTCAAATATTAAATTTTCATTTAAAATATAATGATTTTCATCTCCCTTTAATAACGTATATATATTTATTAATGTTTTTCGCACATTAGACTTTTCTCACATATTACCATTCTAAGTAATATATAAAAGTACCAACTATAATTTCATATTCAACACACATATTAATTCATTCTTTTATTTAAATAAATTAAACATTGTACTATATCATCATAGTTAATTAAGGTTCAATACTCACATTATATTATTCCCTAATATAACTCCCAACTTAAATTAACTAATATTTATCCTTATTAGTTAATTCTCTTAACTAACTTATGCTTCACTATCCAAACCCATTCACGAATAGCTTAAGTGCTATTAATAACCTATATTATAAACATACTAGTTATTAATACACATACACAAGAATATGGTGATTATACATTAAAGATATTTAATGTCATCAACTTACTATGTTAAAATAATTCTATAAATTATTTAATATCGATAGGAATTTTTCCACTTCATTTATCTCCATTGAATCGTCTTTACGCTAAATAACAAATATATATTAATAGTATATTTATAAATCACAAAAACACATATTAGATAGTCCATATTACCCTATGTAATATAATACCACATACCTCATATCACATATATATACTCTTATTCGAACCCATCTCACAGTTTAAGAATTTTATTTATTAAATTCTTATTTAATAATATCTGAAAATTCGGGTTCTTATAGAAAAGATGTGGTACCGTGTTTTCACTGGAGTTGTGGGGTGCCTAACACCTTCCTCACACTTAACCAAGCCCCCGAACTTAAAAATTTGGTTTCAAAGATTCAGTTTCGACAGTGTCCAGCAATTGGGCCTACTTTCAAACAAAACTCAGTTGAGTTGGTACAACCATCTTCAAATCTACCAACTGGCGACTCTGTAAACGTTCAAATCGTCGACATGATAGATGTTGACCTTTTTCTAAAAAACCCTTTCAAAACCTTTTTTCATAAAAAGATAAAATAAGGGTAGAAACAAACTTAGAAAAGGGAGAAAGATCCGGGTTCCAACTCGACCTGCGTATTTTTTTTCTTACCGACGTCGATAATTTGGATATGTGTATTTAATGAAATACAAATCTGAATCATTTGAAAGAGTTCAGAAGTGAAGTAGAGAAATAAACAGGGCAAGAGTATTAAGATTCTTTAATCAGATCGAGGTGGAAAATACTTAAGCGGTGAGTTTCTCAATTGTCTCAAAGATAATGGTATAATCTCACAATGGACTCCACCAGGTACAACACAGTTAAATAGAGTATCTAAAAAGATAAATCGAACATTGTTGGACATGGTTCATTCCATGATGAGTTTTACCGATCTTCCAATTTCATTCTGGGGTCATGCCCTAGAAACGGCTACATATCTACTAAATAAGGTCCCCTCGAAATCTGCCCCCAAGACTCCATATGAGATGTGGACAAGGATGAAACTTGGTCTTAAGCATGTTAAAATTTGGGGATGTCCAGCTTATGTGAAAAGGTTTCAAAATGATAAGCTTGGGACAAGATCTAATAAGTGCACGTTTGTGGGATATCCTAAAGAAAGTTTGGGATACTATTTCTACAATCCTACTGAGCAAAATATGTTTGTTGCGAAACATGTTGCTTTCTTGGAAAAGGAGTTTACCCTTGAAAGGGCTAGTGGGAGGAAAATAGATCTTGAAGAAATTCAAGAACCACAAACCACTACAAATTAATTGGATGAACCTGTCCAAGTAGAGACACCTACTATACAACACCCTATTCTTAAATCTGGAAGAGTACCGAAGATACCTGAAAGGTATAAATTCATCATAGAGGATGATGATGAGGTACACGTCATGAATGATGATGATCTATTGAATTACGAATAGGCTATGAGTAATTAAGACTCAGAGAAATGGTAGATGACCATAAAATTTAAAATGGATCTTTAAAGCAATGCACAAGACCATTTGGATTTTACTTGCGATTGCAGATTATTATTACTAGATCTGGCAAAATAGACGTGGAGACGCCATTCCTCAAATATACATTATTAGAGGAGAATGTATGTATGATACAGCCAGATGGATTTATTTCAATGGTTGAAGCAAATCATGTATATGCTGTAATAATCCATTTATAGGTTGTAACAAGCTTCTCAAAGATGGAACATTCATTTTGATGAGACAATCAAAAGAGTTTGATTTTATCAAAAACGAGAATGAACCTTGTGTGTACAAAAGGGTTAGTGGGAGTGCTGTTTCATTCCTTGTATTATATGTTGATGATATGTTAATGATAGGGAATGACATTCCTATGCTACAATCGATCAAAATAAAGTTGTCTAAACATTCCTCCATGAATGATTTGGGTAGAACATCCTACATTGGGGATATAAATCTGTATAGATAGATTTAAAAGGATGTTCGGCTTAACCCAAGGAACGTATATTCATTAGATGCTAAAGGCGTTTAACATGGCAAACTCCAAAAAGGTGTATAATAATGATGAGCCATGGAGTGTATCTCTCTAAAATTGTCCTCAATAAAAGAGAGATCGCATGAGTTACTATCATGTATGCAATAAAATATACAAGACTTGATGTTATTCAGTCAGATTCTGGAGAAGATCACTGTAGGACAGTGATAAAACATCCTAAAGTACTTAACTGAAATTAAGGATGTCATCATGACACATGATGGGTCTGAATTAAACTAGAAGACTAAACAGACTCAAGTTTTCAGACTAACCAAGATGACAACAAATCCACTATAGGTTAAGTCGTTACCTTGAAAGGTGGTGTAGTGAATTGGAAAGGTTCCAAACAGCAAAACGTTGCTGGTCTATTGACAAAGACAAAGTATATAACTGTAAGTGAAGCTGCAAATTGATGTTTCAGATGAAAATTTTATTACAGAACTAGGAATAGTTCTTAAGTCTCATCTTGAATCCAAACATGTGTTGCGGCACTTTGATTAAAGAAATCATTAAAAGAGGAGACGTCACCTTGGAGCGTGTAGACTCTCAAGACAACATTGCAGATCAATTTACTAAAGCTTTAACACAATAACAGTTTGATAGTCACTTAGAGAAGATGGGTATGAGACACCATGGCGATTGACTTTAGGGCAAGTGGGAGATTGAAAGTAGTATGCATACAAGACAATCATGTATGATGATAAAGCATATATTTTAGAGACGATCTTATTTATTTATTAATAAAAATATTAATTTATTAAAGGCATTTAATTATCTACATGATGCTATTTTTTATATTATGTAAATAACCTTTTAAGCAATGCTTTTATAATCATGATGTTGATCATGCTATTGAGATCTAAATTCTTAGAAAGCTTAAAACTAAAATATTTTCCAATCGTTGGATTACTAAATAGTGGATTAGTAAATTCGAATAGATTGGTACAAATGTTGCTTGCTCATTGGATGAGGATGGTTGATCTCATGATCATTTGTGTGAAGACACTAAAGCAAGTACGTAGGTGCTTATTGGAGAATAAGTTCACTAAACGTGACTTGCTATGGAATACCTAATGGAGTTTTACTTGCCTGTCAATAGGAATTCCTAATGTGATAGTAGTACAAGTGATCCTTGGACTTGAGATCATCATAGTATCTTGTATGTAATGAATTATAGTTTGATTTATTCCTTAAAAACCCTTAGGGTATATAAAAGGTATGCTTAGGTATAATGAGTTATATAAGGAGATAATAAATGATCAATAAAGAATCTACCACTTCTAGTAAAAGAAGAGATATGTCATATGTGATTTGTTAAATGACAACTTAGTAGTCCTTGGCCAAGGCAGAATAAAATTAAAAAGGAGTTTCTAATTTGCATTATTTGAAGTTGTGCATTTTCTAATCGAAATACATATAATTAAATAAAATAAGACTTGACAGTAATTCCATGTCTTATATTTAATTGGGACATTGTTTGGTGGAAGGATTGAATTGTACGGTAACTATTTACTCACAAGTTCTTTTATGATTGATGTTGAAATCTATATTATCTGAAAAGTCGTTGATCGCTAGGGAGGCTTATCCCTATTGTAGAATAAATATTATTTATTTAAATAGATTATTAGTTTAATTTATTTATTTAAATAATATTAGAATTGTTCTAATTGATTTATTCACAACCGGTTTAATATTGAACCTAAAGGGTCATACCATAAAAGGAAGAATAATTATTTAAGAAGGTAATGGCATAATCGTAATAATGCATTAAGTGTAATTAATTTAATCTATGGTGATAGAATAAATTAAATAGCTTAATGTTTATTATTTAATATTTTGAAAATATTAAATATAAATTAATAAAAGGAGTCTTACTAATATTATTACAATTATTATTATTTAAATTTTTAAAGGAGTTTAGGAATTAATTTAATATTAGTACTCTCATTTATTCCTAATAAAATTAGGAGGCAAATTAATTAAAGGAGTTTAATTAATTAATCCCAATTTGTTAGGAAGCCTAATTAATTAAAGATTTTTAATTAATTAAATGAAAACCTATTTCTAATAGGATTAAAAGAATTGACCAATATCTATATAAGAGGAGTCTTATGTTAGATATCAGTTGATGAAATTCCAATGGTTAGAGAGTACTCCTTTTATATAGAGGATAGAAAACTAGGGTTTAGCCAACCACCCTCCTTCTTGATAATTTCTCTTCCTTGGTGGATCACCTCTAGAGGCCAAACACTTAGGTGGCTAACGTTGATCAAAGGAAGGAATCTAACCCGGATAATTCAAGGAGATAGCGAAGAATAAGGAGTTAAACTTGTACCTGTGGAAGCTTCGTTCTACAAGGGTATGAATTCTATAACTTCTTATTTATCGTTTTAAATTAATAATTTGCATAAAGGATTATCCGGATAATGGTTTTGTAAAAAATTTTAAACTCTGATATATCATGCTTTTGCTATTTTTTGCAATTTGATTGCGCCCATAATTTTGTACAAAACCAACATTAAATATAACTACCTTTTTACCCCCGTGATAATTGAGCACAACCACATCCTGTAAACGGCCATATTAATTGGGCTCAGAATCTTGGTAGCAGCTTCCCAACACCACAACCCCAGAATTGACTGATGTGAGTTCATTCAAGTCATCGACCATAAATTTGTACCCATTCACGATGCAGCCGGGAAAAGAACTAACAACTTTGTAAGGTCCTCGGATGACATCTATAAAACGCTCAAAAATGTTCTCTTCTTCAACCCTTTTGTTAAACCACTATTGGAAATTAGCATTAGTGAATGCTTCCAACTCTGCTGCAGTAAAAACTGGGTTAGAAGCATACGCTTCCTCTTCGAATGAACTGCGAAAATAGCAAAATGACATTAACATATAGATGACTACACTTATAAATTGCACTAAATGCGACAAATAATTATTCATACCTGATGTATGATGATACTTCAGGCATATTTAGAAGCAAATATGTAGATACAATTTTTAACTCTTTGTCGCTTAAGTAAGTCAACGTCTCATGGCCAAATGGCTTAGCAGGATATGTGAATACAGCTAACTCATCATCAGCATGAGACAATGGAGCAACGACCTCATTCTTACTTAAGCGATTGTGCTTCGTTGAGACAATATCGTCAAAATACAATGAGCAGAGGTTGATAAGATCTTCCTCCGTATAACATTCAACTATAGAACCCTCTACACGAGCTTTGTTCTTGACCATTTGTTTTAATCGATGCATATACCTAAAATAAGTATCACACGATATATATGAGTATTATTAATATGAGCAACATAAAGAAATTTGTAGTTTATATTACCTCTCAAAAGGATACATCCACCAATATTGCACTGGTCCTCCAAGTTTGAGTTCATACGGTAGATGAATAGGCAGATGTTCTATCGAGTCAAAGAATCCTGGAGGGAAGATCATTTCGAGCTTGAAAATGGTAAGCACAATATTGTTCTCTATCTGCTCCACATCACTGTACTTAATTACAGTTAAGCAAAGATCTCGAAAGAAATTTGAAAGTTCGGTCAATGCATCCATAACTTTTCTGGGTAACATCTCACGAAATGCAATTGGGATCAACTTCTGCATAAATACATGACAATCGTGACTCTTGAATCTAGTAATTTTCAATTGCTCACCCTTACAACATCGCGATATATTTGACGCGTATCCATTTGGGAGCTTCAACTCACTAACCCACTTACACAAGTCTTAAACTTGTTGCTTAGTAAGACAAAATGGAGCTTTAGGTTTCGTATTGTTAGGGCGAAGCCACAATTCTGGCCTGATGTCCAATGCCTCCAAATCTTTTCGAGCAGTGTCATTGTCTTTGGTTTTACCACTCGCATCTAACACGGTGTAAAACAAGTTCTCAAAAACATTCTTTTCTGTATGCATAACATCTATACAATGACGAACTGAAAATGTGACCCAATACGACAACTCAAACCATATAGGCGAGTGTGTCCAATTATGAGTCTTCCCGTACCCGGCTACTCTCAATTTACTTTGCTCCTTCCCCGTCAAAGGAAAATCAAGATGGTATCTGCATGGTATCATGGAACTTATCACTCAAGTCAATGTAAATAAAGCATTGCGCTGTGTTGGCTTTCTTCATAATCCGTCCCCGCAACCGCTTGTTGGGACATTTATAACTTCTCATTATCCACTTAATCTTCCAACTTAAACGTATTACAACTATTATCCTTTTAAAATAGAAAATTCATAATTTGCAATTAACTATATACGAATGAGCAAAGTTGAGCAACTAACTAAATTGTCAATTCTAGAACATGAGATTAGGATTGTTAGAAGTTCCAAAGGTCTTGAGGGGACAACTAATACCGCAACGGGGGCAAAAAATAGAAGGTGGAGAATACTCTAAGCCATCACGTCACATAAAGAGTTGCCTTGCACCCATAAAATGTGGCGACGAGTTAGAGTATTTTTCACCTTACTTTTGTTTCACTCGTTGTGGTATTCGTTGTCCACTCAAGACCTCGGAAACTTCCAAGAATTCTAATCGCAAATTCTATAACTGACCGATTAATTAGTTGTTCTGCTTTGCTTATTCCTATATAGTTCATTGCAATTTATGCATTTTTTGTTTTAAAAGGAAAAAAGATGTAATACTATTAAGTAGGAAGCTTAAGTGGGGAATGAAAACTTATAAATGTCCCAAAATGAGGTTGCGGGAACGGATTGTGATGAAAGCCAACACAACATAATGCTCTCTTCACATTGACTTGAGTGATAAGTTGCATGATACCATGTTGATGCCAACCTAAGTTGTTCCTACATCTTGCAACTATTGTCATCAACATACCCCTAGCCAGCTCAATTAAGGCGGTCTACATATTTGCAGGTTAATGAAATGATATATGTACTATAAAATGTATAGTTGTAATTGAGTGTATTGAAGATCAAAGAGAGAGTATTATCGAGTTTTATTGAATATTGCGGCAAACTAAACAAATGCTACTTAGTTTATTTTACCAATGCAAAACTAAGTAAATGCTACTTAGTTTATGAGAACTATTATTTGAAATATATATGGGAACTACTATTCGACATTCACTCCTATGCGTCAAACGAGTTTCTAAGTTTCAAAGTATAGTATATATATATATATATATATATATATATATATATATATATATATATATATATATATATATACACACACACACACACACACACACACACACATTGTAACGATTGAGATTTTATATTTAATTTTAAATATTTATTGAATTAAATAAATATTTTATGTGATTTATTTATTGAGTTAAATAAATAAATTATGTGATTTATGGAGTGATTTAATTATGTGTATATATTAATTAAATGAATGTGTAATATTTAATTTAATTAATGTATATTAATTTTATATTATAGTTCTAATTTAATTGAGATAATTAAATTAGATGAGATATGTGATGAAGTGTTACATGGATTATAATTATCGAGTAATTATAATTATGTGGCAATTTTATGTGATTAATTGATGTTAGATTTTAATTGATTAAATTAGATGATTGATATTTAATTAATTAAAATGTGACATTAAAGTATGTGTTAAATGATTTGTTAAAATAAAGAAAAGAATTTTTAAATTATTTTGCCAAACAAGACCCTTTTATTTGTTTTAAACCTATTCCTGCCAAACATGGCCTTAGTAACTAAAATCTATTTTTAAATAAAATGTTTGCCAAACATGACCTTATGGCTTCTAAAATTCAAAATAAATTATAACTGCTAATTATTTAATTTAGACATTATATATTTGTCAGTTACGTTGCATGTTATTATGTCTATTATATACGTATATTATATCAGTTATAATATATCTACTACGTTAGTTCTAATCCTAAGTCTAACTAAGAACTAAGAAGAAAAAAAAATAGAGAGAAGGAAGAGCAGAGAAGAGTTAGAGAAGAAGAGAAAAGAGGAAGAAGAATTTCTAGAATTAAACTCACATCACATTCTCTTTCAACATATTAACAAAAGGTATCATCTATAATCTCTAATTGTTATAGAACTCAGTTATATATTTTTCATATTCGTTCTCTATTGAAAAATAAGTTGTTATGAAATTGTATAAACATGAATGGTATATATATAGATTGTGGTCATGTGTTGTTTATAGTGGGTTGCTATAAATGATTTTCAGAAATCAAAGTACAGTAAAAACAAGTTTTATATGTGAAAATAGCGTTCTTATGAAAATTCATGTATTTAGTTGATTTAGAGTAGAAATTTATGAATTATATATGTGAATTGTACAAATTGGAAGTTGTTGCGTTACTAGCTTTTATAACAGAAATAATGTATGTATATAAAGTTGAATTGCTTGAGAAATTTTATTACAGTGACTTATTTTGTTAAAATATGAGTTTTTATGAAAATAGCCAAATTGGACTTTTAAAACCATTGATTCTTGTTGTTTAGATGGTTTTGTATTTTAGAAGCATGTTATATATATGTATTATAGCATATGTATGATTTACAATGTCTACATTACTGTAATTTTTCGTTTGTTGGCTTGTTTGGGTTAATCTGTAAAGCAGAGAGCTGTGGCTGTCTGCGTCTGGCCGAGTTGCTGCGCAGCTGCGCCGACAGCAAGGCCAGGAGCAGCGCAGCTGCGCCGCTTGGCCTTCCCAGATTCTTTCCCTGCTCAGCTGCGCCGGTTTCAAGGCAGCTGGCTGCGCAGCTGCGCCATACTCTGTTCAGAGGCAGTGAATGCTAGTTATTTGTGAAGTGTTATTTCTAAGCTTAGTTTAATAATTCTATGACAATGAGCATGTATCTAGCTGCTATAACATGTGTTATAATTTGAGAAAAAGGAAGCTTTGAAAACTTAGTATAGTATTTAAATGATAAACTATAATTGTTTAATTATAAAATAAGTTACTTAATTATAATTAAGAGTAAATGTTTAACTTAAATTATAATTTTTGTGAAATTATAAGGTATAGAAGTTGATTTATTTTAATCAATTAGATGTTAATTTAAATTATAATTTATGTGATTATAATTTAATAAATGCATGTTTAATTATGGATTATAAATTGATAATTGCATGATTAATTATAATTTGTGTAATTATAATGCATGATATAGTTTAATTGATTATAAATTGTAATTTATTTATAATTTAAAAGGTAATTATAATTTAAGTAATTATAATTTTATTAAGTGTTTGAATTATAATTGTTTAACTAAATACATAATTGATTTAATTATGTGAATATGTATGTGACGTAATTAACTATGTGATAGTTGATTATTAATATTTATTTAATTAGAGTGAGTTAACCATGAGGGTTAACCACTAATGTGAATTAGTTATGTGTTAACTGATTTAGATTATTATAATTGAATGTATATAGGAAGTGTTTAAGTACGTAGTTGAGTTAAGTAGCTTGCGCGTAAGGCAAGTCTTCTAACCCTAAACTTGTTAATTATATACAAATTCTTGAATTCATATATTCATTGTTGAGAATGTCCTTTCCATTTCTGTATTGGATAATTATTTATTTAATGGAAATGATCTTAACTTATTGTTCAAGTAAGATCCAATTATTATTTTAAATGCTTTAAGTTGATTCTAAAGCATATGTTAGTTCATAATTCTGTTATTTACGAATTATTGATAGTCGATTCAACTAATCCTTAGTTGATGAACGTGAATTCTAAATTACCCTTGTAAGCTTATCCAAACCAAACTTTCTTTGGTGCGGACTTGAATTCAAATTGCTCAGTTGAACAACCCTATTTACTAGGGGAGGTTACTACGCATAGCGTTAAGATGTTTGTGCACAATACATGGTACAAAGGGCTGATCCCCCTAAGTACGAGTTAAGGTCCATAGTCTTATTGACTGTTAAAGGTTTAAATAGAAATATTTATAACCTAGGACAAGAGTTCAAAGGTCTTATGACACTCAGATAAATTCTATTTTTGAGTTGTAATTACAATGAAAGAATTATTATTCAATTCTTTATTGTTGAAGTAAATCATATTATTCAAATTCTTTGAAAGATATCCTTTCATGTATATATTATTGTTAAACTCCAGTGAGCTGTGGTATGCTCACTCTTGCATTAAATAACAATTTTAGTTAAGGTTGATAATGATGATGCTCCGTCTACAAGTAAGGGCAAGGGAAAGCAAAGCAAGTGAAGACTTATTTTTATTTAACTGAGAATGATTGTACTAAAACTTGAATGTTATGTTTTTATTTTCGCACTTTATTATATTCATATCAGGGTTAGAGTAACCCGGGATTATTTTAAAAAGGTTGTAACTCTTGTTGTAAGGGAGATTTATTTATTTTATTTTAAATTGTAGTTTATTTTGCATTATTCATTGGGTAGATATATGTTATATTAGAAAGTGAACACCAAATCATGTGGAAAAGAAGTACCTGGATTTGGGGGTGTCACAGGTTGGTATCAAAGCCATAGGTTATGAAACCTTAGGTGGGGAAAAACCTTAGGTAGTAGCCTTATGGTAAGATCGAAAAGATAGATGTGATAGGTAAAAGATAATAAACTACCTTATGTGCTATGTGTTTACATTATAGTATTCGAAGAGTGACGACTCGATATCAAGTAATAATGAACTTTAAAATTCTTTTGTCAGGATGTCGAACGTTGGAGAACCTAGTCAGGTTAGAGAGGATGTACCTCAGGTGCCTAGAGAGGAGGAGCCCCGGGACATACATGTTGTCTGGGAGCAGCTGGTTAGGAGAGAGCTATCTCCAGTGATCACCGTAGCTGGTCGGGAGCGTGAGCTGACACTTATTCCAGAAGATGAGAATGAGGACGAGTCTAAAGAGGAGGAAGAGGATCCCGAAGAGGAATTCCCACCTCACTCTACTAGTGCTGAGATGTACGAGGCAGTCTACGATAGCAATGTGGAGCTTCATGGACGAGTAAGAGATCTCGAGGAGACTATCCAGCAGCGAGATGAGACGATCGAGGAAATGGAAAGTGACCTAGGAGATGCACAGTGGAACCTTATACATATGGAGGTTGATAGAGATGCTGCTCGATTTGAACTGGCAAAGCTGAAGTAAGACATCCAGGAGGAGTCAAGGAAGCGTGCCAGAGCTGAAGAGTCAAGCTTGAGGGCTAATCAACGAGCCGATCGAGCTGAAGGTGAAGCTGAAGCCAAGAGAGCTAAACTGAGGGAAACAGAATATGCTTTTCATACAGCAATAGAGAGAGCTCAGAACCGTATTTTCTACTACCCAGCTCAGTTCCAAGGTTTACCATGGTATGTGGTGGACCGAAGAACGGCATTTCGGGTAATGGAAGAGGAACGCAAAGAGGCTGTGCTACGTATTAATATGCCTAGGTAGTAGCAGTAGTAGTAGTAGTAGAGTTTTGTTTATGTATTGCTTTTTGTAATAAGTAATGTATATCCCATAATTTGAGATAAGAAGGGGATGAGTTAATAATGTAATCTTGTAACTTTTTCAGTTCAGGAAGGATGATGTAAATGGCAGAAATGCTATCTGTTTGATTTTTTTAACTACGAGTAATTAATAAAAGAAGTTTATTTGACGTGCTATGTGTTCTATGTGAATTGAGCCATTTAAACGTTTAAATATGAACTTGAATACTTAATAGTTGAATAAAGGGAATATTTTCTTAACAGAAAATGCCTCCTAGAAGAAGATCAACGCCTCAAAACCCCGAGGGTTCTACGAACAACAACAATAACGATGGGACGAATCCCAACTCGGTTCAGCGGTTGGTGAACCTGTTGACCGAAGCTCTTGCAAATTAGCCGCAGGTGCAGGGTACAACGTTCAAGGAATTCAAGGCAGTAGGACTGCTTGAATTCAAAGGATCGACTAACCCTATCGAGGCTCAGACATGGGTTATGGAAATGGAGAAGGTATTCGACGTAGCCCGAGTAGGTGAAGACCAGAAGACAGCGTTCGCGGCTTTCATGTTGAAGTCGGATGCTAGCTTTTGGTGGCAGGCTAACAAGACCCGTGAGGGAGAGGGAGTCATCACGTGGGAACATTTCAAGGAAATGATCTACGAGATGTACTTCCCAGTGAGTTCGCAGGACCAGATGGAGGTCCAGTTCCTAGAACTTAAGCAAGGAGGGATGACGGTGTCCGATTATGCCGCTAAGTTTAACGAGTTGGCCAGGTTCGCTACATACCAGGTCAGCACTGACGCTAGAAAAGAGAGAAGGTTTGAGCGGGGACTGAAGCCCTAGCTCTACAGCAAGGTTTCCATGTTCCAGCTGAATACCTTTGCAGCGGTGCTGGAGAAAGCCATACTTGCTGAGGGAGGAAGCGAAGCGGTGACGAAGTTCAACCAAGATAAGAAGAAGAAGAATGAGGTAGAAACCAAAACTGGGGGTAGCAGCGCTGTGAACCAGAAGAGGAAATGGAATGACAACACCTCTGCTGGGAGTCAGCAAGGAAGCCAGCAGAAGAGGAAGTTTGAAGCATGTGTTACATGCGGTAAGAATCACACTGGCGTGTGCATGAAGGGGAAGCGAGTGTGCTTCAACTGTGGTCAGGAAGGCCACATCGCGCCTAATTGCCCAAACCCGAAGAAGGGAGCTTGCTTTACATGTGGATCCAAAGATCACATGGCTCGCAATTGCCTGAAGAAGCTGACGGCAGGGTCAACAGGGAGCGGAGGGAATGGAAGCGGCAGTACCGTTACTATTGTTGCACCATTACAAGCTGTTCGACCCACTGCACGGACATTCAATATGACGGTGCAGGATGCTGTGCAATCAAAAGACGTGGTGTCAGGTATTATTCTGGTCAATAGTATAAATGCATATGTATTATTTGATTCAGGTGCTACTTGCTCATTCATATCTGATGATTTTGCTAAAACCTTAGACTTACCTGTAGAGGAGTTAGTTTACCCTTTGAACATAGAGATTGTGAATAGGGAGGTTATTCTTGTTAGGAGCATTTATAGGAACTGTAGATTGGACATTAAGGGACAGGAACTTAGAGTAGATTTGATTCCGATAAAACTTGGGAAATTCGACGTCATACTAGGTATGGATTGGTTTTTCAACCATGGGGCGGTAATCGACTGTCAGAAGAAGTCGGTGAACCTTACGACTCCGTCGAAGTTGGTGTTCTATGGTAGCAAATCGCCTAGACAAGTGAGTTGTTTGATAGTTATGCAAGCCAAGAAACTTCTGACGCAAGGCTGTGTGGGATATCTAGCCTATATAGTAGATACGCATAAGGAGAGCCCGAAGGTGGAGGAGATATCGGTAGTTAAGGAGTTTGTGGACGTTTTTCCAAGCGATTTGCCAAGACTTTCGCGAGATAGGGAGATAGAGTTCGTGATCGATCTAGCGCCGGGAACTGCTCCGATTTCGAAGGCTCCGTACAGAATGGCTCCAGTTGAGATGAAGGAACTGATGGCTCAACTACAAGAACTGTTAGACAATAAGTATATCCAACCGAGCATTTCACCGTGGGGAGCGCCTGTTTTGTTTGTTAAGAAGAAAGATGGATCGATGCGTCTTTACATTGATTATAGGGAGTTGAATAAAGTTAGGATCAAGAATAGGTATCCTTTACCTAGGATCGATGACTTGTTTGATCAACTAAAGGGTGCGAGGTACTTCTCGAAAATTGATTTGAGAAGCGGGTATCATCAGTTAAAGGTGAGGAAGGAAGATATACCGAAAACAGCTGTTAGAACTCGATATGGTCATTACGAGTTCTTAGCAATGTCATTTGGTCTCACGAATGCCCTAGCTGCATTTATGGACATAATGAACAGGGTGTTCAAGCCATTTCTGGACAAGTTCGTGGTAGTGTTCATAGATGACATCCTGGTTTATTCCAAGACCGAGGAGGAGCATGCTGAACACTTACGACTAACCTTAGAAGCACTGAGACAAGAGAAGCTTTACGCTAAATTCTTGAAATGCGAATTCTGGTTAGAACGTGTGCAATTTCTTAGCCACGTGATTGATAAGGATGGTATTTCGGTGGATCCGTCGAAGGTTGAGGCCGTAATGAGTTGGGATCAGCCGAAGATGCTGTCTAAAGTGAGGAGTTTCTTGGGATTGGCAGGTTATTATCGTAGATTTATCCAAGACTTTTCTAGAATTGCAACTCCATTGATGAATTTGACTCGTAAAATAGTTAAGTTTGTTTGGACGGAGAAGTGTGAGGAGAGTTTTCAAGAGCTGAAGAAGAGGTTGAGTACTGCACTTGTATTGTCTTTACCGGATAGTTCGGGGAATTTCGTGGTATATAGTGATGCCTCACATAAAGGATTAGGCTGTGTGTTGATGCAGAATGGCAAAGTCATTGCCTATGCGTCACGTCAGCTGAAGGATTACGAGAAGGGATATCCGACCCATGATCTAGAATTGGCTGCAGTAGTGCTTGCCCTAAAGATTTGGAGGCACTATTTATATGGAGAGAAGTGTGAAATATACACAGATCACAAGAGTCTGAAGTATATATTTACCCAGAAGGATTTGAACATGCGCCAAAGAAGATGGTTGGAACTGATTAAAGACTACGATTGCGAGATACTTTACCATCCTGGTAAAGCTAACGTTGTTGCTGACGCTTTAAGCAGAAAAGGTCGGGAGAAGCTGAACGTATTAACTGATCAGGATCGGTTGATAGAACAGATGGCTAGATTGGAGTTGGAAGTGAAGTTTCCGAAGGAATCGGATGAGATGTTGTTTCAAGTAACCACTGGTTCTACTCTAGTAGACAAGGTGAAAGAAGCACAACTTCATGATGAAGAATGTGAAAAGATTCAGAAGAGGATAACTGATGGCGAAGAGTTCAAGTTCAAGATCGATAATGAAGGTCTGTTACGATTTGAAGGTAGAATCTGGGTACCGCCAGTACCAGAGATCAAAGAGGAGATTCTGAGCGAAGCTCATAGTTCTAAATATTCTATTCACCCTGGGAGTACGAAGATGTACCAGGATCTTAGGCATCATTTCTGGTGGCCGAATATAAAGAGGGACGTTGCTGAATGTGTTGCGAAATGCTTGACGTGCCAGAAAGTTAAAGCAGAACACCAGAGACCAAGTGGTTTGCTGCAACCGTTAGAAATTCAAGAGTGGAAGTGGGAGCACATCATGATGGATTTCGTGGTAGGTCTTCTAGCAACTCAGAAGGGATTTGATGCGATATGGGTTATAGTGGATCTACTAACGAAGTCAGCCCACTTTCTGCTGATCAGAGTTAAGTACAATCTGGATAAGCTAGCGGAGCTATACGTCAAAGAAATTATTTCTCGACATGGTGTTCCGATGTCGATTGTGTCCGATAGAGATCCGCGTTTTATGTCTAATTTTTGGAAGCGTTTACAAGAATGTATGGGAACGCAATTGCGAATGAGTACATCGTATCATCCTCAGACTGATGGCCAGAGCGAAAGAACGATTCAGACGCTTGAGGATATGCTGAGAGCTTGTGTGATGGACTTCAAAGAAAGCTGGGAGAATCATCTACCGTTGGTGGAGTTTGCTTATAACAATAGTTACCATGCGAGTATAGGCATGCCGCCTTACGAAGCATTATACGGCAAAAAATGCAAAACTCCTTTGTGCTGGGATGAAGTCGGTGAACGTCAATTGTTGGGACCAGAATTGATACAACAAACCTCCAAAATTGTGAAGCTGATCAGAACGAGATTAGTTGCAGCTCAAGACAGACAGAAGAAGTATGCCGATTTACATCGACAGAACCGAGAATTCTTACCAGGAAGTTTCGTGTTCCTGAAAGTATCTCCTTGGAAGGGGAAGATTCGATTTGGTAAGAAGGAAAAACTAAGTCCCAGATTTATTGGACCTTTCGAGGTACTACGAAAGGTGGGCGAGGTTGCTTACGAGATTGCATTACCTCCGGAGCTCGAGAATATACATAATGTCTTTCATATTTCTGTGTTAAGACCTTACAAGCACGATTATAGACATGTAATAGAATATGAACCTCTGCTATTTGATAAAGACTTAACGTATGAAGAAGTACATGTTCAAATAGTTGATAGAAAGGAACAAGTACTTAGGAATAAAGTGATACCTTCTGTTAAGGTAATCTGGAGGAACCACAGTGCTGAAGAAGCTACGTGGGAACTCAAAGATGTTATGATAAAATCTTATCCGCATTTATTTACTTAGTTGTGTGTAACCCCTTATATACTGATTCTAGGGACAGAATCCTTTTAAGGATGGAAGAATGTAATAGACAATTTATTTTTTTTTGTGATTCTGGGGACAGAATCCTTTTAAAGAGGGAATATTGTAACGATTGAGATTTTATATTTAATTTTAAATATTTATTGAATTAAATAAATATTTTATGTGATTTATTTATTGAGTGAAATAAATAAATTATGTGATTTATGGAGTGATTTAATTAAGTGTATATATTAATTAAATGAATGTGTAATATTTAATTTAATTAATGTATATTAATTTTATATTATAGTTCTAATTTAAGTGAGATAATTAAATTAGATGAGATATGTGATGAAGTGTTACATGGATTATAATTAGCGAGTAATTATAATTATGTGGCAATTTTATGTGATTAATTGATGTTAGATTTTAATTGATTAAATTAGATGATTAATATTTAATTAATTAAAATGTGACATTAAAGTATGTGTTAAATGATTTGTTAAAATAAAGAAAAGAATTTTTAAATTATTTTGTCAAACAAGGCCCTTGTATTTGTTTTAAACCTATTCCTACCAAACATGGCCTTAGTAACTAAAATCTATTTTTAAATAAAAGGTTTGCCAAACATGACATTATGGCTTTTAAAATTCAAAACAAATTATAACTGCTAATTATTTAATTTAGACATTATATATTTGTCAGTTACGTTGCATGTTATTATGTCTATTATATACGTATATTATATCAGTTATAATATATCTACTACGTTAGTTCTAATCCTAAGTCTAACTAAGAACTAAGAAGAAAAGAAAACAGAGAGAAGGAAGAGCAGAGAAGAGTTAGAGAAGAAGAGAAAAGAGGAAGAAGAATTTCTAGAATTAAACTCACATCACCTTCTCTTTCAACCTATTAACAAAAGGTATCATCTATAATCTCTAATTGTTATAGAACTCAGTTATATATTTTTTATATTCGTTCTCTATTAAAAAATAAGTTGTTATGAAATTGTATAAACATGAATGGTATATATATAGATTGTGTTCATGTGTTGTTTATAGTGGGTTGCTATAAATGATTTTCAAAAATTAAAGTACTGTAAAAATAAGTTTTATATGTGAAAATAGTGTTCTTATGAAAATTCATGTATTTGGTTGATTTAGAGTAGAAATTTATGAATTATATATGTGAATTGTACAAATTGGTAGTTGTTACGTTACTAGCTTCTATAACAGAAATAATGTATGTATATAAAGTTGAATTGCTTGAGAAATTTTATTACAGTGACTTATTTTGTTAAAATATGAGTTTTTATGAAAATAGCCAAATTAGACTCTTAAAACCTTTGATTCTTGTTGTTTAGATGGTTTTGTATTTTAGAAGCATGTTATATATGTGTATTATAGCATATGTATGATTTACAATGTCTACGTTACTGTAATTTTTCGTTTGTTGGCTTGTTTGGGTTAATCTGTAAAGCAGAGAGCTGTGGCTGTCTGCGTCTGGCCGAGTTGCTGCGCAGCTGCGCCGACAGCAAGGCCAGGAGCAGCGCAGCTGCGCCGCTTGGCCTTCCCAGATTCTTTCCCTGCGTAGCTGCGCCGATTTCAAGGCAGCTGGCTGCGCAGCTGCGCCATACTCTGTTCAGAGGCAGTGAATGCTAGTTATTTGTGCAGTGTTATTTCTAAGCTTAGTTTAACTATTCTATGACAATGAGCATGTATCTAGCTGCTATAACATATGTTATAATTTGAGAAAAAGGAAGTTTTGAAAACTTAGTATAGTATTTAAATGATAAACTATAATTGTTTAATTGTAAAATAAGTTACTTAATTATAATTAAGAGTAAATGTTTAATTTAAATTATAATTTTTGTGAAATTATAAGGTATAGAAGTTGATTTATTTTAATCAATTAGATGTTAATTTAAATTATAATTTATGTGATTATAATTTAATAAATGCATGTTTAATTATGGATTATAAATTGATAATTGCATGATTAATTATAATTTGTGTAATTATAATGCATGATATAGTTTAATTGATTATAAATTGTAATTTATTTATAATTTAAAAGGTAATTATAATTTAAGTAATTATAATTTGATTAAGTGTTTGAATTATAATTGTTTAGCTAAATATATAATTGATTTAATTATGTGAATATGTATGTGATGTAATTAACTATATGATAGTTGATTATTATTATTTATTTAATTAGAGTGAGTTAACCATGAATTAGTTATGTGTTAACTGATTTAGATTATTATAATTGAATGTATATAGTAAGTGTTTAAGTACGTGGTTGAGTTAAGTAGCTTGCGCGTAAGGCAAGTCTTCTAACCCTAAACTTGTTAATTATATACAAATTCTTGAATTCATATATTTATTGTTGAGAATGTCCTTTCCATTTCTGTATTGGACAATTATTTATTTAATGGAAATGATCTTAACTTATTGTTCAAGTAAGATCCAGTTATTATTTTAAATGCTTTAAGTTAATTCTAAAGCATATGTTAGTTCATAATTCTGTTATTTACGAATTATTGATAGTCGATTCAACTAATCCTTAGTTGATGAACGTGAATTCTAAATTACCCTTGTAAGCTTATCCAAACCAAACTTTCTTTGGTGCGGACTTGAATTCAAATTGCTCAGTTGAACAACCCTATTTACTAGGGGAGGTTACTACGCATAGCGTTAAGATGTTTGTGCACAATACATGGTACAAAGGGCTGATCCCCCTAAGTACGAGTTAAGGTCCATAGTCTTATTGACTGTTAAAGGTTTAAATAGAAATATTTATAACCCAGGACAAGAGTTCAAAGGTCTTATGACACTCAGATAAATTCTATTTTTGAGTTGTAATTACGATGAAAGAATTATTATTCAATTCTTTATTGTTGAAGTAAATCATATTATTCAGATTCTTTGAAAGATATCCTTTCATGTATATATTATTGTTAAACTCTAGTGAGCTGTGGTTTGTTCACTCTTGCATTAAATAACAATTTCAGTTAAGATTGATAACGCTGATGCTCCGTCTACAAGTAAGGGCAAGGGAAAGCAAAGCAAGTGAAGACTTGTTTTTATTTAACTGAGAATGATTGTACTAAGACTTGAATGTTATGTTTTTATTTTCACACTTTATTATATTCATGTCAGGGTTAGAGTAACCCGGAATTATTTTAAAAAGGTTGTAACCCTTGTTGTAAGGGAGATTTATTTATTTTAATTTAAATTGTAGTTTATTTTGCATTATTCATTGGGTAGATGTATGTTATATTAGAAAGTGAACACCAAATCATGTGGAAAAGAAGTACCAGAATTTGGGGGTGTCACACACATAGTACTTATTGAGTTTATTGAATATTGCGGCAAACTAAGCAAATGCTACTCAGTTTATTTTGCCAATGAAAAACTAAGTGCTACTTAGCTTATAAGAACTGTTATTTGAAATATATATGGAGACTATTGTTTGACATTCACTCCTACTTGTCTGTTGGGTTTCTACTTAAGTTTCAAAGTATATTATTTACTTTAGACACCGGCTCAGTTTCTTTTAAGTGCATCCTAACTAAGCAAATGCTACTTAGTTTATTATTATATTTTCTTTCCTTTTCTTTTCTTTTATTACATTTACTGTATTTATTATTATGTTTTATTGTATTGTATTTTATTTTGTATTATATTATATAATTTATCGATTAATTTAATAATTTAATATTTAATTTTATTTTATTTATTTTAATTTAATTTAATTTAATCTCATTTAATTTATTTAATTTTATTATTATGTTTTATTTTATTGTATTTTATTTATATTATATTATATATTTTAAAATATTTTTTTATTAAATTTAATTTAATTTATTAAATTAAATCAAATTTATATTTTATTCAAATTAATTTAATTTATTATTATTATTTATTTTATTTTATTTTATTTTATTATTATTATATTATTTAATTTTCTAAATTTATTTTATTTAATAAACTAAATTAAATTTATTTTATTTTAGTAGTAAGAAACTAAGTAAATGCTACTTAGTTTATTTTAATATTGAGAAATTAATTAAATAATAATAAATATACTTGCTGGGCCCACAAATTTTGCAATTGAAGAATTTTGACAGAAATTTCGTCGAAAATTTCAAATATCACATTTTTAATCCTAATCTAACCACTATAAACAAATATACAAATTGATGAAGCAATTATCTTAGTGTTCAATAGACAGATAGAACCCTAATATCAATGTCAATGTTCTGAAATTCCAAATTTCTAAATAATATGAAGTCTCAAATCAAATCATATGAATCCCAATTTCAGCAACATGAACAACAATATCAAAGCTTATTCCCAATTTCAATTTCAGAAGAATGAACAAGTATGCCCAATTCACAATATGCACAATTTCACAATTTCAGAAGAATGAACAAGTCCAAAAAAAACCACTCGGACAATCAACAACTCAAGTATCCCAATTTCATTAATTTAGTAATCTCAAATTATCAAATAGGTCATAATTTCAGCAACAACACATACAATATCCAAATTTCAGTGAAAATTATCACATTAAAACTCATTTATCATTTTCATAACAAAACATAGTAAACCCTAAATTAAACACAAATTTCAGAAAATTAAACCAAATATACAAAAGTTGATTTAAGCCTAAAATGAACCTGTGAAGCAGTAGAGGAGAAGGAGGCGGCAGGTGGTGGAGGAAGGGGCGGCGCGATAGAAGCTGGAGGGGGAGGCGGTAGGAGGTCAAGGCAGCGACAGGAGGTGGTGGAGGAAGGGGCGACAAGGCAGAAGCTGGAGCGGGAGGCGACCGGAGTTCCAGGCGGCGGCAGGAGGTGGTGGAGGAAGGATCGGCGACGGCAGGAGGTGGTAGAGGAAGGGCGGCGTCAGGAGGTGGAATGGAGAGAGAGAGAGAGAGAGAGAGAATATAAAATGGTAGTGAGGCGGTTGAGTTGTGACTACTGACTATTTAGGGTAAAAAGTTAATTCCGATGGAATATCAGTCGGAAATAGGTCCCTCAAAATTAGTTAACTACGACCGAATTTCTCTCGAAAATAAGCATAATTCCGTTGAGTTAATCCTTCGCGCTGGTGGGAAACCTGCAGGTGCCACTAAGGGTGTACTGTCTCTGACGGAATTTCGTCGGAAGTAAATTATATTCGACGGACTTATCTTCGACGCCGGATTCCGTCGAATTTAGGTTAATACCGACTGATGTTATTCTCTCAAGATTAATTCCGTCGAAATTAGCAGTTTTTCTTGTAGTGAAACACTTAGGAAAAGGGAATCAAAATTCTCCGGCGTCGACACTTGGCATGATCCTAATCATCGGTTTTCTTCGGCTAGGGGTGCAAAGATGAAATGTTGATTGGTATAATCATGACTATTGATATTATTGGTGAATATCTTTGGCCCTTAGTGCAAAGATGAATTGACTGACATGATTATGACTAAAGGATGTAGACTAGTATGATCATGACGATTGGTGTTACAAATGAATATCTTTGGCCTGGGTGCAAAGATGAATTTATTAGCATGATTATGAACAGGAACTGTGAATTGGTTTAACCATGACATTAGGTGTTTCAGGTAAAGACAGGTGATGAAAGTTCTCTTTGCCTTGGGTACAACGAAGAACTGTTGATTGCTGTTACAGGAATAAAATATTGATAATTGACTTTTAATTTGGAGAAGATAGTAGACATTATATTCTACTTGACTCTTCTAATGGATTGTTGATTCCGCTGCAATTATGGTTGAAAACTTTTATCATCTACTATATGTTCTAAATATCTAATTTATTATTGATGAAGGTTATTGATAATTTAATTATCTTAAGTCATGATATTCTTTACTGGGCTATTTGTGCTCACTCTTTTGCTTCACAATTCATTTCAGGTAGTAAGAGTATAGCTGAGTCGAGTGAGGATAATAAGGAAATAGAGTAATGGTCCGAGACTGTTGAAATTTCTCCATACATTATAAAACAGTATGACAATAATTGTACTGAGGACTTAAAATGTGCGTGTCGTATTTTATACGTCATTTAATAATTGATTTTGGTGAACTAAATAGGGTGATGCGAACCCTAATTTGAAAGTGTCAAAAATGCACCCCATTAGAATGAGGAGGACATAAATCTTCTCGAGTTCCTTTGAGGACTTGAAATATTTATTGCTGTATTTTATATGACATTGTAATAATTTGGATGTGAATATTGTCGTACTATACACGGTACAGTATTAGTATTGAACACTCACAGTATGTGTGTTATCATATTTTGCACGACAGTTTAATAGTTGTAAATAGAAAAATTGGTATGTGTAGTGTATATTTCTGGCTACTCAGAATGGGTTGTGTAAACTTATTTTGGAAGCGTCGCAGAGAGTATGAGATAAATATGATAATTATGAGAATTTAAGAATATTATAGATAATTAATATTATATTTAATAATATACAATTATTTTTTTAATTTTGATACACAATTCTAAAACAACATATATTAAAAAACTATCTATAATATTTTTTATATCCCATACAATAAAAAATATATAAATTTATTACGGTAAAATTTACGCAAAATAAAAGTTAAAGTTAGTGTAACTCCATCCTAACCGACTTAAAATTTTTATAAGTCCGATTGCTGTTTTGTAATTTGTGCAATACAAAAAAGAAGATACAAACACAGTAAAAGGAAGGAAGGAAGGAAGGAAGGAAAAGCAATCGAGTTGCAGACAAGGTCACAAGAGAAGGGTAGAGAAATCGAGAAAAGCAAAACCTAACACCAAACTCCAATCATCAAAGTAGAGCAGAGGGATTAAATTAGAGACAGAAAAGAAGAGTTAAGAAAACCATCTTCTTATCTGAAGACCCACATAGTAGAGCGAAACAAAGAAAAAAAAAATGAAAAATTAACAAAAAGAGAGAAAGAGAGAAAAAAGCTAATCTTGTGGGGGAAGAAACTGAATCTAATTCTCCAGATTTCATTTCTTAGTCACTTTGATTCTCTCTCTTCCTCCTTTCTTACAGTCAAATCAAAAAAATTCTGCCATGGTTAGAGGCAGAGCAGCCGCCGCCGGCAAAACAGCAGTACTTCCGTCACCGGTCGCCGAAGAAGCTCATGGATCCGGATCCAACAAAGAGATTAGATATCGAGGAGTGAGAAAGAGGCCGTGGGGAAGATTCGCAGCAGAAATAAGAGACCCCTGCAAAAAAACTAGGGTTTGGCTCGGCACTTTTGACTCGGCTGAAGTAGCTGCTAGAGCCTACGATGCCGCCGCCGTAAACCTCCGTGGCCCAAAAGCCAAGACCAATTTTCCGGTCTCAATTTCCCCCCCTTCTTTCCATCAAAACCCTAACGAACCATTCGTCAATCGCCGATTATATGGGTCGGATTCAGGTTCTTTTCCTTCGGACCATCCGATTATTATCCAACGCCCAACTTCCAGTAGTATGAGTAGCACCGTCGAGTCTTTCAGTGGGCCCAAGCAGCAGCAGCCGCCCCAAACGGCTGTGTTGCGTTCCCGGCGGTACCCTCAGGCGCCGCCGATTGTGCCGGACGATTGTCACAGCGATTGCGATTCGTCCTCATCGGTGGTTGATAATTTTGATAATTTTGATGGAGGTGATATTGGTTCGTCCTCAATTTGCAAACCCTTGCCTTTTGATCTAAATTTTCCTCCGCATGTTGATGATGATCTTGACTGCACTGCTCTTAGGCTTGGATTGGGATTTGTCTAGGTTAAATTGGATCCATTTGATCAAACTCGGTTACTATTTTATTTTTGTTTTTTTGATTCTCTTTTTTAATGTAGAAAAAAATCATAGACATGATTGAGACCAAGAGAAGATCATTATATGTATCGGGTTTTCCTATGTTGGTTGAAGAGAATTTAGTTTCAAATCTTATTATGATTAGAGTTCATGATGATGGCTTAAAGGATGGTGAAATTTGCTATGAAATCTGTTGGGCAAAATAACTTCAATTATGTGTAGACTTTTCGAATACGTAAAGTCTGTTGTTGTTGCTGAAGTCATATTACATGTGAAAAATAGTAAATTTCAGGTATGACATTGAATTGTATTGTTTCTTTGTGTAAAGATGAAAGTTATTCTATTGATGAGAATTCTAATCTATCTGTGTTTAATTTATTTGGTGTTTGTTGGTTGTTGAAATGTGCATATGTATACATACTTGTGTATGTTGTTCTTATATGAATATGGTTTCAAGGAATTAGTTTTTTCTTGTGTTTTAGATTACCTTGTTCGGTAACGACCTGTCGGGTAGTTTGTATGTATTTCTCTGCTATTTGCAGACCTGTTATATATGAACTCTGTAGGTTTAATGACAATGAATTTTTATAGCTTGACATTGTGGATTTGGCGTTGCAAGTGGTTAACATTGTTGGGATTTGGAATTGTGGTGATCTCTACATTACTAGTAGTGGGTTGTTATTGGTTAATTTTCTCCTAAATTGTTATTGGTTAATTTTCTCCCAGTAATTTAGGTTGTCGACTTGTCGGTAAGTAGTAAGTACTATATGCCAGGGAAATTCTTGTTGTTGATGCATTAAAGAGTTTGGACAGCAGCATCTGCTGCATTAAATCTGCAGTTGAGGCTGGGGTTCTGAATTTCTTCCACATTTTTCGGCTGCGGGATTGGGATTTAGCCATCCTTCTACCTTAATCTGATTTGAGAATATATGGGTTTGTACTTATTAGTTCCCATATTTACTCAATTTTGGCATCAAATAATGTAAGGATAGCAGAGAATTGTGTATGTTTTGCAAGGTTGAGTTTATGCGTGGAAAGGCATTCTGGAAAAGGAAAAAAAAACTTGGGACTCAGTACTTGTGGTATTAAAGAACATAGTATCTTGAACGTCTGTGAACTGTGAGTTGATTTGGTCATTAGTGTGTTGTGATTAAGCTTTTGTCGTTGTCTAAGCTGCTGCAATGGGTTGGTTTAGTTCATTGATTAGTTCTCCTTATATCCGAACATGAGAATTTGTTAGTAACTAGTTTCCAAGTAGGATTGGTGATTTTGATTTTTGATAAGGTATGCTAGGGGATTCAGTATAATTGTTTGCACCATCTCGTGTCTCTTTTCTTTTTTCTCCATCTAAAACATGTCTTTTCTTTTTTCTCCATCTAAAACATGTCTTCATCTCAGAGATGGGCTTCAATTGGAACTTGACTGGTAGGTTGGAGTCAAATTAGCAACTTGTAGTTTGGAGTCAAATTAGTACATCTGACTGTGTAAGTGTGAACCTAGTTGTTTGTAGCGAGCATGAATCTTCTTCCTAGTTTCCTCGACTGTGTTTGCTTCAAAATAATTATCAGGTCACAGCGCTTTACAACAGAGATTTACAAGTGTCATTTTGTTCCCACGGGATTGGGTTAGTGTTTAAGGCTATACAAGTACTCTCCATTATTGGTAAGGAAGGTGATATTTTCGCACGAGCCTCTCACATGTATGTGTGATTTATTTATTATTGATGTGAGAGAGTTGATGAGGAAATATGAGTTCCCTTAACTTATTAGTCAATACTACCACAATATTGTGTTTGTGGTCTGCCATGAACTTACTAGATTAATTTTTGGTACCCTATGCTTGTATTAATGTTACGTTTGAATGTGAGAATGGAATGACTCATTCATATAGAATGAAAAAAATTGTTTGGTTGCGATTAGAATTAAAAAAATTGTGTTTGGTTCTTTGGGGAAGGGAGAATATATAGAATAATTCATTCCAACTAAAATAGAATGAATCATTCTACTCTTCGTTTCATTCCTTTAATCCAAACATAACATAAGGTTTGGCCTTAAAGCCCACGGTTAGAGTTGTAAACAACTTGACTTGACTTCTTGAGTTCAAACTTGTTTTAAAGTTAAACGACGAGTCAAGTCGAGTTCAAACTTGTTTTATAATTAAACGACGAGTTGAGTCGAGTCGAGTTTTAAACGTGTATAAGATTTAGTGTATAAATTTGGCCCATTGATAAATTAGTGAAGCTCAATTCGAGTTTAAACAAGAGCTGAATTATACTTCTAGTCATCCAAGTTGTCACCTACTTTTAAGGTCAGTCTCTAAAATTTATTTTTTCGTCGATTAAGTCTTTAAAGTGACATTTTTTTGGTGTTTCTGTTCCTTTTATCCGATTTGACCCAAATGCGATTTATTTTAACCAAATTTTAACCCAACTCGACCTAGTTTGATCCGACCTCAATTTTTCTAATTATTTTTTAAAAAAAGACTAAAAAGTTTTAAAATAATAAATATTTTTAATATTTTAAAATAAAATATTATTTTTAAAATAATAATTTTTTTTATTATTTTAAAGTAAAAATAATTATAATTTTTAGGAAAAAATATAAGAAACTTTAATTTTTTCAAAAATGAGTAAATTTTCATAAAATATAGATTCGAAAAAATTAAAGTTTAAAATTTTTAATTCTTAATTGTTTTTATGATTTTTTTTAAAGAAAATTTACACATCTTTAAAAAAAAAAAATCTATTTTGTTTTATGAAAATAAAGCTTTTTTATATTTTTGAATCTATATTTTATGAAACTTTACACACTTTAAAAAAAAATTCTATTTTTTCCGAGAAACAAAGTTTTATTTTTTTGAATCTATATTTTAAAAAACTTTACTCATTTTTTAAAAATGAATTTTTTTCTATTTTTTTCTTGAAAATAATAATTATTTTTATAACTTTTTAATTTCTTTTTTCAAAAATTGAATCAGTTCTTTTTATTTATCTGTTACTGTTTTTTTGTATTTTAATTTCTATTTTTAGTTTTTTATTTTTAAAAATTCTAATTTTAAGAATACATATAATAATGGTAAAAACAAACATTTTTTTTTTGAAAATAAATTTTTACATAAAAATAAAAAAAATCTCATTTATTTTTAAAATAAAGTTTTATTTTCTTATTTATTTTTTTTGAATCTATATTTTATGAAACTTTACTCATTTTATGAAAAAAATAAAAGTTTTTAATATCTTTTTTCAGAAAATAATTATTATTTTTAAAAATATTTAAAATAATAATTATTTTTAATATTGTAAAATAAAATATTATTTTTAAAATACTGTTAATATAATAATTATTTTTAAAATAATTTTAATTTTTTTTAATTTTAAAAAATATTATTGGTGAAATTGGGTTCGAGTCAAACTGGGTCGGGTTAAGTGAAGATGAGTCGGATTTGAGTCAAATCAGGTAAAATAAACGAAAACGCCAAAAAATGTTACTTTAAAGACCTAATTAACAAAAAATAAATTTTAAGAACGACTTTAAAAATAGCTTATAACTTAAAGGGATAGAAGTGTCATTTAACCTTTAAAAAATTTTAAGTCTAAGCAGACTCATTTAATTTTTGGGTCCTTTACAGTACTATACAACAATTAGAAAGTAATTACAACATCAGTACATCAACAAAATAATTACAAAAGTAACGCAATAAATTCAAACCATTCAATTTCACATTAATAAGGAAACCTAAAATCAAGGCTGCCATAATTAATAACTCAAATTCAAAATTTTGGGATCTAACAACAAAAATAAATCTATAATTCAAAATTCAAAATTCAAATCAAAAGCATGAAAAATAAAAAAATATTTTATCGTCATCTTCCTCCTCTGCCGCCGCGATTTTTTTTTCTCGTCATCTTCTTCCCTCATCATCTTCGTCCGCCGCCGCCGCGAATCTTAAGCTTGCACACGAAGAGCAAAGCATGAACTATTAGATTATGTTTTATTTAACTTCAACAAAAGTATAACACTACTAAAAAAATCTAAAAGCAAGATAAATTTTCAAGAATAGAAGAATTACTCACCATAGCCAAGTTAAAATCTATCAGATAAAACCTTGGAATGAAGGTTTGGCTACCAACTGTACTATGAAAAAACTGCAGCTGTGGAGGTGGATTGGTTACCTTGGTACGAAAGTTTGGTTACCTTGGTATGAATGTTTGGTTACCAACTGCACTATGAATGTGACGCACCCAAAATAGGTTCAATACATAACCCACCTATTCTGGGTCGCCAAAAAATACATGGTACAGAATTCAAATACAAATCTTCAAATTCTAACTTTTAAACTGTCGTACAAAATACGACCACAGTTAAACTGTGAGTTTCAATACGAATACAGTATCCATACTCCAAATCAAAGATATGTTACATAAAGGTACAATCAATAACTGTTTTAGGAATTAAAATATTTGGAGAATGCTCAAGAAAACTTTCGTACATGGGAGGACCATGCTTCTAGGTTATAATAGATATCATAGGACTTGAGAATTAACCTTGGTTGATCCAATAGACCCCAAAGAAAAACGAGAAGATTACTATCTTGTTCATTCTAATAGTGGGTTTTCTCTTGACATATAATTATCTCCATTGTCTCAAACTGAGAATTTTATTCCAACCGTACTCCAAGATTATATAAATAGTGCTCATAAATATAATCAGTAAGTGGATGCGCACAACCATGTCTTATGATAACACGAAGTCGTAGGTGATTAAACATCTTGTATGATAGTGGCAAAATACCCTTCCAAAGTTGGGTTCACCTCATCCTATTCGGTTCACCAAAAACAACGGTTAAATGACGTATAAAATACGACACACTTATCTAAAATTCTTAATAAAATTATTTTCATACTATTTTGTGAGAAACTTCAACAGTTATAGACCTTCGTACTAATCCCCTGTTATTCCCACTCGACCCAGCTACACTTTTTTTGCCTGAAAGGAATTGTGAAGCAAAAGGGTGAGCACAAATAGCCCAGTAAAGAATATAATGACTAAAGATAATTAAATTATCAATAGTTTTCATCAGTAATAAATCAGATATACAGAACATATCGTAGATGATAGAAATTATCAACCATAATTGCAGCGAAATCAACAATCCATTAGGAGAGTCAAGTAGAACACAATGTCCACTATCTTCTCCCAATTAAAAGTCCATCATCAATATTTTATTCCTGTAATACTAATCAATAGTTCTTCGTTGTACCCAAGACAAAGAGAACTTTCATCATCTGCCTTTACCTGAAACACCAAAAATCATGGTTACACCAATACACAATTCCTGTTTATAATCATGCTAATAAATTCATCTTTGCACCACGGCCAAAGATATTCATAAATCAACAGCTCATCTTTGCACTACAGGCCAAAGATATTCATCAATGGTTCATCTTTGCACTATAGGCCAAAGATATTCATCAATCAACAGCTCATCTTTGCACTACAGGCCAAAGATATTCATCAATCAACAACTCATCTTTGCACTACAGGCCAAAGACATACAACTGTATACCAATCAACATTTTACCTTTGCACTACAGGCCAAAGAGAAATTTCACCACAATGATATATAATTGGAATAATAAGATAAAAATAGATCTTATTGATTTTCAACTTAATTATCCAGAGTCTAAATTACCAACACGATATCCAGAAAAATCGATTAGAATATAAAGTTCAAGTAAATGTAAAGTTACCGGATCAAATATAATCACTTAAAACTGAATAGAAAGATTCAGGTTAAAATATTAGATGAATCACAAACCATTAAGGACATTCTAATCATTTCAGGACTTTTCACCATTTAATAATATATAACTTGAAGAACGAATATAATCTCTTACAATAATATGGAGTAATAAAGAAAATGATTTTTCTTTACCATATTATGAAGAAGTGATACCCCTTACCATAGCACGCGACTAGATGTTTCTTCCTATGAAAGTCATCAACCTGAACAATACTTGCACTCTTTATCATGCAACACTTGGAGAAACCTTACACTCAAAAGAAATACTCATAATATTATCCTCACAATATTATAATAAAAGAATTTTATACTTTGGTGTAGTTATCGTGTGTGTTTAGTTACTCAAACGAGCAACCTATTTATACTGAAAATTGAGGAACAACTAGCACACCAGCTTTGACAAAATGACCAAATGAGCTATATAAAATAATGATAGTGAAATTTATGGTCCCACAGAGAAAATTAAACCAATTTGTACACGTTTTAACAAAATTTGTTTAATAATAGGGTTGTGGTCCATACTACTTTAGGAACAATAGAGTGTCGGCAAGTCCTGCCAACTTACTTTTGTAAAGAGAAAATAATTGAACAAGCATCTGCATATCATACTTATCTTTAATCAACACATTTTAACCATCAATTATTTACACATTTTTAACATTTCAACAATTATTCACCATTATTATAATAGACTCATAATACTTTCAACTAGTTTTATAATATCATAACTGTTATTTATTAACATATGTAATAAATAAGTACATGAATGATATAAAAAAATAAATGCATGATCTCTAAAAATTTAGAGGCCTCAGTGGTCTCTTCATCGGCACAACTCACTTACCCCCGAATAAATTCAGGACATGAGACCACTTGAGCATAGAGGAGTTTACCAAGACTCGAACCCACGATAATGGGGACTTACGTCCGGCTTCGCACCACTAAGCCACCATTTCAAGTGATGATAAAATACAACAATATAATTATATAAACATTTATTATAACTTATTCGTTACTTGTGCGTTTACATTCCGACACCTCATAAGCTTACTAACACTTTAAAAATATTTAAAATATTATTCTGAATTTTCCAAACAACTTTCATATTTTTCGAATTATCCGATAATTTTCTATAATTATTTCTATTTATAACAACTATCCTTTAATAGCTTTAAAATAGAAATATTAACTCCATATACTTTTATATCTTTAAAATATCATCAATATTAATCTTATATTATTATAAAATTTTTCTGTAAACTTCATAATTTTCCACCATTCATATAATTTTTTATGAATTTTCTCTATTTTTAAACTAACTATAAATAGCTTTAAAAATACCATAAATATTTCTGTTATTCAACAATTTTCAAAACTTTCCAGAAACTATAAAATAATATTATATAATTTTTCACCAAATTTTATAATTTTTCATCATTCATAGAATCTTCTATGAATTTCTTATATTTTTAAACTAACTATAAATAATTTAAAAATACCATAATCACTTCTGCTTTTTAATAATTCATCAAAAATTTAGAAAAATTCTAAACTGATATTATAAGATTTTTGTAAAAATATTTCAGCCCAAATAATGTTTCTGATAATTAATTATAATTTCTAATATTCAGATTTTTCAATAATTCATAATAATTACCCCTTTTATCAGAAAATTACAAATCTTATGTTATTTTCAAGTGAAGTTTGATTATCTACAACTTTGTAGAAGAAAGTTTTTCCAAATTCAACCTCTAACATAGAGCAATAAGCTTATTGGAAAAGTTTGCTGGAAAATATTTCTGTTTTGAAAAAAATACCAGATCAGCCACCTCACGAAATTTATAACAAATCATATGTTAATCTTTAACGGTTCAAAATTTGTGGACATATACTCAACTTATATATGCATGACATATCCAAAAATTACAACGATCCAACGGTCGGATTAAGAATTATAATTCACGTAATAGAGCTTAAGAAACTGATTTTTCGGACTATAAGTTCTTCGGACTAGTTTCATTCAAACAGTCACCACAAAAAATTCACAAGAAATTTTTGGGTGATTTTAATTTCTGTAATTAGCTTACTTTCAGAGCTTTTTTTGATATAAATCTCATTTCCTAACTCATTATACACAAAGAGTCATAGATTTTACAAAATCAAGTAATAAACCATTTTTTTGAATTTTTTTAGATTTTGCTCTTCTTTTAATCTCTTGATTTCTTTCATTTGATTCATGTTTATACAAGTTTAATACATCAAAAACAAATATAAACATGTTCTATCCATATACAAAATTTAACATCTATATATGAAAATTAAATTATAAATTAAAACATACCCTTTTTTAATTTATTCCTTTCTTCCCATTCTTCCTTCTTTCTTCTTCCTTTCTTTCTTCTCTTTCTCTATCTTTTCTTATTTTCTGCCGAGTGAAACATGTGGGGTGGGAGTACCCCTCTTATTTCTTCTCTTCTTTTTTTATTTCCAACACTTTCTCTCTCTCTCCCTCTTTTTCTTTCTTTCTTCCTCTTTTTCTTCTTCCTTCCCCCACCTTTTTGTTTTCTTCTCCACATTTTTTTCTTCCGCCAACTTTCCTCTCTCCCTTTTTTTTTCTCTTTAGCACATGGGCTGCTAAAATAAATTAGTTCTCTCTCCTCTTTATTTGCTCATTTATCCGTTTAATTGCTCATTTGACAATTTATCAATTTAACATTTTACCATTTTAAAATAATAATCATAAATTAAATTAGACTTTTATTTCATAAAAGTCGGGATCTTACAATGAAGGTAACCTAATAAAACTGAATTGGTAACCTTTGTACGAAGACTTGGTTACCAACTACACTATGAAAAAACTGCAGGAATGTAGGTGGATTGGTTACCTTGGTATGAAGGTTTGGTTACCAACTGCATTATAAAAAAACTGTGGGTGTGGAGGTGGTTTGGTTACCTTGGCATGAAGGTTTGGTTACCTTGGTATGAAGGTTTGGTTACCAACTGCATTATGAAAAAACTACAGGTGTAGAGGTGGATTGGTTACCTTGGTATGAAGGTTTGGTTACCTTGGTATGAATGTTTGGTTACCAACTAGTTACCTTGGTATTAATTGGTTACCTTGGTATGAAAGTTTGGTTACCTTAGTATGAAGGTTTGGTTATCAACTGGTTATCTTGGTATGAATTGGTTACCTTGGTATGAAGGTTTGACTACCAACTGCACTATAAAAAACTACATGTGTGGAAGTGGATTGGTTACCTTGGTATGAAGGTTTGGTTACCAACTGCACTATGAAAAAACTGCAAGTGTGGAGGTGGAAGGTTACCTTGGTATGAAGGTTTGGTTACCTTGGTACGAATGTTTGGTTACCAACTGCACTATGAAAAAATTGCAGGTGTGGGGTGAATTGGTTACCTTGATATGAAGGTTTGGTTACCTTGGTATGAAGGTTTGGTTACCTTGATATGAAGGTTTGATTATCTTGGTATGAATGTTTGGTTACCTTGGTATGAATGTTTGGTTACTAACTGAACTTGATACTTCAACCAGTACAAAGTGAAAGCCCAATACATACTTTGAAAAATGCAATATTGGGGATAGGCTTATTCGGATGCCTCTCTGTTTAGAAGTAAAATCAGCATTCACCAAGTTCACAAAAACATCAGGTTATGAGAACCCATGACCTCACATTTTGTAGCAGGCCCACCGAAGGTAAAAATGATATTTTTGGAGAGGAGAGAGAATAAAAGATTACACAGTGACAGCATGTCCACCGAAGGTGTATAGTATATTGGTGGCGTCGGTGAAATACATCACTAGCTTTGTCGGAGCTGAGTGTTCCACCCCATCATGCTACACAATTATTCACAAACCCAAAACAGAAATCAGAAGAATAGATTCTCAATAATGGCGAAAACCCAAAACAAAATTTCTCCATTTGCGCTCCACTACCATGGAAGCCATGAAAGCTTTTCATTAAATGGTTGGGAATGATGAGATGATGGAGAAGAAGAAGAAAGAGGTTTAGTCAAGGAAGGATCGGAGAAGACAAATCTAAAAGACAAACCTAAGTTTAAATTTGCTCTTCTACTACTACCAACTAAGAGAGAGAAAGTGATGACCGCTACTTTCTCCGCCCTCTCCGGATTGTACGCCACTGGCTCTATGTAATTTTATAAATAAATATGTAAAAATGTATTACTTTTGTAATTATTTTATCTATGTACTGTTGTTATAATTATTTCTAAAAATATACTAGAATATGTAATTGCTCCTTAATTTTTCTCATTTAATTTTTTCAAGTGGACCGGTTCATTTACAGATAATAGGATAACATTGTTTATGCTAATGATGAGGCAAGCTATAAGTTTGGTTGACTATATTTTTGATTCGGTCTTTTTAGCAAATCCAATTTGGTAGGCTGTATGTGTATATTGTTGAAGTCTCAATTAATGAACTTCAACAAAGTTTGACTTCTGATTGGGCAAAAAGGGGTAAATACGAACGGGAGTCATTTCTTTTTCAGCATTTAATAATTAAAATTTAAAAATATATAATTAATCTATTAAATTAATGAAAAATATATGATTGTATCATTCTGTCAAATTAATTGAACGGTAGTTAAATTGAGATCCTTATTTTCATATGTGGCAATAAGAACAAAAAGAAAAGAAAAATTAATTGAAGTGACCAATTCTTGTGGATTTGGTAGCCACGTGTACAAGAATTAATTTTTAAGAAAATAAATTTTAATTTCTTTTATTATTTTTTTCCTTTACCTTTTCTTTTATTTTTTTTTTCCTTTACTTTTTTTTCTCAAGTCCACATCTCAATGCATCTAGGTCTAAATATAGGTGACCTTCATCTTAACATTTTCCATCATTAAAATTCAAATCTACATTCTTTCTCAAGTTTCCTTATTGTCGAGGCCGGGGAGTTTTTTTCCTAATTTTTTTTCTATCCTTTTTAGATTTTTATTTCAATTTTTAATTATTTCATTTTGAAGGGTGATTTTTTGTAGAAAAAATGGACATAAATGTTGATGGGGTTTTAAAAAATTGATTTTAATGATGGGCCAATTAGACATAGTCGCCAGTTAGTAAAAATTTAAATGAATGTACCAAATCATTCAAAATTTTTGAAATTTTGTAATATGGCCCAATATGTGACTCCATAAAATTGGTCTTGAAATCGAGATTCATAGAGTTCGGGGGTTTGCTTAAGCGAGTGGAAGGGGTTAGACACCCTCGACTTCCGTGAAAACACGGTTATCGCATCTTATATGTTTTCCTAATTTGAAGTGTGCGTGTGTGTGTGTGATTTGAGAAAGCCTAGGATATTTAGTTTTGAATCGAAATCGTGTTTAAGTGTGTAGTTCTAAACCTTTTTGAGCCTATGCACAAATGATTTGTTTTTAAAAAATTTCATTTTTTAATTTAATTTTGATAAAGCATTTTGAAGTGACATTTTGAAAAACATGATTTTCAAACTCTTTGCCAAATAGGAATCTTCTTCGTTACTTTCAGTTATTAGCCTAAAGTCGTTCTAATAACCCGAATCAATTTAATTTCAGAAGATCTTCGTTACTTTATTTGTAAATCGTTTTTGATGATAATATACTACATAAAGCATTGAAAAGATAGGGTCGGGACCTTCCATGGGCATGAAAGCCATATCGACAGTCCCGAGCACCCGCAACCATAATTTTTCACTATTATTGGGTCTTAAATCCGATTTTCTCGAGATGAAATTCTCGATATCGCTTTAAGGCCCAAATTTACATGTATAATGATTTAGCTGACAATTATTACAATCGAAATTACGTTCATCGTGAGAATTTAGTCAAGATCCGATTCGTGGATCTCGACTCCAATATTCCCGTGCTCACATCATAATATAGATAATACATCAAAACTGTCTCCTTTTCTCTTTAGAATTTCCACTCTCTAAAACTCTCTTTTTCTCCTATGTTGAAAAATGTGCTAAAAACCTCCTTATATAGGATCCAAAACCAGCCGCAGATGCATATGTAGCTGGCCTAGGTGGGGCCCACATGCCTTGGTTTTCGTGTCGTGTAGTTGGTTCTTACGCTTTTCGCGGAAACATTCGTAACTTTAAATTCGGGAAGAGCTGGGAGATGTGCCATACCATTCCGGAAAGCACTTTCCGTGAGCTACACAATAACATTTAGTTTGACCAATTCTAAATTCGGGAAGATAGAGCAAAAAGTAGAAAAGTATATTCCTAAATATGCGGGGCAGTCAACTGTCTTGCCATGAATAGTCTACTGTTCAGGGATCGTTGTGGTGACTTTTTTAAACTTTTCCTTAGCTTTGTGATATCTCCTTAAATGTATTGACGTTGTGGTGAAATAACGTTTTTTCCCTCCTGCAAAGGTTAGTGAAGAAAAGATAAAATTTTGAGTGTCTACAGATGCCATTCTCTGTCATGTTTATGTAATGCAATGAAATGTGCATGACAATATAGACACCCAATGCATTACATGTAAGACCCCAAATTTTATGAATAAAGAATTAATTTTTTTTATATATTATTTTGAAATAGTAAGGTTTTGATTTGATAAATGTGATAAGTTGTGGGTGAGATGTGCAAAGTTTACAAAGTAAGTAAGTGGTTATAAAATATTCGTTGTGTCGGAGAATTCGTTTGGTCGAGGAATATTGTTTTTGTCGAAGAATATTCGTAAGACAGCGCAGTCATTAGTGGACCCCACAACGGAATGAATGTCGGATATAGAAAGCAACAGAAGTAACCTTTTTATAAAAATAAAGGCAAAACTTTTACAGTTAAACTGTTGAAATACCCGGTGGTTAAAATACAGTAATACGCGGTGTTGCACAGTAGCACATGGTATTGCACAATATTTCGAATTATTGGTTCTTACATAAGAAGTTACTCATTCAATAATTGTTACAGTAATTACTGTTCAATATTTTATATTATTGATCCAATAATTGCTACATTGCTACATTGATATTTTATATTAGTGATTCAATAATTGTCATTGCACAGTATTTCAAATTATCAAATCAATAATTCATATTATTTGAATAATATTATTAGATAGCATTATTGACAATGTCTAGAAAGTTCTGTGGAGGAAATGAGTTAGGTTATATAATTGCGCGCCAATGAGGAGAAATCCTTATCGGAAAGCCCCCTCTTTCCTGGGAACGACCTGGTTGTCAATATTGTAGTTCTATAATATTATTTGTGAATAATTAATTTTTGATATATATGATAAGGAAATATTTATTCAATGTGGATTTAAACGGAGAAATTTTTAGCATGTGACATTTGTTGAAAGTTGGTATTTTATCTTTTTTGATATAATAATTCATTCAAATATATTATTATAATATTACATTATAGTACTATGATGTGATTATATAATAGTATGATTTTTATAATTTGAATGGTAACATTATTATAGTAAATTCATGGTATAAAAGTAAAATGAGGTAGAAGAGAACAAATTGAATTTGAATTCTTATGATGTAAGCAATGATGTCATCAGAACGATGAGGTAAGCAATGATGTCATCGGAACGATGAGGTAAGCAATGATGTCATAGGATCGATGATGTAAGCGATGATGTCATAAATTATAACAAAAAGACTATTTTACCCTTAATCTGCCAAGCCTATAAATAGAAGCTCATTTCTTCATTATTTCTCACCAATTCACTAAAGCTATAGAGAGAGAAAGTATAGAGACAGTAAGATTGAAAGAAGAAGAGTATTCAGCCATTACACTAGTGCAGTCTCTAAATTTTGATTAAGGTAAGGAGTATTATTTCTTTCGTATTCATGAAGAGAGTTATTTTCTTTCAATACTCGTAAGGGTTGTTATTCCATTCTTTATTATTCTGTTGGAATAACCTGTCTATGCGGACTACCGCATGCATGGTGAAATCCTGTTGTTATTCCATTCTTTATTATTCTGTGGGAATAACCTGTCTACGCGGACTACCGCATGCCTGGTGAATAACCCTTCGTAGTCATTTGTTATTAAATTGTGAAAATGATCTGTCTGAGCGGACTACCGCCTGATGGGTGAAAATTCATTTGCAGTTTTGTATATTGTTTTATTTCAGATTCTTAACTCTAAACTTACTACGGTAAGTATTGCTTCTATAATTCCTGAAATGATCAGAAATTTCTTGAGTTTTGCGCTTCATCTAATATCATTTCACTGGAATATTGGTCTGAACTTTTTTGTGAAATTTTAATCTGTTCATATCAGGGTACTATTCATGAGTTACTATTCACGAGTTACTATTCATGAGTTACTATTCACGAGTTACTATTCACGATAAAAAAATATTTTTTTTCTTTCCAAATTATCTTTGATTGGATCCAAGTTTTGAACTTCATTCTTGAATTTTTCTCCACAATTGATTATTATGGAGTATTCTTGAACTTGAATAAATTAAATTACGAATCCCTAATCTTTGTCCTTTATCTCACTGGATTCGTTCTTTAAATAATTTTTCATCATCCTCAGTCTTAAATGGTGATATAACTGAATATCTTTGGCCTGTAGTGCAAAGATGAATGATTACTTGATGAATATCTTTGGCCTGTAGTGCAAAGATGAATGATGACCTGATGAATATCTTTGGCCCGTAGTGCAAAGATGGACAAGTGTTGAGATGAACATGACCAACTGGTGATACAAATGGATATCTTTGGCCCGTAGTGTAAAGATGAATATTTGGTTTGAGATGTATATTGATTGATGTTACAGGGATAAAATATTGATGATGGACTTTTAAATCATAGAAGATAGTAGACTTCATTCTCTACTTAACTCTTCTAATGAATTGTTATTTCCGCTGCAGTTGTTGATCTAAAACTTGTAGTCCATAATGTTTTATCTGATTTGTTGAAGGCTAACGATAATTTATTCTTCATTATCTTAGTCATAATATCCTTTACTGGGCTAGTTGAGCTCACCCTTTTCTTCCATTGTTCTCTTCAGGAAATGAGAATATCGCGGGTACTAGTCGGGGAATGGAGTGATGGTCCGAGTTAGAGCTGTAGAAGTCCTCACTATTTTTTTTTGTAAAATAGTGTGATAATAAATATAATGAGGACTTAGTTTGAATGTTTATATTTTTTACATGTCTGTATTGACACTCACAGTTGTGTGGTTGTATTTTGCACGACCGTTTGATATAAAAGATTGTATTTGGAGTTTGTTGAGTGTATTTGGCGACTCAGAATGGGTTGAGTATTGAACCTATTTGGGGACGTCACATTACAGGGTATATCGATAATATAAGACATTAAAGAAAAGATGCCAATGTATGTTATCATATGAATTGGTGCGATGATATAAATGTTAAATTTTAATATCATGTCAATCCTTTGGGGAAAATTGTTATCATGTTGCCATCACCGGGTATCGTCTCCGATGCATTCGCTGGGTATCGTCTGCAATGGATTTATCACTACTTGGTATATTCTCCGATGCCTTCGTAGGTTATCGTCTCCAACAAATTCATCAGCACTGAGTATCATCTCCGATGCCTTCGTCCGGTCTCATCTCCAACGGATTTACCACCACCGGGTATCGTCTCCGACGCCTTCGTCGAGTCTGTAGACACTCAAAATTTCATTTTCCCGTTACTAACACTGTAGGAGGGCAAAACTGTCTAATCAAATCAACCCCGATCTCAATACCGGGCCATCAACTCAACCTCGGTCTCAATACCAGGCCATCAAATCAACCCCGGTCTCAATACCGGGCCACCAATTCAACCCCTGCCTCAATACCGGGCAGTCAACTTAGCCTCGATCTCAACCCGGGAGGTACAGGTCAGCCCCGGTCTCAACTCATTAAGTGCAGGTCATCCCCGATCCCAACCCAGGAGGTATAGATTAGCCCCGGTCTCAACCCGGGAGGTACAGGTCAGCATCGGTCTCAACCTGGGAGGTATAGGTCAGCCCCGGTCTCAACCCGGGAGGTATAGGTCAGCTCCGGTCTCAACCCGGGAGATACAGGTTAACTTCGAAAGCAACCCTGAATCCCCACAACATCTCCAGGGGAAAACCTGGAAGGACCAAGTCAGCCTCAGAGACAACCCCGGGAAGTCAGCCGAAGGCCATGCCAACACTGAAGGCAACCCCGGGAGGGGCAAAACGGTTATTTTACCAACTTGAAGCCAATTCGGTCAAACTCAAACTGAATTGATGCCACCAAAGTCAAAATGAACCATAACATTGATCCCGAGTGGAAATAGCGTAAGACATCTCAACGGACAAACTGTGAGGAATCAAAGACCTGGTTATGAACCCGTCTTTTTGGACTCGGAAAAAGTTTTATCCCATGTCATTGCGACACTCTCAGCGAGGGCTTTCCGAAAAAGTACAGTACGCCTCAAACGGACGCTCCGATCAAAAGTTAAAAAGTTTTGAATCTGACCTCGCGTTGCTCGAATTGCACGTACTTCGATGCAACGAGACCCACCATGTGGGCCCTGCCACGTGAAGCCGCACCTCTACCTACGGCTGCCGCAGGTAGAGTTGCTTCTCCCGGGTCTATATATATATGGTGACCCCCAGCTCATTTCAAAAATCAAAAATGCTCTGAACCTCTGCCCGTTTGGTTTCTTAGCCATATTCTTGTCCTCCAAACCCAAATTTTTTCACTCTAACACATAGATACACCCACATACTACCACATATCAAAAATTAACCAGTAGAAATGGACGTTTAAAGCCTACGATCTGGAAAAAAGCCCGTGTAGCAGTCCATTGTGAGTATTTTTTCGATCAGGAAGTTCATATTACTTCATTGCATTTTTATACACTTACACGTTAAGTTTCACTTTCTGAATATGCCCGAAACTCAGTTCCGTGGTCGTTTTGCTTACGTTTTTGTACATTTTAGTACATAAACTCATTTTCTGGCATTTTTACAACTCGGATAGTCGATCCGTCGCTTCTAACAGCTTTTATATACATATATATTCATTTTTAGCAACTTCGCCAGACTGGGTTATCTTCCCAGTCCGGATTTGGCTTTTAAATGTATATATTTAACTGTATATATACTAACTTTTCAATTCTGTCAAGCCTGTAAAGAAAAGCCTGTAATTAGCCTTAATAAAACCCTTGAAAGATTTAAAGCCGCTGATAGGGAAATCTTGGTCTTGCCCAGCCTTTTATGTTAATAATGAAGCTGAGAAAGAAAGAGGTGTTCCACGCCTAGTTATTAATTACAAGCCCCTTAATAAGGTTCACTAATTCTTCAGTTCCTTCTGTTATTTCAAGAAGAGATACTGAAGTTTTAAGTAATTTTTCTATTCCTGATGTTAAAATAAAGGTATTCTTAATCAAAGTCAGACTAGTCATCCTTGTTACACTCCTCCTACTCAGATAGAAGATGAACAAGATGATGTGTCACCTACAGTTTCCGTAGGACCAACCCCTTCTGATTTTGAAGCACCTATTAATCATCAGTTAAGAGTAATCACTAAAGCATTTAAATTAGATTGGGATAGTCTGGTTGCAGACTTCAATTCCACATCTAATAAAGAAAAACGCCATTCTTTTCGTAATAAATATGATAAGCATGACCGAGATAAAATTGTTAATAAATGAAAAAAATATTTAAAAAATAATCAAGAGAACCTTACATTTTATGACTGGTATGATAAATATCATTCACAATGTAAAGTCCTCACTAAAAGTCAGTGGACAAAAGAGGATAAGCCTAAGATCTTAGCATCTCATCCTCCTTTAGAAACTGTTCTTTTATATGTTAAAAACACCCCAGTTGTTGCTAGTCCATTCAAAGTAGCGGATGGAAAGATTGATGAAAAGAAAATTATTGAACAAAATAATTTTACTAATCAGTACATAGCTACAATAGGAAAACAGTTAGACAAAATTAAAGAAAAATTTGATCATACTTTAGTTAAAAATCCTGAAAAGAAATTAGATCAACCTTTACTATCTCTCCCAGAAAAAAGAGAAGGAATGGGATTGCCCAGCAAAGATTCTGATCTAGTTAAAAGTATTGATAAGTTAATCAAAAAAATTAGATCAAGTTCTGGTGAAGCTAGTGGTACTGTTGCGATCATCGATCAAATTGAAGATTCTGATGATGAAAGTAATAGTCAGTCAGAAGCAATTTCTGAAGTCGCTTTTATCCCAGATCTTGCTGAACAGTTAAATAAGTTAACTTTTAATAACACTAGTATTACAAAAAATTGGTATTCTAGACCTACTCCCCCTGATCTTCAGTATGAGGAGAAAAATCTAGATAATCAATTTTCTGTGTCGTCTAATAAAATTTATGAATGGAATATTGATGGTTTTAGTGAGCATCAGATTCTTACCAAAATGAATCATTTGTCAATGGTAACCAATAGTTATATTACAGCTTTCAGCAGTTTAACACAGCCTGAAATAGTTGAAATATTAACTAATGGTTTCACTGGTGTACTTCGTTCTTGGTGGGAAAAATACCTTGACGAAAATGCAAGGAATTCTATTATCCATGCTCGCCAGTTAGATGACAATGCTCAACCTATCTTCAGAGAAGATATAGGTTTTGGTATTCCTGATGGCATTAACACACTGATTTTCACGATAATAAAATATTTTATTGGAACTCCCAGTAATATCACTGAAAGAATTCATGACCAGTTAAGTAATCTCACTTGTCCCACTTTAAGTGATTTTAGGTGATACAAAGATGTTTTTATTTCTCGTGTTATGATGCGCAGTGATAGTAATAAACCGTTTTGAAAAGAAAATTTTGTTAATGGTCTTCCTAACTTATTTGCTCATAAGGTTAGAGAAGAACTCAGTAAAACTTTGGATATATCGATTATGATAACCTGACCATTGGTGACATAATCAGTTATATTCAAAAGATTGGTTTAAAAATGTGTATTGATTTTAAGATTGCTAAACAGGCTGCTAAGGATAAGAAAAAAGATATGTATGAGCTTGGCATGTTTTGTGAACAATATGATTTACCTCCTATTGCTCCCTCAAGAAGAAAGCATAGGAAAAAACAGATTGAAAAATGAAAAATGAGAAAGCATCATAAGAAGCGGTCTAGTAGTCAATCTAAAAATCAAGATAGTTACTATGAAAAACCTAAGTCAAGAAAAAGAACTCATAGTAAAAAAATCTACTTCTAAGTCACAGGATAAGAGTAAAATTACCTGTTATAATTGTGGTAAAAAGGGTCATTACAAAAGTGAGTGTAAGTTAAAACAGAAACTGAGTCAGTTAAACATTTCTGTAGAAGACACTGATAAGATTTTATAGTTAATAAGAATTGAGAATGATGTTGAGGATGACAACAATCATTCTGATATTCCTTATTCCTCTGGTAATGACGAAGATAGTCAAACTCCTAGTGATGATAATGAAGTTACTCTTTGTACTGATAATTGTAGATCTGATTGTTGTAAGACTATTAACGTACTTAGCAAAGATGATCAAGAGAGCTCTTTGCTAATTGAGTTAATTAGTAAACTTACAGATAAAGATTTAAAATTGCAGTATATGAAACAGTTAAAAGATTTGTTTTCTAAAAATAATTCGGGAAAGTGTAAGGTTATTAGGGGTAAAGAAAAGCCTGTAATTAGCCTTAATAAAACCCTTGAAAGATTTAAAGCGCTGATAGGAAAATTACCCTCCTTGAGTTAAATCAAGAAGTTAATAAACTTAAGAAAGAAATTTTTGGTCTTAAGACTGAGATTTCTGATTTACGTAAAGAAATGACTACTCTGGCTACTAAAGGTTCGGAACTTCACATTTCTGATTCATCAGATAACGAAGAAGAAGCTGAAACTTCTAATGCCAAAGATGATGAGTCACTTCTTATGGTTCAGGGTAATTCACTTAAAAGGTTAAAAGACATTATCATTCAAAAATGGTATATCATTGTTCGTCTAGTTATTGATGGAACTTTTGCAATTCAGCTTCCTGCTCTAGTTGACACTGGTGCAGATCTTAATTGCATTCAGGAAGGATTAATTCCTACCAAGTTCTATAAAAAGACTAGTGAACGTCTTAATTCTGCTAATGGTAGTATGATGGAGATAAAATATAAACTGCCTAAAGTTCATATTTGCCAAGACAATATGTGTTTTAAAACTTCTTTTGTTTTAATTCGCAACTTGACAGATAAGATAATTTTAGGACTCCCGTTTATATATTTATTATATCCATTTACTACTAGTAACAACGGTTTAACAACTGAGCACTTAGGTCAGAAAGTAGTTTTTGAATTTATCACTCAGCCTAAGAAAAGAGATTTGAAATTCATTCAAGACGAATCTATTTCAAAATCTTTGAATTTGTTAAACTGCAAAACTTCTCAGTTAAAATTCCTGAAACAGGAAATTAGATATAAACAGGTTGAATATCTTCTTCTTCTTGATAAAATTCAAGATAAGATTGAATAACTTCGCTTATTTATGACTAAAAATTTATGTGCTGTTTCTCCTAATGCCTTTTGGCATAGAAGGAAACATGTGGTTAGACTACCTTATGCTAAGGAATTCAAAGAGCACTTGATTCCTACTAAGGCTAGGCCTATCCAAATGAGTCATCAGCAGATGGAGCTCTGTAAGCAAGAGATTAATGACTTGCTTGCCAAAGGCTTAATAAAACATAGTAAATCACCTTGGTCTTGCCCAGCCTTTTATGTCAATAATGAAGCTGAGAAAGAAAGAGGTGTTCCACGCCTAGTTATTAATTACAAGCCCCTTAATAAGGTTCTTGAGTGGATTAGGTATCCCCTTCCCAATAAGCCCCTTAATAAGGTTCTTGAGTGGATTAGGTAGCCGACTAAGAACCTTATTAAGGGGCTACCTAATCCACTCAAGAACCTTATTAAGGGGCTACCTAATCCCAGCTTGGCATGTTTTTTCCTATGCTTTCTTCTTGAGGGAGCAATAGGAGGTAAACCATATTGTTCACAAAACATGCCAAGCTCATACATATCTTTTTTCTTATCCTTAGCAGCCTGTTTAGCAATCTTAAAATCAATACACATTTTTAAACCAATCTTTTGAATATAACTGATTATGTCACCAATGGTCAGGTTATCATAATCGATATATCCAAAGTTTTACTGAGTTCTTCTCTAACCTTATGAGCAAATAAGTTAGGAAGACCATTAACAAAATTTTCTTTTCAAAACGGTTTATTACTATCACTGCGCATCATAACACGAGAAATAAAAACATCTTTGTATCACCTAAAATCACTTAAAGTGGGACAAGTGAGATTACTTAACTGGTCATGAATTCTTTCAGTGATATTACTGGGAGTTCCAATAAAATATTTTATTATTGTGAAAATCAGTGTGTTAATGCCATCAGGAATACCAAAACCTATATCTTCTCTGAAGATAGGTTGAGCATTGTCATCTAACTGGCGAGCATGGATAATAGAATTCCTTGCATTTTCGTCAAGGTATTTTTCCCACCAAGAACGAAGTACACCAGTGAAACCATTAGTTAATATTTCAACTATTTCAGGCTGTGTTAAACTGCTGAAAGCTGTAATATAACTATTGGTTACCATTGACAAATGATTCATTTTGGTAAGAATCTGATGCTCACTAAAACCATCAATATTCCATTCATAAATTTTATTAGACGACACAGAAAATTGATTATCTAGATTTTTCTCCTCATACTGAAGATCAGGGGGAGTAGGTCTAGAATACCAATTTTTTGTAATACTAGTGTTATTAAAAGTTAACTTATTTAACTGTTCAGCAAGATCTGGGATAAAAGCGACTTCAGAAATTGCTTCTGACTGACTATTACTTTCATCATCAGAATCTTCAATTTGATCGATGATCGCAACAGTACCACTAGCTTCACCAGAACTTGATCTAATTTTTTTGATTAACTTATCAATACTTTTAACTAGATCAGAATCTTTGCTGGGCAATCCCATTCCTTCTCTTTTTTCTAGGAGAGATAGTAAAGGTTAATCTAATTTCTTTTCAGGATTTTTAACTAAAGTATGATCAAATTTTTCTTTAATTTTGTCTAACTGTTTTCCTATTGTAGCTATGTACTGATTAGTAAAATTATTTTGTTCAATAATTTTCTTTTCATCAATCTTTCCATCCGCTACTTTGAATGGACTAGCAACAACTGGGGTGTTTTTAACATATAAAAGAACAGTTTCTAAAGGAGGATGAGATGCTAAGATCTTAGGCTTATCCTCTTTTGTCCACTGACTTTTAGTGAGGAGTTTACATTGTGAATGATATTTATCATACCAGTCATAAAATGTAAGGTTCTCTTGATTATTTTTTAAATATTTTTTCCATTTATTAACAATTTTATCTCGGTCATGTTTATCATATTTTTTACGAAAAGCATGGCGATTTTCTTTATTAGATGCGAAATTGAAGTCTACAACCAGACTATCCCAATCTAATTTAAATGCTTTAGTGATAACTCTTAACTGATGATTAATAGGTGCTTCAAAATCAGAAGGGGTTGGTCCTATGAAAACTGTAGGTGACACATCATCTTGTTCATCTTCTACCTGAGTAGGAGGAGTGTAACAAGGATGACTAGTCTGACCTTGATTAAGAATACCTTTCATTTTAACATCGGGAATAGAAAAATCACTTAAAACTTCAGTATCTCTTCTTGAAATAACAGAAGGGACTGAAGAATTAGTAATTTCTTCTATTATCAAGGGCCTTCTGGTACGTTCAAAACTGACCCGAACAGTAACATCAGAAAATTATTTAATATTATCTAAATTCAACAAATTATTTATTACTGGTTTTTGTGGAATCTCTTGAGGGAGGATCCACTGACTAGGAAGCGTAATATCTTTCCAAAGAATAGTCCTTGGAGTTTGGATATTAGCGTTACTAGTACTGCTTTGAATTAAAACAGTGTGATCTTTCGAACTTTTATTAAGAGCATGAATATTTAAATTGGTTTTCATGACTTTATAATAAATTCTGTAAATTAAGGCTATAGGTTGAGAACCCTCAATCATATGAGTTATCTCACCTGCAGTCTTAATATTCAGAGTTAATGCTTTTAATAGATTAACATCACTTAAACTCAACGGGAGATTAAGAAAATAGTTGAAATGGATAGGTTCATCATGCAAACTTGACTCCATGATACCAATTATGCTTGGGGCATAATTAAGGTACCGTGCATCTCTTAGACATAAGAAGATGCTTGAGTTTATACCTTTAATTGTTAAAGGCTTTACTACGACCTGAACTAAACCAATATGAATAAAATTATAACCTTTCTTTCTATGTTTGTTAATAACATCATTAGAAAGAAGACTACAATTTTTATATTCTTTTGTTGATCGCATAGACACGTTCAACAGTTTTAACATTATAATCAGTTTTAAAGTTATCAATAAAGGTTGACTGATAAATCTCCTTAGGAGACACACTAGGTATGTTCCAATTACTAAGGGTTTGATTAATGTTTTCATAACTATGTTCTTCTTGGTTGACTATATCTGGTACAGGAGGAAGGGCTGATCTATTACTAACTGATGAACTCGATCTGAATAATCTACTCATTTTTAAAAGTTAAATTTTTTTAAAAGTCTGTGTTCTTCCATACATACCCCTTTCTTTCCTTAACATAGACACATACCCTTAAATCTAGTGATTCCCACTAAGCCTAAACTGCTCACACACAAGAGACTTACAACGGCTAGACGGGACCTATGGCGACCGAGGGTGTTCTACAGAAAGAGATTAGGTGACTTCAAGAACAAAGAAGAATAAAAACTTTTTGTTTTCAAAAATAACTAAGATTTAAACAGATTAAGAACAACAATTAGTAAATAAATAACACATGGCTCTGATACCATTTAACAGCGGACGAAAAGTTTAAACAAAACTTTAAACTTAAAATAATTTTGAAATATAAAGAAGATGACCGGTGAATCGGTAAAGTAATCTCTTTCATTAATTATAAATATTTGAAAAAGGATTACATCGTATCTGGATCTATTTACAAAGGGAAGAAGAAGTACATGAACTTCTTCTTCTTCTAACTAGAGAGAAGAAGGAGAGAAGGAGGAGAGAACCTCAGATGAGGCTAAATGGTTTACATTTTCAAACCTAAGGAACTCTAACACTTGAGTTCCTTTAAATAGAACTAAAGTTACCGGTTTATATTTACCGAAGTAACTTTAATATTTACTTAAGTAAAAGTAAATGTAATTACTTTAACTTTAGTTAAATATTTTTAACTTATATATTTCCATTCTGTTCAGCCTGGATCATTCCGTGACTTTTATATAGCTTTTATAAATATATATATATATATATATATATATATATATATATATTTATTTCAGTCTGGGCATCGGAGTGAAAACCCACAGCCCTTTACAGTTTATATATATATATATATATATATATATTTCCATTTTGTTCAGCCTGGATCATTCCGTGACTTTTATATATCTTTTATATATATATATATATATATATATATATTTTCATTTCAGTCCGGGCATCAGAGTGAAAAACCCACCGCCCTTTACAGTTATATATATATATATATATATACATTTCCATTCTGTTCAGCCTGGATCATTCCGTGGCTTTCATACAGCTTTTATAAATATATATATATTTTCATTCTAGTCCGGGCATCGGAGTGAAAACCCACCGCCCTTTATCACTTATATATATATATATATATATATATATATATATATATATATATATATTTCCATTATGCCAAGCCTGGATTACTCCGTGGCTTTTTACAGCTTTTATAAATATATATATTTACATTCCAGTCCAGGCACCGGAGTGAAAATCCATCGCCCTTTATAGTTTTTGTATATATATAATTATATATATATTGCTTTACTCATTTTTTATTAAATTGTTGCTTTAAATATTCATTTGATATGAATCAGCACTGACATTTCTACGGGCAAACTAGATTTCTTTAAATCTCGCCAACTCTAGATTTCAAACAATTCAAAATAGGTCCAGACAGAACCGGGAAGCTAAAATGGCTGAGATTTATTTAAATCTAGTATTTTTCTAGTTTCAGTTATAAAAGCTACCTCGCGACCCCGTTATCTAGTGGGAACGAGACACTTCAGTTACATGCGAACTAGGATTTACTGATGAATTCTTGGTTCTGGCAACATTTGGATATTTTCTGTACATATTTGAACTTTGCAGGTTTTGTTGGCTTCCCTATGTGAGCCTAGGAATCATGGAATTCATGATCAAACTGATCAGAATCTGATTTCCATAATGGACAAACTCCACTTTACAAATGTACCCTGCCGGTTTTTTTTTGTAAAATGTACATCCGAAAGACCTTAAAATGGTTATCCGGGTTTAAGGTCTCAACATAATGAGAATATGGTTTGTCGTGTCAGAGTCCCTCCGATGGCTATCATGCCCATGAGGAGACCGACACTTTTATATATATTGTGGTCGAGGATGCTTCGCAGCCCGACAATCACCATTCAAATTGAGCCTTAAGGCTGAGAAGATAAAACTGAAGTGTTGACATAGTTCAATTCCTATGTTAGCATAAGGGTTTGAAAATCAACCTTTCAAAACATCATTTTAATAATCTTGTGTAAAAGCGAGACTTTTGCAAATCAAACCAAACCTTTCGTATATAGGTTCAACGAAGCTTGTCCATGCTTTCAATCAAACAAACATTGGCCCAATTTCTTCCAGCATTCACACACACATTGCTGATTTAAAAGGAAAATATTGAAAAGATGCGGTACCGTGTTTACACGGGAGTTGTGGGGTGCCTTACACCTTCTCCACACTTAACCAAGCCCCCGAACTCAAAACTTTGATTTCAAAGATCAAGTTCCGACAGTGTCCAGCAATTGGGCCTCTTTCAAACAAAACTCGGTTGAGTTGGCACAACAATTTCAAAACTACCAACTGGCGACTCTGTAAAACATTCAAATCGTCGACATGATACATGTTGGCCTTTTCCTAAAAAACCCTTCAAAACCTTTTTCACAATAAAAAGAGTAAGGGTAGACAAAACATTAGGAAGAGAGAAAGATCCGGGTTTGACCCGACCAGAATTTTTTCCCGACGTCGACAGGGTCTTGTCTCCAACAGATTCATCACCACCAAGTATTTTCTCCCAACAGTTGAAAAATCGGATTACTTTCCCCTCTAGTAAATTATGATGATCTGGGGACCTTCAAGCCAAAAAAGCAGCGAGAGTAGCCTAAGATAGGTCAGCCTTTGATTAACCAAATCCGATGTGAAGCCTCTTCATGCCTTCCTCTTTTCATTCAATGTAAAGTTTTCAGTTCCATTGTAAATGTCATAATGTACAATCCATATTTTGTACATACTATCATGTTATCCTGTCATCAAAACAACTGACCTCTGTTTTGCAGGATAAGATTAAAAAACCTTAAAAATACATCATGACATACATCCTATCCCTACCTACCTCAGGAAATTGACACACCTATGTTTTGTTGTAGGTGAAAGATTGGTCCTGTCACTAGATCTAAGTCTAAGAAAGCACTAAGTCCATCTCCGGACATGACTTCCAGTGCTCAGCCAGAATCCACCCCTGTTTCTAGAGAAGAGTTTCAAGGACTGAAGAATCAGATAGCCGAATTGGCTCTTTTCTAGAGAGAATAGAGTAAAGCTCTTAAAGGAAAACAAGCACAGGGTCACACAGAACCAGGTACACCTGGTGGCAGTCAAGAGACCGAAAAGACAGATACTCAGATTCTTAGACCACAGAACCAGGATACTACCAACAAAACCCTTGAAATCACCATCCTCAACAAAGAATAGGAAGCTGGTGACATTCTAAAGAAAGTCCAACAGATGGAAGAAACCATTCGGTCTATCAAAGGGACTGGGGCATTTGGCAGTATCAATTATTCTGACTTATGCATTTTTCCTGGGCTCGTTATCCCGAAAAATTTAGAACTCCTGATTTTGAAAAATACAATGGATTGGGAGCCCCCTACACTCACTTGAAGTTGTTCATTGGAGAACTCGGATCCTATGCAGAGGACGAGAAGCTTTGAATGCAGTTATTCCATAAAAGTCTGACCAGAAAGGCTAAACATGGTACGCCCGTCTAGACAACTCTAAAATTCACAGATGGGAAGAGCTGGCACAGGCCTTCCTCAATCAATACAGTTTCCAGTCTCAACTGGCTCCGGACAGATATCAAATAACCAAAATCAAGAAACAAAATATTGAATCATTCAGAGAATATGCTCAACGATGGAGGCGGGTATGAATGAGTCCGAGAAAGTCATGACCTTCATTGACATTCAAGAAGCCCCATATTATGAAAGGGTCCTAGCAGGCATAGGAAAGCCATTTTCAGAAATGATCAAGCACGATGAAATGGTAGAAATAGGGCTCAAGTCTGGAAAGATAAAGGACCTAACTTCCTTGGAAGTCGTGGCCGAGCATATCCAGTTCGGGAAATACGGGAGTAATCCCCGGAGGACACATAAGAAGAAAGACGAATAAGTATCCTTACTATTGCAAGGACAGAATCAGATGGGTGATTCAAGCAGCATGCCCATTCAGAGGAGGAACTATTCCCCTTTTCAAGCTCCAGCACAACCTTCAAACAAGCCATTCCAGAAAAATTTAGAGGCCAGACGCCGAAGAACGTTCACCCCGTTAAGGGATTCACTCGAGAATGTGCTAAAATTGTTGACATCACAGAAAAAGATCATTCAACTCCTTCCACCCACCACTATCGGTGGACGAAATTTTGACCCAAGCAAAAAGTGTGCTTACCATTTCGGATCCCCGGGACATGATACACAAGACTGTTGGTCTCTCAAGCACAAAATTCAAGACTTGATTGACAACGGAGAGATTGTGGTGACAAATCCCGAGCAACTACACGTGCAGGATAATCCCCTCCCTCAGCACAAAGAGGAGGGTGTCAACATGATTAGCACGCAAAATGGAGAAGGATCCAAATGCCTCCGATATGTCGGAGAATCAACTCAATCCAGCCCAGACAGTTGGGAAGTCTCAGAAAGGAGATTCCTGATAGGATATGAGATCAAGTCTATTAAGGAGCAGATTGGACAGTTAGCGAAACTGGTCGTATACCAACATCAGGTCACCAGACAGCTGATAAACCAGACTAACCAGTCTGATGCAAGTCCTTCCACACCAAAAATCAGTCCCATTCTTATGACAGACCATTATCATTTTCATCAGCATGAACCCTGGGCCGACAAGATGGCCAAGGAAGAGAAGTTCCAGGCTGATAGGGAATTCTCTTTCTAGAGGAATTTCACCAACCTAAACCAACCGATGAAGGAAATCCTCCAGATGTTAATCAATGAGGGAATGGTGTCAAACTTATTACCCCCGATAAATCCACGATCCAGGAAATTCAAACCTGACCAAATCTGCCAGTACCACTCCAATGCACCTAACCATGATACTGAGGACTACTGGGCACTTCGTCATTTAATTCAGAACATGATTAAAGGTGGTGAACTGATAAAAGAGAATCGGGATTATGGCCTCCCAGATGAAGAAACTCTCTTTATTCCCATTGCATAGAATCAGATACAGTGGCTGTTATTTCTTGTGATAAGGAGCCAGCCCTCAAACCCCTAATGCTACTAGGGAAAGAGGTCCAAGAAAAACAAAATCCTGTGAAGTTGGCGGCTCCTGAACCGTTGATATTACCATTCAGACCCCAGTATCCAGTGATCAGTCTGAAGAAAGTCCCATGGAACTACGGGAATGATGAAGGTTCCACTTCAAACAACATTGCTATTGTACCAAAGGAGAATCCCTTGTACATGCCTCAACAGGTGATCAAAGCCAAAGAAAAGGTGGCTGAAGAGAAAATAGAAGAGTTCCTCAGTAAAATGGGACACAATGAATTAAAAGTGGTGCAAAGCCTGAAAGACGCACCCAGGCAGATGTTCATTTTAGATCTAGTCTTATCATTGGTGGATCATCGCAACATTCTGGTGAGAGTACTAGAAGAAGCCCATCTGCCACATACCGTAGATGCCGAGGAATTCCGTCACATGGTAGAACACATTTTTAACAGCAATGTGATATCTTTCATTGACGATGATATACCTGCAGAGGGGACGGGTCATCGCAAGTCACTGCACATTGTTGTAATATTATCCAGATATGTGATCGGAGGTGTGCTGATAGATGGAGGATCATCCCTAAACATCTGTCCCTACGACACCTTGGAGAGAATGAAGATTAACCCAAACCGGATCAAAACCAGCCATGTGGTCATTCGGGCTTTCGATGGATCTCGCCGACAAGCTATGGGAGAAATAGAGCTTCCAATGGAGATTGGTCCACACACTTTCTATATGTCCTTCCAGGTGCTCAACATCACCACAAGATACAACTTGTTACTGGGCAGGCCATGGATCCACATGGCAGGAGCTGTGCCATCCACCCTTCATCAGTAACTCAAATACATTATCAATGGCAACTTAATCACAGTGAATGCCGAACTGGAATACCCTGTATGTATATAGGGAGACATGCCAGTGATTAGCCTGGATGCAGGGATTGAACCTGCCAGTTTTAAAGCCTTGGAGGTGAGTGATACTCAATACCTACCAGTGGGGGCACCAGCTCTAAAACCAAAGGTTTCTCCTGAAGTGATGACAGTGGGCGAGGAGATGGTATCTTTAGGTTTCCAACCTGGAGAAGGGTTAGGAAAGAATCAACATGGTATTAAGAGTCCAGTACAAATCCCGAGCTAGTCAGGGAGAGTAGAATTGGGTTATTCATCCGGGTCAAGTCATCGGAACCCACATAAGCATCTTAAGGCTCATGATCCCATTATACTATTACCAAACCTCACTGATGTTAGATTTATGAAGCCCATGAGGAACATCCCTGCTGTAGTATCAGCCATTCTGTTTCCTCCAATCATACCGGTAGATGAGAGAAAGACCCCAAAGCCTGAGGGGGATAGCAAAAAGGGAAAAAAAAGGTTCCTGTACGAAGGATGAGATCCATTTGCTAACATGCATGTCCGTATACACTACGAGGGTATGAATGATGATATCCCAGACAGTGATGAAGAGGATCAGATACAAATTCCTCGCATAAAGAAAGAGAGGGGAGGCAGTTCAAAGAAAAGCCCCAACCCTATTTTGAAGGATGTATTAGTCATCATCTGAGATGAGGCAGACGTGCACAATTCCTTGATCCTCCCTGTTCATGAGGATCTAACCCTGGACAACTAGAGCAGTGTCCCTTGCCTCATTCAAAAAGGGTAAAGGGGTAGAGAATCTATCTGCCCTGTAATATGCTTTCATTTACTGCTTATATTTGATTGCACAGCTATAGTAGTAACTTTTATCATGCTTTGCCAAATGCTTTGTATATTTAAATAGTTGCATATATTAAAGTGAAAGCATTTTGTTTTTTGGACTCCAAAATTGGATTTGTTTGTCCCTGCTGATGAGATGCCAACCTGTTATAGTGACTATAACTTTGATGTAGAAATGAACTTCGACTTGATGGATATTGATCAAGAGGAGGAAGATGACTATGAGGTGCTCGAGGAGGTCAAAGAATGGGTCGAAGACAAACCCAAACCAAACCTTGACCAAACCACCCCTATCAACATTGGAACTTTCGAAAACCTCAAAGAAATCCAGATAGGCCTAGACCTCACCCAAAACCAACAGACCGATCTGATCGAACTCCTAACACAGTTCTAGGATATGTTTGCATGGTCACATGAAGACATGATTGGCCTGTCTACTAACATTGTCATCCATTGAATGCCCATCAAAGATGGATTCAAGCCCGTTAAGCAAAAGCTCAAGCGATTGAAACCTAAATGGAGTCTGAAAGTCAAAGAAGAAGTTGTTAAACAAATCAAAGCTGGAATCATCATGGTATCAATATACTCAGAGTGGCTGTCAGGATTACCGGGATTTGAACAAAGCCTGTCTCAAGGTTAATTTCCCGGTGCCTTTTATCCACATCCTGATCGATAACACGGCACAGTACGACATATATTCCTTCGTAGATTGCTTCGCAGGTTACCATAAATCATGGTCGCTGAGGAAGACAGGGAGAAAATAGCCTTCATCATTCCCTAGGGAACTTTCTGCTACAGACGGCTATCCTTCGGCCTCATCAATGCCTGAGCCACATATCAGTGAGACATGATGGCCCTATTTCATGACATGATGTATAAAAAGATAGAGGTCTATGTGGATGACATCATCATCAAATCCGAAAGGAGGACGATCACATTGACCATCTCAGGAAGCTGTTCAACAGGTTGCGTAAGTACAACCTCAAGTTGAATCCAGCCAAATGTGCTTTTGGAGTCAAATCAGGCAAGTTGTTAGGATTCCTAGTGAGCAATAGAGGCATTGAGCTGGATCCTACCAAGATAAAAGCCATCACTGAGATGCCAGTACCTCGAACAAGAAGGAGATACGCGGGTTTCTGGGAAGGATCAATTTCATAAGTGGGTTCATTTCCAAGCTCACAGCAACTTATGAACCCATCTTCAAGCTACGAAGGAAGAATTCCTCCACCAAATGAAATGAGGATTGTCAGAAAGCCTTCCTTGCCATCAAGAAGTAGCTGATCGAAGAACCAGTCTTGGAACCCCCAAGGGATGGAGTTCCACTATTTATTTACTTGTCCGTCAATGCCAATGCAATGGGCTGTATGCTAGGACAGAAGGATGATGGTAGCAAGGAAAGAGCCATCTACTACATCAGCAAAAGATTCAGCAGTGGCGAACAGAAGAACACCCTGATCGAGAAAACCTACTGTGCTTTAGCATGGGCCGCCATGAGGTTACAACATTATCTTCATGGGCACACGACCTACCTTATTTCCCGCATAGATCCGCTAAAATACGTATTCAACAAGACAATGTTGAATTATCGACTGTCTAAATGGCAGTTAATCCTTCAGCGGTTTGACATTGTCTACGTGACTCAGAAGTCCATCAAAGGTCAAGGCATTGCAAATCAACTAGCTGAAGCACCATCAGGAGGGTTCGAACATCTGGAGACTTACTTCCCGGATGATGGGATCATGACAATTCAGTAAGGTCTTCAAGAAAATACAGTCCAACTATGGAAAATGTATTTTAATGGAGCAGTAAACATAGAAGGTGCCGAAGCTAGGGCAGTACTTATCTCTGGTATAGGAGAACAGTATCATGTGGCCACCAAGCTATAGTTTGTAAACACCAATAACACGGCTAAGTATGAAGGCTGTATAATGGGGTTAAAGCTAGCCCAATCCACGGGTGTTAAACATCTATTGGTCTTTGGAGACTCTGAGTTGGTTATCAAACAAACCACTGGGGCGTATCACACCAAATAACTGCATTTGCTGCCCTATCACCTGCAGGTCATCAAAATATCTATGGAGTTTGAAGACATATAACTATCATCCATATTCCTTGGGGAAGGAATGACTTCGCTGACGCATTAGAAATGTTGGCTTCCCTGATCCGCATATCCGATAGGAGGGGAATTCCCGACATCCAATTCACAAGCCAAAAGACCCCGGCATACGAGAATTTCATTGGAGAAATATTAGATGAAATACCTCCTATCAAACAGTCTTGGTATCAGAACATTAAAGAGTATCTCCGAGATGGATCTACACCCGCTGGGGCAAGCCACTCCAAACAAAAGTAGATTCACAAGATGGATATGAAATTCTATCTGAGCGGGAATGCACTCTACAAAAAGGATGCTGAAATTGGCTTGTTACGATGCCTCGATAAAGAGCAAGCCCAGAGATTGATGGATAAAGTCCACGGCGGAATCTGCGGTCCACACATGAGCAGTCATCTGCTGGCCAAGAAAATATTAAGAACATAGCATTATTGAATCTCTCTCAAAGATGACTGCGACGATCACGTTAGGAGATGCTTCCAATGCCAAATCCATGGAAATGCCATACACGCTCCTCCAAATGAGCTACACATCATGAGTTTGCCATGGCCTTTCTTCATGTGGGGAATGGATGTGATAGGCCCAGTAAAACCCAAAGCCAGCAATGGTCATCGATTCATCTTCACCATGATCAATTACTTCACCAAGTGGGTTGAAGCTGCCTCTTTTCCCAAAGTTACTAAAGAGGTCATCATTGGTTTTATCAAAAATAATGTCGTCTGTCGATATGGACAACCGGAGGTGATCGTATCAGACAACGCCAAGAACCTAAATAATCAGATGATGAGAGAACTATGTAGCAAGTTCCACATCAAGCATCTCAATTCTGTCATCTTTCTGCCCAAGATGAATGGTGCGGTTCGAAGCGGCCAACAAGAACATCAAGAAGATCATGTAGAAAATGTCCGCCAATCACAAAGAATGGCCTGACCTATTGCCTCTAACCCTATTAGCATACATGATGTCAATACATATCTCTACTGGGGTACCCCCTACTTATTGGTCTATGGCATGGAAGCAGTCCTTCTTGTAGAAGTAGAAATGGAGTCCCTGAGAGTACTAATCGTCGCTCAAATAGACGAAGATCAGTGGTTGCAAGACCGATACCACCAACTATCCCTGATAGATGAAAAGAAAGCTACAACCATTTTCCACGGACAGTTATATCAGCAAAGGATTTCTCGATTCAACAACAAGAAAGTTTGAATGTGGAAATTCAAAGAAAATGACTTAGTGCTAAAGAAAGTCTTGGAAAATCAAGACGAAGCCAAAGGAAAGTTTGCCTTGAATTGGGAAGGCCCTTTTCATTATCAAGGAAGCATTGACAGGAGGAGCTATTAGATTGCAAGAGATGGACGGGAGTGAATTTCCCCAACTCATTAACTCAGACACCATTAAAAGATACTATGTCTGAAATATATGCATACCAGCATCCTGGTCCTGCGAATCAAATCAAGTTTGGTTCCCACAGAAATTGGAACTACGAATGACCTGATCTCCCTCAACCCGGGAGTACGTAGGCAGCCATTTCTGGTGCGGTCAAACCAAACAAAAAACTCAAAAACTCATCAAACCAAACTCAAAAGAGACATGTCTCAAGCCTCTCTTACACAAAAACCTGAACTACGAATGACCTGATCTCCCTACACCCGAGAGTACGTAAGCAGCCATTCATGGTGTGGTTTGAACTTAAAGAAAAAATAAAAAAAAACCAATAAAAACCAATCCCAAGACACGAAACCATATAAAACCTAAATTCTATCCAATCTCCCTGGTCAACAGGCCCATCTGAGATATTCTCCGACATCTCAATGTCAGTCCATCGAGGAGAAGCTCGTAATACATCAACAACAGCAAGTCATGAAAGAAGTGGTAATCACTCAGCAATGACAATACATATCCAAGCATGGAAGTGAATCAAAATATATTTATCTAATATATAATACTGTTTGATATATACAATGTGTCCTGTACATGACAAAAATAACTGATCTAGTATGTGCAGGAAAAATAAAGCTAGTCTATGGACTCAAAGATAAGCGGGACAGCAGTGCCAACATGGCATCTCTCTCTGAAGATGAAAGGAGCCGCTATAAGTGCAATACCATCAGCCTCCATACGGGTCAAAACATCTATAGCCATATGCATAGTGGCACTGTGATCATCAATATAAACACTCTTCTCGGCAACCAGACCATGAGTATAAGATCAGATAGCATTACTGTTTGCAATGTGGAAATCCCAAGAAGCTATGGCCTCAACCCTCTCTATAAAAGCAGCATCCCTTGCCATCAAAACCTCCTCAATCTCCTCAAATGCTGCGTCTTTGGCAAATTGGATCTCATCCCTCGCCACAAAAGCTGCATCCATGGCAATCAAAGTCTCCTCAATCTCTACAAAAGAAACATCTCGAGAAGATTGAGCCTCGTCTCTCTCAACTAATGCTGTATCCCGAGTGGCTCGAGCCTCATCTCTATCAGCGAAAGCTATATCTCTGCCAGACAGGGCAGTCAACATCAGCGGCCTAGCCTGATCTCTCTCAAAGGTCATCCTAGCTAGTGAATCTGCCAAAGCTGGATCTGTCCCTGCAGGAATGGTCGATGAATCACTAACTAGTGTTGCTGTCAAACCCATGAACAAATCATCCTCCGTAGGAGAATTAGGATCCTCCATAGGCTCCTCCTCATCTGAGTCCACAACCGGAGCTAACTGGATGAATGCAGTTGATGCTATATCGCTCTCCAACCATGCTTTATACTCTGGAGAACGATCCGGATGGCTAGTAGAGAAATCAACCCTCTCTCTATGAGTCTAACACTCATAAATCCTGATTAGGTTGGCTGATAACATAGAAGAAGCTACCATCCGCTGATCAATGCCCCCCTCAAAATGGTGCAGGCCCTAGAACTGATCGAACTGACCCATAACTGCCAGAGGATGGTAAGTGGTCACTCCCCTCAATCTTGCTAGGGGCAAGTAGTCCATGCCAGATGCATAAGTGATAAAGCTATAGGGGGAAACTAGCCCTGAGCATGGCAAAATCAAAAAAAGATATACAATATTAGATAGAAAAGCTGACCAGGTCTCTATATCCGAACACTCTGTCGACTGAAAGGAGTATGACATAGCTATATCATGGGTGAAACAATACCCTTGGTGTCTGAAAAAGCCAATCGGGAGCAAGTGGGACATGAGCCACATGTACAACAAGACAGAGCTACCTCTAAAAAACCCATCTGGATGGGTACGACAATAGGTAGCTGACCTCAGTGTCTCAGCCAATATCATCGATAAGATGGTGCAACCCTATCTAAGGGCTCGAACCACGACCATCAATCAGACATCTAAGTGGTCTAAGGGTAGTGGCATATAAACGTAGGCCATGATACAAATCAATAAGACGTCTACACGGGCGAGCTGCCACTCATCTACCGAAGTGATGAAATCCACAGAATGTCGCTCGTAGCTGTCTAGCTGGCCGAAGCGATCGATCAGAAAGTCTACGGATATCACATGTCCTGCAATAATCTCCTCGGTGATAACTCGACGTCTCAGACCCGACATAGTCATAAATGGTCTTCGCATGTCACTGATGGCTGTACGAGTGCAAGGAAGATCCAGTGCCAAGCCTGTAAGACGCTTATACTCCTCTAAAGTAGGAGTCAACTAGTGGATCCCAAAGCGGAAAACCTATCGATCGGGTATCCAGCATGATAAGATGCCATCCATAAACCCATACGGAACTTGGAAAGCTGAAAGGGCTAGAGAATGCCCTAGCATCGGGTTTACTGTCCCTCTGGCTGTGAGGGGCAGACTGTCATACCACGACTGCAATGAAGATGCCACCAAGGACGGTGGTAAGTGCTCAATACAGCTGACGGTGGACAACGACATCTGTATCACCGTATCACAAGACCATCCAGGGGTCAAATCTAAACTCATCTGTCTAAGTGCATATCCATGACATAATACATGCATAATGATAATGATAAACATGATGTAATAGATAGGAAATATCATGCATAGCTAGAATAAAGTATCTACTGCAAGCATCATCTCTGTCTGCTAATAAAGTGCAAAATAAAAGTATAGGGATATGGGGCACAACCCCCTAACTACTAATAGTGGCCTATCAAAATGGGGCACAACCGCCCAACAACCAAAATAGTGGCCGACCAAAAGATATAGCTAAAATAGCTATCCAAAAAGATCCAAAATATCTACACTCAGGTGGTTAACCTGCTCTATCTCCTCCGTGGACACAATGTCTCGGCCATCAAAAATGTCAGAGCGGTACAAGGGAAGATCAGCCCCTGTAAAACTGCTGGAAAATGGATCTGTGGAAGGGCCTGCTCCGGAGCTGGATGGATCAAAAGAAGATGCCTCTGATGGATCTCGGCCAAGATGCCTGATGAACAAATGAGCTCTCTCCAACTCTTGGGTCAGTCTTGTAATCTAGTCCAAGTGAGTAGGCTCCCTAAGGCAAGCTATCCAGTTTATCATCATCACAGATCCTGGCACTATATCTACCATAAACTGGGTAGCACGAGTCTGAGCCCTAATATTATAAGGACTCTAGCAGCTGCTGAATGCCTCCTGGATGTATGGACCCTCTGACAGGGTATAGCCATCTATGCCCTCCATCAGAATGTCTGTGAATGGCTGAACTAGCGGCCAATGGTGCCAAGTAGGAGGAACAATGGGAATGCTGATCTGCCCCGTGATGCTCTTGATAACACGCTCTCCTAAATAGAACCCCCAACCTCCCTTTGTTAAAAAGAGACTCTGTGGGTCGATAATGTAAACTCCCAGCCAGTGGGGAAACCGCCCTCAAACCCGACTGTCAAAAAGTTTGAGGTATACGGTACCCACAATATCGATCCTGCAGTCAAAAGCTCGAACTAAAGGCAGGAATGGGTGAATCCCTCAGCCACGGGGACCTCCGTGAGAGTGGAGTGATGCCAATGCCATCCCCGGGGATAAGTCTCCAGGCCTAAAGTGGTAGCGAGATGAAGGCAAGGAAGCCTCTTATATGTCCAGAGCTGGCCATGTAAATATCAAAAGTCCTCAATGTCCAAGATTGATAAATGTAAATGCAGAAATTAAAAAGGTACAAGAAATATGTCCTCACCAGCAAGAATGGGTAGAACCCTAGCCAAGCCTCTGTCATACCTTTCGAGCGCATGCGCATGCCTCAGAGAAAATAGGTAAAGGTGTAGGTGCCCCAATAAAAGTCACTGAGGTGCTCTACATATCAAATGGTGTTGACCAGGGCAAAGGACACCGTCGTAGAGTTGTCCGCCAGAAAATAACCCCTGATGATCACCAGAAATAATTGCCACAGAATGCGATCTCTAACCCTCTGATCATCAGCCAGAGGCTCAAGCAAAGCCCAACTCTGGGCATCTATGCTCAAGGGACTAGATCGGACTGTCCGACCATTGATCGCCGTCCCAGGAACTCCCAGTAGGGACTGAACGGCAGTGGGTGTAATGTCAGCCACGACAGGCACTGGTTCACCCTCAAACTCTATCCTGGTGATGAACGTCCAGTCCATAGGGGTCATTATCACCCCACAGTCCAACAAGTGGAGAGACTGAGTCTGGTGGAACCAGCACTCAGATAAAGCCCTCATAAAACCCTAGGGGAAACGGCGGGGAAGAATAGAAAAGAACGCCTAAAACCCCTAGGTGTCAACAATGTCCCTGTAGTCCTGGTGTAGAGTGTGGTACATGGAATGCACGTTAAAATAGTTCCCTCAAGGTTGTGTAAAGCCTGGAACCTACATCAAAAGCCAACCCATGTCAAAAACCTATGCCCCGAGAATGGCAAAAGGAAGAAAGAAAATCCAAAAACAGAAAAAGCTTCAGTCACCTCGTTGGCATGGAGGAACCTTGAGGGATGACAGCTCAAGCAGATCTTGGGTTGGCACAACAATGCTTGGAAGCTCCGTAGTGGGGCCTGGCCTGGAATGGGAGCAACAATTGAAGCATCCTCATCGTCTATATCGACCGGCGGCTCATCCTGGGCTGGACGAATCACCGACTCTGCTAATCTACGAGGCAGCCGGGCTGGACGTAGCTGAGGAACATCAGAAGCTCTCCTCTGTCTAACGCTTGAAATGACCCTGCTGGCACTACCAGGTCTATCTCGATCCATATCTAGGACAAAGTCTCCAAATCACCTCAAAAAGGGTGTGGTAAGCGTAAAACCTGTGGCTTATTAATTTAAATCAGTACTTTATGCATTTCTAAGTCCTAAAACATGCATGGGTCAATATTAAATCCCTAATAGAGTTAAAACTGTATATTTATTAAATGCTCGGGCTTTTGAAAAAATTTCGCCAGTGTCTCCTTTGTAAAATGGACTGTCTGCATACACACAGGCATGTCTAGGTGGCCATTCAGTAGCACACCTCCCCAAAAATAGGAACAGTTCATATTTATGAAAAAAAATAAAAAATAAGCTTCACATGGTAGCCAAATTACCATGGACATATTTTAGTTGAAAATTCAGGCTCACTAGGCCTCAAAAAGGATGAGTAAACTGATCAAAAAAAGCAAAAATTGACTGCCTCAGAATCTGAATTTTCTTACATCAAAACGTGCATTGCAGTAAAATATGCATACCTATGAAGTCAGAAAATTTTTAGCAGGTCATATAAGCATACATTTTTGATACATTGCGTTCAAAAGCACCCTATGTGGTTTACATACTTCTAACTGTCAAAACTTGAAAAGAAAGGATCTAAATGTTACCTGAGATGTATAGAACGCGTAGCCGCAAACGGAATCTGAAAAAAGCTGCCCGAACTCCGTAGATCTGAAAAAGAAAATCGAATTCCGTTTGAAACTCAAAACTAAAAACGAACATATGAGCTCCCCGCTGCCCATTTTAAAAATGCAGGAAGGAGCAGCCCCACCTGCGGCAGCCGTACCTCTACCTATGGCTCCCTAGGGTGGGCCCCACTCCCTTCGGCTTGGTTCGGTTCGAGTTAAAATAGAGTTTATATGAGCTGAAAAGTAAAATCTGAGAAAAAATCGCTACGCGATTGACCAGTTTGTCCTGAAATCTCGTTTTTCAGCAGCAATATACTGATAGAATGAGGAACTCCCTGAAAACCATTGGTATTCATCTCGAAGCAATATTCGGGGACCAATGATGAAAACCGTTAAAAAACTGCTGAAACACTGCACAGAACTACTGAAAACTGCCACGTTCGAAGCGTCGGGTACAGACCGGTGATAGCTCAGCTGTTGGCTCAACCCCAGCGAAGCGTCGGGTACTCACCGATGACAGTTCAACCATTGGCTCAACCCCAGCAAAGCATCAAGTACTGATCGATGACAGTTCAGCCGTTGGCTCAACCCCACCGCCCTTTACCGCTTATATATATATATATATTTCCATTCTGCCAAGCCTGGATTACTCCGTGGTTTTTTACAGCTTTTATAAATATATATATTTACATTCCAGTCCGGGAACCGGAGTGAAAACCCATCGCCCTTTACAGCTTTTGTATATATATAATTATATATATATTGCTTTACTCATTTTTTTTATTAAATTATTGCTTTAAATATTCATTTGATATGAACCGACACTGACATTTCTACGGGTGAACTAGATTTCTTTAAATCTCGCCAACTCTAGCTTTCAAACAGTTCAAAATAGGTTCAGACAGAACCAGGAAGCTAGAATGGCTGAAATTTATTTAAATCTAGTATTTTTCTAGTTTCAGTTATAAAAGCTACCTCGCGGCCCTTAGATCGCTATCTAGTGGGAACGAGATGCTTCAGTTACATGCGAACCAGGATTTACTGATGAATCCTTGGTTCTGGCAACATCTGGATATTTTTTGTACATATTTGAACTGCGAAGGTTTTATTAGCTTCCCTATGTGAGCCTAGGAATCGTGGGATTCATGATCAAACTGATCAGAATCTGATTCCCATGATGGACAAACTCCACTTAACAAATGTACCCTGCCATTTTTTCTGTAAAATGTATATCCGAATAACCTTAAAACGGTTATCTGGGTTTAAGGTCTTAACATAATGAGAATATAGTTTGTCGTGTCAGAGTTCCTCCGATGGCTATCATGCCTATGAGGAGACCGACACTTGTATATATGTTGTGGTCGAGGATACTTCGCAGCCCGACAATCACCATTCAAATTGAGCCTTAAGGCTGATAAGATAAAACTGAAGTGCTGACATACTTCAATTCCTATGTTAGCGTAAGGGTTTGAAAATCAACCTTTCAAAACATCATTTTAATAATCTTGTCTATAAGCGAGACTTTTGCAAATCAAACCAAACCCTTCATATATAGGTTCAACGAAGCTTGTCAATGCTTTCAATCAAACACACATTGGCCCAATTTCTTCCATCATTCACACACACATTGCTGATTTAAAAGGAAAATATTGAAAAGATGCTGTACCGTGTTTACACGGGAGTTGTGGGGTGCCTAACACCTTCCCCACACATAACCAAGCCCCCGAACTCAAAACTTTGGTTTCAAAGATCAAGTTTCGACAGTGTCCAGCAATTGACCTCTTTCAAACAAAACTCGGTTGAGTTGGTACAACAATTTCAAAACTACTAACTGGCGACTCTGTAAAACGTTCAAATCGTCGACATGATACATGTTGGTCTTATCCTAAAAAACCCTTCAAAACCTTTTTCAGAATAAAAAGAGTAAGGGTAGACAAAACATTAAGAAGAGAGAAAGATCCGGGTTTGACCCGACCCGAATATTTTCCCGACGTCGATAGGGTCTTGTCTCCAACAGATTCATCACCACCAAGTATTTTCTCCAATGCCTTCGCCGGATCTCGTCTCCAACGGATTCATTTCCATCAGGTATCATCTTTGATGCCTTCGTCGGATCTCGTTTCTAATGGATTCGTCACCATCGGGTATCGTCTCTGATGCCTTTATCGGGTGTTGGTCGATTTCACAATCAATAATTACATGCAAGTATACATGGTCAACAAGTAATAAAGTGATATGAACGAGTGTCGAACCCACGAGGAATCCTCTTTAATAAATCCCAACTACTAGTATTATATCAACCCAATTTTATTTAAACAACCCAATTTTGTGATTTTTTAATTAAAAATAATTTAAATCAACTAACTAATTTTAACACAAAGATTGATTCAGATAATTAAGGCATAAGACTACAATATCCCCAACTATGCAATATAAATCAATTATCCAATTTCTCCAATTATTGAATCCACATGAGTTACTAACATGAATTCAATGTATTTAAAAGCCCTTTTCCAAGTGATCAATTAAAATCATTTAATTCAATTAATCATACTATATTCCTATGTAAAACCAAATAATTAAATTCAATAAGCCCCAATTCCCAATTGTTACATGCAGTGAAAAGAGATATCCCTATTCAATTCACAACCCTAATTATTTATCTCATGTAAATAACTAAGAATACATGCTATCATACTCAGTTCTAACCCTAGATTTCATCTCCCGAATTCATCTAGTGTAACCTGGTAATTCGGGAAGATACGAATCCAACGCCTCTGACAGAACCAAAATCCGAGTTGTAAACTTCGTTCTACAAGCGTTTCCGTGAAGGACCCCAAATCTAAAAATTTTGGGTAAAAATTTGAGTAACTTTATGAAGAGAAATGAAAGTAAGTTATTATAATAAATAACTTTAAAGCCACTAATGGGAGTTAATTACATATAGAATGAAATGTAATTAGTTATTTAATTATTATTTAAATAATGTTAAGTAATAATTAAAATGAGTTAGTATTAATAAAATAACTACTTATTATTTAATTAAGATTAAATAATAAATTAAGTTAATAAATTAATTAATTAATATTAAATAATGATTAAAGAGTATTTAAGTAAGATTAAGTAATAATGAAGTAATTCATTACTTACTTTGACATGAAAGTTTATAGAATTAATTATTTGAATAATAAATAAAGATAATGTTATTTAATTATTCTTTTAATTATATTAAGGAATGATTAAAGAAGAATGAAGTGAATAAATCAATTATTATTATTCAAAGATGAGAGAGTTATTAATTATTATTTAAAGACAAATAATAATTTAATTGTCTATTATTTAATTGACATTAAATAATGAGGAGTTATAATTGGTTATTAGTAAGTAATAACTAAAGAAAAATAGTTAATTACTGTTTAACAAATATTAAATGGTAATTGAAGGAAGAGGGAGTTAACAATTGAAGAAAATTAAATAACTCCTTAATTAAACAATTATAATGAATTGTTTAAAGAACTAATAAGTGCTTATCACTTAAGAAAAGCCTTATTAATTATTATATCATTAACCTAAGATCAATTAAATATCTTATAGGATTAATGATAGTACATTAGATGTATGTACCCTGTGAATGTACTATTGGTTAGATAATAATACAAGTGAGCGTATTGATGAACAACTATACGCAGTACTAATTGATAGATCTACATTATCAATGATAGATCATTCAAAGAGTGTTAATTAAAGCTAGAAAGTTATAGCTCGTTGAACAGGCAAGTTTCCTAACTCAAACTCGAGTTATTATTTTTCAAGCATGTTCGTGGATAAATATTGTTGATTTTTCCACATCCTAATGAATTATTATGAATCGCACTTGTGCAAATTGAATTCCTGTTCTACTATTTATTGAGCTGTGAATGGACTAAAGTTCTTTTATTCATGAACTGATTATGAGATGGATCTATGCTAGTTGTGTCAGCTAGATCAAGAATGTTTAAAATTGCTTATGAGATAGAACTATGCTAGTTGTGTCAGCTAGATCAAGCATGTTAAAATTTGTTAACTCAAATTCGTTTTGAAGACTTAGTGCATGTTGCGTATGTTTATCAGGTATTAACGGCTGATCACCTTCATTACCATAGGGTTAAGTTGAATTTATTCATAATCATTGTTGGCCATTCATCATTATTGACTCGGTCATTCAGTCATGAAAAATTTATGTATATTCTTTCACAACTATCATATTGTTGAAAGTTTGTCAGCTTACTATTCTTTTCAATCATGATATATCTTCATTTGAACTTACTAGGCAAACTTGTTGCTCACCCTTGCTATATCATGATAACCAATTTCAGATTAAGACGAAGGCTTGAAGAAGGACACAGTCAAGAGCAAAGTACAATAGTAGAATATTGTTATGCAAGAATAACTATTTAATTATCTTATGTAAACCTTTTTGAGTGTTAAAGGTATGTATTCAGTTAAGGTCAAGAAAACATGGGGAATTGTTGTAGAATCATCTGAAATAAACAACATATGTTTATATATTCCGCATTAGATGATATAATGTGTATGAAATGAAGTACCGTAATACACCGAATCCGAGGTTAGAGGACGCGGATTTGGGGGCGTCACAGGTTGGTATCAGAGCTGATAGGTTATAACCCTTAGGTAAGAGTACCTTAGGCTATAACCGTAGAAATGATGATAAGGATGATGTGGAATAAACTCAAATAGAGTTTAAGTGATAAGAGATGAATTCAGGAAATTCATCATTAAGATAAAAAGATGATAAATAAGATTCAAAGAGGAATCTTGAAAAGCTTAAGGATCATGGGACACTTGATTTGGTTAATCATTAAGTAATATGATTAAAGAATGAAATGAGAAGAGTATGGATCAAAACGATTATAAGATAGAAAAGAGATTCAAAGAAGAATCTTAGAAAGGAAAGAAGTAGAGGATCAGGGGACACCTGATTTGGATAATCATAAATAATATGATTAAGGATGAAAGAAATGAAGATCGTAAAATAAAACGATCATGAGATAGAAAAAATCAGTAATATAACATGATTGTAAGATATGATCACAACGTGATCCGATGAGATCCTAGGAGGACAGATAATCAATCTATTGATTGAAGACTTTATAGCGGAATTGCTATACGAATGTGGTACTATGAAATAGTACGAGTTAAACTCGAAAGAGTCGAAAAGGATGAAATACGGATTAAATGAAATTCGTATTGAGCAAAGAAGAGAATGTACTATGAGATATTACGAGATAAACTCACGAGGAGTTATAAATGATGAGATACAAAAAAAATCTGTATCGAGCATAGAGCGAGAAGTTATGAGCAAGATAGAGTTATGTGGGATTTCAATTGAGGACTCATGTTAGCAGTTAAGTAGTATAATTCCTTGTATGGGCGGGTATTTATGCTTGGTCTTAGAACCACTTAGCTTCTTATATTGATATAGTGGTTGAGTTGAACAATTCCTTGTATGGGCAGGGAGTTGTCCTTGGTCTAACAAATCGCTTAACTTCCTGTATTGATTAGTGGCTGAGTTGACCAATTCCTTGTATGGGCGGGGGATGGTGTTTGGTTCGACAACCACTTAGCTTTTTACATTGATAATCATTGAAAGGTTGATGTCGCGCTATTCGCTATATGTATGCTGAGAAGGTGATTCTTTTCTCATGTGTATGACGGATAGGTAGAGAATATAAGAATAGGTGCGAGTTCTTAGAACTCATACTTATGGTAAGTTCGTGATTCATAATTGTATGGTATATTTTTGAACCCCTAAGCGTACGGACAATTCCTGATTGGTTCTTGAACTACGTATTGCTAGGATAAGTTCTTAAACTCATATTATTGTGGAAAGTTTTTGAACTCATAACGTGTGGTATGTTTGATGAACTATACTGGGGTATAGAAAAGTTATGGATAAAGAAGGAAGAATTGTTAAATTCTAATGGTGATAGAATAGATAGAATGAATAAGCAAATGATCATTAGAGAAATTGAAGTTGATGATGGAAGCATAGGTATTCCAAATCTTCTAGCTGTGCTAGACTTCAAATTTTTGACATCAAGATAAATTCGCACTGATGTGCCTTTCGAAATAAAATAAAATTTTGTTATCAACAGACGGCATGATAACATCAAAAATGATTTTCAATGGTTTTGAGCTGTTTAAAGAAGAGTCTACGCTAATTTATTTCGGCTAGACAAAAATGATTTGAGATGTCAAAATGTATTTTATATATCATCAATGCATCATGGAACCTGATGCAGAATGATAAAAATGATGGAGTTATCAATGCAGAATTACTTAGTGTTGGATGTGATCTAAGGATCGTCAACCCACTATGGTACGATGTAGTATGACGAGTCATGAAATGACAAAATCCTCAAACGGACTGTGAATACAGTGCAGTATTATGACGTCATAAAATAATTTTCTGAATTTTAAAGAAAAGTTGAGTGCCAATTGAATTTGGCCAGATATATGTTTCGATTGATGTTCGAATTATTGATATACGTCTACGCTAATTGATTCATCTAGACTAATGTTTATGAAGATTCAAGTATCTCTTTGAGAATATATCCCGAACCAAATTGTGTTGGTACAGACTCTAATGTTAAGACTAAGGTGAACTACCCCAAAAAATGGGGATATATCGGTTGATGATATATTCCAATCTAAGAACGTATGTGGCCGTTCCGAAAATTAAGGTGCAATAGGTTGATCACCTAATGTACCCGATTAGGTAGTTTACCTTCTTTGTGATTGTAAACATACCTAGTAGAAAGTGTATACGGTATGAAGTACGGAGGTGAAGTACCGTTAATCTTTTCTGTGCTAGAATACTTTTTCGTAATTAAAAAGGTAGCAGGTAGTGATACCCCTAAACCTCGAAGTTAATGGTCTATATGACCCCTCAGCATGATATGAAAATTTTTACTCCTCAGAGTGATGGGGTGAGAGTATGTGATGATGGGTATGAAATAGTGTAAACTCATTATCTATCGGTAGAATCTGATATGATTGAATAAAGGTTATTTTGAAAACCAAGTTTTGATGAATAAATGGGGATATATTGGTTGATGATATATTCCAATCTAAGAACGCATGTAGCCATTCTGAAAGCTAAGGTGCGAAAGGCTGATAACCTAATGTACCTGACTAGGTAGTGTACCTTCTTCGTGATGGTAAAGAATACCTAGTCGAATGTGATGATAGAAGAGAAATCCTCAGAGAAGAAAATTATAAAGGTTAAAGGAATAACCTAGTTTTGATAAACAGAATGAAATGAGCTCATTTTTGGACACAAGCTACTTTTTCTCATATATGTTAATGTCCCAAAAGATTGGAATTTATTACACAAATTAAGTGGCCAAAATAGTCCTTAAATTTCCGAACAGCCTACTTTTTGTCATTTTCAATTTTGGCGTCCTTTGCTAAAAATAGCCCACAAGGAAATCTGCATGGAATTTTTCAGTGATTCCACTTGAAAAAGTTAGAAGCCTTGTATATCTAACTCTAAAAATTGACCACACTCAAAAATTCAAAATACAATAAGAGTTATGGTTGTTTTAATTTCATGTTGCGTTTTTTAAATATCTGATTTTCCAGTTTTTGTGATTTCTAAGAAAACTTTCATATACTTACCACTTCACCAACATAATCCATCATAAAATATTATAACACAACCTAATACCTCATAGACACATGGATCTATCATGATCCATGATCTATTTCACCAAACAATCACTAAACACAAACAAAACACAAATAAAGCTAAGAAAAATTAGGTTTTCTAACTTTTGAATAACTTATTTCCCATTTCATAATTTAGATCTAACTTTTGATCATCAAAAGGTTAAGATCTAAACATGAAACACTAGTAAATACATAGATCCAAGGTTTTTGACCTCAAGATCATAACCTTTCAAAAAATCATATCTCAAATCAAACCACAAAGAAAATTAAACTATAAATTTAGAAATCTTGTTATACCTTTGCTTGTTCCTCCTCTTCTTCTTCCTAAGATTAGATTAGGAAACTTATGAAACCTCAAAACCCTCCTTCTCTCCTCTCCCCATCCCCACCGTACTCTCTCTCCTCTCTCTTGTTTCTTTGGCTAACTTAGAAGAATAAGATAAAGGAGGAAAGAAAGAAAATATCATTTGGTTTTTGGTGGGATAGTAAATATTTTTGATATATCTAATCTTATCATCCAACAAATCCCTCTCTCTCATCATAATGGAAGTGTTTGCTTGCAAGAAAGGAATAAGGTATTGTCTCCACTCATTAAATGACACCTACAAAGTAAGCTACCTAATAAAGTGAAAGTAATTATAACATTACTCCCCCCCTTATCTCCTCCTTGAATAACCGGCCATATGGCCTTGTTCTCCACCCAAGTTGCTTGTTTTATTATATACATTATACAATGACTATTATAACCCTTCTTAAGTGGGCTAAGCTCTTGGGCTTTTTTGTTTTAATTCATTTGGGCTTGGATTTTACTTAGTATGCTTACTAATTAAATTAAACTTGGGCTTCCTCTACAAATTAATTTGGGCCATCATAATACTTGTCCCATAAATATTGGGCTAGATTAATAACTTAATTACTATTAAATTAATTATTTACAAGTCCAATGTTTAAATAAACCATTGGGCTACTTAATTATTCATTTGGGCTTAGAATATATCAACTTGGGCCACTAGAAAACCAAACTTAATTAAATTAGTTATTACCAACCTTGGGCTTCTAGTTTATTAAGTTATTGGGCTCCCAATATGTTGGTTAATTATTCAATTCATATTCTAATCTTTCAAATCCATAACTAATTCATTAAGTGGGCTTGATAGATAATTCAATTGGGCTAGTCCTCTAGTAATTTACTAATTGGACTATTACCTAACTTTATAATATCAATAATTATACTTTATTTTTATAACTCAATTAGACTTGCTTCAATCAAGTTATAAAATTAATTATTTAAGATGTACAAAATAAATCTCTTAGGATTATTAAATTACCCTACCTAATATATATATTAGGTCACCAAACTTTATAAGTATCGTAGTACCTTATCCTTAATATTCCTTCAAGTACATATAGATTAAATGTTTAGGGTTTAGAAATTTTGTAACCTATATATTCTATATTCTCATTCGAATAATAAACCATAGAGGTTATTCTTTAAAATTTTTAAATTATACCTCAAATTCTCATCTAGGTTTATTCTTTTAACCTTTATTCTAATCATTTAAGATCTTATAAATTTTCGGGTTGTCACAAACCAGAAGAAGCTTAGTGAAGTTTCGGTTAGAAATACAGGTTTGTTCATAATTGAAATAAATCTTTCAGTAAGTAAAATTTCTACTTGGGTATTGGGTACCGGCTATGGTTTTCATAAATACAGATTTATGAAGGGACCAAGCAGAAGTAGAAAGCTAAACAAAGGAAGTCTTCATGCGTGTGGAAATGGAGCAAATGTTGGTCCATTAAATGCAAGAACTTATTGTTTAGTACCGCCTACGGGCAAGTCCATTAGTTTAAATAATTAATAATTTACTAAGTGGATTTTACATACTTGATTTACATGAAAAATAATTTTAAATTGAACAAACTAGTAAAAGAAAAGGAGATGATCATTCAAAAAGTTGAATAATTGTATTTGGTGAAATACAAGTTTGAATCATTTGAAAGGTTCAAAGAATTTAGAAGTAAAACTAATTGGCAAGGTATATTGATTCTTCGATTAGATTAAGGAATAAATACTTGTGCAATAAGTTTTAAGATCATCTTAAATGATTTTCTTAAAATGGACGCTTCCTGATACACAATAATTTATTGGTGTATCTAAAAGGAAAAATAGTACCTTATTGGACATGGTGCGCTCCATAATGATTTTACCAACATTCCAATATCCTTCTAGGGTAATCGATGAGTGGGTTTTATATCTATGAATTGACATCGTTAAAGCTTAGTTCTTTGTTAACTTTAAGTATTTTTAGTGTTCTTTTACTTATTTTTGTGTTTGTGTTGTAGGAAACGGCTTCGGAAGGTCAAAACATGAAAAATGGAGCTTAATGGTATTTTCGTAATTTCAGAGATTGTACCCCCGCCGGGGTGGGCATTCCTAGTACAAAAAGCCCGCCGAGGCGGGCCTGTCGGGAAAATAATGCTAATTTTTAGAAGTTGATTCAAAAAAGGATTCTGAGAGTTGATTTAGAGAAGGATCATAAGAGGGCTATAAAAGAAGAAGAATACACAAGGATTAGGAAGTTAGATTCCATTAGATTAGTTTAGATTAGATTTCAATTAAATTAGATACAAACCTTAGTTGGGATTGGATTGGAGATTGAAGCAACTTGGAGATCATTGAAGTTCAAGAGCAGGAGCAATAAAGAGCATGAGAATTGCTGACAACATATTTTATTCTCTTCTCTACTCTTATATTTATCATTTAATGTTTATTCAATTGTGGATCATGGATTTTGACTTAATCATGAGCTAAACTCTATTTTGAGATTATAATGGATCTTGTTGCATAGTTTACCTTGATATGCTTCCGTGTTAGTCTTATTCATTATTATTGGATTGTCTATTATGATTTGTGTTAAATTACTTAATTGCCTAGTTAACAATTATCGTAATAACCCATATGAAATCGAGAGACGAATTATGGGTTTAGATTTGATCATAATAGAATGTGATTGTATTTTTTGCATGGCGTTGGAATTCATGATTTGTGTTTAGGATATAGATATACCTTTACACCACATGTAATCTGATAAGAACTTGTGCTTAAACTCTCTTTAATTGTAATTCACATAGAGATATAGTGGCTTAGTTAATTAGGGTGTTCATGTTAATTCTATCATTTGTGGATTTAAGTTGATATGGGTATGGTGCAACGAGAGATGGTCATATTTTACCTTAGTGTTCTTGATTAACAATCCGAGATAATTAATTTGATTTAATGGGAAGTGTATTGATTTAAATGAAATAATAGGTGAAATTATAGTCTCAAGTCTTCATATTATATTTCATTTTAGTGGTAGTTAGAATTAGTTTAATTACGTATTGTTAATTTGAAATATTAATTCATTCGTTTAAATAAGATTAAGTTGGTTACGGGTTAGTACTTGGTAATTTTTATTAAATAATTTCTCGTGGGAACGATACTCTACTTTCACTTTATTACTTGTTGACCACGTATACTTGCGTGTTGTGCATAACTAGATTTTACCCAACAGTAATGCCTTGGAAATGGCTGCATATCTACAAAATAAGGTAACCTCAAAATCCGCCCCTAAGACTTTATAAGAGTTATGGACAGGGAGGATTCCTAATCTTAAGTATGTTAAAATAAAGGGTTATTCAGCTTATGTGAAAATGTTTCAAAATGATAAGTTTAGGACAAGATTTGACAAATAAAGATTTGTGGGACATCCTAAAGTAAGTTTAGGGTAAATGTTCTATAATCCTACTTAGAAAAAGGTGTTTGTTGCGAAACTAGCTGACTTCTAAGATAAAGATGTTTATCATTGAAGGGCTAGTGGGTGGATAATAGATCTTGAAGGAGTTCAAGAACCACAAATCACTATTAGTCAAAAGAAGGAACTTGTAGATAGACCTATTGTACCACAATCGAATCTTAAATCTGAAATAGTACCGAAGATACCTGGGAGGTATGGATTCATCATAGATGATGATGATGAGGTACGCATCATAGAGGATGATGATCCAGTTATATACGTTAAGGCTAAGAGTTGTAGACACTCAGAGATATAGTGGATGACAATAAAATTCAAAATGGATCTTTGAAGCAATGCTCAAGATCATTCGAATTTTACTTACGATTGCAGCTGATTACTAAATTTGGCAAATGAACGTGGAGATGCCCTTCCTCAAATATAAATTATTAGAGGAGAATGTATGTATGATACAGGCAGATGGATTTGTTTTAATGGTTAAAACATATCATGTATATGAGCTACAACAATCCATTTAAGGATTGAAGCAAGCTTCTCAAAGATGGAACATTCATTTTGATAAGAAAATCAAAAGAGTTTGATTTTTATCAAAAATGAGAATGAACCTAGTGTGTACAAAAGGGTCAGTGGGAGTGCTGTGACATTCCTAGTATTATATGTTGATATACTACTGATAAGGAATGACATACCAGTGCTATAATCAGTAAAGATAAAGTTATCTAAACATTCCTCCATAAATGATTTGGGTATAACATTCTAAATTGGGGATATAAATCTATATAGATAGATTTAAAAGGATGTTCGGCTTAACCCAATGAACGTATATTCATTTGATGCTAAAGGCGTTTAGCATGGCAAACTCTAAGAGATGTCTCATGATGATGAGCCATGGAGTGTATCTCTAAAGTTGTCCTCAATAAAAGAGAGATCGCATGAGTTACTATAATGTATCAATGAAATATACGAGACTTGATATTGATCAGTCATATTCTGGAGAAGTTCACTACGAGACAGTGAAAAATATCTTAAAGTACTTAACCAACACTAAAGATGTGAGCATAATTCATGGCGGGTCTGACTAAAACTAGAGGACTAAAAGACTCAAGTTTTTTGGACTAACCAAGAATACAACAAATCCACTTTAGGGTGAAGCGTTACCTTGAAATGTGGTGCAATAAATTGAAAAGGTTCCAAACAGCAAAAAGTTGTTGGTTTAGTGACAAAGACAAAGTATATAACTGTAAAATGAAGTTGCAAATTGATGTTTCAGATGAAAAGTTCATTACAGAACTAGAAAATAGTTCCTAAGTCTCATCATGGATCCAAAATGTGTTGCGTAACTTTTATTTGATTAACAAAATCATTGAAAGAGGAGAAGTCACTATAGAGATAGTGAACTCTCAAAAATGACAATGCATATCCATTTAGTGAAGCTATCCAACAGCAGGATGATCGTCACTTAGAGAAGAAGGGTATGAGATACTATGGCGATTGGCTTTAGTGGAAGTGGGAGATTGAAAGTAGTATGCATATAAGCCAATCATATTTGATGATAAAGTATATACTTTGTAACAATCTTATTCATTTATAAATAAAAATATTATTTACTTTAAGACATTTATTTATCTACATGGTGCTGTTTTTATAATATGTTATAAACCCATAGTTTTAAGTAATGATTTTAGAATCATGATGATGATCATGCTAACGAGATCTAAATTCTTAGATAGCTTAAAAACTAAAATTGTTCCCAATCGTTGGATTACTAAAAAGGGGATTAGTGAATCCGGATAAATTGGTACATACGTTGCTTCCTCATTGGATGTGGATGATTGATCTCATGATCATTTATGTAGAGACACTAAAGCAAGTATGTAGGTTCTTATTGGAGAATAAGTTCACTGAACATGACTCGCTAAGGAATACCTAATAGAGTTTTACTTGCTCGTCAATAGGAATTCCTAATATGATAGTAGTGCATGTGATCCTTAGACTTGAGATCATCAAAGTATCTTGTGTATGATGAATCATATTTTGACATGTCCCTGAAGACCCTTAGGGTATATCAAAGGTTATGCTTGGGTGTAATTAGTTATATATGGAGATAATAAATGATCAATACAGAATCTACCACTTCTAGTAAAAGAAGAGATATGTTCTATGTGATTCGATAAATGACAATTCAGGAATCCTTGGCCAAGGTGGAATGAAATTAGAAAGGAGTTTCTAATTTGCATTATTTGGAGTTGTGCATTTGAGAATCGAAATACATATAATTAAATAAAATAAGAGTTGACTGTAATTCCATATCTTATATTTAATTGGGACATTGTATGGTAGAAGGATTGAATTGTACGGTAACTATTAACTCACAGGTTCTTTTATGATTAATGTTGAAATCTATATTATCTGAAAAGTCGTTGATCGCTAAAAAGGCATATCTTTATTGTAGATTAAATGTTATTTATTTAAATAAATTATTAATTTAATTTATTTATTTAAATAAGATTAGAATTGTTTTAATTGATTTATTCACAACTGATTTAATATGGAGAACCTAAAGGGTCACACCATAAAAGGAAGAATATTTATTAAAGAAGCAAATGACATAATCGTAATAATAAGTTAAGTATATTTAATGTAATCTATGGTGATAGAATAAATTAAATAACTTAATATTTATTATTTAATATTTTGGAAATATTAAATATAAATTAATAAGAGGAGTCTTATTATTATTATTACTATTATTATTATTTAATTCTTAAAGGAGTTTGAGAATTAATTAATAAGATACTCTCTCTCTCATATATATTTCTAATAAGATTAGGAGGCTAATTAATTAAAAGAGTTTAATTATTGCTAATATAATTGGAAAACCTAATTAATTAAAGGGATTTAATTAATTAATATGAAACCCTAATCCTAAATTGTTTAGGAGGGTTGCCTACATCTATAAATATGAAAGTCTTATTACGGAACAAGGTTAAACATTTTAATTCTAAGAGGTAGGAGAGCACTCTCTTTCTAGAAAGAAGGAAACTAGGGTTTAGCCAAACACCCTTCTTCTTGAATTCCTAATATTTCTTGGTGGATCACCTCTAGAGGCCAAACACTTGGGTGACTAACGTTGATCAATGGAAGGAATCAACCAGATGGATTCAAATAGAACATGAAAAGGAATTGGAGTTGAACTCGTACCTGAGAAAGCTAGAATCTTCAAGGGTATGAATACTAATCTCCATCTTTTTGTTTAATTAATAATTGTGCATAAAGGATGATTCGGGTATATGGTTTGTAAAATTTTAAAACTCTGATTTACTATGCTTTCGCTTATTTTATGCAATTTGATTGTATCCATGAATCTTACAAACCTAACAATATTTTTAGTGTCTAGCAGTCTTTATCCTGTTCATTCCATTACATTGCATAAACATGATAAAGAGGGGCATCTGTAGACACTGAAAATTTTACATTCATGTTACTAACCCTACAGGAGGGCAAAGCCATTTTTTACCTTCCAAAGACAACCCTAGAAGTCCAAATCATCAAACCCAACCCCAACGACGACACCAAAATATCACATTTAACCCCGACGACAACCCTAGAAGATACAATCAACCCCGACGATGACACCGGGATATCACATTCAACCCCGGTGTAGACACTCAAAATTTTGCATTCTTGTTACTAACCCTGCAAGAGGGAAAAACCTTCTTTTACCTTCCGGAGACAACCCCGGAAGATCAAACCAAAGTCGAAGCCCCGGCAACAACACCGGGAGATCAAACTTCACCCCGGTCACAATTTTGGGATGTCAAGTCAAGCCCTGACAGCACTCCAGATTTAAGGTCTCAAACATAGTGAAATAGGGTTTATAGTGCTAGAGTCACTTTGATGGCTGTCATGCCCATAAGAAGACCAACATTTGTATATACATTCTGTGGTCGAGGTTGCTTCGCATCCCGACAATAAACATCCAAATCATGCCAAAGGCTGAACAAAATAAAACGAAAGTATCAATGTGCTTTAATTCCGATGCGAGAGTAATGGTTTGAAAACCAACCTTTCAAAACATCATTTTCATATCTTGTCTAAGCAAAAGAACTTTTCAAACAAATCAAACCCTTCGTATATAGGTCCAACGAAGCATGTCACTACTTTCAAATCAAACAAGTGTAGGCTCAATTACTTCCAGCATATACACACACACATTGCAAATAAAAAGGAAAATATTAAAAAGATGCGGTAACCGTGTTTCACGGAAGTCGGGGGGTGCCTAACACCTTCCCCCAGCTTAACCAAGCCCCCAAACTTTAAGAATCTTGGTTTCAAGGTCAAGTTTTGACAGCGTCCAGTAATTGAGCCTACTTGCAAAATCAAACAAAAATCGATTGAGTTGGTACAACCATTTCAGAATATACCAACTTGAGACTCTGTAAACCTTTCAAATCATCAACATGATACATGTTGGCCTTTTCCTAAAAATTTCATCTTTCATAAAATAGATAAGATAAAAAAGGGTAGAAAGCAACAAAAAATTAGGAAGAGGAAGATCTGTCCAAAGCGACAAGATGTTTCCCCGACGTCGACAGGTGGTGACTCTGCTGGGGACAGTAGAGGGCTTAAGCTGCACTTAAATCTTTTCAAAATTTCCCATTTATATCTGCGTGTGTGTGGATGCTGTATTTTACATTGAATGAATGTGAATAAATGTTTTATTGCTTTATGTTAGTGCTTCGCACAAATATCATCATTTCATACGGTGAGACACGATGTATGTGAATGTATGTTGTGTGATTCCTCCACCAGGAGGCGAACCCGTCAGTATTTGATTACTTGACTCAAAGGAGGCTAATCCTGCGAGGCTCAGGAAAGGCACCACTCAGATCCACTCCAATTGAAAGATCGGATTAATTTCCCCTCTAGTAGATTGCAATGATCTGGGGACCTTTATGCCGAAAAACCACGAGAGTAGCCTAAGATAGGTGAGCCTTTGATTAGCAAAATCCGAAGGGAAGCTTCTTCAAGCCTTCCTCTTTCAATTCAATGTAAAAAATTTTCAATTCAATGTAAATTTTAAGATTCAATGTAAATATACAATTTTAATGTGAATCTTGTCATACTATCCTGTTATCAAAATAACTAACCTTTGTTTTATAGGATAAGATTAAAAAACCCTCAAAAATAAACACATTTCATAGCATGCATTCGACTGATACATACATCAAAAATTAACACACCTACTTTTATTGTAGGGAAAAATTGGTCCCGTTACCAGATTCAAATCTAAGAAAGCACTAAGCCCATCTCCAAATATGGCTTCCAATGCTCAATCTGAATCCACCCCTGTCTCTAGGGAGGAGTTTAAAGGACTAAAGAATCAGATAACTGAATTAGCTATTTTCCTCAAAGAATAAATCAAAGGTCTTTAAGGGAAACAAACACCTGGTCCTACAGAAGCATCTACACCTGGTGGCAGTCAGGATACCGGAAAGAAAGATACGCAGACCCATGAGTCCTTGAACAAGGACCCAACCAACAAAACCCCAGAAATCATCAACCTTGACAAAAAGAAAGAAGCTGGTGATATTCTGAAGAAGGCCCAAAAAATGGAAGAAATAATCCGGTCCATCAAAGGGACTAGGGCATTTGGGAGTGTCAATTACTCAGATTTATGTATATTTCCAGGGGCTCGATATCCCGACAAGTTTCAAGTCCCTAATTTTGAGAAATATGATGGATTAGGAGATCCCTACACCCATATGAAGGTCTTCATCGGAGAACTCGAATCCTATTCAGAGGATGAGAAGCTCAGAATGCAACTATTCAAGAACAGTCTGACTGGAGAGGCTAGAGCCTGGTATGTCGACTGGATAATTCTAAAATTCATAGCTGGGAAGAGCTAGCACATGCCTTCCTTGATCAATACAACTTCCAGTCTCAGATGGCTTCAGATAGATATCAAATCACCAAAGTCAAGAAGCAGAGCGCTGAGTCATTAAGAGAGTATACTCAGCGATAGAGACGGATGGCTGCACAAGTCACCCTGCCCATGAAAGAGACTGAGATAGTCCTGACCTTCATCGACTTTCAAGAAGCTCCGTATTACGAGAGGGTCCTAGAAGGTGTAGGAAAACCATTCTCAAAGATGATCAAACACGGAGAGATGGCCAAAATGGGGCTAAAGTCTGGTAAGATAAAAGATCTTACCGCCTTGGAAGCCGTGGTCGAGCATATCCACTCTGGGAGTTATAGGAGTAATTCCCGGAGAGTACATAAGAAGAAGGAAGAAGAAGTGTCCTTAATACTACAAGGATAAAATCAAAGAGGCAGTTCGAGCAGCCTGCCTATTTAAAGAAGAAACTATCCCCCTTTCCAAGCTCCTGCACAACCTTCAAATCCTCCATTCCAAAAAACGGGAGAGGTCAAACTTCGAAGAAAGTTCACCCCCTTGGGAGATTCACTAGAAAATGTGCTAAAGCTGATGACAGTACAAACGAAGATTGTTCAGCTCCTTCCACCAGCCAATTTCAGCGGAAGGAATTTTGACCCAAGTAAAAAGTGTGCATTTCATTCCGTATCACTAGACCACGACACACAAGACTGTTGGTCTCTCAAGCATAAAATCCAAGACTTGATAGATAACAGAGAGATTGTGGTGACAAAACCAGAGCAACCACATGTGCAAGATAATCCCCTCCCTCACAATGAGGAGAGTGTCAATATGAGTAGCACAAAGAATAGAGAAGGATCAAAACACCTCCGGTATGTGGGAAAGTCAACCCAATCAAGTACCAATAGCCCAGACAGTTGGGAGTTCTTAGAAAAGAAGTTCCTGATGGAACAGGAAATCAAGTCTATCAAGGAACAGATTGGACAGTTGGCGGGGCTGGTCGTGTATCAACATCAGATAACCAGACAGCTGATAAATCAGAACAACTAGCATGAATCGAATCCTCCTACACTGAAAATTAGCCCCATTGCTATGAGGGATCATTACCGGTTTTATGACTGTGAACTCTGGCCCGACAAGGTGGCCAAGGAAGAGGAGTTTCAAGATGATAGGGATGGTTGCAGATTTGTTACCCCCAGTGAACCCCCAGTGAACCAAGAAGTTCAAGCCTGACCGGATCTGTCAGTATCATTCCAACGCTCCCAGTCATGACACCAAGGATTGTTGAGGACTTCGTCACCTGATTCAGAATCTGATTGTAAGTGGTGAGCTGATAAAGGCAAATCAATATTATGGCTATCTCAATGAGGAAGCACTCTTTATTCCCATGACATGGAATCAAGAAGTAGTAGCTGTAATTTCATATGAGAAGGATATAGCCAGCACACTGCTGATACTACGGGGGAAAGGGGTCCAAGAAGTACAGAATCCTATGAAAGTGGCTACGCCTGAGCCCCTAATATTGCCCTTCAGACCACAATATCCTGTTGTTAGCCTGAAGAGAGTCCCATGGAACTACGGGAAGGAGGAAGGCTCAACCTCAAATGACATTGTCAATATTTCAAAGGAAAATCCGCTGTACCTGCCTCAGCGGGTAATCAATTCAGTTATTAAAGCTAAAGGGAGAGTGGCTGAAGAGAAAATTGAAGAATTTCTCATCAAAATGGGGCATAATGAAATCAAGGTGGTGCTAAAGCTTGAAAGAGGCACCCTGTAAGAACCGTGAATTTTATGAATAAATATAAATTTTGATATTAATAAAAAAATAAATATTTATTTGAATATAAATATTTATGTGTTATGAGAGAAGTAATTCGATTATATTAAATTGAATTTAAAATAATTGATGAAATATGGAGAATTGCGATTAACTCGTAGAATGCCTTGTGTAGCATGAGAATGGAAATGGTGATGATTTAATTAATTAAAGGATGAAGGAATTAATAAGTGAATAATTAATTAATATAATATTATTAATTAATTGTTATGGTAAGTGATAGAATATTATTGAGTAAATGAATAATTGATATTTTATTAATTGTTACTATGAGTAAATAATTAATTTATATAATAGATCAATGCTTGCTCGATTAATTGTTGAGTGCAAGCAATGTGATAATTAAACATATAGTATATAGTAGTTACATCTATATAATATAAAGTATAGTGTGACATCGGGATATGACTATGTAATATAGGAACTATATGATAAGTGAAGTAAGTCATATGAACTACACAAATGGATTTATGTGAATACATGATATGTGTACATTGTGCAATATTAAATCAAACTATAAAGTGCAGTGTGACACTTTAATGTGACTATACAATATATGAGAACTTTATATTAAGATTAATTAGATTGTGTGAATTACATAATAATACTTATGTGACAAAAATGTGATGTGTGACTACATTGAATATGTACCTCATGAGTATTAAATAAACAATTGTTACTTAATGATTATTTCAATAGATTAATATAATTGAAAATAATAGAGTTGTAATGATATTATGTGACAACATATATGTATGGATACATTAGAAGTGCACCTTATGGATTATTAAATTGAACTAAGTGTATATTTAAATATATGAGAGGAAATAATAAATGGTTATCTATTTTAATATTAATATGGAATTAAAATAATAATTATCTCAATAAATATATAAATAATTGAAATAAAATAGTTTATGGTAATGTGAAAAGATAATATCCAATTAGGTTATGTTCGGTATTATAAATGTACATGGATTATATATTGAGGGGTATACATGTACCCCAAACTTACTACATTGTAACATTGTTTCCTTATTGGAAACTACATTGTGATTCTAAATTAGATTTATATCCTAAGTATGTTATGTGTATATGTAAATAACTCTATAGTATATGATATTAGTTCACTTTCTACTTGCAAGTTGCTGAGCTTTTATAATCCTTGTCCCACATTCATTGTCATTTCTTCCTCACGTGAATAACTCTACGGCTAAAAAGCCTATTGCTTGAAAAATCAATCTCTGCATGCTAGCCAATCATGGAATGGGGAGTGGCTCAAACAATGATTCACTAACTCTACCAACCACCCTCCCTTAACCACTGAATTTTTACCCTTCCCGTTGGTTTAATTTGGAGTACAAATGCAATCTATGTGTAACCATTTCTCTATAAATATAAGCTCTTCTCCTTATATATTTCATTTGCTGAGAACTCTGTCAAAATATAAGATATAGAGTGAGTGCACTGAGTTAGTAAAGAGTCTGAGAATTGAGGGAGATTATAGCAGCATTGTAGAACCCATTTAGCAGCAAACCCATCACGAGTTTAGCAGAGGTATAACTTTCAATTCATGTTCTTCATTTTTGAAATCGCTAGTTCTTGATTATGCTTAAACTCTTGTCAATTTGATTGGGAAATGCTTTTTAAGTGTTATTTAAGTTAGTAAGCATGATAGGAATATAATGTGGCTTGGTTAGGATAGATTTCGTAAGAAATTTTGATGTTTGGGTTTAGTTTTGCCGAAGCTGAATCTATTTTGCTTCTGGACGAGACACGGCGCAGCTGCGCCCATTTAGTATTTGGGTGCAGCGCAGCAGACACCTGTTTTGGATTTCAATTCCTGTTAACAATCTGATGAATTGTAGTATAGTAATAACAATTTAACATATATGAAAAACTGGTTTAACATGTATATATAAGTACCTTGGCATAACATGAACATATTAGACTTCGTTAGTAAACATTATTGAAGGAAAACTTATAGTTTTAAAATTAACTTTGACATATTATATTGATGTTTATGTTATGACTTTGTAAAGCACGTTTGTATGGTCTAAATATGCATGAAGATCATATTAATATGTGTATATATGTTTCATGATGTGGCATGAACGTGTTTGACCTCATTAGTAAACATTTACTAAATAAAGTATACATTTTGAAAATGGACTTTGACATATGCGTATGATATTCATATTCTAACCATATGAGCATGATAATATACATATATGACTAATTTATGAACATAAGCTAGCGTGAGTAGTGATATATGGTTTCCTTGTTCATGTCCAAATTTGTTTGGCTCTAAGCTAAATGACTTTTCAAAGGAAATTTGATATATTTGAAACTAATACCACGTGGGAGATGTTCTAACTTTGTGAGCATGTAAACATGACTTAACTATATATGAAATATGAGTATAAGGTGTTGAGTTTACGCTAGCATACATGGTTAAAGTCGTAATGATTTCAAAAGTAAACTCGCATATTTTTCAAGCTCAAATTTCAATAGTATGAGTAGTTGAGTTCTGGAGATTTGAGATGACATGTTTATGCTCTTTATGTCTCTAAACATGATTCACATGTGTTAGATATAATAAATCTTAACTAAGCATAAGTTTAAACAAGTTTTATAGTAATAAACAATGCTAGCCATGCTTAAATGATATGAACACATGTAAGCATGTATATTTCATATTAGGTGACCACTTTATGTGTATGAATGACAAGCATGATAGCCTAGATGATTTCATGACCTTGTGTGGCCTTAAGTCATCGAAAACCATAATCTAGGACTATAACGTGTAGGTTGAACATTTGATGGACCTTAAAGGCATGCAGAACCATTTTAGAGATGTATATGTTATATTCTTATGAACGAGACAGAAACAGAAAGAGCAAAGCTAACCCTGGTCTGGCCAGAGGACAGCGCAGCTGCGCCGTCCCTAGGCTTAACCATGGCGCAGCTGCGCCAGGATGAAATATAATCTGGACAGTTTGCTTGTTTTTTGATTTTGATAGTTGGCTTATAATGATACCTAAGCTACTGATCAGAGTCTAATCACTACTGATATGTAATTATATGTGATGATAATGTATCATGATGATGTTAAACTTTTAAAAGGAATTCTAAAGATAGTAAAGATAAAATAGTTTAAGCGTTGTAATTAATTATAATGTCAAACGTGGTATATATGTTACTTGATTTCACAATGTCTTATATACTGATTTTGTGATACATGTGTGCAAGTACGTAATGACGTACGTATAAAGTTATATGACTAAGTAGAAATCATATGTGTATATTTAACTTACATATCGAGCTTGTGTACCGAATATACTTATATAATGAATATCCTTACATATAAATATATTCCGATAGGAATTAGAAGTGTTAATAAGATTTACATTGGTAAACTACGCGCTTAAGGCAAGTCTCCTAACTTACACAACTTTGGATTTTGTGCAAGTATCTAAAACCTTATCTCTTTGAATCAAGTTCTTACCCTACTTTTTATCGAGCAAGTTTCCTAACTTCATTTGATTTATATATTGAATGCAAGTATCCGGAATACTCTTTTTATTGAGCACGTATTTGAGCTTGTACTATTATTGATCGTACGAGTAAATAAGTGCTAGAATAATTCTTGTCTTATAAATTAATATTTCATAGCTTGATTTAAATCACGATTATATTCTTTGAATTATATTGCTAGTATTGAACTTATAAATTGTTTTTATATACATTGTTGAAATTGTCTACGCCATTTGATTCGGCTAGACCAATATCATGAATTAGAAAGCAATCCACACCAATTGCCTTGGTGCAGACTCTTATAAATTGACTGAGATGAACAACCCTCATAAAAAGGAAAACTATATAGATAGGGAGCCGACAATAGTAGGATAGGTTATGCATAACACCAGGTACGGTAGGCTTATCCCCTAATTGTACTTGTTTGGGTTACCAAGAATATTTTTGGTAATTATAGTAGAAGTTCGTGGTTCTTAGTGACCACTCAGTATCCAGTATTTATTAACATAAAACTTTTAATTCATTAGATTCTTTTATAAATTCTTGGTCCACAGTGACACTCAGTGATATCTATTAATTCACTTGAAATTGTTGAAACCTTTGAATCCTTTAATAACTTCTCGACCCGTAGTGGTTCTTATTTAACTTCACAGAATAGATTTGGAAGTCGTTAATATTTATTTTGGTTCACAACATTCTTATTTGAATTCATGAGCTATTAATTACCATTTTACCCTTGAGATTAAGAACCGTATATACACCTGTTCACATTTATTGGCGTATTACTTGCTGGGCAAATTTGTTGCTCACTCTTGCTTCCTATAAACATTTTCAGTTAGGGCAAGGCAAGATGGAATCCCAGGACAGGACATGTGTGAAGGCAAAGCTATGAGTAGCTGTGCTCTTTTATTAGGATGTTTCCTTTATGTTGTATTAAGACTTAATTAATGTTATGTATTAAGATACGTTGGATTAAGTAATGAAGTGTACTAGTAATAGTTTCGAGACTTGGGACGAGAATATTTATGTTATATCAATGTAAATTATTCTATTATTCCATTGTTTGAGATTTTAGTTGTTATTAGAATTAGCACGTGACGAACCGAATTCGAGACTGTGGCGGTCTGGATTTGGGGGCGTCACAGGTTGGTATCAAAGCTATAGGATATAAACCTTAGGAGCGAGTCCTTAGGCTATAACCTTAGAAGAGATTTAGAAAATAGGAAAAGATAAAACTCATGTAGAGTTTTCTTAGAGAGCTAGTAGTGTTATGAAATATATTTTCATTCCATAAAATGAACTTATGTTTTATTCAGAGATAATAATAAAGTTTATTAGTTTTGTGATTATGGATGTCGGAGATAGGTAAACCTAGTAGGACCATGGAGGAGAAACCATGTGATATACATGTGGCGTCCGCCATATCCTTTATAATTGAGCCGATTACGGTAGTAGCCTTAACCTAGGAGGAGATGAATTCGGAATCCAAGAAGAAATCCACGGTGAAAGTTTTCTTTCAAGATTGAGGCATGTGTGAGTTACTTTAAGGTGAAAAATAAGATACAATAGTGGAAGACAAAGTTCTAAACCTTCAGATTAGTAACTAATAGATGCAGACATAGTGAAAGTAAAGGTAGTTAGGTATAAGTCTTGCGAGTGATACAATAGATATTATAGATGCAAAATAGTTGTTGTAAATCCCAATCTTAGGAAAGTATCTTTCTAACCCCAATGTTAGTAGTGCCCGAGCGGGGTATGTAATGAGACTAGCAGAATGCTATACGATGTGATATGTTTCATGTGGCATATTTTTATTAAACGTGCGCTTAGTAACCAGATTTTTGTTAAATAATGACAAGGGAGAATAATAATAAAACTTATACGTCTTGTGAAGTATTAAGAAGTATTATATGTGTAATAAAGAGATGATAATACCATTTTATTTCTATACAAAAATGTCGATACCCCAAGGAGGAGAGACTCGTCAAGCGACGGAGAATGGAGATAGAGAATTGAATCAAGAACCCTTACAACAATTGGTAAATCTCATAGTAAGTGCTTTTGAAGAAGGAATCAATGATTTTAGGAAGAGACAGACGAAAACTTCAGAGGTAGGAAAAGTTATTAATTTGACTAAAGGAGGAGAGATTAATATTTCAAAGAAAGGGAAAGAAGGTAGGATGGAAGAGAGTAGTAGTGGTAGCAGTAAGAATTTCAAGAGGAAGTGGAATGAGAATAAGTATGTAAGAGAAGAAGGACAAACACGGAAGAAGAGGGTAGAAGCCTGTAAGGTATGTAGAAAGAACCACATAGGAGCGTGTTTGAAAGGAAAATATATGTGTTATATTTGCGGTGAGAAGGGTCATATTTCTCCTAACTGTCCTAGGTAGGAAGAAAACCAAAGAGTGTTTTGCGTATGGATCTGAAGAACGTCAAATACGTAATTGGTAGAAGGAAACAAATGAGGAGGGAAACGGAAGCAAAAGAAGACGGGACAACAACAACAACAATCAGTTGAGAAGTCACCAGGAAGGACTCAAGAAAAAGAACAAGGTTTGCCCAAAATGTGGAAAGAGTCATCAAGGAGAGTGCTGGAAGGGACGAGGCATTTGCTATAGCTGCGGCCAGGAAGGGCATATTTCCCCGAATTGCCAAACCCGAAGAAGATTGAAGGATGCTTCGCTTGTAGGTCAACGGATCATCAGGTTAATAACTATCCAAAGAAAGGAAGGAAGGAAGAAGACGGCAATAAGGGAAGCCATAGTGGGAAGCTGACGATAATCGAACCTAGCTCAACCTAGTGAACCAATGCCACGTATGACTAACGTTATGGTACATGATAATAAGTGGCGTTTCGAGTCGTGATGTCAGGTGCTGTCCCTAATCTATAATATAAATGCGTATATATTATCTGACTCGAGTGCTACCTATCCCTTTTATGTCTGAAAAATTGTGAGACTACTAAGTTACCCCAAGAACGATTAGGAGATCCTTCGAACATAGAAGTTGCGAATAAGGAAGTAATCCCCGTAGAATTTGTTTACCATAATTGTTGCGCATAAATTAGGGGATATAAACTAAGCATATACTTTATTTCGATAAAATTTGGAGAGTTTGATGGGATAATAGGAATGGACTGGTCACATAACCATACTACGATAATTGACTGTCAGAAGAAAAGTGTGAGCCTTCAGACTCCAAACCGGTCTAAGATAGTATTTTATGGTAGCTCGTCGCTTAGGCAATCGTGTTGCCTTACGATGATGCACGCCAAGATATGGTTAAGAAAAGCTGGTGTAGATTGTTTCACCTTTATTGTAGATACTAATAGAATGGGAGTAGAACTAAAGAATGTATCAGTAGAAAGGGAATTTTAAGACATATTTCCAGACGATCTGCCCGGCCTTCTGCCAGACAGAGAAAACAAATTCATAATAGATTTAGTACCGGAACTGCACCAATTTTGAAAGCCCCATATCTTATGGCGCCGGTAGAAATGAAGAATTAATAATACAATTGTAAGAAATGTGTTAGATAAAGGATATATTCAGCCGAGTGTGTTACCCGTGGGGAGCACCAGTGTTGTTGATCAAGGAGAAGGATGGATCGAGAAGGCTTTGTATAAACTATTGAGAGTTGAACAAAGTGATATTTAAGAATAAGTATCTGTTACCAAGAATAGACGAGAAGATCTAGAAAGCGCAAGCCAAACATCTGAAGAGAGTATTTGAAGCATTGAGAAAGGTAAAGATGTACGCAAAATTTCGAAGTACAAATTTTGGATGGAGAAGGTTAGTTTTAAGGCACGTTAGATCCGGCAAAGGTGAAGGCGGTAAGTAATTGGGAGCAATCAAAGACGCTGACGGAAGTATGAAGTTTCTTAGGGTTAGCTGGGTACTATTGAAGATTTATCCCCAAATTTCTCTGAGATACCGACCCCGTAGACCAATCTAGCTAGGAAGACGGTGAAGTTTATTTGGACGGAGAAGTGCAAAGAAAGTTTCAAGGAGTTAAACATGCGACAAAGGAGGTGGTTGGAACTAATCAGGAAGATGGAGAGATTAAAAATAGAAGTGAAGGGACCCAGAGAGTCCAAAGGGAAGTTTGGTAATGGAGGTTTATCCAACGATGTTGGATAGATTAAAGGAATAACAAGACAAAGACGAAAAGTGCAAGGAGATAAAGAGGAAAAATTCAGAAGAAATAATGATGGTATCTTGAGATTTATAGATCGAGTGTGAGAGCTAACTATAACTAAATTGCGAGATAAGAGTTTTCAGGGGGCATATAATTGGGCATATTTTGTTCACCCAGGAAGCACGAAAACGTACCAGGGATCTTCGAAGACACTTTTGGTGGTCAATATGAGACGAGAAATTGTAGAATACGTCGACCGATTGAAAAAGACGACGCACTTTCTACCAATAAATATTCGATTCAATTTAAATCAGTTAGCAAAATTATATGTAAAGAAAATCGTTTTGTGACATGAAATACCGGTGTCAATTATTTTCGATCGAAACCCGCGCTCCACATTAAAGTTTTGGAAGAGCTTGCAGGAAAGAATGGGAACAGAGTTGAGGCTGAGTACTGTTTATCATCCTCAAATTAATGGCATATCGAACAAACAATACAAACGTTAGAAGACATGCTTAGAGCTTGCATAATGGATTTCAAAGGTAACTGGGAAGATCACTTACCTTTAGTAGAATTCGCTTATAATAATAGTTATTATTCAAATATCGGTATACCATCGTACGAAGTTCTCTACGAAAGAAAGTGCAGAACACCGCTATGTTGGGATAAGGTCAGAGAACGACGACTTTATTGGGACCATATTTAGTACGACGAATGGTAGACGTTGTGAAGACAAAAAGAGCCAGATTAGTAGCATCTCAAGATCAACATAAGAAATACGTAGATTTGCATCGTCATAATTAAGATTTTGAAGTCGCTAGTTTTGTATTTCTTAAGTGTTTCCCTATAAGGGGAATATAAGATTAGGTAAGGAGGAAGAATTGAGTTTGAGGTTCGTGGAACCTTTTTAAGTATTGAAGAGAATATGCAAAGTAGCGTACGAGGTAGCCTTATCTCTTGAACTGGAACATATCCACAGTGTGTTTCATGTTTCTGTCTTACGATCATATAAGCCTAATTATAAGCGTGTGATACCCTATGAGCCCATTCAAGTATAGAAGAATCTAACATATGAAGAATTCCTGTCCAAATACTAGATAGGAAAGAACTAATATTAAGAAATAAAATTATATTTTCTGTAATAGTGCTTTGGTGAAACCACGATGTCAAGGAGGCCACGTGGGAATTAGAAGATAGGATGATGAGAGACTATCTCCATCTAATTGTGTGACCTTGTACCAATTCCGAGGACGGAACTTTTATAAGGGTGAGAGGATGTAAGAACCGTGAATTTTATGAATAAATATAAATTTTGATATTAATAAAAAAATGAATATTTATTTGAATATAAATGTTTATGTGTTATGAGAGAAGTAATTCAATTATATTAAATTTAATTTATAATAATTGATGACATATGGAGAATTACGACGAACTCGTAGAATGCCTTGTGTGGCATGAGAATGGAAATGGTGATGATTTAATTAATTAAAGGATGAAGGAATTAATAAGTGAATAATTAATTAATATAATATTGTTAATTAATTATTATGGTAAGTGATAGAATATTATTGAGTAAATGAATAATTGATATTTTATTAATTGTTACTATGAATAAATAATTAATTTATATAATAGATCAATGCTTGCTCGATTAATTGTTATGTGCAAGCTATGTGATAATTAAACATATAGTATATAGTAGTTACATCTATATAATATAAAGTATAGTGTGACATCGGGATATGACTATGTAATATAGGAACTATATGGTAAGTGAAGTAAGTTACATGAACTACACAAATGGATTTATGTAAATACATGATATGTGTACATTGTGCAATATTAAATCAAAGTATAAAGTGTAGTGTGACACTTTAATGTGACTATACAATATATGAGAACTATATATTAAGATTAATTGGATTGTGTGAATTACATAATAATACTTATGTGACAAAATGTGATGTGTGACTACATTGAATATGTACCTCATCAGTATTAAATAAACAATTGTTACTTAAAAATATTTCAATAGATTAATATAATTGGAAATAATAGAGTTGTAATGACAACATATATGTATGGATACATTAGAAGTGTACCTTATGGATTATTAAATTGAACTAAGTGTATATTTAAATATATGAGAGGAAATAATAAATGGTTATCTATTTTAATATTAATATGGAATTAAAATAATAATTATTTCAATAAATATATAAATAATTGAAATAATATAGTTTATGGTAATGTGGAAAGATAATACCCAATGAGGTTATGTTCGGTATTATAAATGTACATGGATTATATATTGAGGGGTATACATGTACCCCAAACTTACTACGTTGTAACATTGTTTCCTTATTGGAAACTACATTGTGATTCTAAATTGGATTTATAACATAAGTATGTTATGTGTATATGTAAATAAGTCTATAGTATATGATATTAGTTCGCTTCCTACTTGCAAGTTGCTGAGCTTTTATAAGCCTTGTCCCACATTCATTGTCATTTCTTCCGTACGTGAATAACTCTAAGGCTAAAAAGCCTATTGCTTGAAAAATCAATCTCAGCATGCTAGCCAATCATGGCATGGGGAGTGGCTCAAATAGTGATTCACCAACTCTATCAACCACCCTCCCTTAACCAATGAATTCTTACTCTTCCCGTTGGTTTAATTTGGAGTACAAATGCAATGTATGTGTAACCATTTCTCTATAAATATAAGCTCTTCTCTTTCTATATTTCATTTGCTAAGAACTCTGTCAAAATATAAGATATAGAGTGAGTGCACTAAGTTAGTAAAGAGTTTGAGAATTGAGGGAGATTATAGCAGCATTGTAGAACCCATTTAGCAGCAAACCCATCACGAGTTTAGCAGAGGTATAACTTTCAATTCATGTTCTTCATTTTTGAAATCGCTAGTTCTTGATTATGCTTAAACTCTTGTCAATTTGATTGGGAAATGCTTTTTAAGTGTTATTTAAGTTAGTAAGCATGATAGGAATACAATGTGGCTTGGTTAGGATAGATTTCGTAAGAAATTTTGATGTTTGGGTTTAGTTTTGCCGAAGCTGAAACTATTTTGCTTCTGGACGAGACACGGTGCAGCTGCGCCCATTTAGTACTTGGGTGCAGCACAGCTGCGCCAGACACCTGTTTTGGATTTCAATTCCTGTTAACAATCTGATGAATTGTAGCATAGTAATAACAATTTAACATGTATAGAAAACTGGTTTAACATGTATATATAAGTACCTTGGCATAACATGAACATGTTAGACTTCGTTAGTATACATTATTGAAGGAAAACTTATAGTTTTAAAATAAACTTTGACATATTATATTGATGTTTATGTTATGACTTTGTAAAGCACGTTTGTATGGTCTAAATATGCATGAAGATCATATTAATATGTGTATATATGTTTAATGATGTGGCATGAACGTGTTTGACCTCATTAGTGAACATTTACTAAAGAAATTATACATTTTGAAAATGGACTTTGACATATGCGTATGATATTCATATTCTGACCATATGAGCATGATAATATACATATATGACTAATTTATGAACATAAGCTAGCATGAGTAGTGATATATGGTTTCCTTGTTCATGTCCAAATTTGTTTGGCTTTAAGCTAAATGACTTTTCAAAGGAAATTTGATATATTTGAAACTAATACCACGTGGGAGATGTTCTAACTTTGTGAGCATGTAAACATGACTTAACTATATATGAAATGTGAGTATAAGGTGTTGAGTTTACGCTAGCATACATGGTTAAAGTCGTAATGATTTCAAAAGCAAACTCGCATATTTTTTATGCTCAAATTGCAATAGTTTGAGTAGTTGAGTTTTATAGATTTGAGATGACATGTTTATGCTCTTTATGTCTCTAAACATGATTCACATATGTTAGATATAATAAATCTTAACTAAGCATAAGTTTAAACATGTTTTATAGTAATAAACAATGCTAGCCATGCGTAAATGATATGAACACATGTAAGCATGTATATTTAAGATTAGGTGACCACTTTGTGTGTATAAATGACAAGCATAATAGCCTACATGATTTCTTGACCTTTTGTGGCCTTATGTCATCGAAAACCATAATCTAGGTCTATAACGTGTAAGTTGAACATTTGATGGACCTTAAAGGCATGCAGAACCATTTTAGAGATGTATATGTTATATTCTTATGAACGAGACAGAAACAGAAAGAGCAAAGCTAACCCTGGTCTGGCCAGAGGACAGCGCAGCTGCGCCGTCCCTAGGCTTAACCATGGCGCAGCTGCGCCAGGATGAAATGTAATCTGGACAGTTTGCTCTTTTTTGATTTTGATAGTTGGCTTATAATGATACCTAAGCTACTGATCAGAGTCTAATCACTACTGATATGTAATTATATGTGATAATAGCGTATCATGATGATGTTAAACTTATAAAATGAATTCTAAAGATAGTAAAGATGAAATAGTTTAAGCGTTGCAACTAATTATAATGTCAAACGTGGTATATATGTAACTTGATTTCACAATGTCTTATATACTGATTTCGTGATATATGTGTGCAAGTACGTAATGACGTACGTATAGAGTTATATGACTAAGTAGAAATCATATGTGTATATTTAACTTACATATCGAGCTTGTGTACCGAATATACTTAGCTAATGAATATCCTATACTTGTAAATATATTACGATAGGAATTCGAAGTGTTGATAAGCTTTACATTGGTAAACTACGCTTAAGGCAAGTCTCCTAACTTACACAACTTTGGATTTTGTGCAAGTATCTAAAACCTATCTCTTTGAAGCATGTTCTTACCTTACTTTTTATCGAGCAAGTTTCCTAACTTCATTTAATTTATATATTGAACGCAAGTATCCAGAATACTCTTTTTATTGAGCACGTATTTGAGCTTGTACTATTATTGATCGTACGAGTAAATAAGTGCTAGAATAATTCTTGTCTTATAAATTAATATTTCATAGCTTGATTTAAATCACGATTATATTCTTCGAATTATGTTGCTAGTATTGAACTTATAAATTGTTCTTATATACATTGTTGAAATTGTCTACGCCATTTGATTTGGCTAGACCAATATCACGAATTAGAAAGCAATCCACACCAATTGCATTGGTGCGGACTCTTATAAATTGACTGAGATGAACAACCCTCATAAAAAGGAGAACTATATGGTTGCGGTGCCGACAATAGTAGGATAGGTTATGCATAACACCAGGTACGGTAGGCTGATCCCCTAATTGTACTTGTTTGGGTTACCAAGAATATTTTTGGTAATTCTAATAGAAGTTTGTGATTCTTAGCCATCACTCAGTATCAAGTATTTATTAACTTGAAACTTTGAATTCATTAGATTCTTTTATAAATTCTTGGTCCACAGTGACACTCAGTGATATCTATTCATTCACTTGAAATTGTTAAAACCTTTGAATCCTTTAATAACTTCTCGACCTGTAGTGGTTCTTATTTAACACAGAATAGATTTGGAAGTCGTTAATATTCATTTTGGTTCACAACATTCTTATTTGAATTCATGAGCTATTAATTATCGTTTTACCCTTGAGATTAAGAACCGTATATACACATGTTCACATTTATTGGCATATTACTTGCTGGGAAAATTTGTTGCTCACTCTTGCTTCCCATAAACATTTTTAGTTAGGGCAGGGCAAGATGGAAACCCAGGACAGGACATGAGGAAGGTAAAGCTATGAGGTAGCTGTGCTCTTTTATTAGGATGTTTCCTTTATGTTGTATTAAGACTTAATTAATGTTATGTATTAAGATACGTTGGATTAAGTTATGAAGTGTATTAGTAATAGTTTCGAGACTTGGGACGAGAATATTTATGTTATATCAATGTAAATTATTCTATTATTCTATTATTCCATTGTTTGAGATTTTAGTTGTTATTAGAATTAGCACGTGACGAACCGAATTCGAGACTGTGGCGGTCCAAATTTGGTGGCGTCCAAAGGTTCTTGCTTCCACTATACTGCTGCAAAACCTCACTGATGCAGGGTTTATAAGACTAATAAGGAAGATTTTTGCTATTTTGTCAGCCATGTTGTTTCATCCAGTCATACCGATAAGTGAGAGAAAAGCCCCAAAGCCTATGGGGAGAGCAAAAAGGGAAAAGAAATATTTCTACGCGAAGGACGAGACCCATTTGCCAACATGTATTTTCTGATGCACTATGAGGGTATGAACGATGATATCCCAGACAGTGATTAAGAAGATCAGATCCGAATCCCTCGCATCAAGAGGGATAAGGGTAGCAGTTCAAAGAAGAACCCCGACGCTGATATGAAGGATGTCTCAGTTGTTATCAAAGATGAGGCAGATGAGCACAACTCCTTTATCCTCCTTATTCATGAGGACTTGACATTGGACAATTGAAGCAGCGTCCCTTTCCTCATTCAAAAAGGGTAAAAGGGTAGAAAGTCCATCTGCCCTGAAGCATGGTTTCATTTACTGCTTGTTTTTGTTGCACAGCTATATCAGTTACTTTTGTTATGCTTTTCCAAAATGCTTTGTATGTTTAAATAGTCTCATATATTAAAGTGAAAGCATTTTGTTTTCAGGACTCCAGAAGTGGATTTGTTTGTCTCTGCTGATGAGATGCCAAATTTTCAAAGTGACTACAACTTTGATGTAGAACTGGACTTCGACTTGATGGAGATTGATCACGAGGAGATAGATGACTATGAGGTGCTCGAGGAGATCAAAGAATGAGTCGAAGATAAACCCAAGCTAAACCTCGACCAAACCACTACTGTCAATATCGGAACCTCAGAAAACCTCAAAGAAATCTAGATAGGCATATACCTCACCAAAGACCAAAAAGCTGACCTGATTGAACTCTTAAATCAGTTCCAGGATGTGTTTGTATGGTCACATGAAGACATAATTGGCTTGTCCACTGATATTGTAATTCATTGGCTGCCCATTAAAGATGGATTCAAGCCAGTCAAATAGAAGCTCAGGCGATTGAAACCTGAATGGAGTCTGAAAGTCAAAGAAGAGGTTGTCAAGCAATTCAAAGCCGGTATCATCATGGTATCAACATACCCAGAGTGGCTGTCAAACATAGTTCCCGTGCCTAAGCCCGGAGGGAAGGTACGAGTGTGCGTGGATTACCGGGATTTGAATAAAGCTTGTCTCAAAGATAACTTCTCAATACCATTTATCCACATCCTGATAGACAATACATCATAGTATGGCATGTATTATTTTATGGATTGCTTTGTTGGATACCATTAAATCATGGTCGCTGAAGAGGACAAGGAGAAGACAACCTTTATCACTCCCTAGGGAACCTTCTGTTATAAACGTTTGTCTTTCGGCCTTATAAATGTCGGTGCCACGTATTAGCAAGCCATGATGACCGTTTTTCATAACATGATGCAGAAAGAGATAGAGGTCTACGTGGATAACATCATCGTCAAATCCCGAAAGAAGGAGGACCACATCAGCAATCTCAAAAATCTTTTCAACAGGTTGCGCAAATACAACCTAAAGTTGAATCCAGCCAAATGTGCTTTTGGTGTCAAATCAGGCAAGTTGTTGGGATTTCTATTAAGCAACACAGGCATTGAGCTGGATCCCATCAAGATTAAAGCCATCACCGAGATGCCCGTGCCTCGAACAGAAAAGGAAATACTGGGGATTCCTGGGGATAATCAATTTTATAAGCAGGTTCATTTCCCAGCTCACAGCAATGTGTGAACCCATCTTCAAACTGCTAAGAAAGAATTCATCCAGTAAAATGGAATGAAGATTGTCAAAAAGCCTTCCTTTCCATCAAGAAGTAGTTGATCGAAGCACCTGTCTTGGTACCACCAAGGGACAATGCTCCCCTATTTATGTACCTGTCTGTCAATGCCAATGCAATGGGTTATATGCTGGGACAGAAATACCATAGGAGAAAGGAAAGAGCTATCTATTACCTCAACAAAAGATTCAGCAAAGGCGAGCAGAAGTACACCCAGATTGAAAGGACATGTTGTGTATTAGCATGGGCCGCCATGAGATTGCAACATTATCTGCATGGGCACATGACCTATCTCATATCCCACATTGATCCACTAAAGTACGTATTCAACAAACCAATGTTGAATTGTCAATTTTTTAAATGACAATTGATCCTCCAACAGTTTGACATTGTCTATGTGACTCAAAAGTCTATCAAGGTCAGGGGATTGCAGATCAATTGGCCGAAGCACTGTCAGGGGATTTTGAACCCTTAGAAACTTATTTCCCGGATGATGGGATCATGACAATTCAACAGATACCTCAAGAGAATATAGTCCAACCTTGGAAAAAATATTTCGATGGAGCACTAAACATGGAAGGTGCCGGAGCTGGGGCAGTCCTTGTCTCTGTTACAAGAGAGCAGTATCCTATGGCTGCCAAGCTGCAGTTTGTTAACTCCAATAACACGGCTGAGTATAAAGGATGAATAATGGGGTTGAAACTAGCCCAGTCCATGGGTATATTTACTAGTCTTTGGGGATTCTGAGTTGGATTTCAGACAAACCACTGGGGCGTATCACACCAAAGAACTTCATTTACAGCGTTATCACTGGCAAGTGGTTAAGATGTCCAGGGAATTTGAAGAGATAACCTTCCTCCACATCCCTCTAGATAGGAATGACTTTTCTAATGCATTGGCAATGTTGGCTTCCCTGATACATATAGCTGATAGGAGGGGAATTATCGACATCAAATTCGAGAGCCAAAAGGCCCCAACATATGGAAATTACATTGGAGAGTATCAGATGAAATACCTCCTATCAAACAACCTTGGTATCAAGATGTAAAAGAATATATCTGAGATGGATCTACACCCGCTGGGGCAAGCCAAGCCGAAAGAAAGCTAATTCATAAGATGGCTATGAAGTTCTATCTGAGCGGAGGCACACTCTATAAAAGGGATGCTAGAATAGGCCTTTTAAGATGCCTCGATAAAGATCAAGCCCAAAGATTGATGGATAAAGTAAACGACAGAGTCTGTGGTCCACATATGAGTGGTCATTTGCTGGCCAAGAACATATTAAGAACCAAGCATTACTGGATCTCTCTCAAAGCTGACTGTGATGATTATGTCAAGAGATGCTACTAATGCCAAGTCTATGGAAATGCCATACACGCTCCTCCAAACGAACTACACAATATTAGTTCGCCATGGCCTTTTTCCATGTGGGGGATGGACGTGATTGGGCCAATAGAACCCAAAGTTTACAATGGTCATCGATTCATCTTTACCATGATCGATTATTTCACCAAATGGGTTAAAGCTGCCTCTTTTCCCAAAGTCACTAAAGAGGTAATCATTTGTTTCATCAGAAATAATGTCGTCTGTCGATATGGACAACCGGAGGTGATCGTATCAGACAATGCCAAAAATCTAAACAATCAGATGATGATGGAGTTATGCAGCAAGTTCCATATTGTTGTCCGATTTATATAATGACAAATACGCGCAAGTGCATACGGTCAATCAAGTAATAAAGTGATAAGAAATGTTGTCGATCCCACAGAGAACGATTACTAACAATTGCTCTAAATATCATGTTTTTACCAAGTTAATCCATTTAAACAGTCACTCAATTGTTTTGTGAAAATTATTTTAAATAAAGAAATAAAAACCAATTAACTAACAATTATTGATCACCAGATAATAAAAACATAGGAATACAATGTCCCCAATTACTCAACAATAATCGCCTTATCTTATTCTCACTTGATTAATCCAATGAATTGATAACTAGGATTGCCTATCGATTCAGTAACATCTTTTAATGATTAATAAAAAGACCTATTTCATTTATTTTGCTACTGTGGTGCAAGACACTTAAAATAGATTCATTAAGCACAAACTCCTATCACAATTACACATGGCATACAAGTACTGTCGTCTCATACACTATTATGTTATCCTAAACAAAAATCAACAAATTCATGAGTTATCACATCCAGATCTAATCCTAGATTTCCTCATTCAATTTCATCTAGGATATCAAATTAACTGCTAGATAGATAATTAATAATTAAGCACAATATATGATAATCAAATCCATAAGATCAATAAGTGAAAATATGAATAATTGAATTAAAGTATAGCAAAAGGTTCCATTGTATCCCTAATTGGAAAATTAGTTCATAATCCTAATGAAAACCATCATATCAAACATAGATAACATTCAAAGTTACAGATAAAGAAATTAAAGAGAAGAAGAAAAACTCTAGCAAGAATCTCCAATCTCCTTAAGCTTCAATCTCTAACTTTTCTTGTTATCCAATCGAATTTTCAAGCCTCCTTAGGTGGTTCTCAATGAATTGTAGTTAAAAGTCTCTCAAATACAAGTTATCATCAAGTATTTATAGTCCTAAGAGAAACTCTAACACTTTAGGCATCCCCAAAATCCTATTACAACTCAACTTGGACACTAAAACACCCCAATAAGCTGTCTACCAGCAGTCCGGCACAGCCCCGCACTGGTTTTAGCGCGGCCCGCGCAGGATAATTTTTTGTTGCGACGTCTTTTGGTAAAATGTCCATCACATTTGATCTGGGAGGAGTTATGGGGCCCGCTACCTATTAAATCGAAGATGTCGACGAGATTTATAACTTTCATTCTTTGAGCATTGATAGATTTTGTGACTCCCGAAAATCCGGCCTATTCTTCACATCGAATCTCGTGCATTACAAGTACTTTCTCCTTCCATACATACATCATTAAATCCTAAAGATTAATGATATATCATTACATTCCCAGGTTTTGTTACCTCAAAACGTTCATTCATTAAGAATAATGATAATTACATTATTCTTATCACATTACATCTGTGACTTAACTAGTCACCATATCTACAGAATAGTTCAACCTAACTATTCTCCACATCTTGGCTCTTTACGCTTGTTCATAACATGAACAATACTTCATCTTGTGATGCTAATGGTATTTGCAACCAAAGCATCCCATCATCGCAGGAGATCGATCATCTTAATCTTCATCAGGTCCTTTAATACATACTAACGTCGTTCGCTAAAAATATTTTAATTTAAAGCAAGTGTGAGCATTCAATTGCTCAGAAAGTCATAGAAGTTGAATGTTAATCAACTCAAGAATCAAAGTTCTATTAAGACTTCAATAACCGAACAATGGTTATGAAGCAGCTCGAATAATAGGAATACATTCTGATTCCTATCATTTTAAAACATACATCACATATACTTTGTCATACTTTCAAGCTTCTACCTTTTCCATACACATTCTGTCTGGCTAGAATCATTACCACAGACCTAATAAGAATGGTTCATGAATAAATCGAACTCTTTCACATTTAACAGTTCAATCATAGAACAGTTCATTTCACTGAAACACCAAAGTGTTAATATTATGGCATAAGGCCTCATACATACTACCATCTTGTGCAAATCTCGCACATTTGCAAATACAAAATACTTCCTCATGTTTAATATTTGAGGAAGTTATGAACTAGCATTCATAACAGAATATGAGGGAAGTCAGAAAACTTACCTTACGCACAGCTACCGCATAGGGTTTACGCTGACTTGCTCATCGAAATTACTATGTAGCACATAAGGAATAACAAATACCAATTAGTCAAATACTTGACTTATGCATTGGTTTAACTTTCTCTTTACTTCCTATTGTTCGTATTCTTGTAAATTAAAGTGTACGCAACCAACTTTCATTCTTCCATCCTTTCACTACATTCCATACCACGTCCGGTCCATACGACTCGGAACGTTCATTCTGTTATTACCATAACTTGGCTCTTCAACGTTATACGTTATTCTTCATTCTCTGATTACCATTTGTTACGACTTATCATCATTCACATGCCAACATTCATTAACGTCTAAGTTATACAACCAATGTATACTTAGAACGTTCCCTTAATGCCGATACGATTAATGAGAAACGTTCACGCATCATGCGTTCACATTACTTGTCCCTTTCATTTATTCAACCTTTACTTAAGGTTTCAATCACTTGTTTAAGTGTTACATTAAGTGACTTATATGTTCACTAAGTATGATGATCGACGAGATCTTAACTTTTCTTCAACTTGAACTTGGTTTACGGTTTACGTTTCCAAATCTCAAGTTTGTTTACGTTTGATTAACGTGTACTTCTTATAAACCCTTGATTAAACATGTTGTTTAAAGGTATACATTCATCAATTACTAAACCCCTAGTTGATATAGAAAAGGTTAAGTAATTTATTAAACATAGTCAACATTTTTCCATGGCGCGCCAGCTTTACCCTACCAGCAGCGCGCTCCGCGCTACCCATACAGGGACCTCACCTGGACTGGCGCACCCCTTGCCGGTGCAGCCTTCCGGGAGGTGCAGCCCGCGCTGTCCCTGTCTCTCAAAATTTTTTCTAAGTCATGGAAAATTTTGAAATTCCCGAGCTAGTAACGTGACCGTTATAACTCAGAATTGGCTCGTTCCAAAGCCAATAGTTCACATATACCATGTTCTATAATTACATCCAGTCGGAATTCATTTCTAAATTCGTTAGCAGAAAAATGACCGTTTCGTCTATTTTTACGCGTTCGTCGAACGTTCGTGGATGTTCGACGCTCGTTTCTTTGTTTTAACTCCGAATTCATTCGTTCTTGCTCTCGCAAGTCTTGTCTATATAATTACACATGACGCCATCAAAAACCAACGTTTTCGAATCAAACAGCGACTTTTGACTTTCATTTCGGGAAAAGTTACGATTCGACGATTAACGTCTAATCACATAACTTCCGTCGAAACTTCGTTTCTCATTATTTTTACGTTCAACCAAATGGAATCAATCCATTGGTTACTTCTCCATGATTCTAACCATATAAAATATTTAAGTTTTCATGGTTTTACTTCATTAATCCGTTTAACCATTTTATATTGTTTTAACTCATTTTCCACTAACTTCTTAGCCAATTCTTTATGGTTTTACTTTGTTCTTGATTATTAGTGATTTAAAATCCACTAATATAAATCTTATCATCTCTCACATTTCATGCTCTATCCATTTTCATCTCTCTATCAATTTTAGAATTGAAAGAAGATGAAAATTCAAAGTAAACACTTATACCTTATAAGTGTTCTTGTCCATGACTTTGTATTCTTGACAAAGTCTTACATGGCTTCTCTATCTTCTTGATTGCATGTCCAAGCTCTCCTTCTTCTCTTCTCTTCTCTTCTCTCTCTTATATGAGTTAGGTTTAATTTTCCAAACTCGTTAAATGAAGCCTTGAGCTTCTATTTATAGGAAAATGAAGACCAAGGGCTTAAGGGTCATTAAGGCAAACCTCCTTAAGCCCACCTCCTTCACATGCCACCCCACATGCAACCTATGTCCTCCCAAGTACTAGCACATGGCTCCCTTGTGCAATCACATGCTCATGGGTTGCCCAATGGGTTGCCCCATGGGTTTTACCCACCCGTTTACCCGTTAGTTCAACCCACGGGTTTAATTCTTAGATTTAATTCAAATTAAATCTATTTACTTGGTATAAAATTCGTATTATACGTCGTATTAATTCTCGTATCCTCCTCGTATTATACTCGTGTAATAACTCGTATTATACTCGTATACATTCCGTATAATAATAATTTATTATTATACTTAAACCATTTTATTCTTCACTTTCACTTTCCCTAACCCTTGGGATTTTAAGTTCGCAAGCAAAAACTTTGCGAGCTATAAATGAAATATTATTGCATATTCCACCTCGCCTCAAAATCCTATCATTATGCATTTCTCAAAATTTCAAAATAAATTCCTAAACAGAAACTGATGAATAGTGATTTTCGTCCTTTTCTTCCCGAGAAAACTTTTCTCGGCTAACTTAACTTTTCACGATATATTACAATCAAATCTTTTGACAGAATGTCATTCTAACATTTCGATCTCCCGAAAAGGCTTAGGGTCAAAACCCTAACTTCAAACCCTAACCCTTAGGGTTAAACCTTAACACTTGGGGATTCAACATGAATAGTGCCTTTTTCGTCTTTTTCTCAGAAATATTTTTATTCTCGAAAATCTTTTATTTTCGTCTTGAAAATTCTTACTCATTCATTCTAGCTCGTAGCCAGATCCCTCCCCATTTCTAATCATCCTATGTCATAGAATGATTAATAAACATATATCACAGAATATAATCAATAAAATTTCTTTTATTAATCAAAATTCTTTAAATTTTAATTTCTAGACAATCCTATTTTCCGGGTTGTCACATTCTTCGCTCATAAAAATTCCGTCCTCGAAATTTCACAAACCACATCCATACCCGGATGTTTAATCCTTACAACCCTTCGACGAAGAGTTAATCATACTTCTTCTCATTAATGTTGAAAAATCTCAACATCTTCTTTCAATTAGGTATTTACCTAATTATTCCTTCTCATTAACTCATTAACATCCTTCCCCCAAGGATCCTTATCTGTTATAATCGTCAGATGATGAACATCCTGACAATTATACTTCAAATTTCTCAGGATATCACATTCACCCCTTCTTAAGGAAATTTCATCCTCAAAATTGTTAACATATCCTCTTCTCAACTTATCATCACAGAAGTCATTATCCTACGCCCATTCAAGAGCATGTCATAACAGAACATCCCGACACTAAGGTCGTGTGTTCAAAATTGTTAACATAACATTTCCCTCAACTTCTATTTACAGAAGTTATCATCCATTGCCCATTCAAGAACGTTTCATTCATAAAGGAACATCCCGGCACCAAGGCCGTATGCTCTCAATTGTTAACTTATCATTCTTCTCAACTTCTCTTCCCTGAAGTTCTCATCTTCCCTTCATTCAAGAATCCCCACAACTTTAAACTGAATTATGGAGTTGAACGAAGGACTAGGAAAGATTCCTTTAAAACTTTTCATAAATTGCTGAGGGGTCATAAAGACCATGAACTCTTTGAATTTGGTTTATCGGTATTTACCGAAAACCAATTCCTCTGTTAGCCTGTTTACAATCACAAAGAAAGTAAACTACCTCTTTGTCGGCCTGTTTACAATCATAAAGAAAGTAAACTACCTCTTCTGGTACGTTAGGTGATCAACCTATTGTACAACCTCATTTAGAGGTATGTTCTCCTCAAACTTATGTATTCAGATTCTGCACCAAAATAATTTGGTTTGGCATAGCTTCTCAAAGAAAGCTCAATTTTTTTTAAGCATGACATACCATTTGTCGGGCCAAATCAAATAGCTCAGACCATCTAATAAACTAGCTATCAACTTGAACCATTCGTCTAGTCAAATCAATTGACATCGACTACTTCTTTAAATTCTTTCATCAAAACTCAAAACGTTTAATGACGTTATGATACCGTACTACTTTCAAGTACGTTGAGGACTTCGTCATTTTATGACTTCGTCATACTACATACCGTCATACACTTCAAGGTATGCTCAGATGTAATATTAACTTCGTCTTTTTACCATCTATGCATTAATTGCACTGATGATATAAAATTCATTTTGATATTTTAAATCAAACTCTGTCTAGACAGAACAATTAGCATAGATATACAAAGAATAGTTCTTTTCAAAATCCATTGGTTTCCAAAAGTTAAAACTAATATTTTCTTTCCAAGAACCTCCACATCAGTACGATGTCAATAACTTCGAAATCTAGCATAGCTAGAAGACTTGGAATTTTCTACTTCCTTCTTCTTCCTTCACTGTCATCCTTGCGACAATATTAATCTCTTCTAGCACCTTAAGTGCTATCTATACCGAAAATCACTCATTTTCAGTTTAAACTTCTTATACCTTAGTATAGTTCATCAAACTTGCCACACTTTATGTGTTCAGGAACTTTCCACAACCATTTGTGTTAAAGAACTTATCTTCACAATATGTAATCCAAGAACAAATTAAGGACTGTCCATATCCTCAGGGCTCAGAAACATAGCAAACAACTATGAGTCACAAACTTTTCATAAGTATGAGTTTCAAGAACTCGCACCTAACTTAATACGTTCTACTATCCAATATACACATGAGAAAAGATTCACCTTCTCGTCATATACATATTGATAGCGCAACATTACTATTCCAATGATTGACACTGTAATAGATTGAGTGGTTGTTACACCAAAGCACAAACCCTTGCCCATAACAAAAGTTCATAGAACTCTGCTATCACACGAGTCCTCAATTGAAATTTACCAACTTCTAACTCTCTCTTGACTTATCACGGATTTTCTTTAATTCGTATACCTTACAACTCTTTTGAGTTCTTCTTCTCGTACTATTCACAACACTATTACATTATAGCCTCGCGCTATAATTCATCCATCATTTAACAGGAAACCTGTTATTACTATTCAATATGATCACGTCGTGATCTTCATCCTTAATCGTTTAACTTAATGATTTTCTTATCCTTATCTATCACTCGCTCTGAGTTCCTCTTCCCCGTACTATTCATAGTACCCTTTCAGTATAGCACGTAGCTATAACTCATCGAACATTTGACAGGAAACTTGTTCTTACGATTTAATGAGATCACATAGTGATCTCTTCCTTAATCGTTTATCTCCACGATTCTCTTACCCTTCTCTTCTCAGGCTATAGTCTTAGGTACTCATACCTAAGGTTTATAACCTATCAGCTCTGATACCAACTTGTGATGCCCCAAAATCTGGCCTATTATTCACACCGAATCTCGTGCATTACGAGTACTTCTCATTTCATACATACATCATAAAATCCTGAAGATTAATAATATATCAATCCATTCCCAGGTTCTGTTACCTCAAAACGTTCATTCATTAAGAATAATGATAATTACATTATTCTTATCACATTACATCTGTAACTTAACTAGTCACCATATCTACAGAATAGTTCAACCTAACTATTCTCCAAGTCTTGGCTTGTTCTTTACGCTTGTTCATAACATAAACAATCCTTCATCTTGTGATGCTAATGGTATTTGCAACCAAAGCATCCCATCATCGCAGGACATCGATCATCTTGATCTTCATCAGGTTCTTTAATACATACTAACGTCGTTCGCTGAAAATATTTTTATTTAAAGCAAGTGTGAAGATTCAATTGCTCAGAAAGTCATAGCAGTTGAATGTTAATCAACTCAAGAATCAAAGTTCTTTTAAGACTTCAATAACCGAACAATGGCTATGAAGCAGCTAGAATACTAGGAATACATTCGGATTCTTATCATTTGAAAACATACATCGCATATACTTTGTCATACTTTCAAGCTTCTACCTTTTCCATACACATTCTGTATGGCTAGAATAATTACCACAGACTTAATAAGAACGGTTCATGAATAAACCAAACTCTTTCACATTTAACAGTTCAATCATAGAACAGTTCATTTCACTGAAACACCGAAGTGTTAATATTGTGGCACAAGGCCTCATACATACTACCATCTTGTGCAAATCTCACACATTTGCAAATATGAAATACTTCCTCATGTTCAACATCTGAGGAAGTTATGAACTAGCATTAATAACAGAATATGAAGGAAGTCAGGAAACTTACCTTACGCACAGCTATCGCATAGGGTTTATGCTGAGCTGCTCATCGAAATTCCTATACAGTACATAAGGAATAACAAATACCAATTAGTCAAATACTTGACTTATGCATTGGTTTAACTTTCTCTTTACTTCTCTTTACTTCTTAAGGTTCGCGTTCTTGTAAATTAAAGTGTACGCGACCAACTTTCATTCTTCCATCCTTTCACTACATTCCATACCACGTCCGGTCCATACGACTCGAAACGTTCATTCAAGTTATTACCATTAACTTGGCTCTTCAACGTTATACGTTATTCTTTATTCTCTGATTATCGTTTGTTATGGCTTATCGTCATTCACATGCCAACATTCATTAACGTCTAAGTCATACAACCAATGTATACTTAGAACATTCCCTCAATGCCGATACGATTAACGAGAAACATTCATGTATCATTCGTTCACATTACTCGTCCCTTTCATTTATTCAACCTTTACTTAAGGTTTCAATCACTTGTTTAAGTGTTACATTAAGTGAATTATATGTTCACTAAGTATGATGATTGACGAGATCTTAACTTGTTCTTCAACTTGAACTTGGTTTACGGTTTACGTTTCCAAATCTCAAGTTTGTTTACGTTTGATTAACGTGTACTTCTTATAAACCCTTGATTAAACATGTTTTACCAACCCGTTTACCTGTCGGTTCAACCCACGGGTTTAATTCTTAGATTTAATTCAAATTAAATCTATTTACTTCGTATAAAATTCGTATTATATGTCAGTATTAATTCTTGTATCCTCCTCGTATTATACTCGTATAATAACTCGTATTATACTCGTATGCATTTCGTATAGTAATAATTTATTATTATACTTAAACCATTTTATTCTTCACTTTCACTTTCCTTAACCCTTAGGGTTTTAAGTCCGCAAGCAAAAACTTCGCGAGCTATAAATGAAATATTATTGCATATTCCACCTCGCCTCAAAATCCTATCATTACGCGTTTCTCAGAATTTCAAAATAAATTCCCGAACAGAAATGGATGAATAGTGATTTTCATCTTTTTCTTCCCGAGAAAACTTTTCTCGGCTAACTTAACTTTTCACGGTATATTACAGTCAAATCTTTCGACAGAATGTCATTCTGACATTTTGATCTCCCGAAAAGGCTTAGGGTCAAAACCCTAACTTCAAACCCTAACCCTTAGGGTTAAACCTTAACACTTGGGGATTCAACATGAATAGTGCCTATTTCGTCTTTTTCTCAAAAATATTTTTATTCTCGAAAATCTTTTATTTTCGTCTTGAAAATTCATACTCATTCATTCTAGCTCGTAGCCAGAATCCTCCCCATTTCTAATCATCCTATGTCATAGAATGATTAATAAATATATATCACAGAATATAATCAATAAAATTTCTTTTATTAATCATAATTCTTTAAATCTTAATTTTTGGACAATCTGATTTTCTGGGTTGTCACAGATTCAGGTTAAAACATGGTCGAAATTGGGCTTCAAGTGGATGCTGTGTAAATGGCAAGCATGAGAACTCTAAGCTTTGATCTCTGTTGATAAAAAGTTATAACATTTTCATTCCCACTCCGATTTGGACTATTCAAGATGTTCCGGAAAGATAAGAAGTAGATCTACAATAAATTCCAAGTTCCGAGCCAAGAAACGAATCCAACTTGGTGGTAAAAGCCGTTCAATGTTCCCTTCGTGCATATGCTTTCATATTGTACTCCAACAGATGTCCGGATTGCTTTTCCTTGCTTCTCCATGCCAATGTTATGTCATAGCCTACTCGTGTCTTGCTTAGCCGTGCCTAGCTCGAACGGCTTAGCTCCACTTTGACACCGCTTTAGCCAAGTTGCTTCATTTTTAATATCTTTGTTCTATTTTTCCTTTTCCTACACAAGATCAATTAAACACATAAAAAGGAACGAAAATACCTTAAAACTCACAATTCATCAAACTAAAGATATCCAATTCGTAGGTATAAAAGCCTACTCATCAAATACCCCCAAACTTGAATCGTTGCTTGTCCTCAAGCAAAACATTAAGAACAAAAATCATATAGATTCAATCTCTAGCAATGAACTACTCAAGCAATGAATCAATATGAATTTGAACAATGGCCTCAAAGGTTAAAATAAAAGATAACCCAATTTTTTTTTCCGAAACAATGCAATGTCTAAAATTTTAACAAATTCGTTAGTTCCACATCTACTTATGATCTTTTAAGTGCTTGTGTGCATCCAAATGTTCAAACTAGTCATGATTTAAATATGATCATATAAACCAATACTCATAAAAGATTTTCAAAAATGACTCTAAAAACTTCTTATCACATCAATCTTCGCTAATAAAGACAAAACATACATGTTTAGAGGATCAACCAGATATTTAAACATTTAAGCACACATGAACCCTTCCCAAGTATTTCAAAAACACATTTTTCCCTTATTAATTTTTTTGTGAGTGCATTTTACACTCCCTCTCACTTTCTTTTGAACGAGTGCATTTTACGCTCTATCTCGTTTCCTCTCACACGAGTCCGTTTTACGCTCCATCTCACGCATGTGTTTATGGGTGAGTGCGTTTTACGCTCCATCTCGACCCACCAAATGATTAAATTATTCAACTCGGGAAGGTTCCAATTTTTCTAAAATACTCCAAGATTTCCCCCAAACTTATGTGAGTGCCTAATTTTCACTTTGAATGATGCTCAAATAAGATTTCTCAAGTTGCAATGATATCTTTTAGAAGCATTTAGCCAAATGTTTTTTAACCCCAACTGGCTAAACAAATGGATATGTGTCTAGAAGTTCAAAAGATTCGCAAGTAGTGTAAAAACCAACTAATAAGTCGAAATATAGACTAAGCATGCTCATCAATTCTCCAAGAGTTAAAAACTCATTAACCACCCACTTATCATTGGCTGAAAATCAATTTCCATCAAAATAGTGCCCAAGTAAATACCAAACATAATAAGTACCCCCAAACTTAAAATAGACATTGTCCTCAATGGCTAAGATAGGAAAAAGTAAAGTAGAGGACTTCCATGTAAATATAGCAATTTTCCTCCTTGTCTGCTAAGTCTGAAGAATAGGCTAGGCACATTGGAATGAATCGGGCCCCACACTTGAATTGGACTTGACTAACCTGTGAACACAATAGAAGAAAGTTTATTAAATCCTAATAAATGCAAATTTATTAACTACTACAAATAAAAGTTAAAATTTAAACTTGGGTTGCCTCCCAATAAGCGCTTGTTTTAGAGTCATCAGCCCGACTACTTCAATTTTCTCTATCCAATTCCCTTTCAAAAATTGAGGAACCCTCCATCTATCGGTAGCAACGTAACTTGCGAGGGCTTCGCTTCAGTACGGGCCATTGTTTCATGTTCACCTAGTTTGTTACTCGTATATATTATCTCCTTTAAGAACTTTGAGTAGCAAAACATTTGCTCAATTGTGTCTGTGAACGAATTATTATATTAAATATTTTTAAACACAACTAGATCTTCCTCTTTCTTCTCTTTCTCATCCCACCATGGCTCAACAGATATACTAGCTCTCATGTCACATAGAGCTTTGGCGACGACATGACTACTAATTGGGAACGAGATTGCAAATCTACCCGAATCCTTGAGTTTTGGTGGAAGAGGCTCATGGGGAACTATTAAAATTAGGTTAAGAACATTAGAACTCAAGGCTAGATCTTCTCCGGCCTCTTTTTCTTGCTCCCCACTTGTCTCCTCTTTCTCAGCATCTATGATTATTGGCTCGGGTACTCCATCAGTTTCAAGAACCATATTATTTGGCAATTCACCTTGATAACGATTGTTAATGGCATTTACTAACTCCCTAATCCGATTCTCTATATGTCTCAGTCACTTCATGACTATTTTTCCACGTCTCATTCTCTTTTACGTACTTAATCAAAAGCTCCTCCAGTTCTGGTTTGTTATCCTATTGTGGGGGTGGTTGTTGGTAAGAGAAATTCGAATGATACTCCCAATCCTGTTGATAGTTGTTGGGATAGTCACCGAAGTTGCCACCATACTGTACTGACTCTAAACTGATGACGCATTGTTGACTCGAATGGTTTCCAGCACAATAATCATAAATCCCCGCTACACTTTGAATAGGTTGCGTTTCTATAGCGTCGTTCTTCCTCGAAAGTGTCTCCATCAGTGCTGACAACTCATTGAATCCATTAATCCATGTCGTGTTTGGCTGAATCATTCTCGTATAAGGCCATTGATAATTATAGTTAGCAATGATGTACCTCGTAAAGAAAAGAAGGAAAAAAAATTAAAACAAAAAAATGTTTAAATAAACTAAATTGATAAAAATTAATAACAAATTATTTATTAGAACCGTTCCCCGGTAACGGCGGCAAAAACTTGTTGTCCGATTTATATAATGACAAATACGCGCAAGTGCACACGGTCAATCAAGTAATAAAGTGATAAGAAAGGTTGTCGAACCCACAGAGAACGATTACTAACAAATGCTCTAAATATCAAGTTTTTACCAAGTTAATCTATTTAAACAGTCACTCAATTGTTTTGTGAAAATTATTTTAAATAAAGAAATAAAAACCAATTAACTAACAATTATTGATCACCAGATAATAAAATCATAGGAATACAATGTCCCCAATTGCTCAACAATAATTGCCTTATCTTATTCTCACTTGATTAATCCAATGAATTGATAACTAGGATTGCCTATCGATTCATTAACATCTTTCAATGATTAATAAAAAGACCTATTTCAGTTATTTTGCTACTGTGGTGCAAGACACTTAAAACAGATTCATTAAGCACAAACTCCTATCACAATTACACATGGCATATAAGTACTCTCGTCTCATACACTATTATGTTATTCTTAACAAGAATCAACAAATTCATGCATTATCACATCCAGATCTAATCCTAGATTTCCTCTTTCAATTTCATCTAGGATATTAAATTAATTGATAGCTAGACAATTAATAATTAAGCACAAGATATGATAATCAACTCCATAAGATCAATAAGTGAAAATATAAATAATTGAATTAAAGTATAGCAAAAGGTTCTATTGTATCCCTAATTGGAAAATTAGTTCATAATCCTAATGAAAACAATCATATCAAACATAGATAACATTCAAAGTTACAGATAAAGAAATTAAAGAGAAGAAGAAAAACTCTAGCAAGAATCTCCAATCTCCTTAAGCTTCAATCTCTGACTTGTCTTGTTCTCCAATCCAATCTTCAAGCCTCCTTAGGTGGTTCTCAATGAATTATAGTTAAAAGTCTCTCAAATTCAAGTTATCATCAAGTATTTATAGTTCTAAGAGAAACCCTAACAGTTTAGGCATCCTGTGACACCCCCAAATCCGGATACTTCGTATTCACATGATTTGGTGTTCACTTTCTAACTATAACAAACATCTACCCAATATATCTCAAGATAAATCACAATCTTTATTGAAATGATAAAGTCTCCCTTTAAACAAGGGTTGCAACCTTTGTAAAAATCAATCCCAGGGTTACTCTAACCTTGACATAAACAATAAAGTGCGGAACTATAAGCATATCATTCAAGTCTTATTACAATCCTTCTCAATTAAATAAAAACAACTCTTCACTTGCTTTGTTTTCCCTTGCCCTTACTTGTAGACGGAGCATCAACGTTATCAACCTTAACTGAAATTGTTATTTAATGCAAGAGTGAGCAAACCACAACTCACTGGAGTTTAACAATAATATAGACATGAAATGATATCTTTAAAAGAAACTGAACAACTTAGCTTGCTTTAATAATAAAGAATTGAATAATAATTCTCTGTCAACATTAAAATTCAAATATAGAATTTATCTGAGGGTCATAAGACCTTTGAACTCTTGTCCTAGGTTATAAATATTTCTATTTAAACCTTTAACAGTGAATAAGACTATGGACCTTAACTCTTACTTAGGGGGATCAGCCCTTCGTACCATGTATTGTGCACAAACATCTTAACGCTATGTGTAGTAACCTCCCCTAGTAAATAGGGTTGTTCAACTCAGTAATTTGAATTCAAGTTCGCACCAAAGAAAGTTTGGTTTGGATAAACTTACAAGGGTAATTTAGAATTCATCAACTAAGGATTAGTTGAATCGACTTTCAATAATTCATAAATAACAGAATTATGAACTAACATATGCTTAAAATTAACTTAAAGCATTTAAAATAATAACTGGATCTTACTTGAACAATAAGTTAAAATCATTTCAATTAAATAAATAATTGTCCAATACAGAAATAGAAAGGACATTCTCAACAATGAATATATGAACTCAAGAAATTGTATAGAATTAACAAGTTTAAGGTTAGAAGACTTGCCTTACGCGCAAGCTACTTAACTCAACCACGTACTTAAACACTTCCTATACACATTCAATTATAATAATCTAAATCAGTTAACACATAACTAATTCACATAAGTGGTTAACCCTCATGGTTAACTCACTCTAATTAAATAAATAATAATAATCAACTATTACATAGTTAATTACATCACATACATATTCACCTAATTAAATCAATTATGTATTTAGCTAAATTATAATTCAAACACTTAATCAAATTATAATTACTTAAATTATAATTACCTTTTAAATTATAAGCAATTATAATTTAAAATCAATTAAACTACATCATCCATTATAATTACACAATTTACAATTAATCATATATTTATCAATTATAATCTATAATAATCATGCATTTATTAAATTATAATTACATAAATTATAATTTAAATTAACATCTAATTGATTAAAATAAATCAACTACTATTCATCATAATTTAATAAAAATATAGTTTAAATTGAACATTTACTTTTAATTATAATTTCTCAAATTATAATCAAGTAGTTCATATTTCAATTAAACAATTATAATTTAAATATTACATTAGGTTTTCAAAATTCTTTTATTTTTCAAATATGAAACTATCGAATTCATGTTAACACATGTTATATTAACTAGATACATGCTTACATCATAAACCATTTAGCTTAAGCTAGAATAAAACTGCACAATCTAATCAAGCCAACTCACTGCCTCTGCACTGGGCACGGCGCAGCTGCGCAGCCTTGGCACCGGCGCAGCTGCGCAGGGTAAGGATCTGGGAAGGGCAAGCGGCGCAGCTGCGCAGCAACTCGGCCAGATGCAGACAGCCACGGCTCTCTGCTTTACCGAACAACCCATACAAGCCAACAAACGAAAATACACAGCAACACAGACAATATAAAGCATATATATGCAGTAATACTCATGCTATATATGATACCAATCACATAATTCATCTAATCAATGAAAATCAAAGATTTTAAAACTCAACTTTTGACATTTTATAAAACTCATATTTTAACAAAATAATCTACTAGAAATAAATTTCTCAACCAATTAAATCCGTACTACAAGCATTATTTTCGTTATTGAAACTAGTATCATGCACAACACTCAATTTGCACAAATCACATATGAAATTCATCAATTTCCATTCTAAAATCAACCAATATATGAAACTCATAAGAACACTATTCCCTCATGTAAAAACTTGTTTTTACAGTACTTTGATTTTTGAAAGAAAAAACCATTTATAGCATACATATAATGGATTACAACATCTATCAATTCACATAACATGAAATCAACTAATTCATCAATTACAATTCCAATTATTTATAAAAACTCCAGACTACAAGAAAACAAAGAACAAGAGGTGAATTATTACCTTAAATCCTTGATTAATCTTTGTTTAGATAATGAGAATAGCTTTGGTAATCTCCTCTCAATTCTCAGAATCACCAAGTTCCTATCTATCCTTCTCTTCAAACTAACAAAGTGTTTTCTCTCTTTTTCTTTCTTTATTCTCTCTATTCTCTCTTTCTTTGTTTTATTCTTCTAGCTAACGTCTAATGTAAATTGATATACGTATATAATAGATATAATAACATTCAACGTAACTGACAAATATATAATGTCTAAATTAAATAATTAGCAGTTATAATTTGTTTTGAATTTTAAAAGCCATAAGGTTATGTTTGGCAAACCTTTTATTTAAAAACAGGTTACTAGCTAACGCCTTATTTGGTTAAAATCATTTAAAATCCTTTTTTTTTATTTTAACAATTCATTTTAACACATACTTTAATGTCATATTTTAATCAATTAAATATTAATCAACTAATTTAATCAATTTAAATCTAACATCAATTAATCACATAAAATTTTGCCACATAATTATAATTACTCGCTAATTATAATCCATGTAACACTTACCACATAATTCATCTAATTTAATTCTCTCAATTAAATCAGAACTATATTATGAAATTAATATACATCAACTGGATAAATATTAAACATTCATTTAATTAATATATACACTTAATTAAATCACTTCCATAAATCACATAATTTATTTATTTCACTCAATAAATAAATCACATAAAATATTTATTTAATTCAATAAATATTTAAAATTAAATATAAAAATCTCAATCGTTAAACATCCCCAAAATCCTATTACAACTCAACTTGGACACTAAAACACCCAAATAAGCTGCCTCCCAGCAGTTCGGAGTGCCCCGCGATGTTCCTAGGCTATTTTGGGCGCTCCCCACACTATAATGTCAGAAAATCTGGTGTTCTAGCTCGCCCTGGGCCAGTTTTAGCATGGTCCGCGCAGGATAATTTTTTGCTGCGATGTATTTTGGTAAAATGTCTATAACTTTTGATCTGGAAGGAGTTACGTGGCCCGCTACCTATTAAATCAAATATATCGATGAGATCTACAACTTTCATTCTTTGAGAATTGACAGATTCAGGTTGGAACATGGTCGAAATTGGGCTTCAAGTGGATGCTGTGTAAATGGCAAGCATGAGAACTCTGAGCTTTGATCTTTATTGATAAAAATGTCAAAACTTTTTCCTCCGCACTCTGATTTGGACGATTCAAGATGTTCCGAAAAGATAAGAAGTAGATCTACAATAAATTCCAAGTTCTGAGCCAAGAAAACGAATCCAACTTAGTGATAAAAGCCGTTCAATCTTCCCTTCTTGCATTTGCTTTCATATTGTACTCCAACAGATGTCCGGATTACTTTTCCTTGCTTCTCCATGCCAATGTCATGTCATAGCCTACTCGTGTCTTGCTTAGCCGTGCCTAGCTCTAACCGTTTAGGTCCACTTTAACACGTCTTTAACCAAGTTGCTTTATTTTTAATATCTTTTTTCTATTTGTCCTTTTCCTACACAAGATCAATTAAACACATAAAAAGGAACGAAAATACCCAAAAACTCACAATTCATTAAACTAAAGGCATCCAATTCATAGGTATCAAAGCCTACTCATCACATATCAAACATCTCAATTTTGCCATCTACCAGCCCAAGATGAATGATGATGTTGAAGCGGCCAACAAAAATATCAAGGAAGATCATGTAGAAAATGTCCGCCAATTATAAAGGATGGACTGACCTGTTACCTCTGACTTTTTTGGCATACAGGACGTCAATGTGTACTTTTACTGGGGCTACCCCCTACTCATTGGTCTATGGCATGGAAGTAGTACTTCACAGAGAAGTAGAAATGGAATCCATGAGAGTGTTAATAGAAGCTTAGATGGAGGAAGACCAGTGGTTGCAAGAGCAGTACCACCAGTTGTCCTTGATAGATGAAAAGAGGGCTACAACCATCTTCCACGGGCGGTTATACCAGCAAAGGATTGCTTGGTCATATAACAAGAAAGTTCAACTCCGACAATTCAAAGAGAATGACTTGGTACTGAAGAAAGTTATGTCCAATCAAGATGAATCCAAAGGAAAGTTTACCTCAAATTGGGAGACCCTTTCATTATCAAAGAAGTGTCGACATGAGGAGCCATCAGATTGCAAGAAATGGATGGGAATGAATTTCCTCCGCTTATCGATTTAGACACCGTGAAAAGGTACTATGTCTGAAACACCTGCAAGCCATCATCCTGGTCATGCGAATTAATCAAATCATCTCGAGTTTCACTAGAAGCTCGAACTACGAATGACCTGATCTCCCTCAACCCGGGATTACGTAGGCAGCTATTTATGGTGTGGTCAAACCAACTAAAAAGTTTAAAAACCCCATTAAACCCAAGTTCAAACTCAAGAGAAACACTTCGCAAACCATTCAGGCAAAGCCTGAACTATGAATGACTTGATCTCCCTCAACCCGGGAGTACGTAGGCAGTCATTCATGGTGTGGTTTGACCTTCAAGAAAAAACAAAAAATCAATAAAAACCAGTCCCAAGACACCGAACCCCTATAAACCCCCAAATACTATCAAGCCTCCTTGATCAACAGGCCCTTTTGAGGTACTCTCCGACGTCTCAATGTCAATCCATCAAGGAAAAGCTCATAATACATCAAGACAACAAGTCATGAAAGAAGTGGTATTCACTCAGCAACGACAATACATATCCAACAGGGAAGTGAATCGAAATATATTTCTCTTCTATATAATATTATTTGATATATACACTGTGTCTTGTACATGACAAAAATGGCTGATCTAGTATGTGCAGGAAAATAAAAGCTAGTCTATGAACCCGTGGATAATCGAGATAGCAGTGCCAACATGGCATACCTCTCAGAAGATGGAGAAGTAGCGGTAAGCTGATGTCCTACGGTCTCATTGCGGGCTAAAATATCCACGACCATCTGCATAGTGCTGTTGTGACCATCTATAAAGGCACTCATATCTGCAACGAGGATGTGTGTATATGATCTGAGTGCAGTGATGTCTGTAACATAAACATCTCGGGTGGATATGGCCTCTTCCCTCTCAATATAAGCGGCATCCCGAGCAACTAAAGCCTCCTCTATCTCAACAAAAGCTGCATCTCGGGTCGATCGAGCCTTGTCTCTCTCAACAAATGCTGCATCCTAGGTAGCTCGAGCCTCATCTCTATCAGCAAAAGTTGTATCCTTACTAAAAAGGGCTGTTAACATTAACGCTCTAGCCTGATCCCTCTCAAAGGTCATCCGAGCTAGTGAATCAATAAGAGCTGGATATGTACCAGTTAGAATGCTCGGAGGGTCACTAACTAAATCTTCTGTTAAACTTGTAAACAAATTATCCTCCGTGGGAGAATCAGGATCCGCTATAGGCTCCTCCTCATTTGAATCAATGCTCGAAGCTTACTGAATAACTGCAGCCAGTGCAATATCTGCCTCCAACCATGCCGAATACTCTAGAGAACGATCCGTATGGCTTGTAGAGAAATCAGCTATCTCCCTATGAGTCCAACACTTGTAAGTCTTGATCATGTCAGCTGACGACAAAGATGAAGCTGATATCCATTGATCTATAGCCACCTCAAAATGGTGGATGCTATGAAACTGAACAAACTGGCCCATACCTGCCAACGAATGATATGTGGTCACCCCTTCTTAAACCCGCCAAGGGCAGGTAATTCATACCGTCTGTATGAGTGATGAAGCTGTAAGGGGAGCTAAGCCCTAAGCAGGGCAAGATCGAAAAGGGATGCTCGAACGCCAATAAAAAGGCCAACCAGGATGCCGCATCTGTACACTCTGTCGGCCGAAAAGAGTAGGACATGGCTATCTCATAGGTAAAGCAGTACCCATGATGTCTGGAAGTGCCGATAGGACTCAAATATGTCATGAACCACACGTACAGCAGAACGACGCTGCCCCTGAAAAACCGCTTTGGATGGGTACTGTAGAATGTAGCCGACCTCAGGGTCTCAGCTAATATCATAGGCAGGATAGTACAACCATGTCTGAGGGCACGAACCACTACAATCAAGCCAGTATCCAAGTGATCTATGTATAGTGGCATGTACAAATAAACAGTGATGCACATCAGCAGAACGTCCACGCGGGAAAACTGTCACTCATCTGCAGGGATGATGAAGTCTTCTGAATATCGCTCGTAGCTGTCTAGCCGGCCAAAGAGATCAATCAAAAAGTTCATGGACACCACATGGCCTGCATTAATCTCCTCAGTGACGACTCTGCATCTTAGACCAGTCATGGTCATAAATGGATGTCTCATGTCACTGATGGCTGTCCTAGCACAAGGCAGATCTAATGCCAAATCCATGAGGCGCTCATACTCCTCTAGTGTAGGAGTTAACTCATGAAGGTCAAACCTGAAAACCTGGCTCTCGGGTATCCTGCAGGATAACATGCCGTCCACAAACCCCTGTAGAACCTGAAAAGCTAAAAGGGCCAAAGAATGCCCCAAAATCTGATCAATTGTCCCTCTGGCTGTGGGGGGCAGACTGTCATACCAAGATCTCAGCGAAGATGCTACCAAAGAATGAGGCAAGTGCTTGATACGGCTGATTGTGGATGAAGACATCTGTATAACCGTATCATGAGACCATCCAAGGGTCAAATCTAAACTCACCTATTTAAGTGCATATCCATGACACAATACATGCATAAGACAATGATAAAAGGATAATAGGATGAAATAGATAGGAAATATCATGCATTTCTAAAAAAAACTATCTACTTAAAGCATCATCTTTGTCTGCTCATAAAATGTTAAAATAAAAAGTATAGGGGAAATGGGGCACAACCGCCGAACAACTAACAGAGGCCTATCAAAAGATATAACGAGAAATGGGGCACATCCGCCCAATATCTACCAGAGGCCTATCAAAAGATATAGCGAGAAAAAGTATCAGAAGAAATCTATAATATCTGTACCCAGGCGATCAACGTTCTGCAGCTCCTCTTGAGTCACAAAATCTCATCCAGTGGGAATGTCCGGTCTATAAAAAGGAGGATCAGCACCTGCATAGCTGCTAGAAAATGGATCTGCTGAGGGGCCAGCTCCAGAGCTGGAAGGATCAAACGAATCTTCCTCGGAAGGATCCCTGCCAAGGTGCATGATGAAAAAGTGAGCCCGCTCCAATCGCTGTGTCAATCCTAAAATCTAGTCCAGATGAGTAGGCTCTCTGAGGTAAGCTATTCAGTCTGTCATCATCACAGACCCCGACACCATGTATGCCATAAACTGGGTAGCACGAGTCTGAACCCCAATAGTATAGGCACTCCACCTGCTATGAAATGCCTCCTAGCTGTAAAGACCCTCTGATAGGGTGAAGCCATCTATGCCCGCCTGGGCAATATCTGTGAGTGGCTGAGCTAATGGCCAATGATGCCAAGCAAGAGGAACAAAGGGAATGCGTATATCTTCTGTGATGCTCTGAATAGCATGATCTCCCAAGTAAAGCTCCCAGCCTCCCTCAGTCAAAAAAGGAACCCGATGAGTGGACAATGCAAACTCCCAACCAGTCAAAAAGCCATCCTCGAGCCCGACTGTCAGAGAGTCCGAGGTGTAAGGGACCCACGCGATAGAATCGGCACTAAACAGCTCTCGCTGCAAGCGGGAGTGGGTAAATCCCTCTATTACAAGGACCTCCTTCAAAGTGGAGTGATGCTAATGTTGTCCCCTCGAATAGGTCTTCGGACCCAAAGTAGTGGCAGGACATAGGAAAGGAAGCCTCTCATATGCCCAGAACTGGAAATGTAAAGATCAAATGACCCCGGTGATAAAATTATTAAACACAAGTGAGGAAAATTTAAAGGTGAAAGATGAAGTACTCACCAGCAGGAAGGGATAAAAACCTAACCAAGCCTCCGTCACGCCCTCAGAGTGTATGCGTATCCCTCGAAGAAAGTAGGCGAAGGTGTAGGTACCTTAATCAAAATCACTGAGGCGCTCCACTTATCGAGTAGCGCTGACCAGAGCGAAAGACACCGTCGAGAGTTATTTACAATGAAACAACCCTTGATAATCACCAAGAACATTCGTTGAAGGATGCGATCTCTAACCCTTTGATCATCAGGCAGAGGCTTAGTCAAAGCTTCTCTCTGGGCATCTACACTCAAGGGACTAGAACGGACAGTCCGACCCTTGATGGCCGTAGCAGGAACTCCCAAGAGGGACCTAACGGCAGCAGGTGAAATTTCAGCCACCAACGGCACTGGCTCACCTGCAAACTTTATCCCTGTGATGAACCTCCAGTCTATAGGTGTTATCATCACCTCATAGTCCAACAGATGGAGAGATTGGGTCTAGTGAAACCGACACTCAGATAATGCCCTCAGATAACCTCAGGTGCCACGACAGGGAGGAATAGAAAAGAAGGCCTCAATTCCCTAAGTGTTGACGATGGCCTGATACTCCGGATGTAGAGTATAATATAGAGAGTGGACGCTGAACTAGTTCCCCTTGGGCTGCGTAAAGCCGGGAAACTGCATCAAATAGCCAGTCCAGATTAAACATTTTCCCTGAAATGGAAAAAGAAAGAAAGAAAAATCCAGAATGAAAACTTCAGTCACCTCATTGGCTTGAAGGTATATCGATGGATGGCGGCTCAAATCACACAGCAGCTCCGAAATCAACACAGTGATGGCTGGAAGCTCCCTACGTGGAGCATGAGTTTGGGAAGGATCCACAAATGGAACATCCTCATCGTCCACATCATCCGACAGCTCAGCCCAGATCGGACAAATCACAGACTCAGCCAACTTGCGAGGCGGTCGGGCTGGATGAGGCTGGTGAACATCAGAAGCTCTCCTTCCCCTTACACCTGAAGTGACCCTGCTAGCACTACCGGGTTTATTTGGCCCCATAACCTGGACAAAGTCTCCAAATAACCTCAGAAAAGGTGAGGTAAGCCTTAAACCTGTGCCTTATTAAATTAAATCATTGCTTTATGCATTTTTAAGTCCTAAAGCATGCAATGGTTAACAAAAATCCCCAGTAGAGTCAAAATTGCATGTACTTGAAAAAATTTCGCCAGAGTCTCTTTTGTAAATTGGACTATCTCCATGCGCAAATGCATGACTAGGTGGCCATTCAGTAGCACACCTACCCAAAAATATGAATAGTTCATATTTATGGAAAGAATTAAAAAATTAAACTCCCCATGGAAGCTAAATTGCCATGTGTATTTTTAGTTGAAAATCCATGCTCATTTGCCCTCAAATAGGACGAGTAAACTGGCCAAAAAGGGCGTCAAATGCCTGTTTCAAAAATTGAATTTTTTTACATCAGAACGTTCAGCACAGTTAACATGCATATTTACTAAGTTTGAAAATTTTTATCAAGTCATATAGGCACGCCTATTCGCTATATTGTGTTTAGAAGCATACTATATGATATCTAACATTCTAATGGTCAAAACTGGAAAAGAAAGGATGTAAACGTTACTAGAGATGTGCAGAACGTTTTTACGGTGATGAAATTCAAAAAAAGCAGCCCGAACTCAGTAGATCTGAAGAAGAAATTTTGGATTTTCTTTAGATTTCAAAGTTGAAAATGAATTTTAAAAGCCACGAAAGCAAAAGTTATACTCGTAGGGAGTAGCAACTCCACCTGCAATAGCTGCAAGTGGACCTGAGGCTCCCTAAGGTGGGTCCCACCCCCTCCAGTTTGGTCCGATTGAAGGCAAAGCAGAGTTTACAGAAGCTGAAAAGTCAAATCTGGGAAAAAACTGCTACACGATTTAGCGGAATGGCCTGAAACCCTGGTTTTAAGCGTCAAGTCTGACGAAGAAAGGAATTTATTATAAGCCATTGGTAGAAGCCCTTATGTGGTATTCTGAGTGCCAAAGACGAAAAACTACTAAAAACTGCCTCTGTCTAAGCATCGTGAAGGTCTGGCATTGTGGACAGCAGGTGTTGAACCCGTCAAAGTGTCTAGATTGGTATAAGGGTGTGAATTATCAGAAAGATACGACCATGTCAAGATTGATCAGGTCTGGCATTGTAAGTTGTTGGTGACAGCTCCAGCGAAGCATTGGGAGCAGGCCGGTGATGAAATCTGTTAAAAACCACTTCAGTGAGGGTCAGATTAACCGACATTGTAAGCCATTGGCGACAACTCTAGCGAAGCATCAGTAACGGGCCGGTGATGAAAGCCGTTGAAAACCACTTCAGCGAGGGTCAGATTAACTAACATTGTAAGTCGTTGGCGACAACTCTAGTGAAGCATTGGGAACGAATCAGTAATGAAAGTCGTTGAAAACTACTTCAGCAAGGGTCAGAGCATCTGACATGATAAACCGTTGGAGAAAACTTTAGCATAGCATCGGGAATGAGCCGGTGACGAGAACCATGTACAAATCTTCCCCACAGAGGACAAATGATGAATTTGTTATACAAATCCCCAGTGAGAGCATCGAGAAGGATCAGAGGTTCAACCGACCATTGTAAACTACCATTCGAGTAGGCACTGAGGAGGTTCGGTGATGGTCAACTCTACAAACAATCGTTCGAGGAGGTATCAAATCAAATCAATTTAGTCGACCGTTGTAAACTGCCATTCGGGTAGGCATCGAGGAGGTTCAATGATGGTCAAATCATTGTCAATTATTGTTCGAGTAGATCGGGAGACTTGTACCCCCGATAAAAATGTCGGCGTCAACCGAACAGCAATCCAAATCGTTGGCGACAACTCTAACGTAGCATCGGGAAAGATCCGATGGTGTAAACTGGTGTGAGCTATCATCAGAATAGGCATCAAAAATCCCCAATGAGGTCACTCGTTAAATGAGGAACATCCCCAGCGGAGAAAAAAATCAAAAAGCTTATCTGGAGACAGAAGATGTTGGTGACAACCCCATCTTTGAGTTTAGGTAAAAACTATCATGAACAACTCCACCCTTGCAGAAAATGACAAGAACATCCAATGATAGCCTACCCGTGACAACTAACACCATGATGGCATATAACATTCGTAACATGACACATCATGTATTGCATTACATGTGTATATGTCATATTTCCAGTGTCTAGCTATCTCTATCCTGTTCATTCCATTGCATTACATAAACATACTAAAGAGGGGCATCTGTAGACACTCAAAATTTTGCATTCCTATTACTAACCCTACAGGAGGGCAAAACCTTCTTATACCTTCAGGAGACAACCCCGAAGATCAAACCCAAGTCGAAGCCCCGACGACAACACTAGGAGATCAAACTCCACCCCAGTCACAATACCGAGATGTTAAGTCATGCCCCGGCAACACCGGGATGTCAAGTCAAACCCTGGCGACAACCCCGGGATGTACAGAAGCCCCGACAACAACCCCGGGAGGTACAACAGCCCCGACAACAACACCGGGAGATCAAATCAACCTTCAAAGACAGCCTCAAAGCATCAAATCATCCCCAGAGACAACCCTGGGAGACCAAATCAACCTCGGAGACAACCTTGAGGAAGAACATAGTCGGCTGGGATCAAATCTTGGAGACAACCCTGAGAAAATAGTTGAAAACCTTGCCAACACAGGAGATAACCCCCGGAAGGGAAAAATGGTCATTTTATCGACTTGAAGCCAAATCAGTCAAAAGCAAGCCAAATTGATGCAATGAAGGTCAGAGAGAGCCATAACATAGATCCTGAGTGAAAACAGCACAATACAGCTCAATGAATAGACTGCGAAAAAATGAAGATCTGGTTATAAATCCATCGTCCTGGATTCAAAAAAAAGTCAAGTCCCATGTCATTGTGTCTCACTCAGAAAGGGCTTTCTGAAAAGGTATATCATGCCTCAAACGGATGCTCGGATCAAAAGTTATGAAGATTTGAGACATAGCGTTGCTCAGAGTGCACGTACTTCGAGACAACAAGACCCATGGGAGTGGGCCCTACGCGAGGAGCCGCGGGTAAAGTTGCGACTGCCGCGAGTGCACCCGCTACCATTTTGGTCTATAAATAAGACCCCCCACCCTTGCAAAAAAGAGAGAAAAAAAATAGAAAGAGGCATAACATCGATCCCGAGTGAAAATAGCATAATAGAGCTCAACGGACAGACTGTGAAAAAATGAAGATCTGTTTATAAACCCATCTTCCTGGATTCAAAAAAAGTTAATTTCCATGTCATTGTGTTGCTCTCGGAAAGGGCTTTCTGGAAAGGTATATCACGCCTCAAACGGACGCTCGGATCAAATGTTATGAAGATTCAAACTAGACGTCGCGTTTTTTAGAGTGCACATACTTCGAGACAACGAGACCCATAGGAGTGGGCCCCACTCGAGGAGCCGCAGACAGAGTCACGACTGTCGCGAGTGCACCCGCTACCATTTTGGTCTATAAATAAGACCCCTCACCCTTGCAAAAAAGAGAGAAAAAAAATAGAAAAACGCTTTGAAACTCCGCCCATTTCGACCCTTAGCCCTACTTATACTACTCCAAACAAAGATTTTATTCTTCCAAATGTTTGCATACATATATTCTATATCATAACAAAAATTAACTGGTGAAAACGTCCATTTTAAGTCCACCGAGTGGCAAAAAGCCCGTGGAGTAGTCCATTGTAAGTTTTTTATGATCAGAAGTCATTTTTTACTTCATTACGTATATGTGAACTTGCATATAAAGTTTCATCTTTTGGTTTTGCCCGGAACTCAGTTCCGTGGCCTTTTTAGCTTACTTTTTAGTATATATAAGTATATATATACGTTTTTCTTCGTTTGCATAGCCTGGATCGTTAATCTGTGGCTTTTACTCGCTTATATATATATATATATATATATATATATATATATATATATATATATATATATATATATATATACCCTAACTTGTTCTGTCTTGATAGCTGATTTGTGGCTTTTTCAACTTTATTATATATATAATTGACTATATATATACTAACTTTCAATTCCGACAAGCCTGGATTGCAAATCCGTGGCATTCACTGCTTTTGTATATATATATATATAATTTTTTTGACTTCGTTTGGCCTAGATTGGAAATCTCTAGCCTTTTGTTGCTTTTATATATATATATATTTACATTTTTGTCGAGCCTAGAGTAATGTGTGGCTCTTTACCGCTTTTATAAATATATATATATATATATATATATATATATACATTTCTGTCGAGCCTTGAGTTATTCGTGGCTTTTTACCAGTTTTATAAATACTTATATATATATATTTACATTTTAGTCGAGCTTTGATTAATTCGTTGCTCTTCACATGTTTTATATATATATATATTTCTTTATTCATTATGATTAAATATTTGTTTTAAATGTGCATTTGACATGCATTCATTTTAATGTAAATTTGGCAAATTAGATTTATCAAAATCTAGCCCTTTCTAACTTTCAAACGGTTCAAAATAGGTCCAACCGGAATCTGAAAGCTAGAATGGCTAGGATTTATTTAAATCTATTTTTTTCTAGTTTTGTAAATATTAAAGCGACCTCGCGACCCTAGATCCATATCTAGTGGAAACGAGAAGCTTTGGCTATGCGCATTGAAGGATTTGACTGATAAATCCTTTATTGTTGCGACGTCTAGAGTACAATTCCTGTGACGCCCCCAAATTCTCTACAGTTCCTGTAGCAGATTTGGTGGTCACGTAAATATTATCTAAGACAATAACTTCTATAAATCTAAAATCCATAGTATCCCAATCAGTTAAGAGTTCTCGTCAGAACAACTATCATATCTGGATATCCTCACTTGGATGTATAGATTTATAATCTTACAGATATTTCTTGCATATCAATAATTCTTATTTATCTGACATTCACAGTACAAATGATAAGATTATTCTTGGAACTGAGGAGCGACCTCAGTGCTTATAGAACTCCCAAGATCATTCAATACCCTCATTCAGATGTATAGTTCATATAGATACTGTACTTGATACTATTCACTATTAATAAGGTAAAACCATTCAACTAATAACTTAACAACATAATAATATCTGGTTACATATTATTGAACTATTACATCATAGAAATACAAAATTACATCTTATTCTTAATACAATAAACATTAGTTCTTATAGATTTACTTCTATCCACACGTATGATTTCCTGAGCCTTTTGGGGTATTAGACGCAGCTACAAAGGAAAAGAATATTTGCAAGGATGAGCTTTAAAAGGCTCAACAAGTTTTAAAGATTACAGTTTATACTCACAATATCTGGATTGAAGGAACATGTAGTTCAGAGTATTTTTCACATATATATACTGAGGTTTGATCTGACAAATCCCATATATTACGAATTTCTGCCAGTCATATAGACTTAGCAACCTTGGTTAATTTGGCCAACCACACCATCTAGGAGTATGCATATCATCCTACCACAACCACCCGGTCAATGTAAAACTGCCGGTCATTATTAACCACCCGGTCAATGTAAAACTGCCGGTCATTGATAGTTTCAGTATATATAATTGTACCAAACAATATTGGTTTCACCATAGTCTATACTTTGATATCAAATCAAAAATAATTTACGCAAGTAACGGTTCATATGTCTTGGTTATGCTTGAACAATAAGTCATAACCTTTTTTAAATCACAGATATCACGAATAATGATTATAACAATTTCGTATATCAATTTACAGGACTTACATTTAATATTAAAATTAAATGAAGTTAGAAAAACTTGTCTTTTATCATGATCGGCTACTTAAGTTATTTGAAAGTATATTCACAACCTATATATGTTATAACAGTTATTAGAAACGATATCAATTAATTTCTAATTAAAATATTAGTGTCTGGGTTGAATTTTGGAGTCCATTCGGTATTTTATAGCTTCATCGAATAGCTATCAAATTAGTTTTTCAATAACTTTATTTAAAAGTTTTAATATCTTATTAATATGCTTTAGATATTATTTATCATAATTTCCAAATGCTCAAAATAATTTTTAAATGATTTATTATCATTTAAATTGATTTTTAAGTTATTAATGTTATTTTTAAATATTTAATAACCATTTAAAATGATTTTTTAAATCATCCATATAATTTATTTTATTTAATAATGAATTTTAAATCATTATTATCATTTTAAAATAATTTATTATTATTTAAAATGATTTTTATATCATTAATATTATTTTTAAGTAATTTATTATTAATCACTTTTATTATTATTAATATTTAAATAAATTAAATATTAATAAAATTTTATGTCAAAATATTAAAAATTATTTATTATATTTAAAAATGATTTTTCAAATTTTTATATTAATTATTTAGTATTTATTTTAATTAATAAAATTAATTTCCAAAAATCGCCTACGCTAAAGACCTTTAGCGATAGAAGTGTCGCTATAGGTGTTCTTCATCACCTCAAGAACACGATGGTCAACGCCCAAAGGCTCCGTTTGACTCGATTTTTCTGGCAATCAATATGGTTTCTGAGCAATCTAATTCAATGAAGTTGTAGTTCTAATGTAGGAGTACATGCCTAAGTTCATTTCAGTGCCTAAAAATCTTGCTACAAGTTTCCATGGCAGGTCAAACCATCATACTGACGCTGTTCTTCATTTCTGGGTTACCCAGAAATGAAGAGTCAACGTCGGTTAACGACCTTTAAGGTCTTATATCTTGCCAGGTTGGTTAAAATTTGGGTCCTCTAATGGTCGGGTTTTGTAGAGTAACTAACAAGGTTTAATATGGTAGCACTAGCAGGGTCTAGATCTAACCAAGGATCAAGATACAAGCCTTTAAAAATCTTGTCAGACACTACTCAAGCATTTCTGGGTTACCCAGAACATTTAAGCTGAACGGTCAACTAGGTTTGACCATCAATAACTTTCGGCCGATGACTGTTTAGGGCTTGAAAGTGCTATGGTTGTGTAGTACTCATGTCAAGGTACAATCTAATTAACATCTAACACCCAACCAAACTGACAGGCGAGAGATATAGGCGGTCAAACCACCTGTCAGACCGTGTTCATAAGCTTTCTGGGTTACCAAGAAAGCAGTCGGTCATGGTCGGTCAACGCCTTTTGATGGCTTATAACTCCCAATCCAGTGTTCTAAGGTCTAATCTACCACTTCTAATTGATTAACAACATTGCAAGCTATGACTAACAACTCTTAAAACATTAAAATAACAAACAATCAACGAGATACGAGGGCTGACATTCGTTGTCAGACCCTGTTTTGTAACTTCGACAGTTTTGCTTAAAACTCTATTTTGATGCTTTTAAATGTTAAGGATTCATGTTTTAGCAACCCAGATCACTAAACAACATCCTAATTAACAGATTTAAACAATAAAAATAACAACATAAATTTCAGATTTAAGATCTAGAGCTAGGGTTAGGTTTTTACCCTTTTGTGCAACTTTTTCTTTTCTCCTTTTTGTTTTTGATCTTGGCTTGTTAAGTGTTGTTTCTGGACCAATATATGATTTATATTTAGTGTAAAACTCGTGGGTTTAAAGAACCAACACTTATCTTGATGTCCAAAGTTCCAGTGGGGGTTAAACTTAAGTTTTCTTTCGTATTTTGACAACTAAGCCTAGATCATTAATGTGCTAGGTTGTGTTGTCATGCCAAGAGTGTTTAGTGCCATGTGACAAATCTTTTTCTTGCAAGCAAAAGATTTGTTCCTATCTTGTTTTAATAAGAGAACAAAATAAGGGCATTTTGGTCATTTTACATGTACTAAGGGTATTTTGGTAATTTTTCACTTAAATTCAAGGGTAATTTAGTCATTTCATATTATCCTTAGAAAATTTAAAAATAATAATGAACAATTAGGTTTTGTTAGTTTAGAAATAGGGTTTATAATATAAATTAGGGTTTATAATTAGGGTTAGGGATTTCCTAATATCTAATTAGGGTTTTCTTACAATCTTTTTCGATTAAATCTATAATACATCATATTAAATTAATATATGTATATATTCATAATCATATATAACATTATCAATGTATTATGCTATAATTCCCATTTATTATAACAATTAGGGTTAGGATTCCTTATTTAAATAAAATTATAAACTAGGGTTTACCATTAAAACTTTCTATATAGCTATACATAGTTATATCTTATGTGTTGATATATAATTATATATAGTAATAATAAAGTTAAATATATATCACACAAGATATTAAATATATTTATATTTACTGTTTATATTAATATTTCTGTTCAAAGTTTGAAATATTACAATCACTGTAATACCCGAGAATTTTTGAATATTATTAATTGAATATATTAATGAAAATGAATATTTATTTGAATATAAATATTTATGTGTTATGAGATGAGTAACTCAATTATATTAAATTGAATAATTATAATAATTGAGAAATTATGGAGTTTGCAATAAACTCGTTGAATGCCTTGTGTGGCACAGTGATGAGAAATAATAATGGTTATATTAATCAATGAAGAAATTATTAAACGAACAATTATTATATATGAATTGATTAATTGTTATTATGAGAAATATAATAATAGTTTATTGATTTAGTATTTTTGCAAGTAATGGTATAATACTAAGAAAACGGTTTATAAATATATTAGGATTTATATTTATTTAAATTGCTGAGGAATGTGATTATTTATCATATAATAATAATTGATAAGGGTAAGTAATGAAGGAATTACTACGTGAATGATTAATCAAATATTAATTGTTATTTAATTATTATTATGAAAAATGGAATATTAATGGTGATTAATAATACATTGATTATTATTATTGCAAATGATAGCATAATAATAAGCAACTTGTTTATAAATATAATAAGATTTATATTTAAATGTGATAATTAATCATATAAATGTTATGGAGATTAATACTTACATTGATTGATGAGGGATGGATAAATTAATATTATTATTAATTAATTGATAAGATAAGTAATTAATTAATTGCTATGTGCAAGCGTGCAATAATTTAATGTATAAGGTATAGTAGCTACCTATATATTATATAAAGTGTAGTGCAATGTGACTATACAATTATACACAAACTATATAGTAAAATTATTGAGTTGTGAAAACTACTTGAATAATGCCTATGTAACAAAGTGAGTATGTGGACATTAAAATAAGTACATCATGAATATGTGGTAAACAATTGATTGATAGAATTTAATAATAAAGGAGATGAGATAATGAGATAATGCCAGTATGATAAAATGTACATGGATTATATGTGTGAAAATTACACTTACAACATTATTTGAATTACATTGTGTCATTAAAACTACAACCTAAACATATATTATATGAAATACAACTTAGGTATATAACATGTGCAAAGTAACATAAGTGTGTGTATACATGAATGTTAATATAATGCTGAGATTGATAATGCTTGTCCCTCAATGAGAGTTTCATTCTCTTCACGTGTTATACCCTACGCTAGCCTACTCCCTATAATCTTAAAATCAGTAACTTAGATAATCATCAGGCAATGGGGAGTGGGGATGATGATGGAATCCAACCACTAATTACGTACTCTTTCATAACCTCCATGCAATCCTTCAATCCGTTGGTTTGGTTTGGGAGAGAAAAACAATGTCTGGATATCATTTTCTCTATAAATATAACCCATCTCCTTCTAATTCATTGCTAAGAATTTTGTTTATGTGTGGAATTAAGAGCATATAGAGAGCAAGACTTCATTAGTAAGATAGCAGCATTGTGCGTTGGCATTTAGCAGCAAGTTCATATAAACCAAGTAGCAGAGGTATATCACATTCACTGGTTTTTCATTTTATTTCTCTACAAAAGTTCTAATTACTTGATTATGCCAAAATGGATTGTAATTGGATTGTAGAACACTTATTTAGTTGTTATATGAACTTATATACATGCTTGAACTATACTATGGCAGTTTAAAACTGTTGTTGTGAAGGAAATTTGGTATTTGGCCTAAGTCCTGCCGAAGCAGGAAGTTTTCTGGCATTAACCGGACACGGAGCAGCTACGCCGGTTTTATACCAAGGCGCAGCGCAGCTGCGCCAGCCTCTGAGATCAGATGCTATATTCTGTAGGAAATCCATTATGTGTAAATGGTTATTAAGACTTAGACAAAGCATGCTAGCATTAGTAACCTACATATATAGATACGTAGACCTAAAGTAAGCATTGTTCTATTATGCTTGTATTCAAGGTTGATGAAAAGTGTAGTTTTCAAAATAAACTTGGAGCTTTTAAAAGTAAACTTTGACATGTATGTACCACATCTATATTCTGACTTTTGATACATGTTAGTATGGTGAAGAATTGCGTGAAGGATATGATGACTTGCGTATGTATGTATCACAAGGTAGTATGAACATGTTAAACCTCATTAGTATACATTATTAACAAAACATGAGCTTTGAACATGGACTTGACATGTTATATTAAGATTCATATTCTGATATTTTTAACATGTTTAATAATGAGTATAACATCACTAGTATACCATACATGTTTACTCACATGTTAAATTCAATAAGAGGTGAACCAAGCATGAGTTTAAGCATGTTTTTAAAGTGATAAACCATGCTAGTTATGAATAAATGATGTGGACAATCGCGAGCATGTATATTATAATTTATATGACCTTCTCGTATGTATCTATGATTAAATTGTATGCGTTGTGATTGCATGACCCTATTTGATCTTAAATCCGTGTAAATCCTACACTAAGACCATGACATGTATAAGTGAACTTAAGATGGTCATACGCTTATAAAAGCCCTCTGACATGAATGTATGTTAAGAGTAATTGGTTAAGTATGTTAAGGTACGGGACAGAAACAGAATTGCAAGGCTAAACCCTGGTCTGGCCAGGGGACTGCGCAGATACGCCTTCCCTAGGCCTAACCATGGGGCAACTACGCTGGCCTGGAATCAGGAGTTAGTCAGTTTTGTTAATCTGGTTTTGGTTGTTGACTCATATCAAAGCTATAGCTACTAAATAAGTCTAATTGTTACTAATACATGCTAGTAGCATACTATGAGGATGTTTTAATTAAGAAAAGGAATTTCATAGATAATGAGAACCTAAATCGATTTAAAGAAATATGACATAATGCTATACGAGTGTTACTTGACTTCGTGACAAATTATAAACTGAATCCGTACCAAATGCGTATAAGTATGTAATGACATGTGACTAAGGTAGTACCATGTGTGTATATCTAACTTGAATATCGAACTTGATTACCGAATGTGCCTAGCTAATGAATACCATATGTACATAACTATATTACGATAGGAATTCAAAGTGTTGATTAGCTTTTTGTGGATAAACTACGCATAAGGCAAGTTCTCATAGTTACACTATTTTACGGTGCAAGTATCCTATCCTTGTGTTTACTTTATTCAAGGAACGTTGTAAGCAAGTTCCTAAACCCTACTCTTTATTGAGCGTTCATTAAGCTTGTGCTATTATTGTCGTACAAGTAAACTTTTGAGATTGCAAGTCATGTATTATAAACTATATACTTCATGTATAAGATAAAAGTCGAATTATATTCTTCGAGCTTTAAATCTTAAAATTAAACTTATAATTGTTGTGGTCTATGCCATTCGATTCGGCTTGACTTATATTATTGAAAGGCGATCCAAACCAATTGATTGGTGCGGGATCTTGTGTTTGACTGAGATGAACAACCTTCTTCGAAGGGAAATTATATTGTCGGGAGACCGACGTACGCACTTTAGTACGATTGAACGATATGCATACCGTAGAGTACTTTAGGCTGATCACCTATTGTACTTATTTTATTGGATTATCAGTATATTTTTGTAAATTTTGTAGAAGTTCATAGTCCTTAATGACTGCTCAGTATTCAGTTATCTTGAAATCTTAAATTGATTGAGCATTGAATCATATTGATATTATTTTGTCCTTAGCGACTGTTATTGAGAACTGTTGATATGCTTGCTATCCTTGAACTATCATACCTTGCTATACCCTTTTTGGAATTCAAGAGCTATATTACTCACCCTTATTGTTATATTATATGCTGAGCAAACTTGTTGCTCATTCTTGCTTTCCCAAAAACATTTTAGTTAAGGCAGAGCAGTGCGGACCTTCGGGCACCGACAAGGGCAACGGAAAGGCTACAGAGTAGCTTTATTTATGTTGAACTTTATGATTGTAATAAAAACTTATGCTATTATGTATTAGATAGGTTTATATATGCTTAAGGTATGTTTAAGCTATGTAATCGATGTTTAAGTTACGAGACCTAGGGACGTGAATAAATTATATTAATTAAATGTAATCTATTCGGTAGTAGTTGTGTATTATTATGCTGTGTGTTGCGACATTTAGTCGTAATATTATTATTATTGTGTCAGATTATAGAACGTGACAAACCGAATTCGAGTGACCCTGTGGCGGTCCGAATTTGAGGGCGTCACAGGTTGGTATCAGAGCTGTAGTTATAAACCTTAGGAGCGAGTGTCCCTAGATTATAACTTAAGAGAACTCAGAAAGTTAGAAAGAGATAAAATTCATATAGAGTTTTTCTAGAGAGACTTAGTGTGTTATGAAATGTAACTTCATTCTATACAATGAACTTATGTTTAACATTCTAATGGAGTTGCTGTTTGTTTGTCTTGTGTTTGTCATTGTTGGATGGCAAACACAGGGGTACCTAGTAGAGTGGCAGAGGAGGAGCCCAGGGATACACATGTAGTATACGAGGCACCTCTAGAGGCTATACCAGTGCAGGCTGTTGCACCGTTCGAGTCTGATGACGAGGACGAGATTGAGATATTGTCTGATCCAGAGGAGGAGCCGATGGAGGACGAGCCTATGGGGGATGAGCCAGTGGAGGACTCTGATGAGGCTACTGTAGAGGAGAAGATGTTAGGCGAGTATGAGGAGCGAATTCTAGAGTTGGACTGCAGAGCCCAGGAGTTGGAGGCTGAGGCCCAAGAGAGAGAGTCGAAGTTCCAGAAATTGAGGGACGAAGACCATCAGAGGAAGCTGGCCATGCTTGAATTAGAGGTGGAGATTGCTTACCGGAAAGAGGCAGGGATCCAGATGGGAACCTTATTCCATAGGACGGTATCCAAAAATGTGGATCTGGCAAGAAAGTTGGAAGAGGTAGAACAGAGGGAACTAAGTTAGAAGACCGAGAAGGAAGCACTACGTACTCAGCTAGAGTTGGAGGTTATGGATAGGATATACTTCGAGGAGAAGTGGGAAGCGGCTAACGAGAGAGCTGACGACCTAGAGGATGAGGTCAGATGCAAGAAGAGGAAGATGAACAAGATGGGGTATGTGTTCCGTTCAACTTTTGAAAGGGTGATTGATGGTGTGTACCACTACCCAGCGGAGCAGGGATAGACCCTACATACTATGAGCCAAGAGTTGGTGGCGTATATAGCACAGATCGAGTACAAGAGCGTTGTAGAGCGTGGCATGATGGGATGAGACCCTTAACTAGACTAGCAGTAGCTTTAGTGGTTTTCTTTTGTGATGTACATGTTGTGTTATAATCCCAACTTTTTATGTAAAGTGTGGGATAGTTACGTAAACCCTGAGTAAGCTATTGTTAAAGGGGTAGTATGTTAGAGTTCCCCGCCTTTGTGATATTAGGGGATATGTGATAACATTTATAGAAATATGCTAGGATAATCATGTAATGAAACGATTTGGCATATGAATATAAATGAAGCTTATTTCAGAAATGTGTTATAAAATTTTATGCCTTTAGTATTAAAAGAAATACTTAAGTAATATAACTCAGTAATAATAAAATGAAAATTTGTGATGCAGATAATGCCGCCCAGATGTAGATTGACTGCACCTAAGGAGTCAGTGAACATTGAGAGAGAACAAGTAGACCCGATCCAGAAGCTAGTAGATCTGTTAGGAGAGGCCCTTAGGGGAAGGAACAACGAACCCGTTCGCCCCAATCCTCAAGGAGTACAAGTCACAAACTTTAAGGACTTTAGGAGTGTAGGACCCCCAGAGTTCGAGGGTACTACCGACCCAATTATTGTGCAGACATGGGTTAAGGATATCGAGAAGGCCTTCACTATCGCTCGTTAGGGTGATGACCAAAAGACTGTATTCGCTACATATATGATGAGAGGCGAAGCCAACTACTGGTGGGAGGCTAATCAACAAAGAGCTGGAGAAGGGATTATAGCTTGGGATAGATTCAAGACTATATTTTTCTAGAACTACTTTAACGACCCCAAAATTCAGACAATATAATTCTCATCCTCGATCGTTAGCAATACATCTTTAATCTATCTTTACATCATTATTTGATATTAAAATCACTAAAAATGTGGAATATTTAAAATTTTTATAAACTTTCTTTCTATATTGCCCTGAATCGCAACCTTAACATTACAAATATTTGATTCAATTCTATTACATGAATCGCTATAACGAAAGGACTATATAAAGTCTTACATCACTAAGCAATATCCATTATACGTCGGATAGCTCAACTTACAACTTAACAGTTAAGTTACAATGAAAACATCAACTACAATTTGAAATTTAACAAAATTAATATTCTTGAACATTGATCTCTATAAATCACTTAACACGTATCTTTACCTTGCATCCTTGACCTGCAAAAATGGTTATTTGCAAGAGTGAGCTCGACAGCTCAGCAAGATCTAACAGTTTTCAAGCATCACATAGCACATAATTAGCATGCTCAACATTAAAGTAACATGGCATAAATGCTTTAATCACATAACAAATATAAAGATTGAGTTCCTTACTCAATCAACATTATTAAATCAATCAATGTAGTCATAAATTGACTTTAACATTTCATGTTTGCAACATATACAACATAGCATACTCTTTGCAATACAATTTAAAATAGTTCATAATATCATCAAGTTCATATAGAAAATAGGAACCGAAAGACTTGCCTTGATCGTTATTTACCAATAACAGTTTAACAGCTTACAGATATCTGCACTTCACGTGCCCTACACAATTATATAGTCATTCACATCAACTATTAGTCACATAGCAAAGCATATTAGTTGTAATATAAACTTTACTCTACATCTCATAGCCCTTCCTATTATCAATACACAATGTTCAACTTGATTGTGTTAACTATCGACTTATATTTCACTATATTTCTTTTTCGTAATATTCGAAATTTATTCAAGTGTTTAAGTCTTGCTAGGACTAATTATTGGTTTTATACTAACCCCATTTTATATCTTATAATGTTCATTTCATTAGAATCGAAATACTATTTAAGTGTATTACCACATTACACGGCGTTTCGACGTTTATACGTCACACGCCTAACTCGCCTCTTTTGCATGTGCTTTGCATGCTCCTAGATTGGGTTATATTACTCTATAATATTTCATTCTTATTAAAAATATATTATTAAACAAGGTCATACAAAATCGTTGCGGCGTTGAAACGCTTGCACGTCCCTATGCCAAACTTGCCTATTCGAATGCCCAAACGACACGCATTTGCGCACGCTTAGCACGCCCAACCGAGTTGTCTAATACTCAAGGGTTAATGCTAAGTATCATTATAATACCTAATAGTCATGTTATGAAAGTTAGAACATTATTTTACATGGTCGGGAGCATTACATGTGCATACGTGCATGCCCGACGCCCCCCGATTGCCTCCAAAAACACATCAGTCCCACAAATGACCATTTTGACCCTAGCTAACGACCTTAAATTGAAAAACTTAAAGACAAAAAATTGTAGGTCTATTCGTGCTCGTTCCGGATCATCTTGAATCACCTCAATCCGAGTTTGTATGAAAAAGTTATGGCCGTTTTACCACAGGAGGTCAAAACAGTCCCGGACTGACTTTCCTCCCGGCGCAGCTGCGCCCAAACCAACCTTGGGGGCAGCGCAGCTGCGCCCCTAGCAGTGTGTTACGCGACGTTTTCCTCCAGTATGTTGTTCTGATGAATTTTCTAACCCTTTCCTCCTTCTAATCATCATAAATCAAGCTATACACATCCGATTGAGTCCGTTTTCGACTCTATGGATTCGTAATTCATAGAACTACACTTCTACTTGATAATTATAACACTTCAAAAACATTAACAATTCCTTTTAAAGGTTCCAATTCAGTGTTCATGCTAATTCTTCATGTTTTACATATATTTAGCGAATTCAATCACTACGAATTCGTTTTACATCCGTTTTGACTCGTTCAACTTTGGTTATTTTTGTTTTTTTCGAGTACTATCATGATACATCATCAATTTTCATTCTAAAATTCAACCAAAACATATAAACCCATAAGAACACAAATTCGCCATTAGAATCTTGTTTTTACAATACTTTGATTTCTGAAAAATCGTTTATAGTATATATGTAAGGGATTACAACATCTATCAATTCATTCATAAAAACTCATGAACACGTTATGTATATATAATCATGTATATACCAATTTTCATAGAAGTTCAATTAACATAGAACTAACAATGAAAAATATAAAACAAACTCTTTAAAATACAAGGGTTCAAATTATACCCTTGATGCTTAGTGAGGAAGAAGATGGTGAGATTTAGTAATGACTCTCTCAAGGCTTTCCTCCTTTCCTCTTCTTCTTCTCTCTAACTCTAGGTTCTCTGTATTTCTTTCTAACACAGACTAACCCTTTTTGTCTTTCTAACTAACGTAGTTTTAACATATAACTAAAATGATATATATTATATGTATAATTATATAATATATAACTCCCAATATTTAATCTTCCCATTTAATATCATAATTGCAATTTATATAAAGAAGTTACAAATTTGAATTTTAAAAGCCCTAAGGCTTGTTTGGCAAAACAAGTTATTTTAAAAACAGATTTTTAGTAGTTAAGGTAATGTTTGGGTAAAATAGTTTTAAAACAAAAGTAAGGGTCTTGTTTGGGAAAAATCATTTAAAAACTCTTTTCTTTATTTTAATAAATCCTTTTAACACATACTTTAATGTTACCCTTTAATTAATTAAATCTTAACATTCTAATTTAATTAATTAAAAGTCTAACATCAATTAAGCACATAAAATTATCACATAATTATAATTAATTACTAATTATAATTGCATGTAACACTCATCACATTACTCATCTAATTTAACTACCTCAATTAAATTAGAACTATAACATAAAATTATTATATCAATTAAATTAAATACTAAATATTCATTTAATTAATATACTACACTTAATTACATTACTCCATAATAATCACATAATTATTTATTTAACTCAATAAATAATTCAATTAAAATATTTATTTACTCCAATAAATAATAAAATTAACATTTAAATTATCTTCACATAAATTCACATATTTCACCATATATGATACGTATTCACATACTCAAACTCAAAACATCAGATAATAAGAATTTTATTTATTAAATTCTCATTTATAAATTCTAAAAACTTGGGATGTCACATCCTTCCCTCCTTATAAGGATTCCGTCCTCGGAATCACCGAAACCCTACCTTTCTCAGGTTTTCACAAAAATCTCTTTCACAATTTTATTGTTGAATAACTTCAACTCATTATCTTAACGACATTTATATAAACTACACATATATCTCTACTAAATTCACCTCTTCAACAAGGTTAAGGTTTTATTTCGTAACCCTAAATTAAACACAATTATGTTTTAAATATTATATATTCTCTAACTCGTTCATTACTACATACTTTACTCGTCGAATTAATATATTTCGTACTTCACCATCTATAATTATTCGGGTCATCACATTCACCCATTCTTCTAAGAATTTCGTCCTCGAAATTTTTATTAATCTTCATTCATTCAATCTATCAAAGTAGATTTTACGTTAATCTTATTCACTAACTTGTTGCGTTTAACAATTATTTCTTTCTAAGGAATATCCTTCTCGCTACATTCTCCTTCAGAATAATAAGAATCTTCCTCAATTGCTCAATAATTGGGAAGCGATATAAATAACCCAGGAATTTTTAAAAGATTCCAAATTATGCTGAGTGGTCGCAAGACCTTGAACTTATATTTAGGTTTAATAGTGCTTCACCCCCGGTACTTCACACTATAAATCACATCGGTACTCTAGGTGGCCAGCCTATCGTACCCCTACGTCAGGCCCACACGTAGTACATCGTAACGACTATATATGTTACACTCGAAACTATAGTCTTCGATAACATGTCCTCTTTTATAGGGTTGTTCACCTCAGCTTCTTAACATCTGAATCCGCACAAAAATAATTTGGTTTGGCATAGTTTGACCAAGAACGCTCGAATTTCATAAACATCTTTCAATATTTGTCTAGCTGAATCAAGTAGCATAGACTTCTAGCAACTATTCGAACATCAATCGAAATATATATATATATATATATATATATATATATATATATATATATATCCTTAACCAACTCAAAATATTTTTTTTTCGTTTAAAGAAACTAAAAGTAAATAAATCTATTTTTATATATATATATATATATATATATATATAGTTTAAGGAAACTAAAATAATAATAAATCTTTTCACAATATCCTGATACCGTATCGTATTACTGATACGTTGAGGATTTCGTCATTACATGACGTCGTCATACTACATCATACCATAGTGGGCTGACGATCATACGATCACATCTAACACTAGGTTTAACTGCATTGATAACTTCCTCGATTTTTATCTCTACACCATATCAAATGATGCATAGAGCACATAAAATACATTTTGAAAATTTGAAATTATTTTTGTCTAGCTGAAGCAATTAGCATAGACATGTGAATAATAGCACTATTTAAAAAATTCATTGGTTCCATCATTTGATTCAATGCTTTTCAAGAAAACAGGAGTGCAACATCAGCACGAAGTCAATAAATTTTGAAAATCTAGCAAAGCTAGGAGATTTAGAATATAAAACTTTCTCTATCAATTAAATCTTTACTCCATCATTACTTAATCATTCTATCAACCTTAAACAACATCAATGCTTAATACACCATAACTTTTCTATACCAAGTATAGTTCATCAAACTTACCACACTTTGGAAGTTCAGGAACTTGCTACAATAATATGAGTTTAAGAACTTGTCCAAGCAATATGTAGTCAAAGAACTGATCAGAGACTGTCCATATGCTTAGGGGTTCAAAACATACATACGATTATGAGTCACGATCTTACCATAAGTATGAGTTTTAAGAACTCGCCTAACCCTAAGATCATATAATGCAATCTTAATATCATCTAATCTAATCTCTATTGACTCTAACTATCAAATGTAATATGAGAAAAGAATCACCTTCTTGTCATATATATATCGATAGCGCGACACCAACCTTCCAACGATTATCAGTATGATAAACCAAGTGTAAGCACAAAACCCTGCCCATACAGAAGTTTGTACAACTCAGCCACCACATGAGTCCTCAATTGAAATCCCACTTAACTCTATCTTACTTATAACATCTCGTTCTATACTCGATACAGACTTCCTGTATCCCATCATTTATAACTCCTCGTGAGTTAATCTCGTACTATATCATAGTACATTCTCGTTATAGCATCAAACTATAATTATTCAATCATTACAGACCATCCGTCTTTCAACTTTAGAAAAATATCACGTCGTGATCTTATTCTATAATCATCTCCCTTATGATTCTTTCTTATCTCATTATCGTTTTGTTTTAAAACTTCTAATCTTTACCTATCATCATGTCATACCATGATTTTATTATGCCTTTAATCTTATAGACTTTGTTTAGTCATCGTTATTCGACATCTTTATTATTGGAGTTAGGTAACTCCTGATTCTCATCTTCATATCTCTTCAAGATTCTTCTTTGAATCTTGTTTATTTATTAACTCTTCTTTTAAGAATTTCTAATTCCATTCATATAGCTCAATATTTCATTCGAGTTTTATTCCTCGTTATCCTCACTTTCTTCTTATAACATTACTAGGACTCCACACATCCTACACTTCTACGTATGTGAAAGGAATCACCTTTTCGTTATACATAACTTAACTTCTCATTCTTTAAGGTCATAGCCTAAGGTACTCTTACCTAGGGTGTATAACCTATCAGCTTTGATACCAACTATATCGACCACAAAATTCATACAATATAATTCGCATACTCGATCGTTAGCAATACATCTTTAATCTATCTTACATCATTATTCGATATTAAAATCACTAAAAATGCGGAATATTTAAAATTTTTATAAACTTTCTTTCTATACTGCCCTGAATCGCAACCTTAACATTACAAATATTTGATTCAATTCTATTACATGAATCGCTACAACGAAAGGACTATACAAAGTCTTACATCACTAAGCAATATCCATTATACGTCGGATAGCTCAACTTACAACTTAACAGTTAAGTTACAATGAAAACATCAACTACAATTTGAAATTTAACAAAATTAATATTCTTGAACATTGATCTCTATAAATCACTTAACACGTATCTTTACCTTGCATCCTTGACCTGCAAAAATGGTTATTTGCAAGAGTGAGCTCGACATCTCAGCAAGATATAACAGTTTTCATGCATCACATAGCACATAATTAGCATACTCAACATTAAAGTAACATGGCATACATGCTTTAATCACATAACAAATATAAAGATTGAGTTCCTTACTCAATCAACATTATTAAATCAATCAATGTAGTCATAAATTGACTTTAACATTTCATGCTTGCAACATATACAACATAGCATACTCTTTGCAATACAATTTAAAACAGTTCATAATATCATCAAGTTCACATAGAAAATAGGAACCGAAAGACTTGCCTTGATCGTTATTTACCAATAACAGTTTAACAACTTACAGATATCTGCACTTCACGTGCCCTACACAATTATATAATCATTCACATCAACTATTAGTCACATAGCAAAGCATATTAGTTGTAATGTAAACTTTACTCTACATCTCATAACCCTTCCTATTATCAATACACAATGTTCAACTTGATTGTGTTAACTATCGACTTATATTTCACTATATTTCTTTTTCGTAATATTCGAAATGTATTCAAGTGTTTAAGTCTTGCTAGGACTAATTATTGGTTTTATACTAACCCCATTTTATATCTTATAATGCTCATTTCATTAGAATCGAAATACTATTTAAGTGTATTACCACATTACACGGCGTTTCGACGTTTATACGTCACACGCCTAACTCGCCTCTTTTGCATGTGCTTTGCATCCTCCTAGATTGGGTTATATTACTCTATAATGTTTCATTCTTATTAAAAATATAATATTAAACAAGGTCATACACACTCGTTGCGGCGTTGAAACGCTTGCACGTCCGTATGCCAAACTTGCCTATTCGAACGCCCAAACGACATGCATTTCCGCACGCTTAGCACGCCTAATCGAATTGTCTAATACTCAAGGGTTAATGCTAAGTATCATTATAATACCTAATAGTCATGTTATGGAAGTTAGAACATTATTTTACATGGTCGGGAGCATTACATGTGCCTACGTGCATGCCCGACGCCCCCTAATTATCTCCAAAAACACATCAGTCTCCAAAATGACCATTTTGACCCTAGATAACGACCTCAAATTGAAAAACTTAAAGAACAAAAGTTGTAGGTCTATTCGTGCTCATTCCGGATCATCTTGAATCACCTAAATCCGAGTTCGTATGAAAATGTTATGGCCATTTTACCACAGGAGGTCAAAATAGTCCCGGACTGACTTTCCTCCCGGCGTAGCTGTGCCCAAACCAACCTTGGGGGCAGCGCAGCTGCATCCCTGGCAGTGTGTTACGCGACTTTTTCCTCCAGTATGTTGTTCTGGCGTATTTTCTAACCCTTTCCTCCTTCGAATCATCATAAATCAAGCTATACACATCCGATTGAGTCCGTTTTCGACTCTATGTATTCGTAATTCATAGAACTATACTTCTACTTGATAATTATAACACTTCAAAAACATTAACAATTCCTTTTAAAGGTTCCAATTCAGTGTTCATGCCAATTCTTCATGTTTTACATATATTTAGCGAATTCAATCACTACGAATTCGTTTTACATCCGTTTTGACTCGTTCAACTTTGGTTATTTTTGTTTTTTTCGAGTACTATCATGATACATCATCAATTTTCATTCTAAAATTCAACCAAAACATATAAACCCATAAGAACACAAATTCTCCCTTATAAACTTGTTTTTATAATACTTTGATTTCTGAAAAATCGTTTATAGTATATATGTAAGGGAGTACAACATCTATCAATTCATTCATAAAAACTCATGAACACGTTATGTATATATAATCATGTATATACCAATTTTCATAGAAGTTCAATTAACATAGAACTAACAATGAAAAATATAAATCAAACTCTTTAAAATACAAGGGTTCAAATTATACCCTTGATGCTTAGTGAGGAAGAAGATGGTGAGATTTAGTAATGACTCTCTCAAGGCTTTCCTCCTTTCCTCTTCTTCTTCTCTCTAACTCTAGGTTCTCTGTATTTCTTTCTAACACAGACTAACCCTTTTTGTCTTTCTAACTAACGTAGTTTTAACATATAACTAAAATGATATATATTATATGTATAATTATATAATATATAACTCCCAATATTTAATCTTCCCATTTAATATCATAATTATAATTTATATAAAGAAGTTACAAATTTGAATTTTAAAAGCCCTAAGGCTTGTTTGGCAAAACAAGTTATTTTAAAAACAGATTTTTAGTAGTTAAGACAATGTTTGGGTAAAACAGTTTTAAAACAAAAGTAAGGGCCTTGTTTGGGAAAAATCATTTAAAAACTCTTTTCTTTATTTTAATAAATCCTTTTAACACATACTTTAATGTTACCCTTTAATTAATTAAATCTTAACATTCTAATTTAATTAATTAAAAGTCTAACATCAATTAAGCACATAAAATTATCACATAATTATAATTAATTATTAATTATAATTGCATGTAACACTCATCACATTACTCATCTAATTTAATTATCTCAATTAAATTAGAACTATAACATAAAATCATTATATCAATTAAATTAAATACTAAATATTCATTTAATTAATATACTACACTTAATTACATTACTCCATAATAATCACATAATTATTTATTTAACTCAATAAATAATTCAATTAAAATATTTATTTACTCCAATAAATAATAAAATAACATTTAAATTATCTTCACATAAATTCACATGTTTCACCATATATGACACGTATTCAAATACTCAAACTCAAAACATCAGATAATAAGAATTTTATTTATTAAATTCTCATTTATAAATTCGAAAAATCTGGGACGTCACAACTACTTCCCGAAAAACATGAAGAATAGGATGGAGGTGAAGTTCTTAGAGCTAAAGCAAGGTGATATGACGCTGACGCATTACGCGGCTAAGTTCAACGAACTAGCGCGATTTGCAGAACACCAAGTAGGAGATGAAGAGAGGAAGGCGAGACGATTCGAACAAGGGCTAAAGTCGTGGCTATTTAATAAGGTATCAGCCATTCAAATTGATTCCTTTACGAGATTGCTGGAGAAGGCGATCATTGCGGAAGGTGGCAGTGAGGCTTTAAGTCTGTATAACAAAGAAAAGAAAGGAAAGAATACTGGAGGAGAAAAATGTACTGGAGGTAGCAGTAGTAGAGGAAGTAACTTGGGAAAAAGGAAGTGGGAGAACAAACACAACAACAATTAGTTGGAGAATTTTCGTGGAGGTTTCAAGAAGAGAGCAGAAGGATGCCCAAAATGTGGGAAGAATCATCAGGGCGAGTGCTGGAAGGGACGCGACACTTGCTACAACTACGGTCAAGAGGGACACATTTCACCCAACTGCCCGAAATCGAAAGAGATACAAGGATGCTTTGCATGTGGCTCGACGGAGCACCAGATTAAGGACTGCCCGAAGAAGGGACGTTGCGGAGGTAGCCAACAAGGGGGAAACAAAATGATGATCGGCGGATCGGTACAATCCAACAGCCCAACTACTAGGACCTTTAATATGACCGTCCAGGACGCAGTAGCTGCGAAGGACGTGGTGTCAGGTATAATCCCAATCAATGTTATAAATGCTTATGTATTATTTAATTCGGGTGACACCTATTCTTTTGTATCTGAAGAATTTTCTAGTAGACTTAATACAGCCCGAGAACGATTAGAAAATCCCTTGAACATAGAAGTTGCGAATAAAGATATAATCCCTGTAGAATACGTTTATCGAAATTGTTAAGCAAACATTAGAGAACATGAACTGAGTATAAACTTGATTCCTATTAGATTGGGAGAATTTGACGTAATATTGGGAATGGATTGGTTGTATAATCATGCTGTGATAATTGATTGTCAGAATAAATGTGTGAACCTTCAGACTCCGAGTAAGTCTAATGTAGTGTTTTATGGTAACTCATCTCTTAAACAATCGTGTTGTGTTACGATGATGCAGGCCAAGAAATTATTAAGGAAAGGATGTGTAGGTTACTTAGCTTACATTGTAGATACTCAGAAAAAGGGAGTAAAAATTAAGGATATATCCGTAGTGAATGAATTTCGAGATGTATTTTCGGACGATCTGCCTGGTCTTCCGCCAGACAGAGAGATCGAATTCGTAATAGACTTAGCACTGGGAACGACACCGATTTCAAAATCCCCATACCGTATGGCACCGGTAGAAATAAAGGAAGTGATGATACAACTGCAAGAGTTATTTGATAAGGGTTATATTCGACCGAGTGTGTCTTCTTGGGGAGCACTAGTGTTATTCGTTAAGAAAAAAGATGGATTGATGAGGCTTTGTATCGATTATCGAGAATTGAATAGAGTAACGATCAAGAACAGATATCAACTACCAAGGATAGACGACTTATTTAATCAATTGAAGGGAGCAAAGTGTTTTCAAAAATAGACCTACGGACAGGTTATCACCAACTGAACATACGGGATGAGGACATACCAAAGACTGTGTTTCAAACCCGTTATGGACATTACGAGTTTTTGGTAATGTCATTTGGATTGACTAATGCTCCGACAAATATTTATGGACTTGATGAACCGAGTTTTCAAGCCATACTTGGATAAGTTTGTGGTAGTTTTCATCGACGACATTTTGATTTACTCGAAGACAGAGGAAGAACACGCCGAACATCTGAAGATAGTTTTGTAGGCATTAAGGGAGGAGAAGATGTATGCAAAATTTTCTAAGTGTGAATTTTGGATGTAGAAGGTTCAATTCTTAGGTCACGTGGTGGATAAGAATGGAATCTCAGTAGACCCTGCAAAGGTCAAAGTAGTGAGTAATTGGGAGCAACCGAGAACACCAACGGAGGTAAGAAGTTTTTTAGGATTAGCTGGGTACTATCGAAGATTCATTCAAGATTTTTCTAAGATAGCAACCCCGTTGACCAATCTGACTAGGAAGACGGTGAAATTTTCATGGACAGACAAATACGAAGAGAGTTTAAAAGAACTGAAAAAGAGATTGAGCGAAGCGCCTGTGTTGTCACTACCAGACGAGAAGGGAGATTTGTGGTGTATAGTGACGCATCGCACAAGGGACTTGGCTGTGTGCTTATGTAACACGGAAAGGTCATTGCGTATGCATCACGACAATTAAAGGACTATGAAAAACGATACCCTACTCACGACCTAGAGTTAGCGGCAGTAGTTTTTGCGTTGAAGATTTGGAGGCATTACTTATACGGAGAGAAATGTGAGATATACACGCACCACAAAAGTCTGAAATATATCTTCACACATAAGGAGTTGAATGTGCGTCAGAGATGGTGGTTAGAATTGATCAAAGACTATGACTGCGATATTCTTTATCACCCGGGTAAGGAAAACGTAGTTGCCGACGCTCTGAACAGGAAAGGAAGGGAGATATTGTTTCACTTGACAACTCAGGAGGAGTTAATAAGGGAAATGGAGAAATTAGAAATAGGGGTAAAGGGACCGGAGTGGTCTGGAGAGAAGTTATTTGTAATGGAAGCTCGTCTAACCTTGTTGGATAGCGTAAAAGAAGCACAAGAGAAAGATGTCGAGTGCAAAAAAATTAGAAAAAGGATCGCAGAAAATGAAGAAGAAAGATTCCGAATGGATAAAGACGATATCTTAATATTCGAAGGAAGAGTGTGGGTGCCAGCGGTAATCGAATTGAGAGAAGAGATTTTGCACGAGGCATACAATACGACATATTCTGTTCATCCGGGAGGCACAAAGATGTATCGAGATTTGAGGCAACAGTTTTGGTGGCCCAATCTAAAACAGGAAGTCGCAGAGTGCGTTAGTAGGTATTTGACTTGCCAACGTGTCAAAGCAGAGCACCAGCGGCCGAGTGGTTTACGTCAACCGTTGGAAATACTGGAGTGGAAATTGGAGCATATTACGATGGACTTCGTGGTAGGACTTCCAGTTACACAGAAGGGATATAATGCCATTTGGGTTATCGTGGATCGACTAACGAAGACCACACATTTTCTACCGATCAAGATCCGCTATAGTTTGAACCAGTTAGCGAATCTTTATGTAAAGGAGATTATTTCACGACATGGAGTGCCGGTGTCAATTATCTCTAATCGAGATCCGCGCTTCACGTTAAATTTTTGGAAAAGCTTGCAAGAGAGAATGGGAACACAGTTGAGGTTGAGTACCGCTTATCATCCTCAGACAGACGGACAGAGTGAGCGAACTATACAAATGCTGGAGGACATGCTTAGGACTTATGTGATGGACTTCAAGGGAAATTGGGACGACCACCTACCCTTAGTTGAATTTGCGTATAACAATAGTTACCATGCGAGTATCGGCATGCCACCGTACGAAGCTCTTTATGGAAGAAAGTGCAGAACGCCATTATGTTGGGACGAAGTCAGAGAGCGACGTATACTCTGACCAGAGTTAGTACAACAAACCGCAGACGTGGTGACAGTGGTAAAAGCCAGACTAGTAGCAGCTCAAGACCGCCAGAAAAAGTATGTAGATTTGCATCGGCAGGACCGAGACTTTAAAGTCGGCAGTTTCGTATTCTTGAAGGTATCTCCATGGAAGGGAAAGATCCGTTTCGGTAAGAAAGGAAAGTTGAGTCCAAGATTCATAGGACCATTCGAGATACTGAAGCGAGTGGGCGAAGTGGCTTGCAAAGTTGCATTACCACCCAAGTTGGAGCACATCCACAACGTGTTTCACATTTCCGTGTTGCGACCATACAAGGCCGACTACAAGCACGTGATTTCGTATGAGCCCATTCAAGTGGAGAAGAACCTAGCGTATGAAGAAATTCTTATCCAGATATTAGATAGGAAAGAGCAAACATTAAGAAATAAAGTTATTTCGTCTGTAAAAATACTTTGGCGTAACCACGATGTCGAGGAGGTTACGTGGGAATTAGAAGATAGGATGATAAGGGATTATCCCCATCTATTTGTGTAACCTTGTAGCAATTCCAAGGACGAAATTTTTATAAAGGGGGGAAGATGTAATACCCGAGAATTTTTGAATATTATTAAATGAATATATTAATAGAAATGAATATTTATTTGAATATAAATATTTATGTGTTAGGAGATGAGTAACTCAATTATATTAAATTGAAAAATTATAATAATTGAGAAATTATGGAGTTTGAGATAAACTCGTTGAATGCCTTGTGTGGCACATTGATGAGAAATAATAATGGTTATATTAATCAACGAAGAAATTATTAAGCGAACAATTATTCTATATTAATTGATTAATTGTTATTTGGAGAAATATAATAATAGTCTGTTGATTTAGTATTTTTGCAAGTAATGGTATAATACTAAGAAAACGGTTTATAAATATAATAGGATTTATATTTATTTAAACTGCTGAGGAATGTGATTATTTATCATATAATAATAATTGATAAGGGTAAGTAATGAAAGAATTACTACGTGAACAATTAATCAAATATTAATTGTTATTTAATTATTAGTATGAAAAATAGAATATTAATGGTGATTAATAATACATTGATTATTATTATTAAAAATGATAGAATATTAATAAGAAACTTGTTTATAAATATAAAAAGATTTATATTTAAATGTGATAATTAATCATATAAATGTTATGGAGATTAATAATTAAATTGATTGATGAGGGATGAATTAATTAATATTATTATTAATTAATTGATAAGATAATTAATTAATTAATTGCTATGTGCAATCGTGCGGTAATTAAATGTATAAGGTATAGTAGCTACCTATATATTATATAAAGTGTAGTGCAATGTGACTATACAATTATACATAAACTATATAGTAAAATTATTGAGTTGTGAAAACTACTTGAATAATGCCTATGTAACAATATGAATATATGGTAAACAATTGATTGATAGAATTTAATAATAAAGGAGATGAGATAATGAGATAATGTCGGTATAATAAAATGTACATGGATTATATGTGTGCAAATTACATTTACTACATTATGTGAATTAAATTGTGTCATTAATACTACAACCTAAGCATATATTATATGAATACAACTTAGGATTATAACATGTGCAAAGCAACATAAGTGTGTGTATACATGAATGTTGATATAATGCTGAGATTGATAATGCTTGTCCCTCAATGAGAGTCTCATTCTCTTCACGTGTTATACCCTAAGCTAGCCTACTCCCTATAATCTCAAAATCAGCAACTTAGATAATCATCAGGCAATGGGGAGTGGGGATGATGATGGAATCCAACCACTAATTACGTACTCTTTCATAACCTCCATGCAATCCTTCAATCCGTTGGTTTGGTTTGGGAGAGAAAAACAATGTCTGGATATCATTTTCTCTATAAATATAACCCATCTCCTTCTAATTCATTGCTAAGAATTTTGTTTAAGTGTGGAATTGAGAGCATATAGAGAGAAAGACTTCATTAGTAAGATAGCAACACTGTGAGTTGGCATTTAGCAGCAAGTTCATATAAACCAAGTAGTAGAGGTATATCACATTCGCTGGTTTTTCATTTTGTTTCTCTGCAAAAATTCTAATTCTTGATTATGCCAAAATGGATTGTAATTGGATTGTAGAACACTTATTTAGTTGTTATATGAACTTATATACATGCTTGAACTACACTATGGCAGTTTAAAACTGTTGTTGTGAAGGAAATTCGGTATTTGGCCTAAGTCTGCCGAAGCAAGAAGTTTTCTGGCATTAACCGGACACGGCGTAGCTGCGCCGGTTTTATACCAAGGCGCAGCGCAGCTGCGCCAGTCTCTGAGAAAGATACTAATTTTTGCAGGAAATCCATTATGTGTAAATGGTTATTAAGACTTAGACAAAGCATGCTAGCATGAGTAACCTACATATATAGATACGTAGACCTAAAGTAAGCATGTTCTATTATGCTTGTATTCAAGGTTGATGAAAAGTGTAGTTTTCAAAATAAACTTAGAGATTTTAAAAGTAAACTTTGACATGTGTGTACCATATTTATATTCTGACTTTTGATACATGTTAGTATGGTGAAGAATTGCATAAAGGATATGATGACTTGCGTATGTATGTATCATAAGGTAGCATGAACATGTTAAACCTCATTAGTATACATTATTAACGAAACATGAGCTTTGAACATGGACTTAACATGTTATATTAAGATTTATATTCTGATATTTTAGACATGTTTAATAATGAGTATAACATAACTAGTATACCATATATGTGTACTCACTTGTTAAATTCAATAAGAGGTTAACCAAGCATGAGTTTAAGCATGTTTTTAAAGTGATAAACCATGTTAGTTATGAATAAATTATGTGGACAATCGCGAGCATGTATATTATAATTTATATGACCTTCTCGCATGTATTTATGATTAAATTTTATGCGTTGTGATTGCATGGCCCTATTTGATCTTATTTCCATGTAAATCCTAGACTAAGACCATGACTTGTATAAGTGAACTTAAGATGGTCATACGCTTATAAAAGCCCTCTGACATGAATGTATGTTAAGAGTAATTGGTTAAGTATGTTAAGGTATGAGACAGAAATAGAAATGCAAGGCTCAACCCTGGTCTGGCCAAGGGACTGCGCAGCTGCGCCGTCCCTAGGCCTAACCAGGGCGCAGCTGCGCTGGCCTGGAATCAGGAGTTAGTTAGTTTTGTTAATCTGGTTTTGGCAGTTGACTCATATCAAAGCTCTAGCTACTAAACAAGTCTAATTATTACTGATACATGCTAGTAGCATACTATGAAGATGTTTTAATTAAGAAAAGGAATTTCATAGATAATGAGAACCAAAATCGATTTAAAGCAATATGACATAATGCTATACGAGTGTTACTTGACTTCGTGCTAAATTGTAAACTGAATCCGTATGCGTATAAGTATATAATGACATGTGACTAAGGTAGTACCATGTGTGTATATCTAACTTGAATATCGAACTTGATTACCGAATGTGCCTTGCTAATGAATACTATATGTACGTAACTATATTACGATAGGAATTCAAAGTGTTGATTAGCTTTTCGTGTATAAACTACGCATATGGCAAGTTCTCAAACTTACACTCTTTTACGGTGCAAGTATCCTATCCTTCTGTTTACTTTATTCAAGGAACGTTGTAAGCAAGTTCTTAAACCCTACTCTTTATTGAGCGTTCATTAAGCTTGTGCTATTATTGTCTTACAAGTAAACTTTTGAGATTGCAAGTCATGTAGTATAAACTATATATTTCATGTATAAGATAAAAGTCGATTCATATTCTTCGAGCTTTAAATCTTGAAATTAAACTTATAATTGTTGTGGTCTATGTCATTCAATTCGGCTAGACTTATATTGTTGAAAGGCGATCCAAACCAATTGATTGGTGCGGGATCTTGTGTTTGACCGAGATTAACAACCTTCTTTGAAGGGAAATTATATTGTCGGGAGACCGACGTGCTCACTTTAGTACGATTGGACGATATGCATACCGTAGAGTTACTTTAGGCTGATCACCTGTTGTACTAGTTTTATTGGATTATCAGTATATTTTTGTTAATTCTAGTAGAAGTTCATAGTCCTTAATGACTACTCAGTATTAAGTTATCTTGAAATCTTAAATTGATTTAGCATTGAATCATATTGATATTATTCTGTCCTTAGCGACTGTTATTGAGAACTGTTGATATTGTGACATCCCCAAATCCGGGTACTTTGTTTCCACATGATTTTTTGTTCACTTTCTAACTACAACAAACATCTACCTAATATAGCTCAAAATAAATTAAAATTTTTCTTCGAAATAATAAAATCTCCCTTAAAATAAGGGTTACAACCTTCTCAAAAATCAATCCCAGGGTTACTCTAACCTTAACATAAACAATAAAGTGCGGAATAAAAACATGACATAAAAGTCTTATTACAATCATTTCAAAATAATTAAATAGGTCTTCACTTGTTCATCTTTCCCTTGCCTTTACTCGTAGACGGGGCATCAACGTTATCAACCTTAACTGCAATTGTTATTTAATGCAAGAGTGAGCAAACAACAGCTCACTGAAGTTTAACAATAGTAATTACATGAAAGAATATCTTATAAAGAATCTGAATAACTTACCTTGCTTCAATAATAAAGAATTGAATAATAATTCTCTATCAACATTAAAATTTGAATATAGAATTTGTCTGTGGGTCATAAGACCTTTGAACTCTTATCCTAGGTTATAAATATGTCTATTTAAACCTTTAACAGTCAATAAGAATATGGACCTTAACTCGTACTTAGAGGGATCAGCCCTTCCTACCATGTATTGTGCACAAACATCTTAACGTTATGCGTAATAACCTCCCCTAATAATTAGGGTTGTTCAATTCAGTAATATGAATTCAAGTCCGCACCAAAGAAAGTTTGGTTTGGATAAGCTTACAAGGGTAATTTAGAATTCACGTTCATCAACTAAGGATTAGTTGAATCGACTTTCAATAATTCATAAATAAAAGAATTATGAATTAACATATGCTTTAGAAGTAAACTTTAAGCATTTAAAATAATAAATTGGATCTTACTTGAAAAATAAGTCAAGATCTTTTCGGTTAAGTAAATAATTGTCTAGTACAGAAATGAAAAGGACATTCTCAACAATGAATATATGAACTCAAAGAAACTTGCGTAGAAATAACAAGTTTAGGATTAGAAGACTTGCCTCAAGCGCAAGCTACTTAACACAATTCACGTACTTAAACACTTCCTATACACATTCAATTATAATAATCTAAATTAGTTAACACATAACTAATTCACATAAGTGGTTAACCCTCATGATTAACTCACTCCAATTAAATAAATAATAATAATCAACTATCCCATAGTTAATTACATCACACACATACTCACATAATTAAATTAATTATGTATTCAGCTAAATTATAATTAAACAATTATAATTTAAACACTTAATCTAATTATAATTACCTCTTAAATTATCACCAATTCATAATTAATAATTATTTCAAGTATTACTTTAAGGTTTTCAAAACCTCTTTTCATTTACAATTACCAAATTATCAAATTTATGTTATCAACATGCTATTGCAACTTAAATACATAATCATTATTCTAGCAACAATGTAACTTAGGCATAAAAATAAACTGCACACTTGATTAAAACTCACTACCTCTGCCCAGGACACGGCGCAGCTGCGCCACCTTTAGCCTTGACACCGGCGCAGCCGCGCTGGTGTCAATCCTGAAAACCCAGCGGCGCAGCTGCGCCGCTTCTGCCCTTGCTGCCTGCGCAGCTGCGCCAGCACGCGGATAGAAACAGAGCAGCTTACGAACAGTGCCGAGAAAAACCAAATTGGCTTAATTCTCCACATCGAGTTCTCAATTTAGCTAAAGATTGATTCATATAACATTACAGATATATCATATAAAGCTTCTAACACACTTTTAACACACCAAGACATCAAATTACAAGATTAAAACACTTAATTTTAAATAAAAACTTGAGAAAATCATTTTTCTCCCAAACTCATAATTATTTAATAAAACAATTCACTGTAATTAAATTACTCAACTAATTCAACTTTATATACATGCATTATATACCCAATTGAAGATAACATCAAACCAAATTCCTAATAAGCATGTTAGCATATACTAATTCATCAATTTTTCTCTAAAATCAACCAATTACATGAAATTCCATATGAACATATTTTATTCATTAAAACATGTTTCTAGTATAATTTGATTTCTGAAAACTCGTTTATATGTAAAAGAAATACATGAACACCATATATATATATATATATATACAATTGACAATACATGAACACCATATATATATATACAATTCATGTTAATAAGTTTTCTTAAAATTTACAGTAAACCAAAATTTACAGAAACTCAAAACAAGGAAGAACAACTAATTAAAAATTTTAAAACTATGAGATAGTAATTATCCTTTGTTTGATGATTGTAGAAGAATATGAAGATTAACTCTAGCCTTCTCAAGCTTTCTCTTCCTTCTCTTCTTCTCCCTTCTCTCTCTAAATTCTCTGCTCTTCTTTTCTTTGTTCTTAGTTTAGACTTAGGCTTAGAAAACTAACGTAGTTTTTCTTTACGTAGTATATAGATATATAACTGATGTATCAATAATATATGTATTAACTAATACTTAATAACTTAATTAATTTAGTAGTTATAAAATTTGAATTTGAATAGCCATAAGGCTATGTTTGGCAAACCCTTTATTTAAAAACAGATTATTAGCTAAGGCCTTGTTTGGAAAATAGATTTAAAAAAAACAAATGCAAAGCCTTGTTTATTTAAAATCATTTCAAATCCTTTTTCTTTTATTTTAACAAATCATTTAACACATATTTTAAATGTCACATTTTAATTAATTAAATATTAATCAACTGATTTAATCAATTAAAATCTAACATCCATTAATCACATAAAATAATTTGTCATATAATTATAATTACTCGCTAATTATAATTCCCGTAACACTTAACACACATCTCATCTAATTTAATTCTCTCAATTAAATTAGAACTATAATATAAAATTAATATACATTAATTAAATAAATATTACACATTCATTTAATAAATATATAACACTTAATTAAATCGCTCCATAAATCACATAATTTATTTATTTAACTCAATAAATAAATCACATAAAATATTTATTTAACTCAATAAATATTTAAAATTATTATATAAAATCTCAATCGTTACAATCTTTCCTCCTTAAATGATTCTGTCCCCAGAATCACACATAAAAAAAAATTCTCGTCTATTACATTCTTCCCTCCTTAAAAGGATTCTGTCCCCAGAATCAGTATATAAGGGGTTACACAAAACTAATCAAATAAATGTGGATAAAATTTCATCATAACATCTTCGAGTTCCCACGTAGCTTCTTCAGAACTGTGGTTCCTCCAGATTACCTTAATAGAAGGTATCACTTTATTCCTAAGTACTTGTTCCTTTCTATCAACTATTTGAACAAACACTTCTTCATATGTTAAGTCCTTATCCATTTGTAAAGGTTCATATTCTATTACAAGTTTATAATCATGCTTGTAAGGTCTTAACACAGAAATATGGAAGACGTTATGTATATTCTCGAGTTCCGGAGGTCATGCAATCTCGTAAGCTACCTCGCCAACTTTTCGCAACACCTCAAAAGGTCCAATAAATCTGGGACTTAGTTTTCCCTTCTTACCAAATCTAATCTTCCCCTTCCAGGGAGATACTTTCAGGAACACGAAACTTCCTGGTAAGAATTCTCGATTTTGTCGATGAAGATCGGCATACTTCTTCTATCTGTCTTGAGCAGCAACTAATCTCGTTCTGATCAGCTTCACAATTTTGGCAGTTTGTTGTACCAATTCTGGTCCCAACAACTGACGTTCACCGACTTCATCCCAGCACAAAGGAGTTTCGCATTTTCTGTCGTATAATTCTTCGTAAGGCGACATGCCAATACTCGCATGATGACTATTGTTGTAAGCGAACTCCACCAACGGTAGATGATCCTCCCAGCTTCCTTTGAAGTCTATCACACAAGCTCTTAGCATATCCTCTAGCGTCTGAATCGTTCTTTCGCTCTGTCCATTAGTCTGAGGATGATACGCTGTACTCATTCGCAATTGCGTTCCCAGACATTCTTGCAATCGCTTCCAGAAATTAGACGTAAAACGTGGATCTCTGTTGGACACAATTTACACCGGAACACCATGTCTAGAAATAATTTCCCTCACGTACAGCTTCGCTAGCTTATCCAGTTTGTACTTAACCCTGATCGACAAAAAGTGGGCTGACTTTGTCAGTCGATCCACTATAACCCATATCGCATCAAATCCCTTCTGAATCGTAGGAAGACCTACCACAAAATTCATCGTGATGTGTTCCCACTTCCACTCTGGAATCTTTAACGGTTGCAGCAAACCACTCGGTCTCTGGTGTTGTGCTTTAACTTTCTGGCACGTCAAGCATTTCGCAACGCATTCAGCAACATCCCTCTTCATATTCGGCCACCAGAAATGATGCCTGAGATCCTGGTACATATTCGTACTCCCGGGGTGAATAGAATATCTAGAACAAGCTTCGCTCAGAATCTCCTCTTTGACCTCAGGTACTGGCGGTACCCAGATTCTACCTTCAAACCATAACAGACCTTCATTATCGATCTTAAACTTGAACTCTTCGCCATTGGTTATCCTCCTCCAAATCTTCTTACATTCTTCATCGTGAAGTTATGCTTATTTCACTTTGTCTACTAGAGTAGAACCAGTGGTTACTTAAAACAACATCTCATCCGATTTCTTCGGAAGCTTCACCTCCAACTCCAATCTAGCCATCTGTTCTATTAACCGATCCTGATCAGTTAACACATTCAGCTTCTCCCGACCTTTCATACTCAAAGCGTCGGCGACAACGTTAGCTTTACCCGGATGGTAAATTATCTCGCAATCGTAGTCTTTAATCAGTTTCAACCATCTTCTTTGGCTCATGTTCAAATCCTTCTGGGTAAATATATACTTCAGACTCTTGTGATCTGTGTATATTTCACACTTTTCTCCATATAAGTAGTGCCTCCAAATCTTTAGGGTAAACACTACTGCCGCCAATTCTAGATCATGGGTCGGATATCCCTTCTCATAATCCTTTAGTTGACGTGATGCATAGGCAATGACTTTGTCACTCTACATTAACACATAGCCTAATCCTTTATGTGAGACATCTCTATATACTACGAAATTCCCCGAACTATCTGGTAAAGATAATACAGGCGCAATACTCAGCCTCTTCTTCAGCTCTTGAAAACTTTCCTCACATTTCTCCGTCCAAACAAATTTAACCATTTTACGAGTCAAATTTATCTACGGAGTTGCGATTCTAGAAAAGTCTTGGATAAATCTACGGTAATAACCTGCCAATCCAAAGAAACTCCTCACTTCAGACGGCGTCTTCGGCTGATCCCAATTCATTACCACTTCAACCTTCGACGGATCTACCGAAATACCACCATTGTCGATCATGTGGCCAAGAAATTGCACACGTTCCAACCAGAATTCGCATTTCAAGAATTTAGCGTAAAGCTTCTCTCATCTCAGGGCTTCTAAAGTTAGTCGTAAGTGTTCAGCATGTTCCTCCTCGGTCTTGGAATAAACCAGGATGTCATCTATGAACACTACCACGAACTTCTCCAGAAATGGCTTGAACACCCTGTTCATTAAGTCCATAAATGCAGCTGGGGCATTCGTGAGACCAAATGACATCACCAAGAACTCGTAATGACCATATCGAGTCCTAAAAGCCGTTTTAGGTATATCTTCCTTCCTCACCTTCAATTGATGATACCCGCTTCTCAAATCAATTTTTGAGAAGTACTTCGCACCCTTTAGTTGATCAAACAAGTCATCGATCCTAGGTAAAGGATACCTATTCTTGATCTTAACTTTATTTAACTCCCTATAATCAGTGCAAAGACGCATCGATCCATCCTTCTTCTTCACGAATAAAATAGGCGCTCCCTATGGCGAAACGCTCGGTTGAGTATACTTCTTGTCTAGAAATTCTTGTAGTTGAACCATCAGTTCCTTCATCTCAATTAGGGCCATTCGGTACGGAGCCTTGGAAATCGGAGCAGTTCCTGGCGCTAAGTCGATCACGAACTCTGTCTCCCTATCTGGTGAAAATCCCGGCAAATCGCTCGGAAAACGTCCATAAACTCCTTAACTACCGATATCTCCTCCACCTTCGAGCTTTCCTTACGCATATCTACTATGTAGGCTAGATATCCCACACAGCCTTATGTCAGAAGTTTCTTGGCTTGCATAACAGTCAGACAACTCGCTTGTCTAGTTGATTTGCTACCATAGAACACTAACTTCGACGGAGTCGTAAGGTTTACCGACTTCTTCTGACAGTCGATTATCGCCCCATGGTTGAACAACCAATCCATACCTAGTATGACATCGAATTCCCCAAGTTTAATCGGAATTAAATCTACTCTAAGCTCCTGACCCTTAATGTCCAGTCTATAGTTCTTATAAACACACCTAACAGGAATAACTTCCTTATTCGCAATCTCTATGTTCAAGGGGTAAACTATCTCTTCTACAGGTAAGTCTAGGGTTTTAGCAAAATCATCAGATATGAATGAACAAGTAGCACCTGAATCAAATAATATATATGCATTTATACTATTGACCAGAATAATACCTGACACCACGTCTTTTGATTGCACAGCATCCTGCACCGTCATATTGAATGTCCGTGCAGTGGGTCGAATAGCTTGCAATGGTGCAGCGATAGTAACGGTACTGCCGCTTCCACTCCCTCCGCTCCCTATTGACCATGCCGTCAGTTTCTTAGGGCAGTTGTGAGCAATGTGATCCTTGGATCCACATGTAAAGAAAGCTCCCTTCTTTGGGTTTGGGCAATTAAGCGCGATGTGGCCTTCCTGAGCACAGTTGAAGCACACCCGCTTCCCCTTCATGCACACGCCAGTGTGATTCTTACCGCATATAGTACATGCTTCAAACTTCCTCTTCTGCTGGCTTCCTTGCTGACTCCCAACAGAGATTTTGTCATTACATTTCCTCTTTTGGTTCACAGTGCTCCTACCCCCAATCTTGGTTTCTACCTCATTCTTCTTCTTCTTATCTTGGTTGAACTTCGTCACCGCTTCGCTTCCTCCTTCAGCAAGTATGGCCTTCTCTAGCACAGCCGTAAATGTGTTCAGCTGGAACATGGAAACCTTGCTGTAGAGCCAGGGCTTCAGTCCCCGCTCAAACTTCTTCGCTTTCCTAGCGTCAGTGCTGACCTGGTATGTAGCGAACCTGGACAACTCGTTGAACTTAGCGGCATACTCGGACACCGTCATCCCTCCCTACTTATGCTCTAGGAACTGGACCTCCATCTGGTCCTAGGAACTCACTGGGAAGTACATTTCGTAGAACATTTCCTTCAAACGTTCCCACGTTATGACTCCTTCTCCCTCCCTGGTCTTATTAGCCTGCCACCAAAAGCTAGCATCCGACTTCAACATGAAAGCCGCGAACGCTGTCTTCTGGTCTTCCCCTACCCTAGCCACGTCAAATACCTTCTCCATTTCCATAACCCACGTCTGAGCCTCGATAGGATTGGTCGATCCTTTGAACTCAGGTGGTCCTACTGCCTTGAATTCCTTGAACGTAGTACCCTGCACTTGCGGCTGATTCATTAGAGCTCCTGTCAACAGGTTCACCAATTGCTGAACCGAGTTGGGATTCATTCCATCGTTATTGTTGTTGTTCGCAGAACCGTCGGGGTTTGGACGTGTTATTCTTCTTCTAGGAGGCATTTTTTGTTAAGAAAATATTATTATTAGACCCTTTATTCAACTATTAAGTATTCAAGTTTATACTTAAACGTTTTAAATAATTCAGTTCACACAGAACACATACCACGTCAATAAACTTCTTTTATTCATTAGTCGTAGTTTAACACATCAATCAGATAGCATTTCTGCCATTTACATCATCCTTCCTGAACTGGAAAAGTTGCAGGATTACATTATTAACTTATCCATTCTTATCTCAAATTATGGGATGTACTTTATTTACTACAAAAAGCAACACATAACAAAAGCTCTTCTACTACTGCTACTATTACTACTACTACTGCTACTGCTACTGCTACTGCTACTGCTACTGCTACTGCTACTGCTACTGCTACTGCTACTGCTACTGCTACTGCTACCACTACTGCCACTACTACATAGGCATATTAATACGTCGCACAGCCTCTCTGCGTTCCTCTTCCATTACCCAAAATGCCGTTCTTCGGTCCATCACATACCACGGTAAACCTTGGAACTGAGCTGGGTAGTAGAAAACACGGTCCTGAGCTTTCTATAGCTGTATGAAAAGCATATTCTGTTTTCCTCAGCTTGGCCCTCTTGGCTTCAGCTTCACCTTCAGCTCGATCGGCTAGTTGATTAGCCCTCAAGATTGACTCTTCAACTCTGGCACGCTTCCTCAACTCCTCTTGGATGTCCTGCTTCAGCTTTGCCAGTTTAAATAGAGCAGCATCTCTATCAACCTCCATATATATCAGGTTCCACTATGCATCTCCTAGGTCACTTGCCATTTCCTCGATCGTCTCGTCTCGCTGCTGAATGGTTTCTTCGAGCTCTCCGACTTGTCCATGAAGCTCCACGTTGCTATCGTAGACTGCCTCGTACATCTCAGCACTAGTAGAGTGAGGTGGGAATTCCTCTTCCGGATCCTCTTCCTCCTCTTTAGACTCTTCCTCGTCCTCATCCTCTGGAATAGGTGTCAGCTCAAGCTCCCGACCAGCTACGGTGATCACTGGAGATGGCTCTCTCCTAACCAGCTGCTCCCAGACAATATGTATGTCACAGGGCTCCTCCTCTCTAGACATCTGAGGTACATCCTCTCTATCCTGACTAGGTTCTCCAACATTCGACATCCTGACAAAAGAATTTTAAAGTTCATTATTACGTGATAACGAATCGTCACTCTTCGAATACTAAAATGTAAACATATAGGCACATAAGGTTGTTTATTATCTTTACCTAGCATCACTATCTTTTCGATCTTACCATAAGGCTACTACCTAAGGTTTTTCCCCACCTAAGGTTTCATAACCTACAGCTTTGATACCAACTTGTGACACCCCCAAATTCGGGTACTTCGTTTCCACATGATTTGGTGTTCACTTTCTAACTACAATAAATATCTACCCAATATATCTCAAAATAAATTAAAATCTTTATTCGAAATAATAAAATCTCCCTTAAAACAAGGGTTACAACCTTCTCAAAAATCAATCCCAGGGTTACTCTAACCTTAACATAAACAATAAAGTGCGAAATAAAAACATGACATAAAAGTCTTATTACAATCATTTCAAAATAATTAAACAAGTCTTCACTTGTTCATCTTTCCCTTGCCTTTACTCGTAGACGGGGCATCAACGTTATCAACCTTAACTGCAATTGTTATTTAATGCAAGAGTGAGCAAACAACAGCTCACTGAAGTTTAACAATAGTAATTACATGAAAGAATATCTTATAAAGAATCTGAATAACTTAGCTTACTTCAATAACAAAGAATTGAATAATAATTCTCTATCAACATTAAAATTCGAATATAGAATTTGTCTGAGGGTCATAAGACCTTTGAACTCTTGTCCTAGGTTATAAATATGTCTATTTAAACCTTTAACAGTCAATAAGACTATGGACCTTAACTCGTACTTAGGGGGATCAGCCCTTCGTACCATGTATTGTGCACAAACATCTTAATGCTATGCATAGTAACCTCCCCTAATAATTAGGGTTGTTCAACTCAGTAATTTGAATTCAAGTCCGCACCAAAGAAAGTTTGTTTTGGATAAGCTTACAAGGGTAATTTAGAATTCACGTTCATCAACTAAGGATTAGTTGAATCGACTTTCAATAATTCATAAATAAAAGAATTATGAATTAACATATGCTTTAGAAGTAAACTTAAAGCATTTAAAATAATAAACTGGATCTTACTTGAACAATAAGTCAAGATCTCTTCGGTTAAGTAAATAATTATTCAGTATAGAAATGAAAAGGACATTCTCAACAATGAATATATGAACTCAAAAAACTTGCGTAGAAATAACAAGTTTAGGATTTGAAGACTTGCCTCAAGCGCAAGCTACTTAACACAATTCACGTACTTAAATACTTCCTATACACATTCAATTATAATAATCTAAATCAGTTAACACATAACTAATTCACATAAGTGGTTAACCCTCATGGTTAACTCACTCTAATTAAATAAATAATAATAATCAACTATCCCATAGTTAATTACATCACACACATACTCACATAATTAAATTAATTATGTATTCAGCTAAATTATAATTAAACAATTATAATTTAAACACTTAATCTAATTATAATTACCTCTTAAATTATCACCAATTCATAATTAATAATTATTTCAAATATTACTTTAAGGTTTTCAAAACCTCTTTTCATTTACAATTACTAAATTATCAAATTCATGTTATCAACATGTTATTGCAACTTAAATACATGATCATTATTCTAGCAACAATATAACTTAGGCATAAAAATAAACTGCACACTTGATTAAAACTCACTACCTCTGCCCAGGACACGGCGCAGCTGCGCCGCTTCTGCCCTAGCTGCCTGCGCAGCTGCTGTAACGATTGAGAATTTTATATGTTAATTGTAAATATTTATTGAATTAAATAAATATTTTATTGAGTTTAATTATGAAGATAAATAAATAAAGTGTGCGAGTGTTGTGGACAATTTAATTAAGTGCTATATGATTAATTAAATTGATATGTTAGCAATGGTGTAGCATCATTTTAATTTAATTGGGAATAATTTAATTAGAATTAATGTTATGTGCTAAGTGATAATAATTTGTTAGACGAATTATGTTTAATAAAGGAAATTCAATTGTGTGACAATTTGGTATTATGTGAATGTTAGTTTATTTAATTGAATTAGAGTGTTGTAATTTAATTAAATAAGTGTAATATTTAATCTATGGATTTAAAGAATTATTAAAATACTAGAAAAGGATTTTAAAGTGTTTTACCAAACAAGGCCCTTGTACTTGTTTAATCTTATTTCTTCCAAACAATGCCTTAAGCTCAATAAGTTAGTTTTTTAAAAAATAATGTAGTTTTGCCAAACGTGGCCTTACTCTTTTCAAATTCTATAACCTATGTAATTAATAATACTTATTATGGTTATAAATATTATACTTATTATTTATAAGTTACATATATGTATATGATTATATGTATAATATTATATATGTCAGTTAAAAAAACAAAGTTACGTTAGTTTTACAAAACAAAAAAAGAAAAGAAGAAGAGGGTTAGAGAGAATTCTCAAAGAAGAAGAAGAAGAAGAAGAAGAAGAAGAAGAAGAAGAAGAAGAAGAAGAAGAAGAAGAAGAAGAAGAAGAAGAAGAAGAAGGCAAAGCAAGCCCAAGTTCATCTCTCTCTTAACCTAAAACTAGTATGGTTATAATCTTAACCCTAGAACTAATTCTTATGTATTGTGTTTTCTTCTTTGCCAAATTAGGTTTTTTTTCAATCATGAAATTATATGTGTTATATGATGTTATATGTTTTCATATGAAATTGTATGCCGTGAAAGAGTTTTCAAAATACAATTGTTGTAAAACAAGTTTTCAAAGCATATTCTTTTATGTTTTCATAGTTTTAGAACTCTATGTGAAAGTCTCTTTGTGAAAGCTATTTATTTTGATATGTGAATGGGATATGTATGTATATATATATATATATATATATGTTTACATGAGAGTTTCATAGTTGTTTAAGAATTTCAATTCACAAGTATATGATGAACACTATGAAATTCATGTTCATAGTGTTAGATTATGAAGTTATGTTGAAAATTTCCTTAAATTCTTGAGGTGAGCATGAATTATGTGTAATATGTGATATAACATGATTATATATGAGTTATATGGTGATTCTAGCAATTCAATCCATGAATTTTTGATAAACAATAAGAAGCATGTTCATAGTGATTTTTGGTGAAACTATTTCTGAAAACGGATTTTGAAACTATCAAATTGATGTTTGATTTTGACTTATTGTTAAAATTGATCATGTATTATGTTAATGTGTTAAGTATATGAGTTAACACAATTGGAATCACTTGAATTGGATGAAAAACGAATTCGTAGTAGCAATTTTCGTCAAGAACGCTTAAAATTGTATTTTTCTTTGAAAATCATGAAATCTTATTTTGGATTATGTGTTTTATGGATTATATATGTTATGAGCATGATACTAAGTTTAAAATATTGTTAGTATCAAGTTTTATTTTTATCATGTTAGGAAAAATCGAATTCGGTGCGAAGGAATAAGCCAAATTGGCTTAATTCTCCACCAGTTCGCGAGCCGGGCGCTGTGGCAGGGGGAACACCCGCCCCAGCGGGTGTTTTGCACTGGGAGGACCCGCCCCAGCGGGTGGGGCTGCTGCCAAGAAAATCTGGAATTTTCTTTTTGAGTTTTTATGCCCCCTTTGTTAAGCTAACTTGTTTCTAAGACTTGGAAAGTGAAATGTATAATAAGATAACATGTTTTTGGATGTGTTTAAGTTAGATTGAAGTATATTGTGAATATGTTACATGTGTGTGTTTGTGTGTTGCTTTCACGAGGCACACAACATGATTCATTGAAGTATAGGCTTATTAATGCATGCCGTGAGTATAGACTCACGTACTTGACTAATTAGTAACCAATGTGGTAAATTATACTATGAGTTGGACTTGGATATGAAGTTCAATGGTTTAAATGTTGTAATTGGATACTAATAGATGGTTTGAATGTAATATAAATGTGTAGGGTGTTTGTGAAGTGCGTATAGTTGTTAAAGTGTAGCTTGCGCTTAAGGCAAGTTCTCTTACCCTTATTCTCTTATGTTAAACAAGTTTCTAAACTTGTTATTTATAATGTGCAAGTTCTTTAATCTACGCTTGAATGCTATACAAGCCTATTCATTGTATATTTTCATTGTGCAAGTTTCTTAACCCTTGCTCAAGAAATCACGAAAGTTCATTTATGTTCTTTAAATTGTTATGTGTGGTACAAGTTATACCATACTCATAAAGCGTAAGTATTAAAGCGTTATTTTAGTAATATGATCTTGACTTAGTTGTTCAAGTAAGATCTAGTTAGTCTATCGAATGCTTTAAGTTGTTTCTAAAAGCATGCCTATCTATTATGAAGTTTATTGTCATATTTTGCAATTTGTTCATGATTGAACTGTAAAGGACTGTAAGTCGATTCAACTACTCCTAGTTGATGATAGATGAACTCTAAAGTTCCCTTATCTATCCAAACCAAACTTTCTTTGGTGCGGACTTGTATTCAATTTCTGAGAAGGAACAACCCTATTAATTAGGGGAAATTTACGCGAAAGCGTTAAATGGTTGTGCACAATTCATGGTACAAAGGGTTGATCCCCCTGAGTACGAGTTAAGGGTCCATAGTCTTATTGACTGTTAAAGGTTTAAATAGAAATATTTATAACCTATGACAATGGTTCAAGGTCTTATGACCCTCAGATAATTTCATATTCGAATCCTATATATTGATGAAAGAATTATATTTTAATTCTTTATATTGATGAAAGTAAAGTTATTCAAACTCTTTTGAAACGATTCACTTATGTCATATCACTGTTGTATATCCAAGTGAACTTTTGTTTGCTCACTCTTGCCTGCTTTACCACCATTTGCAGTTGAGACCAAGAATGTTGACATACCATCAACAAGTAAAGGAAAAGGAAAGATGAATAAGTGAAGGCATATGACCCTCAGATGATTCCATATTCGAATTCTTCATATTGATGAAAGTAAAGTTATTCAAACTCTTTTGGAAAGATTCACTTATGTCATATCACTGTTGTATTTTCAAGTGAGCTTTTGTTTGCTCACTCTTGCCTGCTTTACCACCATTTGCAGTTGAGACCAAGAATGTTGACATACCATCAACAAGTAAAGGAAAAGGAAAGATGAATAAGTGAAGGCTTGTGACGTCGAGTTGCTTTTGTAATAAGACTTAGTTGGTTATGTTTATATTTCCGCATTTACGTTATTTGAATGATGTTAAGGTTTAGATAACCCTGGGATTTTGTTGAACAAGTTGCCATTCTTTCTAGAGGAAGATTTTATTAAGGTTTTATGAAGGTTGTAATTAGTTTGAAATTTTATTTGGGTAGATGTATGTTTTAATTAGAAAGTGAACACTAAATCATGTGGAAACAAAGTACCCGGATTTGGGGGTGTCACAGCTGCGCCAACACGCGAACAGAAACAGAGCAGCTTACGAATAGTGCCGAGAAAAATCAAATTGGCTTAATTCTCCACATTGAGTTCTCAATTTAGCCAAAGATTGATTCATATAACATTACAGAAATATCATATAAAGCTTCTAACACACTTTTAACATACCAAGACATCAAATTACAAGATTAAAACACTTAATTTTAAATAAAAACTTGAGAAAATCATTTTTCTCCCAAACTCATAATTTTCATAAAACAATTCATTGTAATTAAATTTCTCAACTAATTCAACTTTATATACATGCATTATATACCAGATTGAAGATAACATTAAACCAAATCCCTAATAAGCATGTTAGCATATACTAATTCATCAATTTTTTTCTAAAATCAACCAATTACATGAAATTCCATATAAACATATTTTATTCATTAAAACATGTTTCTACTATAATTTGATTTCTGAAAACTCGTTTATAGCCTACCAATCAACTATTGACAATACATGAACACCATATATATATATACAATTCATGTTAATACGTTTTCTTGAAATTTACAGTAAACCAAAATTTACAGAAACTCAAAACAAGGAAGAACAACTAATTAAAATTTTTAAAACTATGAGATAGTAATTACCCTTTGTTTGATGATTGTAGAAGAATATGAAGATTAACTCTAGCCTTCTCAAGCTTTCTCTTCCTTCTCTTCTTCCCTTCCCTCTCTAATTGCTCTACTCTTCTTTTCTTTATTCATAGTTTAGACTTAGGCTTAGAAAACTAACGTAGTTTTTCTTTACGTAGTATATAGATATATAACTGATGTATCAATAATATACGTATTAACTAATACTTAATAACTTAATTAATTTAACAGTTATAAAATTTGAATTTGAATAGCCATAAGGCCATGTTTGGCAAACCCTTTATTTAAAAATAGATTATTAGCTAAGGCCTTGTTTGGAAAATAGATTTAAAAAAAACAAATGCAAAGCCTTGTTTATTAAAAATCATTTAAAATCTTTTTTCTTTTATTTTAACAAATCATTTAACATATATTTTAAATGTCACATTTTAATTATTTAAATATTAATCAACTAATTAAAATAATTAAAATCTAACATCCATTAATCACATAAAATAATTTGTCACATAATTATAATTACTCGCTAATTATAATTCCCGTAACACTTAACCCACATCTCATCTAATTTAATTCTCTCAATTAAATTAGAACTATAATATAAAATTAATATACATTAATTAAATAAATATTACACATTCATTTAATAAATATATAACACTTAATTTAATCGCTCCATAAATCACATAATTTATTTATTTAACTCAATAAATAAATCACATAAAATATTTATTTAACTCAATAAATATTTAAAATTATTATATAAAATCTCAATCATTACAGTTATACTTGTTATCCTTGAACTATCATACCTTGTTATACCCTTTTTAGAATTCGAGAACTATATTACTCACCCTTATTGTTATATTACCTGTTGAGCAAACTTGTTGCTCATTCTTTCTTTTTCTAAAATATTTTAGTTAAGGCAGAGCAGTGCGGACCTTCGGGCATCGACAAGGGCAAGGGAAAGGCTACAGAGTAGCTTTATTTATGTAGAAGTTTATGATTGTGTTAAGAACTTATGCTATTATGTATTAGATATGTTTATATATGTTTAAGGTATGTTTAAGCTATGTAATCGATGTTTAAGTTACGAGACCTTGGGATATGAATCAATTATATTAGTTAAATGTAATCTATTCGGTAGTAGTTGTGTATTATTCCGCTGTGCGATGCGACATTTAGTCGTAATATTTTTATTATGGTGTTAGATTATAGAACGTGACGAACTGAATTCAAGTGACCCTGTGGCGGTCCGAATTTTGGGGAGTCACAATCACCCCTTCTTTTAAGAATTTCGTCCCGAAATTAAAATTACAGCCTATGAAAACAATTGCGGAAAGTCTTCTCGCATCTTTTTTCTAGTTCCCATGTAGCTTCTTCAATATCATGATTCTTCCAGATTACTTTAACAATGATATAACCTTATTTCTCAACATCTACTCTCTCCGATCCACTATCTGTACCAAAACTTCTACATACGATAAATCTTTCTCTATCTGAACAAGTTCATAGTTTATCACATGCTTATAATCAGGTTTATATGGACGTAGCACAGACACATAAAATACATTATGGATGTTTCCTAACTCTGGGGGTAGGGCTACCTTGTAGGCTACTTCACCTATTCTCCTTAATACTTGAAATGGGCCAATGAATCTCGGGCTCAGCTTTCCCTTTTTACAAAAATGAATCTTGCATTTCCAAGGAGACACTTTCAGAAATACATGACTCCCAACACTAAACTCTCGTAGTTGTCTGTGTTGGTCTACATATTTCTTTTGACGGTCCTAATACGCTTGCAATCGTTGTCGTATAATTCGGATCTTCTCAGTAGTTTGTTGAACTAACTTAGGTCCAAGCATTTGCCTTTCCCCAACTTCATCCCAGCATAAAGGTGTTCTACACTTCCTACCATACAAGGCTTCATATGGTGGCATTCCAGTACTGGCATGATAACTATTGTTGTAGGCGAATTCTACCAAAGGCAACTGATCCTCCCAACTCCCTTTAAAATCTATAATGCAGGTTCTTAACATATCCTCCAATGTCTGAATGGTTCTTTCACTTTGTCCATCGGTTTGCAAGTGATATGCTGTACTCAACTTCAGCTGGGTTCCCAAGTGCGCCTGAAGAATCCCCCAGAAGTTCCAAGTAAACCGTGGATCTCTGTTTGACACTATAGATACAGGAACTCCATGTTTAGAAAAAATCTCTTTTATGTATAACTTGGTCAACTGATCGAGATTATAAGTAACCTTGATAGGTAGAAAATGGGCTAACTTGGTGAGACGATAAACTATTACCCAGATAACATTGTGGCCTTTCTGAGTGACAGGAAGTCCTACCACAAAGTCCATGGTGATGTGCTCCCACTTCCATTCAGGAATCGGTAGAGGTTATAGCAATCCACTCGGCTTTTCTGCGAGCCTAAGAATCGTGGGATTGATGATCAAACTGATCTAAATTTAATACCCACGATGGACAAACTCACATCTAATTCCCACGCTGAACGGAACACATACCCCATTTTGTTCATCTTCCTCTTCTTGCATCTGACTTCATCCTCCAAGTCGTCTGCCCTCTCATTCGCTGCTTCCCACTTCTTCTCGAAGTGGATCTTATCCATTACCTCTAACTCTAGCTAAGTACGGAGTGCCTCTTTCTCTGTCTTCTCACTCAGTTCCCTCTACTCTACCTCTTCTAGCTTTATTGCCAGATCTACATTCCTAGCCACCGACTTGTGAATCAAGGTCCCCATCAGGATCCCTGCCTCCCTGCGATATGCAATCTCCACCTCTAACTCCTGCATCTCTAGCTTCCTCTGATGGTCCTCATCCCTTAATTTTTGGAACTCAGACTCTCTCTCCTGGGCCTCAGCCTCCAGCTCTTGCACTCTACAGTCCAACTCTAGAATACGCTCCTCGTACTCTCCCAACATATGCTCCTCCAGGTTAGGCTCGTAAGAGTCTTCCATGGGCTCGCTCTCCATAGGCTCGTCCTCCACAGGCTCGTCCTCTATGGGTTTTTCTTCTGGGTCAAACTCTACCTTGATCTCGTCCTCATCGTCAGACTCAGACGTGGCAGTAGCCTGCACAGGAACAACCTCTAGAGGTGCCTCATATACCACATGTATATCTCTGGGCTCCTCCTCTGCCACTCTATTAGGTACTCCTGTGTCTGCCATCCTACAATCACAAACATAAGACAAACAAACAACAACTCCATTAGAATGTTAAATAAAACATAAGTTCATTGTATAGAATGAAGTTACATTTCATAACACACTAAGCCTCTCAAGGAAAACTCTACATGAGTTTTATCTCATTCTAACTTTCTAAGTTATCCTAAGTTATTATCTAAGGACAGTCGCTCATAAGGTTTATAACTACAGCTCTGATACCAACCTGTGACGCCCCCAAATTCGGACCGCCAATGCCTCGAATTTGGTTCATCACGTTCTAACAATAATAACTAAAATCATACAGTCACAGCGGATAATCTAGAATAATATACAATAATTTATTATATTTATTCCCCCAAGTCTCGCAACCTACAGTATTTAATAGATTACATAATAATATCAAATAAAGACTTAATACATAACCTTACTTAAGTTTAATCATAGTTCTAAATCCGTCTTAATACATTATCATAGTTGTCATAATACAACACAAGAACTTCTAAAGACATAGAGGGACTGGCTAGTCGGTAGCCTTGCCCTTGCCCTTGCCCTTGCCCTTATCGATGCCCGAAGGTCCGCCCTGCTCTGCCTTAACTTAAATGTTTTTAGGAAAAGCAAGAATGAGCATAATTTGCCCAGCAAGTAATATACGATAAGGGTGAAGAGTTTTACAACACAAGTTGAAATATCAAGGTATAATCTCGCTGATAATCAAGAGTTTGAAGAATAACACCATGAGCAATGAGTATGAACAATTCTCCAATCAAAACCTTGGAATATGAAACGATAGTTCATTATAGAACAATAGATATATACGAATTCAAAGGCCATCAACGTATCCAACTGAATAAAATAATTTATACTGAGAAGTCACTAAGGACTATTGAACATCTACTAGAATTATCAATATTAAACTGATAACCTAAAAATAATAAGTATGATAGATGATCTGTCTACAATACTTCATGTTATGCATAACACCACAATAATTTTCACGTGTGTGTTGGGCTTCCAACAATATATGCACTCCCCTTACCATAAGGGTTGTTCAACGTATCCAATTGGTTTGGATAGTTTTCTGAATATGCATATAGTCTAGCCGAATCAAATGGCATTGACACTTTCACGATATTTAAGAACAATACTAAGTTCAACATGAATAATATCTTTCATAAGACTCAAATGAAACAAGAGTTCATTCAATAAGCATATTAACTCAATTTAAATGAGTAAGTAAGAAAACTTTCTTTCACAAGGATCCATTGCATAAAGTAAATGCAAGGGTTAGGATACTTGTAATTAATAATACAAGAATGGGTTCAAGGAAACTTGCACAATAAAAGAGTGTAAGTTAGGGAACTTGCATTCAAAGAGATAAGGTTTAGATACTTGCCTTATGCGTAGTTTATCCACATAAAGTTAATCAACACTTTCGAATCCTATTATAATATATGTATGATATTCATTAGCTAAGAACATTCGGTACTCAAGCTCGATATATAAGTTAGATATACACATACTGTTCTAACTCAATCATATAGCCATATACGTATGTTATTATAACAATTCATAACACTAAGTTGGTTATGCCACTACTATCTCTAAAGTTCCTTTTATAAGTTAAACATCATTATGTTATACTACCTACACTTGTAAACATATATCAGTAGGGATTTGACCAAGTTTTAACAGCTTAGGCATCATAATAGGTTAACTGCTAAAACTAGAATAAGCAAACTGCATAAACTCTGAAATCAGCCTGGCGCAGCTGCGCCCTGGTTAAGCCTAGGGACGGCACAGCTGCGCTGTCCCCTGGCCAGACCAAGGTTGGGCTGATGCCCTACTGTTTCTAACCAACACGTAAGCATTCAACGCCATATAGTATATAAACATGTTAAGGGTCCTTTCATGCTTGTCAAGTCCATCTAAGTTCAATCTTTCATAACATGGTTCTGAGTTAACACCTTTAATAACTTAATGCCTTACAACGCCATGAATTCACATAAGCTATCATGCTTGTCATTTAAACATATAAGGTAGTCATATATTTTGTTGATAAGCATGCTCACATATTTCTATGTCATATATGCATAACTAGTATCGTTATTGGTTTGAAAACATGCTTAATTAATGTTTCATTCGTACTTAACTAACTTTCATGGTAGCTACATAATGTGTGCACATGCATGATATATTAGTGATGTTTAAAAGAACTATCAGATATGTTTATAAATATCAGAATCTAAATCTCAATATAACATGTCCAAGTCCACGTTCAAAGATAATATTTCGTTAGTAATGTTCACTAATGAGGTCTAACATGTTCATGTTACATTATGATACATATATACACAAGTTAACATTTTCTTCATGCATTTTTAGGCCATATAAATATGTTCAAGGTCAGGCTATAAACATGGTATTCATATATCAAAGTTCATTTTGAAAATTCTAAGTTCATTTTGAAAACTATAACTTTTCATCAATCATGCATGCGAACATAGTAAAACATGTTCACGTAATGTTAATGTATTCATATAGGCATGTCAAACCTATTAGCATGCTTGTTTAAGTCATATCAATTCGTTAACACATAACAGTATGCAGCAGAATCAGGAAAACAAGTTTCAGAGCCTGGCGCAGCTGCGCTGCGCCCTAGTATAATACCGGCGCAGCTGCGCCGGGTCTCGGCCAGCACCAGTATATCTTCTGCTATGGTAGAATGCAAACCCAAATACAAAATCTCTTCACGAATTCAATTCAAAGCAACTGCATTGTCTTACTAACATACTTATAAGATAACCTATCAGCTATATATCAACTAACAAACATTTCTTAATCACATTATCAACAAAATCATGCTCCATTTCAAGAAATTAGAAGTTTAAGAAATGAAGAATAAGGAATGGAAATTATACCTCTGCTACTTGAATATGAACTTGTTGCTAAATCACTGAAGTTTCTCTCTCTATTAGTAAACTAGTTTACAGCAACCTAACATATACTCTCAAGCCTCAATATCTCAGCAAAAGAATTTAAAAGGAGGGAAGCTATATTTATAGAGAAGTTAATACCCAGGCAATGAAATTCTCCTCCAACTTAAACCAATGTGAATAAGAATTGTATGTTGGTTATGGAAGAGTTGGTAGTTAGTTGGTGATTTTCACTATTTTGCCCACTCCCATAATGATCATGATGGCTAGAATGCTGAGTTTGAGAGAAGAGTAGAGTAGTATAGGCCTCTTGCTCATACACGTGAAGAGAATGAGGGGTGACTCTTATTATGGGACAAGAAAATGCAGCTCAACAATTGGGCAATATGAGTATATAGAACACTTATGTTATAATATATATGTCTACCATACATACTTAGATATCAAATATAGTCACAATGTAATTAATATTACAATGCAGTAAATCCAATTTGCACATATATATTCCATGTATATTTCATCATACCGAATTTAATTTAATTGGGTATTACCCTATTACATTAATCCAATTCTATTATTTCCAAATATAATAAATTATTGAAATAATCATTAATCATAATTGTTTATAATGTATTCATGAGGTACTTACTTAATGTTCACTCACACACATATTGTCACATAAGCATTAATCATGTAACTTTCTTAACTTAATAATCTTACTATATAGTTTATATATTATATAGTCACATTGATGCGTCACATTGCACTTTATATAATATAGAGGTAACTACTATATATTATATGTTTAATTCCTGCACATAACACTTAATTGAGTAAATATAATCTTATTATATTAATAATTTACTCGCTTATGCGTTATTATTCTCCATAACAATTAATCAATATAATACTAATTAATTATTTATCAATTCCTTTAAATTAATTAAATCTTAATTCTCATTATCGCGCCACACAAGGCGTTCTTCGAGCTTATTATAAACTCCACATTTTCCTCAATTATTGTATATTCAATTTGAAATAATTGACTTAACTCATCTCATAACACATAAATATTTATATTCAAATAAATATTCGACTTTCATTAATAATATTCAGAAATTCTCGGGTATTACAAATATCACATTCAACCCCGGTGATAACCCCGGGAGATACAATCAACCCCGGTGATGACACCGGGATATCACATTAAACCCCGGCGACAACCCCGGTATATACAATCAACCCCGGTGACGACACCGGGATATTACATTCAACCCCAGCGACAACCCCAGGAGATACAGTCAACCCCGGCAACAATACCGGAAGACCAAAGTAAAGCCCTAACGACAACTCCGGGAGATCAAGTCAAATCCCGGCAACAACATCGGGAGATCAAGACAAACCTCGGCGACAACACCGGAAAATCAAGTTCAACCCCGGCGACAACACCGTGAGGTACAGTCAACCCAGACGAAGACCCCGGGAGATCTAGAAGCATCAAAATCATCCCCAGAGATAACCATGGGATATCAAGTCAACCTCAGAGATAACCCTGAGAAAGAACAGAGTCGGCTGGGATCAAACCTCGAAGACAACCTCGAGAAACAGTCGAAAACCCTGCCAATCCTGAAGATAACCCTGGAAGGGCAAAATAATCATTTTACCAACTTGGCATCAAATCTAGTCAAAATCAATCCAAATCAATGCCATGAGGGTCATGAAGAACCATAATATCAATCCTGAGTAAAAACAGCACAAGATAACTCAACGAACGGACTGCAAAGACTCAAAGATTTGGTTATGGACGTATCTTCTCGGATTCAAAAAAGGTCAAATAACTTGTCAGTGTGTATCTCTCAGAAAGGGCTTTTCGTAAAGGTATAGTACACCTCAATCGGATTCCCGGATTAAAAGTTATGAAGGTTCAAAGCAGACAGCGTGTTGGTCAAAGTGCACATACTTTGAGACAACGGGACCCACGAGATCGGGGCCCACTCAGGGAGCAGCATCTAGACTCGCGACTGCCTTGAGTAGACCCGCGACCATCTGGTCTATAAATAAGACCCCCCACTAAGAGAAAAAAAAGAAAAGAAAAAGAAAAGAAAAATACTCCGCCCATTTCGACTCTTAGCCCTGCCTATAATGTTCCAAACTTCAATTTTATTCTTCCAATACATTGGTATATGCATATATACCAACATATCAAATTTTAGCCGGTGGAAACGAAGTTTTGAAGCCCTCCGAGTGGTTTAAAGCCTTTAGCGCTCCAAACTGTATGATTTTTTTACGATCAGAAGCTTTTTACAGCTTTGTCATATATATATTTATAGCTTCTGGTTTTGCCTGGATTTAAAATCTGTGACCTTTCTAGCTTACGTTTATGTATATATAAGTGTGTGTATATATATATATACGTTTTTAATTGCTTGTGCATCCTGGATTTCAAATTTGTGGCTTTTATTGCTTTAATATATATATATATATATATATATATATATATATTTATTTATTTATTTATTTATACTAACTTGTTTGGCCTTGATTGCTAATCCGTGGCCTTTTCAACTTTAATATATATATAACTAACTGTATATATATTAACATTTCATTCAGTCATGTCTGGATTGTAAATCCGTGGCTTTTTTTGCTTATATATATATATATATATATATATATATATATATATATATATTATACTAACTCGTTTGGTCTGGATTTCTAATCTGTGTTTTTTTTCAGCTTCCATATCCATATATATATATATATATATATATATATATATATATATATATATTTACATTTCTCTGTTACGCCTGGATTGAAAATATGTGGCTCTTTACAGCTTTAATATATATATATATATATATATAAGTATATATATATATATATTATTTATTCAATGTGATTAAATATCTATTTTAATTATTTATTTGATATGAATCTGTTCTAATGTAAATTTTGTCGATTAGATTCATCTAAATCTTGCCATCTCGACCTTTCAACCGGTTCAACAGCTGTTAAATTGGAACCGTTGAGCTAGAATGGCTAAGATTTATTTAAATCTAGCTTTTTTTTTATTTTTGTAAATATTAAAGCGACTAGCAACCCTAGATCCCTGTCTAGAGGAAACGGGAAGCTTCGGCTACTCGCGTGCAAGGATTTAACTGATGAATTATTTGTCTTGCGACGTCTAGATTTTAATTTGTATTTTATTTCAATATCTCTGTTGTGCAGAATTTTTGATAATATTATGTGAGCCTAAAAATCCCGGGATCTACGATTAATCACATGGATCTAGATTCGGTTCCCACGATGGACAAATTTGCAATGTAAATACAGCCTGCCTGTCCTTTTGTAAATATAAATTAGAGGGACCTTAAAACGGTTATCTGGAATTAAGGTCCCAGCCTAGTAAACTGGGATTTGTAGTGCTCAAGTCACTTCGATGACTTTCATGCCCATAAGAAGCCCGACACTTGTATATATATTATTTGGTCGAGAATTCCTCGCATCCCGACAATAAAATCAAAATCAGCCGAAGACAGAATAAAATTGAAGTATCAAAAGGCTTCAATTCCTATGCGAGCGAAAGGGTTTGAAAACCATATTTCAAAATGTTATTTTCATATCTTGTCTAAAAAATGGACTTTCATTAAATCAATCCCTTCGTATATAGGTCCAACGAAGCACAACACTACTTCCAAATCAAACACGTAGGCCCAATTACTGCAAGCTCACATACACACACACACAACAAATAAAATAGGGAAATTGAAAAGACGTGGTAACCGTGTTTCATGGCATTCGAGGGGTGCCTAACACCTTTCCTCAGCTTAATCAAGCCCCCGAACTCTATGAATCTAAGTTTCCAAGGCCAAGTCAAACAGAGTCCAGTAATTGGGCCTACTTGTAAACTTTTAAAATAAAACTCGGTTGAGTTTGTACAACCATTTCAAATATACCAATTGGCGACTTTGTAAAATCAAACTTTTCAAATCGTCGACATTATATGTTGGCATTTTCTTAAAAAATCACCCTTCAAATCAAAACAACCAAAGGTAGAAACATATTAGGAAGAGGGGGATCGTCGAAGATTTTTCCCGATGTCGACACCACTCATCACCGAGTATCATCTCCAACGGATTCATCACAACCAGGTATCGTCTCCGATGCCTTCGTTGGGTCTCGTCTCCAACGGATTCATTATTGATTATAACAAAAGGGGAAAACCCTTCCTTTACTTTCTTCTTGCTCTTCGCTATTTTTTTAACCCGTAATTCATAATTTTTCATAATCTCATGCCTTAAGGCCCTTTATCATTAGATTTCAGATTCTTGCAGACTCAACTTGTTAATAAATGATGATGTATGCGTTAAAAGTGCATTTTTCTTCGCGAGTACACCTATTCAAACTTAAAAGGACATGTTTCAACCTTTTATATAACAAAATAGATGGGGTGGGACCCACATGGACCAGCAGTAGATGCACCTGCAGGTAACCGTGGTGGGTTACTCCCCCATCGACCCCTTCTTTCTTTCTTTAGTCTCTTCTTGCTTCATTCTTTCATATTCTCTTAAATTCCCGCTCACATTTTTGCCCGTTTCATCTCGAGGGATTTGATTGCGCTGATTCCGTCACTGTACATTTCTTAGTTACAATACGGGTAACATATACATTCCTCTTTTTCGCGTTTTTGTTATTGTTTCGCTATATTACAATTGTTAGTTTGTTTACACATAAGGTACTAACAAATTATGCCCAAATAACTTAAGAAAAATATTTTAACATGATGCATGTGTGTATTTTATTATATTGGATGCTTGGATGTAGGAATTTTAGAATTTAGAGAACACTTTTTGATAATGAAGCTATTCGTTTTAGTAATGAAAAGGAAATTTTTAATTTTCTGGTATATTATTAATATATTTTTTACTGCTTTTACATGCGCTCATTATCGTTTTGGGTCCTATTATATTGGGGAACTTGTATTTCTCTTGGGTTGTGCCTTGGGTGCCTACAAATGGCTATATATGCATGCCTTTGTGCATGGGGATACTCCATATTATAGGGGAGACTTTGGCAAAAAAATTCATGGGTCGGGTAACTGAACATAGGCGTATATTTATATTATACGTAGGTATATGACAAAAAATAATGAGGTAGACTCGTCAAATGCATATGCAAACCATGAATGATGCAATGATTCATATTCCACCCCTAGGAGCTCCTTATAATCTTAGGTTAATGTAGGTGTCAGTTAAAAATACGTAGGATAACAAAGGATCATACCTCATCTCGTTTCGTTATGTCTTTACTTAGACATAGATTTGGATATGCCAAGTAGCTCCACGTCTCATAGGGCTTCTTTTAAAGTTCTTCCTCGTCGAGCGGCTTCGATCGTTCCATTCTCGCGGGTTACTCGCCAGGCTCAGCGACTTACGGAGGCCGTCATTCGTCTGATTGGTATTGATCGAGCTGAGGCTATCGACATGGATGACGATCTTCCTGCTGTAGAGGCTCCCACTATGCCTACCCATAGTCGCCCTCTTCCAGTTATTCAAGTGGCTATTCCCGAGCTTTTGTGTTTGGATCTCAATTATCATCCATTAGCGTACTTGTGCGCTAATGAGGTATAGGAGACCTTGACTTGCTTTTGTGTTTTTTCTCTTTTCTTAGTGATGAATCAGTTTAATCTTTATGTATCACAGGTCCTGGAGTGCACACAACCTCGGGTCAACTGGTTTAGTGAGTAATCTATTTATTATCCTCTATATTTGGATTATCGAGAGCATGTTGACTCTTGGGGCTTCACACAGTTCTTCACCATCGCACCACGTCGCTGCCCATAAGGTTATCTTTATGCTTATTCTAAGAGATTGTTTCACCAGAGCTAGTCTCTTCATCTACTTGACTGCGAGGTAATGATGATGCCTATGTATTGGCGGTATATCATGGGTATTGCAGTTTACGGGGCCTCGGGTTCCATTGGAGGTCGACCTCTCCCCTAACACCGTTCGTATATAATTAGGACTTTCTTCACAAGATCAGGTCTTCAAGGCCCGTAATATCCGCTTAGGGGCTTTGGGTACTAATGCCCTCAAAGGTATTTTCTCTGAGTTATTTCCTACTGATTTGGTGGAGCCAGATCGACTCGTGAGGCATCTTTTCTTGACCATCATAAGGGGTTATTTCCTTGCGAACAATTCCTCAACTATCAATTTCAGCCCGGTGGGAGCCGTTCGAGACGTAGCTCATATTGAGGATTATGATTGGGGTTCATTTACATTTTCATATTTCCTCCGCGACATGCGTTATCATTCGAAGGATGTAACCGATGCTTTGCTCCATTTCTATCCATTTCTTCTAGTAAGCTTCCTGTTCGATTGCAATCCCTTTTTCATTCCGTATCGCCTTGTTCATTTTTCTGATGTGGTTTACTTTCTTTAATTTTCAGTTTTGGGTTTACAAGAAACTTCCTTGCCTTAGGCTCGTCACTTCCTTGGGTTTGGATACTTACCCTCGGGGTCGTCGATGACATCAGACCACTTTAGAGGAGGTCCTTGTTTCTGATAGTTTTGCTCACTGACATCTTTAGCTGGAGTTAATCACTACTGTTGTTGTGACTTGGGTCTCGTATACATCGAAGCATTTGACAGTCGGGTTCGAGAATGGATTTTTGATTCGACTTGAGTTTGCTTTATCTATTCGACGGAATCCCCTATTGTCATATAGAGGCTGGGAGCTATACCTCGAGAAGCGAGCTTTTAGATGTTTTAGGGGCAATCTGTATCACATTTCTTCCTTCTCCTCGGAGGTCCTGACCTATTATAACAATTTGAATTCCCAATTAAATATTAAAATAAGAATTGAATTAAATGAATTTTTATTTTGATGATTTATTATATTATACTGCATATGTGAATACATGCGTTGTAATATATGTATATGTGACGCCCCCAAATTCAGACACTCGTATCTCAAATTCGGTGCATCACGTGCTAATTCTAATAACATACTACAATCTCATGCAATAGAATAATAGAATAATTTACATTGATTTAATATAAATATTCGCGTCCCACAGTCTCACAACTTAAACATATCTTAAACCATAACATAACCTAATACCTAATATGAAATAAGTCTTATTACAACATCGTAATAATCCTAACAGAGAACAAAGCTATGCCGTAGCCTTGCCCTTGCTCTTGTCCGTGCCAGAGGGTCCACACTGCTCTGCCTTAACTGAAATGTTTTCGGGAAAGCAAGAATGAGCAACAAGTTTGCTCAGTAAGTAATATAGCAATAAGGGTAAGCATAATTATAAAGCTTAATAATATCTAAGGTCTAATGTCAAATGATAATTCAAGAGTTCAAGGAATAATGTTGTAAACGAAGATATATCAATAGTTTCAAAACTGTCATTTGAATTGTAAATAGAAGGTCAACATAGACCGAAGCATTATCAAAAATGATTCAAAGGTTTCAACGTTTTCCAAAAGATAAAGTTTAATACTGAGCAGTCACTAAGGACTAAGAACTCTTGCTAGAATTAACAGTGTTTAACTGACAATCCGATATAAACAAGTAAACTAGATGATCAGCCTCAAGTACCCTACATTATGGATAATATTCACATGCAATTTGTGCGCACGTCGGTCATCCAACGAATATATATTCCCCTTTAATGAGGGTTGTTCATCTCAGTCAATTTATAAGATTCCTCACAAAGCAATTGGTTTGGATCGCTTTCAAATTCATGACATGGGTCTAGCCGAATCAAATGGCGTAGACAAGTTTTACAATCTATATGAGAACAATATATAAGTTCAATATTCGCAACATAGTTTGAAGAATATAAACAGACTTTCAATCAAGCTATGAAGTATTAATTTATAAGACAAAAATCATACTATCAATTGTTTACTCGTACGATCAATAATAGTACAAGCTTAAGTAGTTCTCAATAAATAATAAGGTTTGAATACTTGCATTCAATATAAAATCAAATAAAGTTAGGAAACTTGCTCGATAAGAGTAAGGTTAAGAACTTGTCTGAGTGGTTGATTAATTTCGACCTCGACTTCTTATCTTTGATTAACCTATTGTTATCGCAACGGTTAATCTCTATCAACACATAAGCTTATAAACCTAAATCGGTCTAATCACACTAGCCTTAGGCATCTAAGACATCTCAAAACAGTTATATATTGTTTCTCTAATCGTTATCTTTATCACTATATCATTAATATAGTACTTCATTATTATCTGAGTAATTTCCTTAATCTTAATTAGGGATATTCATATTTAATGTCTTATTAGTTCACAATTAAATAATCTTTGAAAGTATTTAATTATTTTGTAATTATTATTCATAATTAAAATATTATTAATGTCACTTTAATTGTTCATACTTATAAATATAGAAATAGTCTTCACTATTACCAATTGGTCTAAGTCTTATTGTTTTACAATTAAGTATTACGTTAATTGTTTATTCGTTTCACAATTAAAATCTTATTTAGTTTTAATTGTTTACATCTTAAGAATATTAGATTAATTATCACTTATTGAATTATAATTAAAATTATTTTATTTATTTAATATTCTTTAAGTCAAATAAGTCTTACACTTTTAAAATCCAAATTGTATTTAATTAACTCATAATTAAATTACTTTAATTGTTTAATTATCTTTGATTAATAAAATCCATTAATATTAATCAAATTAAGTATTATTATTATTTAATTAATTATTATTTTAATTTTAGAAAAATTTAGTTTTTGATTGAGTCTGACCCGACCAGACCTGATTTACCTAGACTGACCCAGTTTGACCCGAATCCAGGTCAACTGTGAACTGGGCCTGGTGCTGCAACGCCAGGTTGCTGCGCCAGCTCTGCAGAACTGATACTCGGTAGTGGCACTGCGGCGCTGGTTTTTGTGCTGAGGACGGCGCTACAGCGCTGATCCTGCAGATTTGAAAAAGATGCTGGCGCTGCAGCGCCAACCAAAACTCTCTGGGCGGCGCGGCAGTGCCTTGCCGAATGCTTAGCTATATGATTTTCTCAAAATGTTCTTTAACCCCTTTTGGTTCAAACTTACATATCTTGTTCATGTTACATCTAAATGAGTTGAAATCACTTTCACTATCTCATAAACTTGTATATCTTCAATATATGATATCTTGCACAATTTTCAAAAATGTTTATTTAATTAAGTTTAGTGCTTTTCCAAGCTACGGTTTGCATATCGACATGTTTTACGAAAAGTTCCGCTACGGGTTCGTTTTATGTCCGATTACTATTATTCCACTTGGGTTATGTCCGTATTTCATAGAGGTTCAATATAACATTATTGAATCATATATAAAGCTTATACATTTTATGACTCATAACAACATATCTCATGATTACTAGTGTTTAACTAGGTTTCAAGCAAAACATGCATTTCTATCTACACTAACTTAACTTGACAAGTATAAAAGTGAAGTTACTGATGTCTCTACCTCTTGATGGCTTTCTTTCTCTTAGCTAGGAATCTTGAGTAGGCCTCCACTTTGTTTCCTTGGATCACCAACTAGCAAGAACTCCTCTGGGTTTCTTTCTTTTTCTCTCAACTCTCTCTAGCTTTCTATATCTCTTACTTAGCAAATGAAATAACAAACTCTAAACACCAATACAAGGCTTCTATTTATAGACAAACTATTACCCTCCTATGATCATTACACAAAGGGCAAAGAAAAGGAGTTGGTGGCTAACTCCACCAACTACTACTATTCATAGTCCTTCTCCATCATTCTCCCCACATGACTCTTGCTTGTGAGCTTAACCAAGCCATAAAAATTAGCATTTTGGGTCATGGGGAGGGGGTCTATTGCACCATGTCACATTTTATTTCCCATCTTGTACATAATGCTAGCATACATGTCCTTTATACACACACACACACACACACACACACACACATATATATATATATATATATATATATATATATAAATACCTCTATTATACACCCATATACATATATATCTACATATATATGTATACATGTATCCATCATCATATATTACTCATTGGGCCATATCAAGCTAAATCCAATTGGGCTAAGCACACACTAAAACACATAGACCCTCATATTAATCTAGCATATATATTGATTGGGCCATATCGCCTAACTCTTACAAACATATCACATTAATGTTGTTGGGCTTGGATATAACCTAAGTCCAATACATTATTAAATCATAACCCAACTAGTCCAATTAGAAAGTTAATTATGCCACACACGGCTTAAAACTTAAGCTTAATTAAGCTTATCATTATAATCAACATACTTGATTCAATTATTAATCACATGACACACACACACACACACACACACACACATATATATATATATATATATATATATATATACACACACATACACACACACAAATAATAGCAATAAACTTTGTTTTAAATTCTAAATTTATTTATAAAATCCTCGGGTATTACAATATATCTGTGATGTGGTGAATATATTAATATATATTTATTACATGTAAATAAATTGTTAGAAATAATTTATAATATGAAAATAAAATTATTAGTTGAAGTATAAAAAATTTATTGTATACATTAAATAAAGTGAATTAAAATAATTTATAGAATTAAATTATTTTAGTATAGAGAAATTTCTACATTAAATATATTATTTTTATTTAATGTATAACTTCCATTTTTATGAGAAATATTATGTGATGTAGTACATTTTAATATTTAATGTAAGTATGTGTAATTTATGATGTATATTGCATATGTACTATATGTAATATAATAGGAAATATATGTATGTAATATAATATGTGTATAAGTATAACAATTAAAATGTGAGTGCAGCCCAAGTATTATAATTTGAGTGAGGATGTAATGAAGCTGGAGCTTGCAAGCTTATAACTATTATGCATAAACCCAAAACCTCAGCCAAGTCTAGACCGTGTAGAGCAAGAATTTTGAGTAAAGAGCAAGGATATCAATTCTATAAAACCCAAATCAAGCTTCAGTATTCAGTTCCTTTGCTTAAGAATAAAATTCTCAATTTCATTCACTTCATCTTCTCATGTTAGCCAAAGTTTAGGAACTTTGTAATTCCTAGAAGTTGGGTTAGAAATTATAGATTGGAGGAGAAACTAATTCAAGTGCTATTAAAGAAAAAGAACTGAAGGAAGAAACCCAAATTCGAAAGGTAACTTTCATTTATTTGTTATGATGGATGATATTAGGTTGTGTGATTGATTGGGAATTCTCTATATTGGTTATATGATGCAATTGAATTGGTTTGGTAAATACTCAAAGGATTTTTATGAGATCTGGGGTTAAAGTATACCAAAAATTCTAAGCTCATGCTCTCAAGTTATGTGATATAATGAAGTTCTATGTTTAAACTTTTGGAAATTAAAGAATACAACTAATATGTATATTGTAAATTAAAAATAGAGTTTATTTTAGAGTTCTGGAAGGGTAATGTAGAACCTGAGAAGCATCTTAGAATGAAATTGGGTTTGATTTCCAAGCTCTGTTGAAATAGAGCATGTCTTGGACTGTAGCCGAAGTGGCCTGGCCGCGTAACTTCCCCAGTCAAAACCAGTGCGGCTGCACTGGTTCCCAGAAGTGCAAAACTAATTTTCTTATATGCTGAACTTCTGGGCATGTGGAATAGAGTCCTTTATTTTTAAAAAAGTGCCTGATATGGTGCTCAAGATAACTAGGCTTGAAGTGAACTGTTTTAGCTTGGTTTAATATGAATTTTCAAATAACAGACAACAATATTTTGAAGAAATAATCTAGATGCATTCTAATGAAGATGGGCATTTGTACTAGGGCCTATTTAGCAGTTATATGTGGTACAAATGTTATTATGATCTGTGTGTATGAAATGAACTAGTTAAATCTAGCTTGAAAAGAGATTTTTAAATTAAAAGCTAAAAGAGTTTTAGGAACAGTAAACTCATGTCTTAACTTATTTGAAAGCACTCAAAATCTAGTATATACATATGATATATTATGTGTTGAAAGAGTCTAGCATGCTGCCATGAAAACAGGGTATGAAAACCTCAGTTCTAGACTTAAAGAGGTGTAGTGCTGCCGCGTCAGTCCTAGGCCTAAATACAGCGCGGCTGCGCCGCATTGTAGAGTTTTTTTAAAGATATTTAAATAAAGTCTGAACCTTAGACCATGTGTATTCAAGTAGCTTAAGATGTGATTCATGCTCAGAGTGATGTTTTAATTGTTGAAGAATATAATGGCTATGTAAAGCCAAGGTTTCAAAAGATTTGAAAGATATTTCTAAATGTTAATCAAAGCAAAAACAAGATACTCAATCAATTGGTTTGAATGTATACCTGGTTGAGTATGTGCCTAGAATTGTACGTCTGTGAACATGATATAGTTACGTCGAGTAAAGGTTTCCAAGAAGTTCCTAAACGAATGATTTCAAATTAAAACGAAAAAGACAAGCTTAGAGATAACATAAATTGTAATTACATTAAATGAATGGCTAAGTGTATGTGTAATAAGTATATATAGCTTATTGACCTATGTGTACATCATGTATGTGTAACTAATGTATTACTATATATGAACATAACTGTGTAGGATACTTGAATAGAAGTTAAGCTATAAACTGTAAAATTGTAAACTACGAGCAAGGCAAGTATCTTTAACTCTATTCGAATTATCCATTGAAGGAGAAATGTATGTTATATAAAGTTATCATAATTTTTGATATGAGTTGCTATGATGCGTACTAGTTGAATTTCAGTATGCATGCACAGTTTAGAAGTATTCTAAGCCATTTAATTCGGCTAGAAACAAATTTAAAATATTTCTTTTGTTTTACATTAAGTCTTGAAATATTATTGTTAAATAGATAGAGCTGTCCAACTAAATTTATTTGGTTTAGACTCCAGCCTGAGATTAAACATCCTTGAATTGGGAAAGTTTTTATTGCACTAAATAGCGGTCATGATGAACGCAAATGTCGTTCAAATTGTGCTGAATGACGATCATGTAGTTTAAATAGTGTTGATCAACGCAGGGCATAACGGGCTGATCAGCCACGTACCCGTAAGAAGACGGTTTGCAGAAGAATTTATGTTAAAACCCTTTTAGAAAACCTAAAAAGAAAACTTCATGGTCTTGTGACCACTTAGCAATCAGAAGTCAGTATGTCATTTCAAAAGTGCAAATGAGTCATGTTATTGTTCAAATTTGTTCAGTTTCTTTACAGTATTTGTTCTACTATTAAAGCATATCTCAAAGAAAGCATTTATTTCTTGTATATGTTATTTATTAACTGTTATTACTTCCTGAGCAATTGAATGCTCATTCTTTTTGAATATAAATGTTTTCAGCTAAGCATGGTCGAATAGAAGGGTCCGAAAAGGGCAAAGTTAAGGGCAAGCTTAATGAATAGCCAACGATGGTTATTTGTAATGGATAGACTTTTATGAGGTAAATACAATATCTATCATTTAATGAAACAACTAAAGGTCTTCGTATATGGGATAGATAACTCTGATGTAATAATTGCAGTTATTTTATAAATTAGCATGTTGAATGGATAGTACCGTGTAACACTGAATACGGGTTTGAAAGTACCCTAATTTAGGGGTGACACACCTATTGCCTTGCTGATTTTGGAGATCTCTTTGGAGGGTATCGATGGGTTCTTGTTGTCTAATGGCCCCATCACTTCAGTTTCGTTCACCGCTTAGTGGAGACCTCTTACTATTGGCGTATAGACCTGGGCTACCCACTTCTTGGGAGATATCGTTCAGGTGTCGATGATGACGATGAATTGGATGGCCTGTGTCAGAGAGCCGACCAACCTGGATCAGATTACCAGCTTGACTCGACAGGTGGATCAATTGTCTTTTCTCATTCACTAGTTAGGTGGGGACCCGACATATGCTTTTACTTGTGAGCCTGCTGGCCTAGGCACTTGTTTGATTGTTGGTACCGGTGCTACTCACATTCCCAGAGGAGTCGGATCGACTTTACACTGCCCAGATCTGAACTTTGGTGAAGAGGCCCTGACCTAGGAGGATTTGGCCAGAGTTGATCATTTTGATGATGTGGCGACATTTATAGATGAAGTAGGATTTATATGTTAGAATCGTATTAGTTGTTGGGCACTTGTGCCCCTTGTCCCTATATGTTTTAATTTTTTGTTCCCACATGTTGTATAAAAATGACGTTTATGTAAAAATCAATATATGATTCGCAGTATGGATGTTTTAGTTAGTGGGATCTGTAGTTTAGCACTCCAAAATTAACCTTACTTCTATTCTAGAATTAGTATAGTAACAAGCAAGGATCGATCCCACAGAGTGTTTTGTTTTATATTTATACAAGTAATTTCTAATGTATTGGGGGGTTTTGGTTTAAAAAGTTAAATTATCGAAAGTGAATTTCAAAGAAGTATCAATGCGTAAAAAGCTTCAATTCTTCAGTTCAGTATCGCCTTTTCACAATTATGGATTAACCAAGTTTTTATAATATATATCCTTCAATGAGATTAACAATCATAGATAACCGCGATCGCTAGTTATCCGAAATTCTCCTTATGTGTAAATCTAATGCGACGATTGCCAACAAAAGATCTTAACTATCATATAACCTGGAACTGTTAGTCTAAATTTAATATGATAGAAGCATGAAGAATGAGAATTAGATTGTTCCAAGCAACAATTACACAATCAGGAATTATTTAACTTGTATTCTAAAAATCTTAATAATATCCAAAAGTTTGACAACAATCGAATATCATTAATTGCTACTAATGATCAGACATACATCGTTTGCTTAATATATATCTTAATCTAGCAGATGATATCAATTTACTAATTTAATCTTGCAAAAACCAAATTAGTTAATTGAATAGCATACAAGAAAGTTTATGATGATAATCAGAATAAATCTCACATACGAAAAAATAAATAAAGTAAACTTGCTCAAAGCATTAATTATGAATAAGGTTCAACATCCCTTCAAAATTGAATTGAGTAGTTTAGCTTGACATGCTTTGATTCTGTGACGCTCCCAAATTCGAGTCTCAAACACCCGGATTCAGTCATCACGATCTAATACAAACATTCACCTCTAAACAACATACATCAACTAAATGCAAAAAGAAATAAACGTATGTCGTTCATTCAAAACGCATTACTAGTCCCAAGATTCGATAACCTTAATACATCCTTACAAACATACCCTAGAATAACCATTAGGGTTCAAATTACATAAACAATAATTAAACAAAGCAAAAAACAAAGTCAGCTACTTGAAGTCTATTATTTCATCTTTTCTTTACACTTGTCCTTCCTAGAAGTGTCGGGTTTAACTGCAATAAAAGTCATGATATAGCAAGGGTGAGCAACTAGTTTTCTTAACAAGTTTAAATACTGTAATAAAGGATATATCATGATTAAAGAAATATATACAAGAGGAATTCAACAATATTAATATCGGAAGCAAGGAGAATAATTTCTTTTAGAATAACTGATAGACGAATAGACTTCGAACTATAAACGTCCAATGGAATCAATAGCTGATTGACCCTTTGGTTACTGGCTACAGAATATGTACTTGAGGGGATCAGCCTCGCGTACGCCATATATATGCATAACATTCAACTCTGCTGTTTGAATCTTATGTTAGATACTTGGGGTACTCCCCTACAATATAAGGGGTAATCTCTTCAGTCTAAGAATCCATACCATCAATTGGCCTGGATAGCTTTTATAAAACTTTCATGCAATTGTCTGACCGAACAAAGGTTCAGACTCTATCTGAAGCAGTTCATGAATTATAAAACTTTAAAATGATGTACGAGTCCAAGACTGTACGAACTCAAGTGCACCAGGTGCGAGTATTAATAAAATCGATTTGGAATAATTATAAAGAAATTTAAACCACCTAAAGCATACTTGGAAATAAGGTCCAAGCGTCAATAAATAACTAGGCAACACAATAATAACCTGCTCAATACAATATGAGAAGGATAGGAAACTTGGACAATAAAGAGTGAAGTTCAGAAACTTGCACAATATTCAAAGTTGTGTAAGATAGGGAACTTGCATTCAATATAACAATCAAATGAAGTTAGGAAACTTGCACATTATATGAGTTTGTGTAAGTTAGGGAACTTGCCTGTTTGCTCAGCTACAAATAATCTAGCTTTAATTAAATTGCGTTGAAACGACCTAACATTAACAAGTCCGTCTCTCAATTAGTATTATGTAGACTGTTATGAGTTCACACATACAAGAATTTAACCATCAGATAAGTCTACCACATAATTTGCTTAAGTCAATTTACTATGACTGAGTCCATAAACATCTAACCCTGTCTTAGATTAATAACTTTAGAATATCTAGTCTCTATGCATCAACATAGGCTTGAACACATAACACTTCAATTTAAGCATGCAATACAGTCTAAGATACACATATTGCAAGGTTCTGTCCATAATTCAAAGTTGTATAGTTTTCATGCCGGTAACTCTTATACCTTAAGCTAATCAAGTCCATGTTACAAGGGGTCAGCTATTAAAGCCATAATACCACATAACGATACTAATCAATACTTAGTATGAATGTTTGTACGTATACTACACATGTATACCTTAATCACATAGTTTATACTTTAGAAATTCATTTTCTTGAATATGCGTGTATAGGTAAAGTCTATGTTTAACCAAAAGATGCTCATGTCAACATGTCTATAGGCATATTGAATCCTAGTATTCATACTCACATGATCAGAATGTAACTTGCACAGTGTTTGATGATAGTAGTCTTCAAATTCTAAGCTTTCTTTGAAAATTACACTAAGTCTATAAAGGCACTTAGTACATGCAAAGTGTCTCGAAGTCATGACTCACATGTATTAGAACACATATATATAAGCCACGTATACATTCTCAATGGTCAGAACTAAAAAGACACAAATTTTGTTAAGTTCACTTCAAGTCCTTAAGTTTTTCTTTTGAAATCATCTTAACCTTCAATCATATATGCTAGTGTGTACTCATCACTTTAGTCTGACTTTTCATATCTATTTAGACCATACAATTATGCTTACAAAGTCAGAATACACACATGATGCGTATGTGTCAAAGTTCACTTTAACAAATTCCAAGTTCATTTATAAACTAAAAAGCTTTTCATCAATAGTCTATACTAACATGGTTATAGATATTCATGTTATGTCATTGCACTAATATCTACATATTAATCATGTTCACATGCTTGCTTAAAGTGATACTATATGTTAGCACATAGCAGAATCTGTAACAGAAATAGAAAACAAAGTTCAGGGCATAGCGCAGCTGCGCCGCACCTTAATATAAATAGGGCACAGCTGCGCCGGTGCTCGGCCAAAACTGAAGCAGTTTTCTGCTCGGCTGTTTAACAAACCCAAATCAAGATTTCTCAATAAATTTGATTCTACATTACTACAATGCAGTTCTAACTTACATATAAGTTAATACAACAACTAACAAGCATCCTTCAAACCAATTAACATTCAATTTATGCATAATCCAAAAATTAAGATATTAACAATTTTACATAATGAAGAACAAGAATAGGAAGTTATACCTCTGCAATTGTTGCTAAACCAAACCTACAATACTGCTATACCAACTCATTCTCAATTCACTTACTTGAATAGAATTCTCAGCAAATCAAAAGAAGAAGGAGAAGAGCTCATTATATAGGCAAACCAATACACAGTTTATAGCTTTACTCACCATATCAAAATAATGGAAATAGGAATTGCATGAAAGGTAATTGAGAGTAGTTGAAGAACACTGTTTTTCCCACTCCCCTTATGATCATTGCTAGCTAAGGTTGCTGATTTTGAGAAGAAATATAGAGTAGTATAGGCTTTGGCTAGAACACGTGAGAAGAAATAAAATGGGCACTCAATTTGGGACAAGCCAATTACTCAATAATATAGCAACTAGCAAGAGTAGTAATATAAATACTTAGGTTATAAGTAAATTTTAGAGTTACAATGAAATTTCCAATTACAATGTGTCAATTAGGAGTACACATATATATTAACATATAATCCATGTACATTTCATTAATACCGAATATAATTAAATGTGGTATTATCACAATACATTATTCCAACTCTATTATTATAGAATACATTAACTCCCCAATTCGTGATTAAATAAACGATTGAATTGGTTAAATAATTAAATGATCTAGTCTATTAATATTACTAAATAGACTATTAAATATTAATATTAATATTTCTACATTTATTAATTAATCTACACAATTAAATTCTTTCACTATATTCAAGTAAATTGAATATTTAAACACTAGCCATCCTATTAATTCTTTTGATATAAAACCATAGGGCTAGTCCACTAATTTAATAAACAATTAGTGACTCCCTTTACTTAATCCTAGCAATTATTCGCATAGGTACTAATTCACATACCCACATACGGTTTAAATAAGCATACAAAAATAACTCATTAAAATTAAATCATATATTTAATTAATAATGGAGTTTAAAAATTTCACGGTCATTACAGATTCTCCAAAACTAGAGTTTAGATGAATGTAGAAGATGATCTGAGATGATATAAGATAATCCCATTTTTATTAGGTCTTAAATGTCTTTATAAAGTCTAAAACAATCCCTGAAAACCTAAAAGTTTGTATTCCAAATCGTATTAGAAGTCTGCCTAAAACTTCCCAAAACTAGAAATTACTGTTTTCTTGCCGACAATCTCCCGGGGGCGCATTTTCCTTCATAAAAACTCGCTGGGGCTAAGTTTGGCAAAGAAGAACTCGTCGGGGTGAGTTTTCCTTCACAAAAACTCGTTGGGGCGAAGTTTGGCGGAGAAAACTCGTCGGGGCGAGTTTTTAGCCTAGCAAATCGTGCCTAGGTGAGTTTCCATTTTCTACTGCAACATTCTTTAGGAAAATGAGCATAAAGTTTGATCCGAAAAGAGTTACGGGGCCTGCTACCTATCAAATCAAAGCTCTCGACGAGATCTACAGCTTTCATTCTTTGAGCATTGACATATTCTGATTGGATTAAGGTTGAAATCGGCTCCAAGTGACTGCTATGTAAATTGCAACTTCCAAACTTTGAGGTTTCAACTTCCGCTTGGTAAAAAAGTCAGAACTTTTTCATATGAACTCCGATTGGGACGATTCAAGATGTTACAAAAAGCTAAGGAATATCTCTACAATAAAATCTAAGTCACAAACGAAGACCATAAATCCAACTTAGCATTAAAAACCTAACAATCTTCCCATTTTACTCGTTTCAGCTCCATTTTGGCCTAAAACCCATAAGCAAACCTATTAAGCCCTTGCTAACAACCAAATATGCAATAGACTACGCATAAAGGAATCAAAATAAATGAATATCATTCACTCGTCAGTTAGATATGTTATTGATATTATTGCACATGCTTTATTTTTATCATGATGCATACTTATTGTATATACTGAGTAGAATTGACCAATGTATATTCTGTGATACTGTTGGCTTATTTAGGTGTTAACAAAACAGACAGATACACGTAAGTGCACGTGGTCCACAAGTAATATATGATAAGTCAAGTATCGTTCCCACGGAGAAAAGTAGCTATTTTTAAACAAACACGCAACAACTTTTTAGTTATCTCTGGCTGCTTAAACGAGTGAATAAGATGTGAATTTACTATCTATACTGATTATCAACTAAAAATACTAATTAACAAACGATTGATTCAAATTAGGAAGATATGGGATCCTAACTTCACTTAATGCATCATCCAGATTATATACTTCTTGTTAAGCCTAATTCATTACTTCGGAATGCTAGTCGAGAGCACAAAGGTGAAACATGGCTATTTCGATATACCATGCCCATATCTTATAAAATCCACAAAGAGATAGAATTCATATGAACATCAATATTACCTAACTCACTATATTTCTATGTGACTTACAAGTAATATCGATTTAAGTGCAAGTTCTCTCAATTGACTACACATGGTAAGCCGATATATGTCTATCCGGATTATGAATCACAAAATCTATCACATGCAAATTTCATGAACACATGCTAACATGGCCAAATCTGAATTTGTACTTCCTCTTTCAATTCCATACAAATTAATAAGGTAGATGGTGATCAAGCATCTAAACAATTATCACAACTATGTTAGGCAATCAATACATAATCAATCAAGTGCAACAAAGAGGTATAGAGATCTAAACTAAGCAAAAAGTTCCATTATAATCCCATAATGGTGATTAGTTCATCACTGAAGCAATAACCATTATGAGATTTTATCCAAGCATTGAAATTAAATAATGAAAGTAAAGAGAATAAAGAGATTAAGATAGTGCAAATCTGATATTCCTCCTTCCAAAATAAACCTTCAACAATCTGGTTCAAAATCCACAATCAATCCCAATCAAAATCCTAAGTATGTAAAATCTACTAAGAACCAAGAGAGAAGCCAAAAGAGTAGAATAATAGCTAAGAACTCTTTGTAGCTCTCCAAATCCCTAGAATGGAAATAAAAATGATTAAAAGGTTGTATCGTAACTTACAAATGCCCTTTAAAGTAAAAAACACGCTACAATAGTTTTAATGAAAAGTCAACTCTATGATTAACTAGCGCGGCTGCGCCACCCCGTAGGTCATTTGGGGCGTGGGCGCGCTGGCCTGCGATTTGGTTTCCTCCTGGCGTGGGCGCACCGTGCTTAAGCCTATCAAGGGCGCGACCGCACTACGCTATTTTTCTGCATTCTTCTGCTGGTGTAATCTGCTAGTCCATTTGCTTGCTGCACTAGTCCTTGTACTTTCACTTGACACATCAATTCCACATGCCATACTCCATCTTCACATGCCAGTTCCATGCCCTTCAATGTAATTTGTTTGACATATGAGTTTCCTTCATGCAACCTATAAAACAAAGATAAAAATGCATCAAAAGTAACTAAAACTCTTGAGATTAAGCTATAATTCTAGCAAGTAGATAGCCAATAAGTAGGTATAAAACTTACTTATCAGATACTATTTCTACAGATGGCTTCTTCAGTTTCCCTTCTAGATCATGTTTTTGCTAGCATCACTACGTTTCATGTGAGGAGATGATTCGATGATCTTCCTTCTCTGAACCGCTTGAATGTAAGGACATTCTATGTCCTATCTAATCTTTGAGGTGCTAGATGGTGTTATTGAGGGTATTATCCACCATTGGATTCCAGATCAGCATGTCTTCAAATTCGGGTTCTATGAGCTTACTTCGACTCTAGAGGAGTACGCCGGCTTTACAGGTTTACCTTTGTCAAGCCGTTGTGCTCTTGTTTTTTCTAGCCATATGCGTCGCCAGTTCATGACTACTACCAACCTCTGACGTGCAACTTTATTAGGTGAGGTTACAGATGAACGCGTTGTGTCTCTTGACTTCTTTATTGATCGTTGCAATTCTTCTGATAGTTTTGTTACTTATAGAGATGATTTTACTATTTTTGAGGTACGATGGATGTATTGATGATGTGCATTGTCTAGTATTTATATTTGCCCCTTTATATGAATCACATAGATGTTGGTATTGTGATGGTGATTTGGGCACTTCACGAGGATCAAACTATTCTGCCCTTGATCATGGCTGAGACCTACATTTCAGCTTCTTATTATCGAACCTTTGGAGACCAAGATTTCCAAGGCAGCTCAGTATTATTGTATGTATGGTTTATGAACTATCTAAGGCTGATAGGGAGCCTTCACTGTCACTACTTTTATTTTGGTCACAGCGTCGCCATGTGGTAATCTTTCAGACCATCTTCGTGTGTTCAATTGGCTTCATGGACTGATTTTCTCTCGGCCATTGAGGAGCAATTTTTTTTAATGTACTCGGGTTATTGCTCCTTCTTGAGCTTCCTTACTTATTATGCGCATCTAGTTTTCCTTCCCCTGGTAGGTTTGAGGGGAGTGACCACATATCATCATTTGGCGGTGATGGGTCAATTTGATCAGCTCCAGGAGTACCATCCTTTTATTAACACGTCTGATTATTGATTCCATATTCTTTCTTCCACAAAGGATGACTTGGCTAAGGCTTACAACTTCAGAGTATTTAGCTTGGTTAGATTCAGATATAGAGGCGGCTGCTGCCAATAATGCAGAGCTGGAGGATGATCTTTTCGATGGGGTGCTACAGATGATCAGGTGGAGCCGTTTGAGGATGATCAAATGGAGCCATCCTAGGGTGATCTGGTGGAGTTGTCTGATGATGATTTATTCATAGGTCAGACTAACACCCTGGTCGGGGATGCCCCACATGATGTCTCTACCTCCACAACTGGGTCGACAGTGGCTTTGAATAGCCGAGTGCACCTACTAACTTTTGAGCACGATCAGACTCGGACCTTGATGTTGACGACTTTGGATGGTCGTGATGTTGCCTTTACCGAGATGGAAACGGCCCTCAAAGTCCGTGATGACACCCTTGCTAACAGAGATGCTCACTGATCTCATGTTGATGATGTCGTCGCCTATGCTAGGGCAATTTTAGACCGCCGTGATAGCACTGTTCGGAGCGCGAAGGCTTATTTAGAGCGCGTATACGCGATGGAGAAGGAGCTCAGCTTAGCTTCTCAGACTCCCGAGACTACTGGATATCTCACATTTTTGTATCGCATGACTTCTGATTTGTATACCGTATTTTACTTTTTACTATATAGACTATATTACTTTATCACACATCACAAAAAACTTTTGCACATCGAAACAGTTATATATATGGAAAGAATTACATTTTAGTTAAATTCCCTTTTTTGGACATATCCTTATCTTATTATGGTGATTGTCATCTCATCTTGATGACTGTCGTCTCGGTATATTACTTTTTATCTCATTTCAGAGACTCTAATTAGATTCGATGGAGAAATGCCGAGATGCAGTTAGATTTTCTTAGAACAGGTCGTTAACCTGGGTTAATTGGGTAGGAACGATTGGCAGATATGAAGCAATTTGGGCTTTATATCTGGGTATTTTGGGTCATTTGGTTGGGTTCTTTTAATTATTAGACCACATAGTAAACGGCTGCCTACATACTCCTATTAACAACGAGGGGATCAGGTCATACGTAGTTCAGGCTGATAACAATAGTGATGATGATTTTTTTAACACAGCGAGAGATACTTACGATAGGTTTTTCAAGTATAGTATCATTTTACTGAATCAACATTGATTAGTTATAGGAATATCTGACCTTCTATTTCTTGCAAAATTAAAGCTCCGCCTGATAGAGCTGTTTTGACAATGAATGGCCCCTCCCTATTCGGGCGACTTTCCTTTGGCTACTTTTTGGGCCAGGATGATTTTCTTTAGCACTAGGTTATTCTTTTTAAATTCACCAGACCACACCTTTTTGTTGTAGAATCGAGAGATATGTTTGTTGGTATAATTGGCCATGGAATATGGCAGCCACTATTTTCTCATCTATCAAAGATAATTGGTTGTATCGGTTATGCATCCATTTGCTTTCGTCTACTTGGGCATCCAACAATACTCTGAGTGAAGTTACTTCAACTTTTATTGGCAAGACGACTTCTATGCCATATACTAATGAATATGGTGTTGCCCCAGTCGAAGTGCAGATTGATGACCGGTATACGAGAAAGGTTAGAAATAATAAATCAGACCATCCCCGATGGTTAGCCAACATCTTTTCCATAATCATTTTTTATGTTTTTATTGGCAGCTTCCACAACACCATTCATCTTTGGCCGAGAGATGATTGAATTTGAGGTGCTTAATATTGAACTTGTCGTAAAATTCCCTTATCATCTCATTGTTCAGATTTTTGGCATTGTCTGACACTATAACTTCTGGTTGTCTATACCGACATATGACATTATTTTTGATGAAGCTAACGATGATCTCCATTGATGGCCTTGGGCTCGATTGGGCCAATCACATCTATTCCCCATACGGAGAATGGCCAAGGTGATGTCATACAATAAAGTTCATTGGGAGGTGCATGAATAAAATTAGCATGAATTTGGCACATATAGCATTTCTTGACGTGGTCGTCACAATCAGCTTTGAGTGACAACCAATAATGTCATTTCCTTAATATTTTCTTGGTATATAAGGGCCACTCATATGCGAACCACACACTCCACCGTGTATCTCGTCCATAAGCCTTTGGGTTTGGTCTTTATCTAAACATCTCAGGAGTCCCAAGCCTACATCTCTTTTATAAAGAGCATCTCCACTTAGCTAGAACTTTATCGCCATCTTTTGGATTCATTCCCTTTCAGTTCAAGTTGTCTTAGAGGGGATCGATCCATCTCGTAGGTACTTCTTAATGTCATGGTACCAGGTTGCCTAGTTGGAGACATTCCGTCTGATACTTCCCCCACCCAATTGTCATAAGTGGGCATGTTCTGTATAGTGAATTTAACGGTAAGCGCACCCTCTCTTTTGGATATATGGACTAATGATGCAGAGTGGCCAATGCGTCTGTAAAATAGTTTTTATTTTATGGAATATGCATGAAGGCGATGCCTTCAAATTCCTTAGCCATCTTGATGATGTGTTGATGGTAAGGTAGTAAGTGAAGTTCCTTTGGGCTATACGCCCTCATAGATTGTCGGATGACTAGCTCTGAATCTTCGAAAATGGCCAGTCATTTAACACCCATGCTTTGAGCCAATCCAACCCTAAAATACATCCTTCGTATTCAATCGTATTATTAGAGTTGCTAAATTATAATTTGACTGCTGCTGGATATTATTCTCTCATAATTTAGATGAGGATTGCCCCAGCCCCAACTCTTTCCATGTTTCTAGCGCCGTCAAAATATAATCTCCAAAATTTGCATTCGTCTTTACGTCTCGTTGGTTGGATCCTCATTACGCCATCATTAGGGAAATAAGTTTCCAATGATTCAAACCTTTCTGAGGGAGTTTCAGATAGCTGGTCTGCAATTCTTTGACCCTTGATGGACTTCCGGGTCACATAGATAATGTCAAATTGTTGGAGGATTACTACCATCTTGATAAGCGATAGTTTAGCATGGGTCGGCTAAAAATGTAATTCAATAGATTTATGTGGGAAATCAGGTAAGTCGTATAGCTGTGCAGATAATGTTGCAGTCTTATGGCATCTCATGCTAATGTACAACATATTTTCTTAATCAATGTGTAATTCTGCTCGTAGTTACTAAACCTTTTACTGAGATATTATACGACTATTTCTTTACCCACGTCGTTGTTTTGTCATTGGATGCATCCCATGGCGTTGGAATTAACCGATAATACGTAAATAAGGGGACTCCCTCCCTCGAGGGGTACTAAGATGGGTGCTTCGATTAACTATTCCTTGATGATGTGAAAAGACTTTTGACACTCTTCATTCCATTTTTCAGAGGAACTTTTTCTTGATAACTTGAAAATCGGCTCGCAAGTTGTTGTGAATTGGGATATGAACCGACTGATGAAATTAATTATTCCTAAAAATCCTCGTACTTCATTTTTAGTCTACAGTACAGGTCCAAAATAGTTTTTATTTTGGCAGGATCTAATTCAATGCCCCTGTTGTTGACAAGAAATCCCAAGAGCTTTCCTGATTTAACGTCGAAAGCGCACTTTGCTGGATTTAATTTCAAATCATACTTACGCAGTCGGTCAAATAGTTTTCAGAGATAGGTTGTGTGATCCCCTTCCTTCTTTGATTTCACGATGATGTCGTCTACGTAAAATTTGATTTCCTTATGCATCATATTATGAAATAAGGCCATCATGGCCCTCTGATAGGTAGCGCTGACGTTGGTGTCTCCAAAAGCTAGACGCCTATAGTAGAATGTGCCCCAAGGAGTGACGAGGGCAGTCTTTTCTCTATCTTCCTCGATGACCATTATCTGGTGATATCTGGCAAAGCAGTCAACAAATGAGTAAATCTCGAATTGTGCAGTATTGTCTATTAACACGTGGATGAATGGTATATGGAAAAATTATTTTTGAGACTGGCTTAGTTGAGATCTCGATAATACACACAGACTCGTACTATCCCTCTGGACTTTGGTATTAGGACCATATTAGATAACCATTCAGAATACGTAGATACCATAATAATACCAGCTTTAAGCTGCTTGATGATTTCTTCTTTAACTTTTAGGCTTTATTTTGGCTTTAGTCTCCTCAATTTTTGTTTGACCAACTTAAATCCTTCTTTAATTGGCAACTGATGAACGACTATGTCCGTGGATAGTCCGATCATATCCTCATACGATAGAGTGAATACGTCTTTGTATTGGGTTAAAAGCTTTGTTATCTCGTCCTTCTAATTTTGTGTGAGATCTGCTCCTATTTGGAGTTCTTTAGGGTTATTAAGGGTTCTAATATTAATGGTGGTGGTTTGTTCGAGGTTAGGTTTGGGCTTGTCTTTGACCCATCCTTTGATTTATTCGAGCACCTCTTCTTCATCCACCTCCTCTTATTCCATTCCCATCCAATCAAAATCCAATTCTATATCGAAATCGTAACCATCTTTCAAATTTGGCAAATCATCAATAGGGATAGAATTACTCAAATCTAGAAACCTGATAATAAAACGTAATTGCTTAATATATAAAACTATTTGTTAATACATAAGTTTTCATTCGATAATATGACAAATGAAATATAAACATACAGGAAATAAAATAAGGCAGAAATGATAACACCCTATACTCTTGGTGGCCTACAATCGATTTCCTATTTTTACCTTTTTTGGACTATTTTCAGTTCAGCCGTCCAGTTGTCTATAGACATTTCATCCTTGATGGTTGAGATTAAGGCAGCACCACTGCTGGCAATGTCCTCAATGATAGCAGCGACTTGGTCGATTATAGGGCTGCCGTATTCTTTAGGAATGGTCACCTTATTTCAGTCAATAAAGGGATGATTTCTTGGCTGACAGGTGGATTGTCACCCTCATAGTTTCTTTTCCCACTTGTATCTTCATTTTGAGAGAGGTGTAATTTTCCCTCAAATTGTTGTTGAATCTCTTACATGAATTATTCATCCATCACTTTCCTTTTGTCAGTTAAAATCATCACATGTTCATCAGCACTTGTTTTGTCAATGGTTCCATCAACCCTAGGTATCAAAAGACCCGACATGCACGTAGGAATCTTCTTTAGTGTATTTCTAAAATCAGAGCTGCTGAATTTTGGCATAAGAATGGTTGATAGATGGGGCATAACTCTCTTATAAGGATTTCTTTGCTTGGAAACACCAGAGTAGCCCAATTATGCTTTTAACAATTGAGTTGGTATCTGGATTATATCTTTAATTCCTATACCATTTTTCCAGTCTTTGGCCTGGTTGAAAATGTCTGATGATTATTTCCAGAGCAACTAACATCACCTCAGGGGATACCCTCAGTTTTAAAGCTGGAGAGCCTACGAGACGGTACTGGGTGACAATTATTTCGAATGCTTGAAAACTGGCAGGCTCTACCCCTTCATTCAGACCAATCAAAGGAATATCTCCCTTGAGATGATATGGATACTCGGGCTCCGTCAAAATGGTTACCAGGTTACCATTAACGATATATTTCAGTTGCTGATGGAGTGTTGGGTAAAATCTATACGCGCTACACTCAAGTGTACGTGGTCAACAAGCAATACAATGATAAGATCAAGTATCGTACCCACAGAGACAATAATTCCAATTTAATCAAATAAGTACCAATTTTGTATTATTTCAACTTTATTAAACTAATGATTTTTATAATAAACTACTACTTCTACCAAAATTAACACTAATTAAGGATTTTAACAAGTTTTTGAAGAATTAAGCCTACAACTTCACTTTTTACTTCACTTCAGATAATATACTTTTCTTCAGTTTATATCAATTATTCCATATTATTAACCAAGAACACATAAGTAGATATAACCATCTCTCGATGCATTACACCCATACTCACTCAAATCCACAATTGATAGAATTAAGCAATACACCTTAATTAACTAATTCACTATATCTCTACTTGAGTTATAATTGAAAAATGTTTATTATCAAGTTCTCTTCAGATTACATATGATGCATAGATATCTCTATCCTACACACGGATTATTAATCCTAACTACAGTGGAAATCATAAACATACGTTACTATGGCCAGTTCTAATCCCATATATCATCTCTCGAATCTATATGGGATAACAGATAATTGTTGATCAAGCAACTATATAAGTTATGCACAACACATAGTAAATAACTTGGAAATAACATTCATAAACTAAGTAGAAAGCAATTCAATCATCCGTTACATAATAAGATCCGTTATAAGCTTAAATAAGAATTTAGTTCATCATGAATGAATAAAAAACCATAATCCACACAGTGTAAACCATTCTGAATACAAGGTACAGAAAAAGAGAGAAAATAAACTCTAGAATTGTATCACCGCTCTTCGTCACGATCCTTGTGTTCTTCGTGCTTCAACCATGCTTTAATTCTCTGTCTCTAGTCAAAACTCACGAACTAGGGCTTCAAATATGTCTAAGTGTATCTCAATAAGTGTCTTTGATAGCCTTTTAAAGTCCCTTAATCGTAAGCAAAACAAAATCTCTTACTTCTGCAGAATCATACTTACAGAAGGAAACTACCTTCTTTGCAGCCGTACCCCCGCCCCAGCGGGGGTTTATGCTTGCTGACACACGCCCTAGCGGGTAGCCACTTTAAGTTGCAAATTTTCTTTCACCCCCGCCCCAGTGAGGTATTTTCCTTGTGATAGCCCGCCCCAGCGGGCATCCACTTTTCCATGGAAGTCTGAAATGTTGCCTTCAAGCCACGGTTTCTCATCAGTCCAACTTCTGCAATCAACATGACCAAAAAAAAGTAAAATGATACTAAAACTACTTGAAGTAGCCAAGAATCAAGCTATAAAGGACATCGATTCGTAGGTATAAAACCAACTCATCAAATACCCCCAAACTTAACACTTGCTTGGCCTCAAGCAAAACAATGCTCGTGCAAATAAATACAATGCCTACGAATACAACTGTCAGATAATATAAAGCTAACCAATACCGCCTCAGAGAAATCACAACAGATATAAACAACAAATCCAGCCAAAGATATATCCGCAATTCAAACCAACATATGAATTAATACCGGCTAACACTACTATACTGTGTGTGTGCTCGATAACATTATGATCAACTACAGTTCAAATATATCACATAATACGCGTCTTAGAAAGAAAATACAGCTTTAACTCAAGAAATCGCGTAAAAAAGATAATACAACATTGACTTAACATCAACCAAGCCGGAAGTCAATATGGGAGATTTTCTATCTTTATTCACTTACGGGGGCATTTTGCTCGTTTTCCCGTACATCTGCTTTACTCATGATTGTGCAATGTTTAGTTCCCTTAGGCTTTTCAGTGGTACCCTGTGGCGAGCTTTCTACCAACTACTTCCCAAAATAAATAGCTTTAGGGCACTGGGTGTAAAAACATCCTCAGGGCGTACTTACTCGAGTATTAATGGCCACAAAACCAAATGAGTCACGGTATTTATTCACCAGTTTCTTTTTTGTTTATTCCTAATTTCCATATTTTTTTTTTCATTTTTTGTTCTTTTCATTTAGATAGCTCCCATATTCCCCCCCAAACATAGGTTTCTGCCTGATCTTAGTCGTTCTTATCAGTTCACTGAATTTCTGTCATTAAAGCATAATTTTGTTCAAAACGTCAATTATGTGACTATTCGACCCAAGTTGACTACATTGTTATCCTAACGTGCTAACCAGTACAACAGTGTTAAACAGACAACGATTCATGTAAAGGTCTGAAATTACATATATATCCTAGTTATCATTATTGTTCAAATTCTATGTAAGTCCAGTCTCATCACTGGCTAAGGTTACATCATACCAACTGACATACTTGAGTCATGCAATCCTAATTAACGACTCTTTTTGATATTTTCATGATTTATCATTTTTTTTCTTTTATAAGCATAAAAACAATTAACTAAACTATTCATGCAATTAAACTACTAATGCAAGTAATAAACTACTACTAACATGCAATGCTAACTAGTCGTAAGTTATAACAATATCATGATGAATAAGAATAATATACATAACACCCCCAAACTTAAGTATCACAATGTCCTCATTGATGAAAAATAAAAGAACTAAAGCTTAGAGGACTTCCCTGACACTCATGTATTTGGCTCAACCTCCTCCACATTAGAATCTGAAGTTGGATAACCGGGCAGTGGCTGTGGGGTCGGGAACTAGAAAGGATTGGAGGAAGTGTTTAGTCTGGAAAATGCCTCAGCAACAGCAACGTTGAACTGGTTTTGGGTGTCTAACATATGGCTTTGCCTCGCTGCCAGCCGGTCTTTCTTTTTGTTATCCACTCTGCACTGCTCATCCAACTGCTGTTGCAGAGCTCTAAACTGGGAACTGAATATAAACTTCACCGAGCGAGGATTTCTCGATGTAGTTTCCTCTCCCTCTGCAGTCAGTTGGTCTTCCTCCAACGCATCCTCCTCAGGAGGCACATAATCCGTATCTATGGCCTCTCCCTTCTCCGCATCCGCTTTTGAAGGAAAAATGAAGCCTAGACTACGGGGATGTGACGGGTGCCACCGGCCAGTGTTCGAATCTGGCAATCATCCTCGTGTCTAGCAGCTGGAGTGGATGTTGAGTCAGTTCATTGTCCGCCCACCTTACACCAGCACGGCGGTACAACCCGGTGATAATGATGGATGTGGAAAACCTCTCGACATTAATCCTCTAAAACATCGGCGAATTGAGAAACTGATGATTGACCCAATGTCGATGTCGTAATCATTAAGGATAGCATACATTAAGGAGATTTTTTCTTTGGTGACCTCGCTTGTATGTGTTGAAGGAAGGAGTTTGGCATAGAGGAATGAATACCAAACTTTATCGTAGAGGCTTAAGCTCGAGCTCATAATCAACGTGCCCCCTTTTTTTCCTCTTGTCCACACTGTGCCCAGCTTATATATCTCTATAAAGATTTCATCATAATCAGGCCCCCTATCTCGGAACTCAGCATACTGACAAATTATCGGCGGTTGTAGATTGTAGAAGTCACTAATCGCTGCGGCGCTGAAATTAACCAATTTCCCCCAGACGAATGCCTTAAACGGAGATATGTCCTCGGCATTTGCATAGATCTCTTTCACTATGGCCATCACTGCCGCATCGGGCTGATCAGTGAACGTGTCCCAGCCCAAATCTAGAATCTGTAGCGACATCTCCCCATTCGTCGCACCTGGCCGGAGGCCACGCTCGGGGGTTAGCTTCTTTCCCGCCAAATAATCAAATCTATCGGCAGCAACGTCACTTTAAAATTTTCTTCTATCAAATGTCCTAGCAGGGGTGGACAATTCCTCGCCTTTCTGTCTCTTAGGTGCTCGTGCTGGCATGTTGTTCAATTGATCAAAATCAACTATTTCTGAAGATTTTTGGTTGAAGCTTTCAAAAAAATAGGTGGAGGGGAATAACAATGTAGCTTAATGTTGGTGATGGTTGTTTCTTTGTTTTCCCCCAAATTTGTCTCACACAACCAACACAGGCAAGATATATATATAGTAATCGCACTAATTTCAATTGCATCTCAGAAATTCGAAACAGATAACCCAAAATTACATCCAAACTTTCGACCCAAATGAAGAATTGAACTTGTATACCTTGATTTGTTGTTGAATGATGAAGTTTGAAGGATGTTGTTGATGTTCCAAGATGAATGATTCGTTGGTAATTGAAATTCCATTCGATTGCAGCTTTGGAGATGATCAAAATGGGGTGTGGAGGTGATTTTCATTATTAGGGCTTGAGCTATTATGTTTGAATGGCCTACATAGAATGTTGAAAGTGTTTTTTAAAACTCAAATTTGTCGAACCCTCGTCGGGGCCGGCGCTTTATGCTTGGGAAGCCCGCGGGGGCGGGTATGCAGAGGATAAGCCTGCAGGGGCGGGTATTTTTACCTTTGCCTGGCCCGCCGATGCGGGCATGAAGGAATTCTAGACTTGAAATTCTTTTGCCTTTTTCTGCTGGAAATGCTTGAGTAGACTCCCCTTATTTCTGTAATATGTGCCCCATGAAGATTTTGCTTGATTAACCTTGCATTTGGCCTATATTTGTACGAACAACCTGAAAATTGTCAGAACATGCATTATTAAGAAATCAAATTATACTAATTAAGAATGACTCTACTAATATACATAGATATAATACAAATGAATGTAAAGGATTGGTTGCCTCCATCGAGCACTTGATTTTCAGTCTTTCAGCCTGACTAGATTGGCTCAGTCAGGTCGACTGCGATCGCCTGGCGATCGATGTCCCCTCCCCAATAATTCTTGAGGCGTTGGCTATTCACTTTGAATGTTTCTGTTGGATCCCGGCCATAGAGCTCAATGGCTCCGTGTGGAAATGCAATTTTGATCGTAAATCGTCCTGACCACATAAATTTCAGTTTCCCGGGAAAGTGTTTCAACCAAGAGTTGAATAATAGAACTGACTGGCCCGGTTCAAACTTTTTTTTCCATTATCTTCTGATCATGCCATTTCTTGACCTTTTCTTTATACAACTTTGAATTCTCGTATTCTTGAAGGTGAAATTCATCTAGCTCATTGATTTGCAAAAGCCTTTTCTCCTCTGCTATTGATAGATCAAAGTTTAGTTTCTTGATCGCCCAATAAGCTTTATGCTCGAGTTCTACCTAAAGGTGACATGTCTTACCGTAGACTAACTGATAAGGAGACATTCTGATTGGGGTCTTATAAGCGGTTCGATAAGCCCATAAAGCGTCGTCTAGTTTCAACGACCAATCTTTTCGATTCGGGTTGACGACTTTTTCCAAGATTTTCTTCACCTCTCGGTTAGATACTTTGGCTTGGCCACTCATCTGAGGGTGATAGGTTGTGGTGATTCTGTGGTTGACCCCATACTTAGTCAAAAGAGTGGTGAAGTACTTATTACAGAAATGGCTCCCTTCATAACTGATGATTGCCCTCGGGGTACCAAATCATGTGAATATATTCTTTTGAAGGAATTTCAAAACCACCTTTGCATCATTCGTCGGTAGATCAACTGCCTCCACCCATTTCGACACATAGTTGACTGCCAACAGGATATACAAATTACTAAAAGATGACGAAAATGGTCATATGAAGTTGATTCCCCATACATCCAAAACCTCGACTTCCGAAATCATGTTGAGTGGCATCTCGTTCCACTTAGAAATATTCCCCACTCGTTGACATCTATCGAGTTTTTCACGCACTGATGTGCATCTTTGAATAATATGGGCCAGTGGAATCCTGCTTGGAGAACTTTTGCAGCCGTTCTCTCACTCCCATAGTGTCCACCATATAATGAGGCGTGACATGCCTGTGCTTTCTACTTTATTTTTTGTCATACACCGTCGAATCATTCTATCAGCGCACTGTCGGAATAGATACGGTTCATCCAACATATACCACTTCACGTCGTGTAAGAATTTCTTCTTTTGATGGCACGTCAAATCTGGTGGGAGGATGTTGCTTACTAAGTAATTCGTGAAATTCGCATACCACGAAAATTCGCCTAGCACCAAAAATAACTGTTCATCAGGAAACGACTCATTGATCACTACTTTGTATGTTTCGTCCTGGTTCAGATTCTCTAACCGTGAAAGATGATCAGCCACCTGATTTTCTGTCCCCTTCCGATCTTTAATCTTTAAATCAAACTCTTGAAGGAGCAAAATCCAGCGAATCAGTCTCGGCTTGGCATCCTTCTTTGCGACTAAATACCTGATGGCCGAGTGATCTGTGTATACCACCACCTTAGTCACCACAAATAAGAACGAAACTTATCAAACGCATACACAATCGCAAGTAACTTCTTTTCAGTGGTTGTGTAGTTCAACTATGCATCGGTCAAGGTCTTGCTCGCATAATAGATGGCATGAAAGACTTTCTCCGGTCGTTGTCCAAGCACAGCTCCTACTTTATAGTCACTGGCATCACACATGAGCTCGAATGACATTGTCCAATCCGGTGCAATGATCACAGGGGTTATGGTTAACTTCTTCTTTAATTGTTCAAATGCCGCTAGACAGTCTTCATCAAATTTGAATGGTATATCCTTTTCTAAGAGACTGCATAGTGGCTTTGTAATTTTGTAGAAGTCTTTGATGAATTGGCGGTAGAATCCAGCATGACCAAGAAAGCTCTGAATACCCTTTACTGCAGTTAGCGGTGGCATATTCCCTATTGTCTCTAACTTAGCCCGATCAACTTCCAAACCTTTTCCTGACACTTTATGCTTCAGTATTATTCCCTCTTGGACCATAAAATGGCATTTTTCCCAGTTGAGGACCAGATTCGTTTCAACACATCTTTTCAGCACTAGGACTAGATTTTTGAGACATCTGTCAAATGATTCCTCAAATACTGTAAAGTCATCTATAAACACCTCAACACTGTGCTCCATAATATCTGAAAAGATTGCCATCATACAACGCTGAAAGGTCGCCAATGCGTTACACAGTCCGAATGACATCCTTCTAAAGGCAAAGGTGCCATATGGGCATGTGAACGTCATTTTCTTTTGATCCTCCGATGCAATGACGATCTGATTGTATCGTGAATACCCATCTAACAAGCAATAGTACTTATGTCCAGCTAGTCTGTCCAGCATCTAATCAATAAATGGCAAGGGAAAATGGTCTTTTCTGGTTGCCTTATTCAGCTTTCTGTGGTCCATGCAAACCCTCCATCCAGTCACTATCCTCGTCTGTATCAGTTCATTGTTTTCATTTTTCACTACCGTCATCCCGCTTTTCTTCGGAACACATTGAACCGGACTCACCCACGTACTGTCTGAAATTGGGTAGATAATTCCAGTATCCAGCCATTTTAAGATTTCATTCTTCACTACCTCTTTAATGATTGTGTTAAGTCTCGTTTGTTGCTCCACTGTTGGCTTGCCATCTTCCTCCATCAGAATCTTGTGCATACAGAATGAAGGGCTGATTCCTTTGATGTCGACGATAGTCCATCCAATAGTAAACTTGTATTCCCTCAGAACTCTTAACAGCTTACATTCCTTCAATTCGTTAAGCACAGATGCAATAATAACAGGTAAAGTAGATGAATTACCCAAATAAGCATACCTGAGGTGATTGGGTAATGGTTTTAGTTATAATGCAAGTGGTTCCTCTAGAGATGGCTTCATCTTTACTGATGAAGTTTCTACTGCTTCCAATGGCTCAAATGGTAATTTAAACCTTATCACTCTAGGATGTGCCTCTAACAACTATAAATATTCTAATAATTCTAGCTCATCTCCATCACAGTCTCCCATCACTGTAGATTATAACGGGTCGGTACTCAATATCAGATGTTGTTCAACTCCCACCACTTTATCACTTATATCTATCCAGAAACACTCCTCATCCTCTTTGGGGAAGTTCATAGCCTTAAATACGTTGAAGGTTACCTCTTGATCTTGAACCCTCATGGCCAACTCTCCTTTCTGAACATCAATGAGAGTCCTACCAGTTGGCAAAAATGGTCGCCTAAGGATTATTGGAATATCCTTATCCTCTTCATAGTCTAATATGATGAAGTCCGCTGGGAAGAATAACTTGTCTACTTTTACCAAAACTTCCTCAACAATTCCCTGTGGATATGTTACCGATCTATCCGCCAGCAGTAGGGAGATGCTTGTGGGTCTGGGTGCCGGTATACCTAACTGAGTATAGACTAAAAGTGGCATGAGGTTTATACTTGTACCTAAATAACACAGACATTTGTTGCGTGCCAAACTCCTATTTTGCATGGAATGGTGAAACTACCCTGATCTTTCAACTTTGGTGGAAGCTTCTTTTGTAATATCACACTACATTCCTCCGTTAGTGCCATAATTTTGAAGTCCTCTAACTTCTTCTTCTTTGACAAGATGTCCTTTATGAACTTGGCATAACTAGGCATCTGCTCTAATGCCTCCGCGAAGGGGATGTTGATGTGTAGAATTTTGAACACCTCCAGAAATTTAGTGAATTGCTTCTCTAGTTTCTACTTTCAGATACGTTGTTGAAAAGGTGGTGGTGGATAGACTATCGGTGTAACAACCTGTTCCTTTACCGTATATTTTTCTCCCTTTTTGTTCCCTTCCACTGTCTCTTCCACACTAGTCTCAACTTTCTTCTCAGTTGTCGATTTTTCTGAATCTTGCTCGGCTAGTTGTTTTCCACTCCGAAGTGTGACGGCTTGACATTTCTTATTACCTCCCCTCGAATTCTTTTTTGTGTCACTCGATAAGGTTCGTTGGGGTCTATTATTCAATGCACTAGCAATCTGTCCGATATGAGTTTCCAAGTTCTTGATCGTAACCACCTGAGTTTTCATTGCCGCTTCAATTCCCGTTATGTATTTGGCCATTAGCTCTTCGAAATCTGTCTTTTTCTCTTGCTGTGGAACTGACTGTTGATGTTGATTCTGAAAACTATGAGGGTATAATGGTCGTGGAGCTTGCTTCTGATTCTGATTTTGGTTCTGATTGTTGCTCCATAAAAAATTAGGATGGTTCCTTGCCCCCTGATTATATGCATTCTGATAAGTGTTGGGCTGCCTGTTATAACTACCCACAAACTGTACTAAAGTTGGGTTGATCGCACACTATTCTGTTAGATGCTCACCTGCACAAAGCTCACATATAAATGTTACCTGTTGTACATTTCCCGTAGACATGGCATCCTTCTTCTTTGATAATGCTGCTATTTGTGCCGATAGAGCTGTTACAGTGTCCACTTCCAAAATACATGTTGCTTTGGGTTGAGTCATTCTCTCAGTCGGCCACTGATAGTTGTTTGTAGCCATTGTTTCTATCAAGTCCCATGCCTCCTCAAATTTCTTTGCCAAAAAAGCTCTACCTGAGGCTGCATCGATGTTGATCCGTATATGGCTTCCTAACTCGTTGTAGAATGTGTTTATCTGCATCCAATGCGGTAGTCCATGATGATGGCATTTTCTCAACAGCTCTTTGTACCTCTCCCATGCTTCATATAATGGCTCTCCTTGTAGCTGTACAAATGAGGATATCTCCATTCTCAATTTATGTGTCTTTGAAGGCCGGAAGAACTTAGCCAGAAATTTATGCGCCAATTCGTTCCATGTAGTGATTGATCCTGGTGGTAGAGAATGGAGCCAACCCTTTGCTTTGTCTTTGAGTGTGAACAGAAATAACGTTAATCTGATAGCATCATCTGAAACTCCGTTGCACTTGAAGGTATCGCAGATTTCTATGAAACAGACAATGTGCTCGTTTGGGTCATCATTCGAAAGAACCCCAAATTGGCAATTATTCTGCACCATCTGTATCGTTCCCTTCTTTATCTCAAAGTTGTTAGCATTAATCGCCAACCTGGTGATACTTCACTGAATTTCTGAAATCTGCAGTGTAGCGTAATCCCGCAGTGCTTTCCCTTCCGGTTCAGCCATGTTGTCTTTAGGTGTTTCAAGTTCTCCTCGAGTTTTTTCAATCCACGTAGTTAACTTCTGAAACTGTTTGTCGATGTCATCCTCGAGAGGCAACAAATCTGGCTTCTTCGATCGAGTTTGAATGCACTACTCGAGATGACCTGAAATAACTAATAAAAAGAAGAAATTAAGAATAAAAATATAAATATATGTTTAACAAAAACTAAACTAATTAAACTATTATTGTAAGTAATAAACGTAATTATAGTCCCCGGCAACGCCGCCAAAAACTTGTTGGGTAAAATCTATACGTGCTACACGCAAGTGTACGTGGTCAACAAGTAATACAATGATAAGATCAAGTACCGTACCAACAGAGACAATAATTCCATTTTAATCAAACAAGTACAAATTTAATATTATTTCAGCTTTATTAAACTAATGATTAACTGATGATTTTTATAATAAGCTACTACTTATACCAAAATTAGCCATAATTCAGGATTTTAATAAGTTTTTGATGAATTAAGCCTACAACTTCACTTATTACTTCACTTCAGATAATATACTTTCCTTCAGTTTATATCAATTATTCTATATTATTAACCAAGAACACATAAGTAGATATAGCCATCTCTCGATGCATTACACCCATACTCACTCAAATTCACAATTGATAGAATTAAGCAAGACATCTTAATTAACTAATTCACTATATCTCTACGTGAATTATAATTGAAAAATGTTTATTATCAAGTTCTCTTCAGATTACATATGATCCATAGATATCTCTATCCAACACATGAATTATAAATCCTAACTACACTAGAAATCACAAACATACGTTACTATGGCCAGTTCTAATCCTATATATCATCTCTCGAATCTATATGGGATAACAGATAATTAGTGATCAATCAACTATATAAGTTATGCACAACACATAGTAAATAACCTAGAAATAACCTTCATAAACTAAGTAGAAAGCATTTCAATCCTCCGTTACATAATAAGATCCATTATAGGCTTAAATAAGAATTTAGTTCATCATGAATGAATAAAAAACCGTAATCCACACAGTGTAAACCATTCTTAATACAAGGTACAGAAAAAGAGAGAAAATAAACTCTAGAATTGTATCACCGCTCTTCGTCACGATCCTTGTGTTCTTCGTGCTTCAACAGTGCTTCAATTCTCTGTCTCTGTCAAAACTCACGAACTAGGGCTTCAAATCTGTCTAAGTGGATCTCAATAAGTCTCTCTGATATCCTTTTAAAGTCCCTTAATCGCAAGCCAAACAAAATCTCTTCCTTCTGCAGAATCATACTTATAGAAGAAAACTACCTTCTTTGCTGCCGTAACCCCGCCCCAGCGGGGGTTTATACCTGATGGCACCCGCCCCCAGCGGGTAGCCACTTTAAGTTTCTAATTTTCTTGTAACTCCTCCACAGCGGGGTATTTTCCTTGTGATAGCCCACCCCAGCGGGCATCCACTTTACCATGGAAGTCTGAAATGTTGCCTTTAAGCCCCGGTTTCTCATCAGTCCAACCTTTGCAATCAACATGACCAAAATAAAGTAAAATGATACTAAAACTACTTGAAGTAGCCAAGAATCAAGCTATAAAGGAAATCAATTCGTAGGTATAAAACCAACTCATCATGGAGCGAGGATGGAACTGCTCCGGCCATATGGATCCATTGTCGTCCCAGCAACAAGTTATACACGGTAGTGATATTCAATACTTGGTAGGAAAAATTGAAGGTATATGGACCTATTTCCATAGGGTGCTCAATTTCCCCAACACTGTCTCTTTTTGTTCCATAAAATGCTCGAACCACTACGTGGCTGTTTCGGATTCGATTGGGGTTGATCTTCATTCTTTCCAAGGGATCGTAAGGAAAAATGGTCAGAGTAGATCCCCCATTAATTAGTACACCACCTAATATATATCCTGATGATATAATTGCGATGTGTAGTGGTTTACGATGTTCAGTCCCCTCAGCCGGTATATCGTCATCGGTGAAGGATATTACATTACCATTAAGGATAAGACCAATCAGGTTGCGAAATTTCTCCGTGTCCACTGTCTTGAGAAGATGCGCCTCTTCCAAGACTTTGACCAGTACTCTTCGATGGTCCTCTGAAGCTAATACCATTTTGAGGAGGGAAATTTGAACTTGTGCCTCTTCAAGCTTCTTCATCACTTTCACCTCATTGTGCCCCGTTTCGGTGAGGAATTTGATATTTTTTCTTCGGATACTTTCCCCATAAGCTACATTACAAGTTCCATCACTCGCTTTGGTAGATATAAAGGATTTTTTTGGGCAAGACAGTATGCATTCGGACGTTCCGCCCATTTTCTTCCCATAATTCTAAGGAACTATCTTTAAGCTGATGATGAGAACATGCGATCTTGATGTTAGTACTAGAGATTCAGGAGTTGTTACTTCCACAGGGGTCTTTTTCACTTCACTTATCATACCCCCGAACTATAAGAGGTGTGGTTTGTGTATTCTTCAGATATGTGATAAAAGTTACCACCTCATCTGAACTTTTTGCTTCTGAAGGATACATTAATCCCTTCATTTCGAGCATATTTTCCTCAATAGTGATGACCTTGATATTACTCCTCACCTTTAGCTCCCCAGTCTCGATGAGATTTTGGATTTTGTATCAGAGGGCCCAACATTCTTCCGTGGTGTGGCCGAGTGCATTCGAATGATAAAGACAAATCTATGTGGGATCGTATCTCTTTGATAAGGGATTTGTCAGTGGCAACCGCTTTGTAATCTTCCCTTTGATGATCAACAATGTAATAACTCTTCTTTTGACTGATCCAAATGAGTAAATTTCTGATTTATAGACAACTTATGATTTAGCTTTTCTATGCTCTGGAGCCTTAACTCTCTGGTTATTTTATCCATCCATTTTCCCTATTCCTAGATCCTAATCTGGTCTTCCTTGGTAAGGGGGATGACTTTTAGGAGAAGTCATGGTTGATTTGACCCTGGAGATTTGACTGATCATTTGGCGTGTGAGCTGGTGTTGATATACGATAAATTCTGCCAATTGATTCATTTTTACTTTGTTCATTACTAGCTCCTGTTTTACCGGATTCTTTTTGAGCATCCCCACCTCAAAGTGTTAGTATTGGTTTATTGTGGATATTCCTCTGCTTTTCTCAGGTACATATGATTTCCATTGCTTCCAGTGCTAATCATATTCACTCCATAAACATTGTGCTGAGGTAGAGGGTTAATATGGACGTTGGGCTGTTCTGGTGGCTTTACTAAAATATCTACACTTTCTATCAGGTTCTGGATCTTGTGATTCAAAGACCAACAATCATGAGGGTCATGACCAGGGGACCTAGAATGATACACACATCTCATGTTGGGATCGTATCTCTTGCACTTGGGGTCAGCTGGTGGAGCAAGTTTGGTAATCTTCTTCTAAACTATTAGCAGAGCTAGTATATTCTCAAGAGAATCACCGAGGGGAGTGAATTCTCTGTTGGGATCGTATCTCTTGCACTTGGGGTCAGCTGGTGGAGCAAGTTTGGTAATCTTCTTCTAAACTATTAGCAGAGCTAGTATATTCTCAGGAGAATCACCGAGGGGAGTGAATTCTCTGTTGCGTCTATTATCACCATTTCTTTGTTGGGCTGAAGTTTGATAGATTGTTGGTTGTTGGGGCAGGTTGTTGCCTTGCATTCGAATGGGCGGAGTGTTGCTATTCCTCCTAGACTGCCCCTAAAACACAAGGGAGACATCGTCCTCCTTTTTCTTATGGCTTTTTTTGGGGTGCACTTCCATAATTTCCTGATTGGATATGCTCAACCCCGATTTCTAATGCAACAAGATCCTTAATCTTTCTGGCTTTTAACCTCATTCCTAACATTTCTCCATGATTTATCATTTCAAAAAATGGTTTGCCAATGCCTTCCAATACCCTCTCTTAGAATGGAGCTTCTTGGATATCTATAAAATTCATGACCATTTCGTTCTCATCCATCGTTGGGCTAACTAGAGCAGCCATTCGTTTCCATCTCTGGGCATAATCACGAAAAAAACTCGTTGAGTTACTTCTTGACTTTGGTTATTTGATATCGATCTGGAGCCAATTGAGACTAAAAGTTGTACTGATTTAAAAATGTGTGAGCTAATTCTTCCCAGCTGTAGATCTTGGTATTGCCGAGTCGAGCATACCAGCTTCGAGCTTCCCAGGTTAGACTTTTTTGGAAAAACTGCATTACAAGGTTTTTGTCTTCAACATAGGACCCAAGTTCCTATATATATACTTTTATGTGCGTGTAAGGGTCTCCCAACCCATTATACTTCTGAAAGTCAGGTATTTGGAACTTATCTAGGTATTTTTCTCTTGGGAATATATATAAATAAGATTAATTAACACTGCTATAGGCTCCAACCCCTATTATTGATCGTATGGCTTCCTCCATCAATTTGACTTTCTTTAGAATATCCCAATTTCTCTATTTTCTCGAAGATCAATGACTTCCTTCGTTTGACCCTTTCTCACATTATCTGTGGTGGTTCCGCTACTGAACTGGAATACAAGAACTGGGATCTGCGTATTATTGGTTCGATCAGGGATTTGATTTCCACCCTTTGCAAATAATTCAGGTTGAGTATTTGAGTTTGGATAATTGGTCAATTTACACTATTCTTTTAGCAAACTGGTAACGTCGATAATTTTCTTCTTAAAGTCCTTAAATTCTTCCTGAGTCGTAGAGACAGGTTCTGGTGTGGGATCCTAAGACATCTTGATTGGTGGTGTTCTGACCTTTATAGCTTGAAGTCGGGTTTGAGGAACAATCTACATATAAAATAGTACATAGTATAGTTTCAGGAATCGGTAAGTATGGACGCATGCCAATGCATTAGGTTTGAGGTTTTTTAATCTTTTAATGCAAAACAGGAGTTAGTTGTTTTAATAAAGGCAGGATGATATGATATAGGATGATTTATTTTAAATGGATGATATTTGTATATACAAAGGAGTAATAGGGCATGAATAGAATTCTTATAACGTTCGATTTATCTAAGGCTGGCCTAACCTAGGGTTACTCTCGCGGGCTTTTTGACATGAAGGTCCCCAGATCGTCGCAGCCTACTCGATGGGAATGAATCCGATCTTTTGATTGGAGCAGATCTAAGTGGTGCCTTTCTTGACCCTCGTAGTGGAACGTCCCCTTCAGTCTAATAATCAACAACCGACGGGTTCGCCTCCTAGTGGAGTAATCACACAACAGACATTCATCGTGCCTCACTGCATGCGTATGATGACATTATGCGACACTAATTAAAACATTCCAAAATATAAGGCATTCATCACACATAAATTCAAATCATTCTTACACTACGCACAAATAAGAAAGGAAAACAACAAGATTGAACGCGGCTTCAAAACTCTACTGTCCCTATCAAAGTTGCTATCTGTCAACACCGGGGAGATTTTTTCCTAGTTTTTTTATATCCTTTTTAGATTTCTATTTCATTTTTTTATTATTTCATTTTGAAGGGTGATTTTGTTTTGAAAAAATTGACATAAATCCCGACGATGTTTTAAAAGGATGATTTTATTAATGTGCCAATTAGATAGAGTCACCAGTTGGTAAAAGTTTAAATGGATGTACCAACTCATTCGAATTTTTCGACGCTTTCTCCATATGACCCAATATACGAATCCATAAAATTCGTCTTGAAACCGAGATTCATAGAGTTTGGGGGCTTGCTTAAGCAAGGGAAAAGTGTTAGGCACCCCCTGACTTCTGTGAAAACACGGTTACTGCATCTTATATGTTTTCCTAATTTGAAGTATGTGTGTTTGTGAGCGCGCACATGCGTGTGTGATTTGAGAAAGCCTAGGATATTTAGCTTCGAATCGAAATCGTGTTTAAGTGCTTTATCTTGAAAGTAGTTCTGAACCACTTTGAGCCTATGCACGAAGGATTTGTTTTAAAGAAAAGTTTTTTTTTTAATTTCATTTTGATAAAGCATTTTAAAGTGACATTTTTGAAAAAATAATTTTCAAACCCTTTGCCAAATAGGAATCGAGATTCTTAGTTACTTTTAGTTATTAGCCTAAAGTCGTTGTTGATGATAATATACAACATCAAACATTGAAAAGAAAAGGGTCGAGACCTTCTGTGGGCATGAAAGCCATCTCGACAGTCTCGAGCACCCGTAATAATAATTTTTCACTATTACGGGGACATAAATCTGATTTTTTTCAGGATGAAACCCTCGATACCGCTTTAAGGCCCAAATATACATGTACAATAATTTGGATGGCAATTATTATAATCGAAACTACGTCCATTATGGGAATTTAGCCAAGATTTGATTCGTGGATCTCAACTCTAATATTCCTAGGCTCACATCACAATAAATAATACATCGAAACGACAAAATACAACAAAATATATCTATGGAAGGGTTCCCGAAGACCCTAATCCAGATATCGCAAAACTAAAGCCAACATCGCGAGGGATTATATGTATTTGATGAGATTTAATAAAGGGGCTTAGAATCTAGGAAATAAATTCATAGATCTAAGATCCCCTATATCCACATAATAACATAATTGGGATTCAAATCAAAAAAAAATATATCCCAAACTGGCTATCAGGTGATTCAATTGTTAGAATCCCTTAACGATAAGTAGATGGGACCCCATCACCACTACATATGAATCCAGAGATTTTCGGGGTAAGCGAAATCAACTTAAAACATTAAAAATAATAACTAGATCCAAGACAATCTAGCATAAAGATTCAAGCTTGAAGCTTTGGAATCGACAACGGGCTAGATCTAAGCTAGATCTATGATGGATGTAATGAAAAGATGCAATCTTTGATAACTTTCAAGCAAAATAAAATGTAAAATGAATCAAATCTATGGAAAACCAACAAATATATACACAAAGACCGAGAAATGAACAAGATCTAGGCACAACAATAGATAAAACACAAGAGATCGAAAAGATCTATATTTAATATACAAGAAAGATTGGATATTTCACCTTTAAAAATGGAGGAACAAGCTCCCTAGCTTTGGATCTCTGATATTTCACTCAAATGGATGAGAGATCTATATACAAAAAACTAGATTTATAAAGTATCTCTAGAGAATTTTCTCTCAAAATCGCCTTATTCTCTATCTAGAATTCCCACTCTCTCTAAAACGCTTATTATTTTTCTCCTCTTTTGAAAAATGAGCTGAAAACCTCCTTATATAGGCACCAAAACCATTCGCAGATGCATGTGGCTGGCCCAAGTAGGGCCCACATATCGATTTTCGTGCCCTGCAGTCAGTTCTTACGTTATTCACTGAAACGTTCGTAACTTTCAATACGGGTAGAGTTGGGAGACGTGCTATACCATTTCGAAAAGCTCTTTCCGAGAGATACGCAATGACATAGAGTTTAAAAAATTTGGTTCCTAGAAGATGGAGAAAAAAGCAGAAAACCATCTTCCTAAATATGCGAGACAATTAACTGTCTTGTCTGGAGTAGTCTATCGATCGTGGATCGCTATGGTGGCTTTTATAAACTTGTCCTTGGCTTCATGATCTTTGCTTGAATGTCTTGACATTTTGGTGAAATCCCGCTTTTGCCCTCCTGCCAAGGTTAGTGAAGAAAAGTCAAAATTTCGAATGTCTACACTTATAACTAATTTGGTGAAAAAAATAAGTTTCAATTTGAACTTAAATCGCAATATTTAAACTGCACAACTCCCAAAGCTTGTTACTTTAGATCCAAGCGAGCTTTTGAAATTCAAATGGGTGAAGATAGATTAATGTACACACACACATATTATGAAAAAAGTTATGATTTTTAGTTTTAGATCTACAATTATAAACATATATAGAAAATGGGTCATATGATTTAAGTTACGGACATTGTCTATGGAGTTTAGGCGGTGGCTAGGGAGGACATGTTGCGATGAATCTTTCTAAAACATGAGTGACGATCGTTGAAGAGATCTGGCGGAGCCAACCACCATTGGTATATTAGGAAAATGAAAGATCAAGAAGATAAAATGATAATAGAGAGAGTATGTAGAGATAATATATATATATATATATATATACATATATATATATATATATATATATATTCATCTCACATGACTTAGGTTTATATCTATAATATCTGAGATCGTTATGTCATTATCAATAAACGAATTTATGTGAAACACTTGTGTGATTTCTATTACTTTAGGTATATGTGCTATATATAGGGGTTTAATCCATGGCAACCGGTTGCCATGGTTACTATTCAGCAACCAATCTCTCCACCGTTGATCAAGTTAATGAATGGCTGAGATTTAAAAAATATAAAAAATAAATTGGGAAGAGCCGCTACTCTTAGTAGCGGCTGGCTAGAAGACAAAAAAAAATTAAAAAAGCTGGCCGCTACTCATAGTAGCGGCTACTCCTGCCTCCTTTTTTGTCCCATTTTATTTGTCCAATAATATTACTAAATAATATATTATTATTAATAATATTAACTAAATAATATTATTATAAAAATAATATTAAATAGCTAATATTTTTTTGTCCCACTTTTAAAATAAATATTATTATAAAATTATTATTTAGTTAATATTATTATTAATATTAAATAATATTAATATTATTTTATTACTTGATTAAAATTTACAAAATTAATAAATATTTATTTTATTAATTGATTAAAATTTTACAAAATTAATAAATAATTAGTTTATTAATTGATTAAAATTTTACAAAATTAATAAAATAAATATTATTACAAAATTACGAAATTAATAAAATAATATTACAAAATTAGTAAACAACTTGTGTCATTATTACAAAATTACAAAAAAAAAAATTGCAATTTTTTTTTTTGTAAAATTACAAAATTATTATATTAAAATTTTATTAATTTTGTAATAATATTTATTTTATTAATTTTGTAAAATTTTAATCAATTAATAAAATAAATATTTATGAATTTTATAAAATGTTAATATACTAATTTTGTAATTGATCGCATGATTGTAATCTTTCTAGTGAAAATTTTATTTTTGTAAAATTTTAATATAATAATTTTGTAATTTTACAAAAATAAAATTTTGTAATTTTGTAATAATGAGACAAGTTGTTTACTAATTTTGTAATATTATTTTATTAATTTTGTAATAATATTTATTTTATTAATTTTGTAAAATTTTAATCAATTAATAAACTAATTATTTATTAATTTTGTAAAATTTTAATCAATTAATAAAATAAATATTTATTAATTTTGTAAATTTTAATCTAGTAATAAAATAATATTAATATTATTTAATATTAACTAAATAATAATTTTGTAATAATATTTATTTTAAAAGTGGGACAAAAAAATATTAGCTATTTAATATTATTTTTAATAATAATATTAGTTAGTTAATATTATTAATAATAATATATTATTTAGTAATATTATTGGACAAACAAAATGGGACAAAAAAGGGGGGTGGAGTAGCCGCTACTATGAGTAGCGGCCAGCATTTTTTTTTTCTTTTAGCCAGCCACTACTAAGAGTATCGGCTCTTCCCAATTTTTTTTTAAATCTCAGTCATTCATTAACTTGATCAAACGGTGGAGAGATTGGTTGCTGAATAGTAACTGTGACGCCCCCAGAATAGGTCCAGTCAACCCAACCCATTCTGAGTCGCCAAATACATGGTACAGAATTCAAATACAACTTTATATCATACGGTCGTGCAAAATACGACCACACAACTGTGATTCTCAATACAAATATGTTGCAAATATTAAGATTCAAACTAAGTCCTCATTACAATTATTATCACACTATTTATCAGAAATAGTGAGGACTACTACTGCTCTAACTCGGACCATCAATCTGTCCCCCGACTAGTTCCCGCAACATTCTCATTTCCTGAAGAGGACAACAGATGAAAAGGGTGAGCTCAACTAGCTCAGTAAAGAATATTATGACTAAGATAATGGAAAATAACTTATTGTTAGTCATCAACAAATCAGATAAAATATAATGGACAACCAACTTTAGATCAATATTCGCAGCGGAAATAACAATGCATTAGAAGAGTTAAGTGGAGAATCAAGTCTACTATCTTCTATGATTTAAAAGTCCATCATCAATATTTTATCCCTGTAACATCAATCAATATACATCTCGAATCAAATATCCATCTTTGCATTACAGGCCAAAGATATTCATTTGTATCATCAGTGGTCATATTCATCTCAACACCTGTCATCTTTGCACTACAGGCCAAAGATATTCATCAGGTAATCATTCATCTTTGCTCTACAGGCCAAAGATATTCAGTTACATCACCTTTTAGGACTGAGAATGATGAAAAATATTTAAAAAAATGAATCCAGTGAGATAAAAGACAAAGACTAAGGATTCGTATTTTAGTATATCCAATTCAAAAATACCTCGTAATAATCAATTATGGAGCAAAATTCAAGAATAAAGCTCAAAACTTGAATACAATCAAAGATAGTAACCTTAACAAGCAATTTGGACAAATAGAAGAAAATTTAATTTTTCCGTGAATAGTGCCGTATACGTGAATAGTGCCGTATACGTGAATAGTAACCCCGACGGAAAAAATAAGAATTTCAACATAAAATCCATGACAATATTTCTGTATAATGATATTGAAAAGAATAACATCATTTACGAAAGAAAATAACATCCCTTACCTCAAAAAGATAGTACCTCTGACTGGAATATCGGATATAATACCGAAGAAACTTGCGCTGAATACTAATACTCAAAGTATTGAAATACTCACAAAAATACGCTCAATATTATAGAGAGAGAAAACTTCTGATTCTAGTGTGATTTTCAATTCTAACCTAAGCACCCTATTTATAGGAAAAGCTTAGGATGCCAAAGGAGACTAAAATAATAAAAATATTTTTTTTATTTCCTCCGCCGCCGGCTGCTGCCCAAAATCAGATTTTCAACAAAAGTGGGGCCCACCCATTAAATAATATTTATTTTTCGAAACTTCAATAATTCATAACAAATAGCCCCTTTGTCAGAAAAATACAAATTCTATGTCCTTCCATAGGAAATTTAATTCTCTACAACTTTGCAGAAGAAAGTTTTTCCAAATTCCAAACATAAATTATCCGAAATCCATAAACAGATGATTTCTCACACCAAAATATTGATAAAAACTCACCAGCGCCAATTCCTTCTTTAATATCCACAAAATAAATATTTCCTTATCATATAAATCAATAATTAATTATTCACAAATAATATTACAGAACTACAATATTGACAACCAAGTCGTTCCCAGGAAAGAGGGGGCCTTCCGATAAGGACTTCTCCTTACTGGCGCGCAATTAAATAACCCCTCCTAGACAGAACTTCCTTAGACATTGTCAATAATGCTATCTAATAATATTATTCAAACAATATCAATTATTGAGTTGATAACGTGAAATACTGTGCAACGACAATTATTGAATCAATACTACAAAATATCAACTGTAGCCATTATTGAATCAATCATATAAAATGGCAACGTAGCAATTATTGAGTCAATAAAATATCAATGTAACAATTATTGAGTCAATAATATAAAATATCAACGTAGCAATTATTGAATCAATAATATAAAATATTGAACAGTAATTACTGTAACAATAATTGAGTAATGGCTTCTCAAGTAAGACTCAATAATTCGAAATACTGTGCAATACCGTGTGCTACTATGCAACACCGTGTATCACTGTATTTTAACCACCGGGTATTTCAACAGTACTAACGGTAACAACTACGCCGTTATCTTGTAAAAAAGTTATTTCTGTCGCTTTCTATATCCGACAGTTATTCCGTTGTGGGGGACCACAAATAGCTGCGCCGTCGTACGAATATTCCCCGACAACAAGAATATTTTATAACCACTTGCTCATTTTAAAAATGTTTGCACATTTCACCCATAACTTTCATATTTATCAAATCAACACCTTACTATTTCGAAATAATATATAAAGAAAATTAAATCTTTATTCATAAAAGTTGGGGTCTTACAGTAACTATGGTAACCGGTTGCCATGGATTGAACCCCATATATATATATATATATATATATATATATATATATACCTATATATTTTATTTGAAGTTATGTGATGAGATGTATTTAAATAGTTGATTTGGATTATTTAACTATTTGAATTTAATAAGTTGTTATTAATTGCAAAGAATGGGGTTAAAACTCGAAATTGAGTCCGTGAGTTGGAGGAGATGTATCAGGAGGAGAAGGGAGCTGTACCGTTTCTTGGGGCATTGGTGCATCATCTGGTGAATAGGAAAGGGGATCTGGCTGACAAGCTGCGAGCATCAGACCAAAAGGCGGACAGGCTGAAGGGAGGCTATCAGGACCCACTTGGGGCATTCAATTAACGGGTTAGAGTCGAGGGTTCAGAGTCTCCAATCTGACAAGCAGATGATTACCACTTCATGGAGAGATGAGATGAGAGGCCGTATTCGGGCAGAGAACCTATTGGACGAGTTAGAAGAAGAAGTAAGAGATAAAAAGGTTAGGATGGATAGGATGAAGTACGCAACGCATGGTAGGTTCTAGCATCGTGTGTATCATTTTCCACGTGAAGAGTACCAGTCTAGACAAGCCATAAGCCGAGGGCTGGTACTGGAGATAGCGGATGAAGAGCATGAAGACGCCATTAGGCGGGGTCTTTAGTTTATTTGTCCTAAACTTTTATTATTAGTATGTCATACATTATGTATGATGTAAGTGCTTGGTTAATGGTTTTTGCAAAGTATTTTGGTTTAAATGATGTAAGTGGCATAATGACAGGAGATGATTAAATACTTTGGTATCATGGTTTTAACTAAATAAATATGCTATTATTTAAATATATGATGTGATGATTAAGTTGTTATATAAATTATGAATGCTGTACGAATAAGTTATGAGATGATAACATTAAGTTTATTTAAACAGAAAGATGGCTAGAGGAAGACGTCGTCAACAGATACCAGAGGAGTCAGGCGGTAATGCTGGGGACCAACCGAACCCCATGCAACAATTTGTAGACATCTTAGTTGGGACACTACAGAATCGAACCCCAAATAACAATAACCCTCTGACGGCCCAAGTGGCAACCTTTAAGGACTTCAAGAGCGCGGGACCCCCTGAGTTTAAAGGAGCCACCGAACCCATCGAAGCCCAGACATGGATCAATGAAATTGAAAATGCATTTGCTATCGCCCGAGTAAGAGACGAGCAGAAAATAATCTTCGCCAAGTATATGCTGCAGAGTGAAGACAACTTCTTGTGGGAGGCGAACCAGAACAGGGATGGAGAAGGTGTGATACTTTGGGAGAGGTTTAAAGAGGTCTTCTTAAAAAACAATTTTCCTGTGAGTATGCAGAGTCACATGGAGATGCGATTCTTGGAGCTGAAGCAAAAAGATATGACGGTACCCCAGTACGCCGCAAAGTTTAATGAGCTGGAAAGGTTCGCACCTCATCAAGTCGACACTGAGGAGAGGAAGACGAGGAGGTCTAAGTAGGTCCTCAAACCATGGTTATACAGCAGACTTTCGGTGTTGCAGAAGAACAGCTTCGCCACACTTCTGGAGAAAGCTATAATCGCTGAGGGCGGAAGTGAAGCCCTTATGAAATTTAACAAGGAGAAGAAGAAGAAGAATGGAGGAGGAAATCGAGGGGAAGGTAGTAGCAGCGGTGGTGCAAATAAAAGAAGTGGAACAACAACAACAACAACAATAACAATTTCAATCCGAGAAACTCTAGAGGCAAACTAGGGGAAACAAAGAAGAGAACTAAGGCATGGAAGGAGTGTGGGAAGAATCACTCGGGTGCATGTCTAAAAGGGAAGAATGTTTGCTTCAATTATGGGCAGGAAGGGCACATTTCTCCCAATTGCTCTGCACCAAAGAGGAATGGATGCTTCAACTGTGGAGCATCAGATCATCAGGCAAGGAATTGCCCAAAGAAGAATTCAAGAGGAGGAAATGGAGGAAGGGGATCAAGTGGTGGAAATCTCATAATTACTGGACCACCAACTTAGAATCAAGCAACAGCAAGGACTTTTAACATGATATTTCAGGATGTAGTCACATCAAAAGACGTGATTTCAGGTATCATTCCGATCAATGATATATCTGCTTATGTATTATTCGATACAGTGATGCTTGTTCCTTCGTATCGCATGAATTCTCCCAACAATTAAACTTACATCAGGAAGAATTACAATATCCTATGAACATAGAAGTTACGAATAAGGAAATAATTCGCATTAGCCATATTCATAGGAATTATGTTGTAGATATCAGAGGGTATAAGTTACCTGTGGATTTAATTACGATTCAATTAGGAGAATTTGATGTAATTCTAGGAATGAATTGGTTATTTAACCATGGGGCAATAATAGATTGCCAAAAGAAATGTATAAACCTTCAGACTCCATATCAATCTAAGGTAGTGTTCTATGGGAGTAAGTCGCCGAGACATTCGAGCTGTTTGACGATGATGCAAGCTAGGAAGTTGTTAAGAAAAGGATGTGTAGGTTATTTGGCCTATATCTTCGATACACAGAAGGTGGGGATAGAGATGGGACAGATACTAGTAGTAAATGAATTTTCAAATGTATTTCTAGAGGATTTTCCAAGTCTTTCGCCAGATAGGGAGGTCGAATCGTCATAGATTTAGTATTGGGAACGGCCCCGATTTCAAAAGCCCCATACAGAATGGCACCGGTGGAGATGAAGGAGCTGATGGTATAGTTGCAGGAATTATTGGATAAAAAGTATATTCAACCGAGTGTGTCTCTTTGGGGAGCACCAATTTTATTTGTGAAAAAGAAGGACGGATCGTTAAGACTTTGCATCGACTATTGAGAGTTGGACAAAGTGATGATCAAGAACAAGTACCCGTTACCTAGGATAGATGATCTATTCGATCAGTTGAAGGGAACGAAGTATTTTTCCAAGATCGACTTGAGGACGGAGTATCACCAGTTGAAGGTACGAAAGGAAGATGTACCTAAGACAGCGTTCAGGGCTCGTTACGGCCACTACGATTTCTTGGTGATGTCATTTGGGTTAACGAATGCACTGGCGGCATTTATGGACATGATGAACCGGGTATTCAAGCAATACTTAGATAAATTTGTAGTTGTGTTCATAGATGATATCTTGATGTATTCCAAGACTCAGGAAGATCATGCTAAACATTTAAAAGTGATGTTGGAGGCGTTGAGAAAGGATAAGTTATTCGCAAAATTTTCAAAGTGTGAGTTTTGGTTTGAAAGAGTTTAATTTCTGGGGCACGTGATCGACAAGAACGGAATCTCCATGAATCCGGTAAAGGTGGAAGCGGTACAGAATTGTGAACAACCGAAGACACCTATAGAAGTAAGAAGTTTCTTAGGATTGGCAGGCTATTACAGAAGGTTCATTCAAGACTTTTTGAAGATAGCAGGAACCCTGATGAATCTAACAAGGAAGTCTGTAAAATTTGTGTGGACGGAGAAGTGTGAAGAAAGTTTTCAGGAACTAAAGAAAAGATTGAGTGAAGCACCAGTGTTGTCTTTACCAAACGATACTGGTGATTTTGTGGTTTATAGTGATGCGTCGCACAAAGGACTTGGTTGTGTGCTGATGCAAAATGGTAAAGTTATAGCGTACGCATCGCGTCAGCTGAAGGATTACGAAAAGGGATATCCTACCCATGACCTGGAATTGGCAGCGGTAGTATTTGCCCTAAAAATATGGAGGCACTATTTATATGGTGTAAAGTGTGGAATATACACTGACCATAAAAGTCTAAAGTATATCTTCACGTAGAAGGAGTTGAATATGCGTTAGAGGAGATGGTTGGAATTAATAAAGGATTACGATTGCGAAATCTTATATCATCCGGGGAAAGCTAACGTGGTAGCAGATGCACTAAGCAAGAAGGGTAGTGGTAGGTTGACAATGCTAACAACTTAGGAGGAGTTAGTCAAGGAGATGGCTAGATTGGAACTCGAGATAAAGAGTCTGAGGGAGTCAGATGAGAAATTATTCGTAATAAAGGCTCACCCAACTCTATTGGACTAGATAAAGGAAGCACAAAGAAACGATGAAGATTGTGAGAAGGTGAGAAAAAGAGTTTCAGATGGGGACGAGCTTAAATTAAGTATGGATGGTGATGGATTAGTAAGATTCGAGAAGATAATTTGGGTGCCAGCAGTACCTGAATTAAAGGAAGAAATTTTGCAAAAAGCTTATAGTTCAAGTTAATCAATCCACCCGGGAAGCACAAAGATGTACCAGGATCTTCGCCAACATTATTAGTGGCCCAATATAAGGAGAGAAGTCGTAGAGTGCGTTAGCAGGTGTTTAACATGCCAGAGAGTCAAGGCGGAATATCAGAAACCGAGCGGGTTACTTCAACCTCTAGAAATTCCAGAATGGAAGTGGGAGCATATTACGATGGACTTCGTGGTAGGACTTCCAACAACATAGAAGGGTTACGATGCAGTATGGGTGATCGTTAATCGATTAACCAAGTCAGCACATTTCTTTCCAATCAAGATCAAGTACAACATGGATTAGTTGGCAAAATTGTACATCAAAGAAATTGTCTCCAGGCAGGGAGTACCGGTATTAATTGTGTCAGATCGCGATCCACGGTTCATAGCAAATTTTTGGAAAAGCTTTCAAGAGCGCATGGGAATGCTACTGAGGTTGAGCACTACTTGTCATCCTCAGACAGACGAGCAGAGCGAGAGGACTATTCAAACATTAGAGGACATGTTGAGGGCACGTGTGATGGACTTCAAGGGAAGCTGGGATGACCATCTACCGTTGGTGGAGTTTGCATACAACAACAGTTACCACACGAGCATCAGTATGCCACCTTATGAAGCTCTATATAGAAGAAAATGCAGAACGCCATTGTGTTGGGATGAAGTGGGTGAACGTCAACTGCTGGGGCCGAAATTGGTGCAGCAGACTGCAGATGTGATCAAAACGATACGAGCAAGATTAGTGACGGCTCAAGATCGATAGAAGAAATATGCTGATCAACATCGGCAACAACGAGACTTCGACGTCGGCACTTATGTGTTTCTGAAGGTGTCTCCTTGGAAAAGGAATACGAGATTTAGGAAGAAAGGGAAATGGAGTCCCAGATTCATAAGATCCTTTGAAGTGTTAAGGCGAGTCGGTGAGGTAGCTTATGAAATAGCTTTACCTCCGGAGTTAGAGCATGTGCACAGCGTGTTCCATATGTCAGTTTTACGACCCTATAAACAGGACTACAAGCATGTCATAGAGTATGAACCCATCCAGTTTGAAAAGGACTTAACCTATGAAGAGATTCTTGTGAAAATAGTTGATAGAAAAGAACAAGTTTTAAGAAATAAGATAATACCTTCTTAAAAGGTAGTATGGAGGAACCACAACGCCGAAGAGGCTACGTGGGAACTCGAGGAAAAAATGATGAAAAATTACCCTAGTCTTTTTGTTTAACTTTGTAATGATTTCGGGGACAGAATCCTTATAAGGGAGGGCGAATGTAATATCCGAGATCGTTATGTAATTATCAATAAACGAATTTATCTGAAACCTTTGTGTGACTTCTATTACTTTAGGTATATGTGCTATATATATATATACCTATATATTTTATTTGAAGTTATGTGATGAGATGTATTTAAATAGTTGATTTGGATTATTTAACTATTTAAATTTAATAAGTGGTTATTAATTTTATTAATTGTAGGGAATGGGGTTAAAACTCAAAATTGAGTTCGGAGTAGAATTTGAAGACACGGACTGTATATTTGAGTCCGGAACATCAAAATTAGTAAGAATAGACTGTAATCACAAAATGTGTCGTGGTTGACTTTTTGGTTAAAGTCAACTAGTTGACTTTTTCGGGTAAAAAGACAAACTCGAATTTCGGAAGCTAATTTGGCATAAGGAATAATCCCACGACGTTTGGGACATCAATTTTAGTAGGCATTGATATTAGTATCGAAAAGTTTGGTTACAGAGGGTAAAATGGGCAAATAGCTTATTAATTGATTTAATGGATTAAAATAATATTTTTTTTAATAACAGAATCAGCAGCTGATGGGGAGGGGCCCACATGACCAACAAATTGGGATAAATTGAGGGAGGGAGTATACAGATTATAGGAAAAATGGCGAGGGAACGAGTTACAACTCTTTAAACCAAAAAACTCTTCATTTCTTAACTCCCTTCTCCATACTAAATTGTTGCAATATACTTAATATGTATAACTGATGATTGAGAGTTGATGGTCATGGGAAATCAAGGTACCATAACCTCTACATATACTCTCAACTGAAATTCCTTCTTTCTTTTGTTAAAAACTCTACCGAGAGTAAAATTGAGAGTGAGGGCTTGAAAGGCTTTTGAGGAGTTCTGCAGATTGTAGAGCATAATCAAGCAAGCAAGGAGAATCATTAGAGTAATTCAAGCAAGAAGAATTCACCAAAGAGGTATGACATGAACCATTTCTATGTTCTTAAGAAAAATAGGAGGAAAATGCATATAGATTATGGTGGATGCTCTGTTTGGATTAGGTGTTGTTATATAATTGTTGTCAGATGAATATAGCATGTTAAGAACACAAGTTATGGTTTAAATCATGCCTTACATGTTCTAAATTTGAAGAATTAGAGTATGCATGCTTTATGTTCGATAATATGCCTCTAAGATGCTAAATTCATCAAAACGTGGAATTTTGTTGAAGTTAAATGTTGTAATATAAATAAACATGTTAGTGTAGATGATCTGGACAGTATGAGCAATCAAATTGCATGTAAGAAGCAAAATCGTGGATTTTTGACAAATTAAACTAAACTAGTAATCTGTGACTTTTTGGGTTTTTCGGACCTTTGAAATCATACCTTCGGTAATCTGTTTGATGTATGTAATAATTTTGTAAAATACTAGGTAGTATGATGTCTAACCTGACCATGTTTCAAAGGAAATAGAGTTAAATTGAGCAAGTTATGAATTTCGGGAGCAAGCATGAAAATAAGAAAAATATGCAGAATTCTGAAAAACCCAGAATTTTTCTAAGGCTAGAAGTAGTTTGTGCACGCTTATCTAGGCTCCTGGATTGTGATCTTAACGTGTTAGTTTCATGTATATAATATTTTTATAAAATACTATGATGTATGAAGTTTAATTTGTCCAAGTTTCATGGTCATACAATCAGTAGATTGTTGGGAATTAAATCGTAAAGTAGGCTGTAGGATGAAGAAAATTTTCTGGGAACGATGAACAGAGCAGCTGCGCCATGAACAGCGCAGCTACGCCATGAACAGCGCAGCTGCGCCATGAACAGCGCTGCTGCGCCATTCATATTTTTCTGGACCTGATGAGCAACGCAGCTGCGCCATTCATAGGGCTTATTCTTGAGCATCTGCGTCGTGCCGGTTCAGATCCGGGTCGGGTCGGATCGGATCAGAAAATTAATTTTTCTTTTCTTTTCCTTCAAATTCTAAAATTGAACAACTTTACTTATATGATGTAACATGTTATGTGATTAAATTGTATTGATAACAGAATGAGAATTAGATAAATATTCTAATTGAAATGAAAGGAAGCATTTATCCTTAAAACTAGTATTTGAATACTTAGTTGCTTAACGTGACGTAAATGAGTAGGTTACGTGAAGGACTTGTAGATAGCTTTAATGGTAGAAGACTTATTAGGCAAGTTTCTTGACTCTACTTTTCAGTGAGCAAATATTCTCTCCTTATTCACTTATACAGTGATCGTGAGTTCTTAACTTGCGCTATTTATTTATATGTACAAGTTTCCTATGTCGTAAGTTATACAAATTCGAATATTGTACAAGTCTTATTGATGATTACGCAAATGTTATTTCAACTGTTATGCTTTAAAGTTCTTATTCATTAATGAACTGCTTTCAAGTATGCTTTCTGGCCTTTTGTTCTGGCTAGATTGTATTGATGCGAAACAGTATATTATTTGAACAAATCAAATTCATTGTAGCTATTAAAGTTTACCAATCCAAATTTTTTTGGTGCGGTCTCGCATGAACACTAAGATGAATAACCCAAATCACGGGGCAAACAGATGTCGGGCATATAGTCCCATTTACGCCTATGCGTTTAAATTTCATACATGTGCACAATGTAGGGTACGATAGACTGATCACATGGAGTACTTACGGAGAATGTTTTATAATCTATCTGATTGATAAAACGTCTGATGGTTTTCGATGAAACAAAATAATGTTCAGGGTATCAACACCTTTAGTATGCTATTGCAAGTTCTAAAACCCTTATCTTTAATATTCATATTTACCTCTTCATTATTCTTTCTATTGTCGAGAAATGTCAATATAGATACTTCTATCCTGAATGTTATATCGAATTATTTCATATACTTCCTGTCCAATTTGTGCTCATTCTTACTTAAACATTTTAGTTAAGAGTGAGAAGGCAGAGGGCTCGGGCAAGGACAAAGAAAAGGCTAAAATGAAATGATGAAAGCTTATTTCTTTATAATAAGTTTAGATTTCCGCAATTGATGTAATGTCGCGATAAATGCTAAGTTTAAGTTTAAGTTTGAGTTTATTTAAGGTTGTGAAGACTTGGGATTTTAATTGAATAATTATGTAATTATTAGTTTTATTTATGAAGTTTACTTAGTTAGATGATGGTCTATGATGTATCGTGAGTACCATATTCTGTGTTCGATGTTACACGGATTTAGGGGCATCACAATATCTCACGTGGCTGCCTATTTTTTTCTATATCATTTGTTAAATTTTCTTCTTTTTTATAAAAATGTTATGTAGACAATAAACAAATAGACAACCAATTTATTTAGACGAATAGTTAATTATAAAATTTTAAATAGTTTAATGTGTTGATTGTATATTTTTAAAGTTTAATGACTAAATGCTAAAAATGTGGCAATTATAGTGGGATATTTACCTATTTCGCCCTTTTGATTGTTTACTCAAAGGAATTAGTGGTCCCTTTAATCATTTAACCATGTTGAACATGCTTTTTTGTGGTAGGGCAATGAGATGGTAATTGGACATTTTTTACTCAAATTATTAGAAAATGCTTTAAAAATTGCATAGTAAAATTCATTTTTGTACCGTACAACCCTTCAAAATATTTCCCAGTATTATATTTCTATCTATATAATAAGACAAAACCTGATTTTTTGGTCTTGGTCTTTGGTCTTTGGTATAGACCTAAAATATAACAAGAAGTAAAACACTTTTTATGCTCCTATATAATTTTATGATTAATTTAACTAGAACTAAAACTATCTTTATGGTTCTAGAAACTTTAATATTAACTTATTCTGTAATAATTTTATTTTTTATAAGATTTATTTAGTTTCTTAGTAAAATAATAAATTTTAACTTAAAAATCATATTTAGGATTTTAGTTTAAGTTTATACTCAACTCTAATCTTTAAATGACTATATATTAGAAATATTATGAGTACATAATAATTAATATAAAAAATTATATATATATATATATATATATATATATATTAATGATAACTTTAGTTACCAATTCTATTACATATAAGAGACCTTTAGTTAATTTGTAATAGTCGAAAGATTTTGTATACAAGGAAATGGAAAATGAGAATTGTTCAATAAAGTTAAAATCACAATGTTGAAATGTAAATTATAATCATGCTATGAATTATAATTATACAATGAAAATTTATGAAAATATTACATTGAAATAAAAAGTTATCTCACAAGCTATAAGTAAAACCAAATGAAAAATGAAATGGACTAGAAAACGGAGAAGTAATAAGTTTTAGCCATTAGCAAGTAATAAAACACTTTGGGTTACTAAGGTCACATATACCAAAAAATTCCACTTGAATTCACCAACCCAGCAAGCCACTTGGATTTATAAACCAAGCCTAGTTGGATTAAACCATGTTGACGTCGAGAAAATTTCCTATCGCGTTCTCTACCCTTTAGATTTTGCTATGTTGATTTTATCTTTCTTAAAGGGTGAGATTTTTTGAAAAGACCAACATACTATGTCGACGATTTGAAAAGATTGATTTTAATGATTGTGCCGAATTAGACAGATCCTCCAGTTGGTATGAGTTGAAATGGATGTTCCAACTTATCTTGAGTTTGAAAGGTTTTTGCAATATGACACAATATGTGACTCCGTTTAATTTGGTCTGGAACCCGAGATTCATAGAGTTCAGGGGCTTGCTTAAGCGAGGGGAAGGTGTGTTAGTCACCCCCCGACTTCATTGAAATACGGTTACCACGTCTTTTCATTCCTTATGCATGTGAGGAGTGTGTGTGTGTGTGTGTGTGTGTGTGATGCAGATAAATGTGCTCAAAGTGCTTTATTTGAAAGTAGTGTTGTGCCTCGTTGGACCTATATACGAAGGGTTTGATTTATTAAAAAGTTTATTTTAAACAATCATATGAAAGTGATGTTTTGAATAGAGGTTTTCAAACTCTTTTGCTCGCATAGGAATTGAAGCCCTTTGATACTTCCAATTTTATTTTGTATTTGTCTTGATTTGATTTTATTAAGATGTGAAACATCTTTCACAGTAAATAAAACTATCTACAAGTGTCGGGCTCCTTATGGGCATGAAAGACATCGAAGTATGCCCGAGCACCACAAACTACAATTTTCACTATTTTTGGGCCTTAAATCCAGATACCCGCTTTAAAGCCCTAGATTATATGTACAATAGATGGCAAGCTAGCTGTACAACTTATAAAAGTCCATCATGGGAACCGAATCTAGATCCATTGATTGAATCGTAGATCCTGAGATTCCTAGGCTCACACAATATAATTTAAAGCTTGCACAACAAATATATTGTAACAAAATACCAATAAACTGACTAATTTCGCTAAACGAGGGATTTATTGGCTAAATCCATGTTTGCGCTTAATAAAGCTTCCCGTTCCCTCTATATACAAATCTAGGGTCACATGGTTGCTGAATATTTGCAAACTAGAATGTAAACTAGATCTAACCAGATCCTAGCCATTCTAGCTTAACGGTTCACGTTTTATAACTTTTGAACCGGTTCAAAACTAGATCTGGCTAGATCTAGCGTAGATCTAGTCAATACACCTAAAATATTGACTATTTACACCAAAATGAACGGTTAAAAGTTAGATCCAGCAACAACCAAGCAATATATACACAGATTTAGCACTTATATATGCAATAAAGTAAAGAAAAAGCACAGATCTGAATAGATCTTACAATCTAGCATGAGTTCTGAGAATGAACGACTTTTTGCACCTCAAAACTCAGTTTCCACCTGTTAAAACTTGATATGTTGCAATATATATGTATATGAGTGTTTATAGAAGAGATTTACAGAGTTTAAACGCAAGAACTAGCCTCTTTCTCTCTGTAAAACCGACCGTCTCTCTCTAGCTCTCTCTTCCCAAATAAGCTAAGATTCAATTTTTATAGAGGAGAAAGGTGGAGACTTAGGTCTACATGTGGCAGCTGCGGGTACACCTACGGTAGCCCGAAGTGGGCCCCACTAGCTCAGTTTTTGTCTCACGAAGTTAGGTTTTCATACTGCTCACTGGAACGACCATAACTCTCAATTTAGGAGGAGTTAGAAGACGTTCCATATCATTCCAGAAATCTCTTTCTGATAGCTTCGTAAATGTATATCATTTGACAAATTCAAAGTTAAGTAAGGTATAGAAAAGGGGAAAAACCATCCCTAGGTGAATGTCAGCTAGCCATTCGCCTTGCTGTACGCTGGGAAACTTTCTCTTTTCAATTCGGGAATCCTATGGTGGTGTGTCATACCATTCCAGAAAGATTTTTCTGAGAGTTACGCAATGACATAGGGCTTGCCATTTTTTAAATTCGGGAAGATGAGTCCATGACCAGAATATCATTTCCAGGTCTCCGTAGGTAATCCGTTGAGCAGTCTTGCGCAGTTTGCACTCAGGATTGTTGCAGTGGTTCTTTATGAGCTTATCCTCAGCCGGATGATTTTTTTCTATGTTGTGTTTGGAATAATAATATCTTTGCCCTTTCGGGGTTCTCTCCGGGTTTACAGTGGTTGTCTTCCCTTAGAGTTATCTTCGGGGCTGAAATTTTGATGTTGTTTTCCCTCGGGGTTGTCTCTAGGGTTTGATTTGATGTCCCACAAGGTTGTATCCGTTGTAATCCTCCCGAATGTCTCCAGAGTAGATGTTGTAATCCTCCAGAGCTGTCTCTATAGTGGAAAAAGATGCTTTTGCCCTCCAGCACAGTTAGTAAAAGGAAAGCAAAATTTTGAGTGTCTACAAACCATATAAGTCCAATAACAAAAGTCCAACCAACCATCCTAAGGACCAAGCCTAAGCCCAAGCCCAAGCCCTAGCCCTAGCCTAAGCCCAAGTTTAGAAAACTCCAATTTTAGCACATGGGATATACATTGCAACGAAAAAATGGAAATGGGGGGAGTATTCGGCCAACCAAGGGAGTAAGTCAAAATGTCCATGTGATGGCCATGATAACTCAACTTTTGTGTTGGAAAGAATCCAACAAAGAGATGTGTGTGTTCCGATTTTAGATAATGACAATTACACGCAAGTATACGCGATCAACAAGTAAAATAGAATAAATATAGAGTATCGAACCCACAAGAATATATGCCTAATATATACTCCAACTACTAATTTTTTTTATCAATTCAATTTTATTTAAACAATCTTAATTTTGAAGTATGTTTAAGAATAAATGAAATCTAAAACTAAAACTTAACATAAATATTGAAAATAAAATGTTTAAGGGTTAACACTATAATATCCCCAATTACATTGCACGAATCAATTCTCTAAATCATCTTATTACTAAATCCAATATTGTTGTTAACAAGAATTCGTAAGTATTTATTAGCCATTTCCCAAGAATCATATAAAAATATTTATTTTAATTAATTTTTCTATACTCCTAAGTAAAATAAGAGAAACAAACTCAATAAGATCCAATTCCCAATAAGTTACATACAATGTATAGAGATATTTCTATTCAATACACAACCCTAGTTATTTAATTCACAAAATAACTAAGAATACATGCTATCACATTCAGATCTAACCTTATATTTCATCTCTCGAATTCATCCAAGGTATCCCGCTAATTGTTGGTCAGACAATCATTCAATATGCACAAAATATGATAGGCAACTCCATATGAATCAATAATTAGAATTAAATATATAACTAATTCATGACTGTTAGTTCCCAGACGGCACACAATAGATTTAGAAAGGGGGTTTGAATAGATCTTTTTTAATTTCAAATTTTTTCCATTTTATTTTGTATTGCTAAGTAATTAGTGGTAGCTGTCCTCTAGCACGACAAAATTAACCTTACTAAGGTTCTACTAATTCAAGAATCAGTATAGCAATAAGCAAGGATCGATCCCAAAAAGAGTGAATTGTATTTAAATTATCCAATGAATTGGGGGGTTTTTTTTAAAAAAAATAATTTAATTAGCAAAAGTGAATTAAGAAGAAAATATCAATAAATAAAAGAGATCAATTCTTCGGTTCAGTATCTCCTTTTCACAATTATGATTTAATCAAGTCAATATACTATTTATCTTCCACTGAGATTAATAACCCTAGATAACCGCGATCGTAAATTACCTAAAATTCTCCTTAAGTGTAGATCTAATGCGACGATCGCCAACAAGAGATTCTAACTATTATACAACCTAGAACTATCAGCCTAAATTTAATATGATAGAAGCAGTAAGCATGAGAATTAGATTATTCCAAGCAATAATTACACAATCAGGAATTATTTAACTTGTCTTCTGAATATCTTAACAATATTTCAAAGCTTGTCCACAATAAGATACTGTTAACCGCTACTTAGATTAAACACACTTTGTCTGCTTAAAATCTGTCTTAATCTAGCAGATGATATCAATTCCTTAATTTAATCCTGCAAAAATCAAATCAATCAATTGGATAACCTATATGAAAGTTCATGTAGATAATTAGAATAAATCTCAGTATCAAAGAATAAATATTATAAAATTAATCAAACCATAAATTGTTAATCAGGTTCAACATCCCTTCAAAATTGAATCAGTGATTTAGTCTGACATGCCATGATGAATAGCCTCCAAGATGAAAAATTAAAATTATATGATCCAATATAGTCTAAACTCAGCAGAACAACTGATATATGTATAGATTAACAAAACCTTAGTCTAATAAGGCAAGACTGCAATTCTAATCCTATACAACTCTGTAATCAAATCACTTAAAATCTAGTTAGCCCGTCCGTCCAGCGCCCCCCGCGCTTGTCCCCTTCTTCTCCTGGCGCGTCCCGCGTTGCTTTATAATCAAGCCCCATTTTGGTTCTTTTCTCCTCTTCTGCCCAATCATCTCCATTCCTGCACATTAACACAAAACACATAAAAAATACAATGTATACTTAAGTAAATGCAATATAACAAGTTAAGAAATACCTATTAAGTAGGTTAAAAACCTACTTGTCAAATACTCTCAAACTTGAACAATTGCTAGTCCTCAAGAAAACAAACACAATGCAAACTATTTAACAGAATGAATGCAACCTAACAAAATCGAGCCGAAATCTCAGTAAGCAAACACATGTTGTATACTTTTTACAAAAAAACACTTAAAGCTCACAATCCATCTTCACTCATAACCAGTCATAGACTTTCACATCATCACATCACATACATGACTTTAATTCTCTCTCGTGCGTATGTGTCCAATTATATATCAGTAATTCAAAGTGGTCCATATGATTATTCCCACAAACAACCTACTCAAACACAGATATCTACAAAATCATGGCATCCACATAAGTATATCGAAAATCAGGCTAAATAAGCAACAATAGAATAAACATCAAAGCTCATGCTTTGTCGGTGCGTTTTAACCCTCCATCCCACCAATTTATTTCATATTTCTGATTCGAACAATGCTCAACCCCCTTAGGCTATTCAATGTCACCCATGTAACGGACATTCGGCCAACGACTCCCAAACCCGAAGGCTTTAGGGCGCCAAGTGTTAAGACATCCCTTAGGGTTTACTTGTCCGAGTAACAAAGGCCACGAGGTCAAACTAAATCAATTTTTATTTCACATATATTTTTTTCTTAATTATTCATTGCTTTGTTTTCTCTTTTTTTTTCTTTTCTGAGCCTTAACTCCACTAAACTTATGTTTCAGCCAATTCTTTATCTTTCAACCGTGATCAAGTGTTCGTGTTCATAATACATATGAATTCCTAATCACTACTGATAGTTAATTGGTGTGCTTGAAACTTGTGAGAAAGCTACAATCATGCAATGATTTTACTATGTTCAAAACTAATCAGATCACGAGCTCAATTTTATGCAAGATTCAGTGCAAATTTGAAATCATCAACCATGTATTTCATTACCTTGAAGTACTGCTCAATCTCTATGTATGATCCTATATGCATATATCTACTAACAAAATCCTACATGAATGCAATATTTTTGAATTTTTTTTATACGATGCATATGAAAAGACTCTACTCTAAATGCAACGTAAACTATATGCTAAAATACTTAAAAATTTGAATTTTACTCCCCCCCACACTTAAATCAAGGAATGTCCTCATTACTTGGCATATGTAAAATTGAAAAACGAGGACTTCCTTGAGCGATGAGCTAAAACTATTCGGAATCGTCATCCTCTTGTTGAGGGTAAGTAGACAGAACTGGAGGAGTGGGCATCTGGACTGGATCATTCAGAGAAAAACACAAGAAGGCATCAGCTAATACAGTGAATGCCTTCACGTTATAATTATGCATAGAAGCTTGACGTTGAGCAAGTCGCATACTACGTTCCAGATTGCGTCGCTAAAAAGTTAATGGTGACTTTGGGGGCGACTCTGCTTCATCCGCATCAGACATCTGCTCATCCGACTGAGGTGGTGTGGATGTCGGTATCATGATAAATCCATCGCCACGTGGATGTGACATGGCCACTGTCCATGGTCTGTAGGACTCTATCGTCGGATGGTCAATGATGGCCATAGACTTGATGATAGGCTCAGAGGGTGCCATTGAACTCCTGCCTTTCTGCATAGGTCCGTGATGAGGAAACCATGCAGTAACCCACATGTGGTTCCTCCCCTTAGCGATCGTGTAATGGACTCCTGAATGCACCGCCCGATGTCGACGTTCAGAATTTTGACCTCATTATTGGACCCTTCCTCATGAGTCACAATACCAAAAAGTAGGCGGGCCCATTCTTTAGTGACGTCATTCTGATGACGCGTTGGCATGAGTCGGGCACAGATGAAGGCATACCAAGTTTTCCCGTATCTACTCAGTGCGGAGTGTGGAATAGAAATCTTTTCATCGGTGCCCACTCTGGTGACCCACTGAGTGCCGGGCTTACAGAGCCGATGATCTCATCGAGATTTAGAAGACGATCCTCGTAGCGGTCTGTCTGTGGTGTCTCCACCCCAAAATAGTCAATGAAATCCTCCGCGTGGAAAGAGACCGGCGTGCCTCAAACTAAAACCATGTGATCAATATACTCTATGGCGTTGGCGTAGAATTCTTTCACGATGTTGATCACCGCTGGCTTAGGTTGCGCGACCAGTTAAAACCACTCACGCTCCGCTATCATCTGTGACATGTCGCCATCAAGGTTTGCATCCGGCTTTATTCCCCTTTCTAGTACCAAAGTCTTTTTGTCGATGACTTTGGTGTAGTGTGTCGACGTACCCTTGCTCACAAATCGAGTGGTGTTATATTGGGGAGGAGCCCTTGAAGATAAAGTTCTCAGCCTTTTGGATGCCATAGGAAAGCTTGTTCGTTGAATTGGATTCCAAAAGGTGAAGATAGCCTTGAAAAACCTGTTGAAGCAAATTGTCGAACACTTGGTGGGCGACAACATTTCTCCCCCAAACTTAGTACAATTTATAATAGCAACTATTCCAAAAATAACAAATATAAATCAACCTTGGGTCTTCAGTAACCCAAGGGTCCAATGCTATTTCTTAAGTATTTCAATGAAAAAATATAATTTCTTAGACAAGAATAATATAATTTCAATGAAAACTATTGTTACATCTTGATTGGTTCGGCAATTGGATGTGTGTGCAATCAACATCCTTTTCACTCCCTTGCTTCCAATTCGTATTTATGATGTCTTTTAGTTGTAGAGGAAATTCGGGAGTGGGTGGTGATGGACGAATTTTGATGATGATAGTTAGGGGTGAATTGGGTTTATATGTAGAGAAGATGTCGAGTTAAAATTGGATTGAGGAAAGAGGATGTTGTACTTGGTTTAGGCTTAGGAAATTTGTATAGGGTAGGATTAGAAGGGACGGCTTCTATTTGGTGTAGGATTAGAGGAATTAAAATTAGATTAGGAGTTGGTAAGGGAAAATAAGGTTTAAAACCTTTTTTAAAATTGGAAACCGCTAACCAGCACGCCCTGTGCCCAATCAATACTCTGTGTAGCGCGGACCGCGAGGGCGGGTTGTTTTGAGTTATTTTCCTTACATGCCTAGCGCGTTCCACACCTAGTGCAGTGCGTCTCGAGCCTTCAGCGCATCCTGCGCCCAATGTCGCGCGCCCCGCACCTGAATGGTTTGACACGCCTGATTTCTGCTGGATGTGCTACGCGCCCCGTGCCATATGGGAACTCTTGATTGTCAAATGCTAGTGGTGTAGCACACCTTGCGTCGTAGCCTTCTTCCTTTGGGGGCGGTCCGCGCCAGCCTGTTGGCATTGCTGATTGCTTGGTTTTGATCAGTTTCCCTACCACCTTCTGCATTGAATCATGATGTACCTTAGGAGTCAATTTTACTAGACATATTATATTTAATATATATATATATATATATATCACAAAAATAAAATATAAGCTACTAAGGTTCAAGAATTTTGGGTTGCCTACCAATTAGCTGCCCTTGTTTTACGTCGTTGGCTCGACTTGATGCCCTATCAATTATTCAGAGTTTGGATCCATCAGCGTCACGACCTCAATTTCCTTTATTTGAATGTTATCCAGGAACGACTTCAACTTATGGCCGTTCACTTTGAATACATTTCCTATTTTCGAATTCTTAATATCAACTGCACCATGAGGAAAAACATTAGAGATGATAAATAATCCCTCCCAGCGAGAGCGTAATTTTCCTGGAAATAGCTTCAATCTAGAATTGAATAGAAGGATTTTATGTCCCATAGTGAATTTTTTGCACAAGAGTTGCTTATCATGAAAAACTTTTGTCCTAGTTTTGTATGGCTTAGAACTCTCGTATGCTTCGGTCAGTAACTCCTCAAGTTCTTGCAACTGCAGCTTCCTATTGATGCCAGCTTGATCCATGTTCATATTGCACTGCTTGATAGCCCAGAAAGATTTGTGTTCGAGCTCTACAAGTAAGTGGCATAGTTTCTCGTACACTAACCTGTAAGGTGACATACCTATCAGAGTTTTGTATGTCGTCCTATGGGCCCATAATGCGTCTTCTAATCTCAGACTCCAATCTTTTCGGTTGGGGTTGACTACTTTCTCCAGAATGGATTTGATTTCTCGGTTTGAGACCTCTGCCTGGCCATTGCTTTGCGAATGGTAGGATGTAGATACCCTGTGAAGAACGTTGTACTTCTTCAACAAAGCGGCTAACACCCTATTGCAGAAATGAGTTCCGCGATAACTGATGATGGCCCGTGGTGCTCCAAACCTGACAAAAATGTTAGTTCTGACAAAATCTGCAATAACTTTAGAATCGTCAGTCCTAGTGGCTTTAGCTTCCACCCATTTGGATACATAATCAACTGCCAATAAGATGTAAATATTTCCAAAAGAAATAGGAAACGGTCCCATGAAATCAATAGCCCAAACATCAAAGATTTCTACAATCAGTATAGGATTTTGTGGCATTTAATTCCTTTGAGATAAATTACCAGTCTTTTGACAATTTTTACATGATTTACAAAATAAATAAGAGTCTTTGAAAATAAAAGGCCAAAAGAAATAACTCTCTAAAACCTTACGTGACGTTCTCTTAGGTCCAAAATTACCTCCATAGGTATAGGAATGACAGAAAGTTACAATAGTCTATATTTCATTTTTAGGTACACATTGCCTAACTATCTGATCAGCACAAGATTTCAACAAGTATGGGTCGTCCCATACATAGTGTTTGGCATCACTCCTAAGTTTTTCTTTCTGGGCTTTAGAAAACTCACTTGGTAAATAAGCACTTACTAAAATATTCACGATGTCGGCATACCAGGGGGTTGTATTTCCAATGGACAAAAGATGCTCGTCTGGAAACATGTCATGTAATGGTAGTGCTTCCTCTTCCTTAATGATTCTGCTCAAATGATCCGCCATCAAGTTATCCGCACCCTTTTTGTCTTTGATCTCCAAGTCGAAATCTTGCAACAGCAAGATCCACCTTATGTTTCGAGGTTTGGATTCCTTCTTGGTCAGTAAGTACTTGAGAGAAGCATGCTTAGAATAAACTATTACTTTAGTACCAAGTAAATAGGATCTGAATTTATCTAAAGCAAATACAACAGATAAGAGTTCTTTTTCTGTTGTGGAATAGTTTATCTGAGCCGCGTTCAAAGTTCTTGAAGCGCAGTAGACTGCATGGACAGTTTTGTCAATCATTTGGCCCAAGACGGCACTGACAGCATAGTTGCTCGCATCACACATTATCTCAAAAGGTAACTTCCAATTCGGTGGTTGAATGGTGGGGGCTGACGTTAACAGTTTCTTTAATGTATCAAAGGCCACCTTGCATTCATCATTGAACTGGAATTCCTCATCTTTCTGTAGTAACTTGCATAAGGGCAATGCTATCTTGGCGAAATCCTTGATAAACCTGCGATAAAATCCTACATGTCCAAGAAAAGAGCGCATCTCCCGCATGCTAACAGGGTAAGTCAATGCAGATATAATATCAATCTTAGCTTTATCAACTTCTGAACCATTGACTGACACTACATGTCCAAGTATTATCCCTTGTTCTACCATAAAGTGACATTTCTCCCAATTTAACACAAGATTTGTTTCTAAGCATCTGTCTAGTACATGTGTTAAATTATCTAAACATGCATCTAACGAGTCACCATGAACTATGAAATCATCCATAAAGACTTCAATACATTCTTCTAAAATATCTGAAAAGATACTTACCATGTCTCATTGAAAAGTACCTGGGGCATTACATAATCCGAAGGACATTTGGCGATAAGCAAAGGTGCCGAAAGGACATGTGAATGTGGTCTTTTCCTGGTATTATGGGGCGATCATAATCTAGTTGTAACCTGAAAAATCGTCTAAGAAGCAATAATGAGAATGCCCAGCTAAACGTTCAAATATTTGATCAATAAAAGGCAAAGGAAAGTGGTCTTTTTGAGTTACATCATTTAATCTTCTATAATCTATACACACTCTCCAACCTGTTTTCATCCTTGTGGGCATTAATTCATTATTGTCATTCTTAACAACCGTGATACCTGATTTTATTTGGAACCACCAACACTGGACTTACCCATTGACTATCAGAGATGGGGTAGATGACTTCTGCATCAAGCAATTTAATTACCTCTTTCTTCACTACCTCCATCATCGTTGGGTTCAACCATCTTTGTGCATCTCTCTTTGGTTTAGCTCCTTCCTCTAACAAAATTTGATGCATGCACATGGCAGGACTAATACCCTTGATGTCTTCTATTGTCCAATCAAATACTGTGATGTGGTCCCTAAGGTCTCTCAATAACTTTTCCTCCTGCACTTTGGTTAGATTACTAGAAATTATCACATGTAAAGTTTCATTAGCCCCTAAATATGCATATTTTAAATGTGCTGACAATTGTTTTAATTCAAGTATTGGAGCTTGCTGTTAGAGTTTATGCCCTAGAGGCTAATTCTTTGATGTAATTGCTTAAACATTTTTGATATTATATTTGATTGAATAAATGAATTATTTTATTATGGTTTTTTTTACTGCGTTATATAAATGTTAACATAATAAAAGTCCTTAGAATAGTGATACAAATTATATGGCTTCAAGTATGTGACTTGAACATGAGATCATATAATTACAATTAGTATCATTACTCTTAAATGTCCCTAGTCCAGTGTCATTGTTAATGGGACAACAATGATACATTGAGACTAGTATGTGGATTGATTGATGGCCAAATCTCATTGGTCATAAATATATGAGATATTGAGTCAATGCATAGGTACATGTTAGAGAACAATGTACTGGAAAGACCCACCATGAGAATTCTACGTGGAGCATTATGCAAAGTGTCATAAGCAATTCTCATAGTGACAATGATGTAATGATCCTCCGACCTGAAATCACTATATTACTACACGAGAATTTATGTACTTTGATATCATTAAAGGCCACCTTTAATAGGGTGGACGATAAAGGTGATTATTGGGTACATCATGAATCGTGTGAGGAATATGAGTGATCTAGATGGAATTTAACCTTCCTATATATTAGGGGTGATATCCATAGGCCTCTTGATTGAGTAAGACTACGAAATGCATGGCCATGCTCAAATAGTGATTTGTTTCATATAGTCTACTCATCGATCAAGAAAACTCAGATTAAATTATGAAGAGGATGACACATTCCATGCCTCGAGTTTAATCTAGGATGTCAAGGTTAAAAGGATTAAATTACATTGAAACATTGGTCACGAAAAGGTTGTATCGAATCACCGATCTTATTATTATTTGGGTAGCAGTGATGCATTAGTAGATGCCGCTCACTGTTTATAATTTTATAATATGATTTTAAAATTATTGCCAACATAATAATAACCTATAAGGTCACACACTTAGAACGTAATTAAAAGGGAATTAATTTAAATTGTATGGATTTAAATATATCAATATGATTGATAGTATTTAAATTACGAATTTAAATTAATAGGATAATTTATATATATATGTATATTAATTAAGTAAGACTTAATTAAGATATAATATATATATACATATATATATATAAATTTGGATTTTATTTTTCTAATTGGATTAGGTTTTGGTTAATTCCTTTAACTGCTATATATATGATATATCAGCCGTTTAGGGGATTATTGATATCAAAACCCTAGCCGCTCTTAGAGAGAGAGTAGTGAGAAAAATTTCGAAAGTCCAGATCCTTAGCGGCTAGTACCGCAGCTTTCCTTGCTGCAGATCGTGTGACGATTCGCAGGACATTCGTGTGGATACCGTAGAGGCGCAGTTCCGTTGGATTGCGTTGAGGATTCGAAGCAGTTCCAGAATCTCCATTGTCTCCATTCAGGGTTGAATAATTGGTAAAACAAATCTTAACCTCTGAATTAATATGTTTTTCGCATGGATCCTGTTTTAAGGTTTCGAAATTTTTTTAATTTCCGCTGCGTTTATGTGCCGAAAACCCTACACTTGCTCCACAGATGGCAAAAATTTTTGATGAGTTACAGGTAGTTGAATTAATTAGACTGCATGCTTCTCTGAGATTTTAGGTAATTATTGTAATGCATTCATAGTTTCTTTCAAGTCCTGACTGTGCTCAAATTCATATGTCCCATCCATGTTCAAATTGCTAGAAATAGCAACCTCCAAACTATCTCTTTGAATATGTTCAAAAGTTTTCTGCACTAACGAATCACACACATCAATAGCATAAACTTGACAGATATCACTACGGTACCTTATGGCATCATATATATTGAATTGGATCTTCTCGCCATCAAATTTCATTGTCAAAGTCCCGTTGTGAACACCGATCATAGTCCTTGTTGTCTTTAGGAAGGGTCTTCCTAGCAAGATGTTTGATGGGTTCAGGGAAGTATCATCTTCCATATCCACGATGTAAAAATCTGCAGGAAAGATTAGTTCGTTCACCTGCACCAAGATATCTTCGACTGCCCCTTGGGAATAGGTGTTGGTACGATCAACCAATTGAATACCGGTATTTTTCAAAGGTCCAAGATTTAGAGACTTATAAACAGATAATGGCATTACATTTATTGAAGCACCTAAGTCAAGCATGGCCATTTCAAATCTAGTGTTTCCTATCTTACTTAGGATTGTAAACATGCCAGGATCATTACATTTAGGTGGCATTTTTCTTTGTAAAACAGCTGATACATTTTCCCCGACTGTGACTTTCTCATCGTTTTCCAATTTTCGTTTATTAGTGCACAATTCTTTCAAAAATTTAGCATACTGTGGCACTTGTTTAATATCATCTAGTAATGGGATATTCACCTCTACTTTCCTAAAAGTCTCTACAATTTCTTTATCTTGTTTATTTTTCTTTGAATCTCTAGAATGTCTATGAGGAAAAAGAAATGGAATATCTATATGACAAGGAGTGTTAGGGTGTACCTTAGGTATTATCGGTGCCTCATTTTCTTGCTCTTTCTCATACTCAACTGTAGCCTTTGGTGTATCCATCTGTTTTCCACTCCGCAGGGTTATAGCACTGGCATTCTCCTTTGGGTTTACAATAGTCTGTGAATGAAGCTTCCCTGAACCTTGAGAGTCCAACCGACCTACAGTAGTGGCTAATTGGCTAATCTGACTCTCCAAGCTATGGATGGAAGACTTCGTCTCTTGTTGAAATTGTTGTGTCTGTTACATGAACTCCTTGAACATGTCCTCCAAGGACGTTCCAGGATTGGCCGGTGCTGCTGGTCTAGGTTGGTACTGGGGCTGATTTGGCTAAAACTGTGGTTTAAAAAGGTAAAACCCTTGTGCCTGCGGCCTAGCACCCCCATAATTGAAGTTAGGATGATCCCTCTATCCTGGATTGTATGTGCTAGAGAAGAGATCCTATTTCCTCTACGGTTGTGCTTTGTAATTCCCCACTGCATTAGCTTGCTGTGTAGTATCCTCCTCTTGCAATGTCGGGCATGCATCTGTAGGGTGCCGCGCTATTAAATAAATTTGGCAAGCTTGTGCAACCGGTGCGTTACCTGTGCATAATTTTTTCACCAAAGCAATTAAGTCAGAAATTTGTTGTTCTACATTAGTTGTTCTTACCTCACTTACTCTTTAGGTTGGATTAGAATTCTTTGTTCCATACTGTTGTGCATTGGCGGCCATGTAGGCAATCAAGTTCTTAGTTGCCTCCAATGTTTTGTCCACTAATGCACCTCCACTAGCTGCGTCGATCATACTCTTATCCATTGGTAAGAGTCCTTCATAAAAGTAGATGATGAGGTGTTGATCATCGATCAGGTGAGGTGGACAACTAGAGCAAAGCTTCTTGAATCTCTCCCAGTACTCATACAGTGTTTCACCACTGAGCTGTCGGACTCCGCAAATGTCCTTCCTGATGTTGGCTACTCTTGAAGCTGGAAAATACTTTTCCAAAAATAGCCTTTTTCATGTCGTTCCATGATTGAATTAATCCCTCGAAGAGATAAAACAACCAGTCTTTTGCTAAGTCTCCTAGTGAGAATGGGAAAGCTCTCAGCTTAATCTGATCCTCCGTGACATTGTGTGGCTTCATGGCGGAGCACACAATATGGAATTCTTGCAAATGTTTATATGGATTGTCACCTGTAAGACTACGAAAAGTAGGCAAATAGTGAATTAGTCCAGATTTTTGTTCAAACGACACATTTAAAGCAGGATATTCTATATAAAGAGGTTGTTGAGTAAGATTAGGAGTTGACAACTCCTTCAAAGTCCTGTTATATGGCACCGCCATCTCCTCTTCTGATTCGCTTGAAGAAGATTGGTCCGAAAGTAGTGTGAGTGCGATATTGAGGCTCGGTGATAGAGCTTCTTCGGAATCTGCAAGTGAAACTTGGTTTTTTCGAGCTTCCGTCCTAAGCCTTCGTGCAATTCTCTGCATTTCTAGATCAAATTTCAAATCAAGCGAGTGAGAGGATCGAGGCATAAAAAGAATAAAAAAATATTGAAAACAATTGAATAAATAAAACAAATAACACTCCCCGACAGCGGCGCCAAAATTTTTGTAGCTGTCGTCTAGCACTACAAAATTTACCTTACTAAGGTTCTACTAATTCAAGAATCAGTATAGCAATAAGCAAGGATCGATCGCACAGAAAATGAATTGTATTTTAATTATCCAATGAATCCAATGAATTGGGGGGGTTTTTTGTTGAAAACAATTTAATTAGCAAAAATGAATTAAGAAGAAAATATCAATAAATAAAAGAGTTCAATTCTTCAGTTCACAATTATGATTTAATCAAGTCAATATACTATTTATCTTCCACTGAGATTAATAACCCTAGATAACCGCGATCGCAAATTACCCGAAATTCTCCTTAAGTGTAGATCTAGTGCGACGATCGCCAACAAGAGATTCTAACTATCATACAACCTAGAACTATCAGCCTAGATTTAATACGATAGAAGCAGTAAGCATGAGAATTAGATTATTCCAAACAATAATTACACAATCAGTAATTATTTAACTTGTCTTCTGAATATCTTAACAATATTTCAAAGCTTGTCCACAATAAAATACTATTAATCGCTAATTAGATTAGACACACTTCGTTTGCTTAAAATCTGTATTAATCTAGCAGATGATATCAATTCCTTAATTTAATCCTGCAGAAATCAAATCAATCAATTGGATAACATATATGAAAGTTCATGTAGATAATCAGAATAAATCTCAGTATGAAAGAATAAATATTATAAAATTAATCAAACCATAAATTGTTAATCAGGTTCAACATCCCTTCAGAATTGAATCAGTGAATTAGCCTGACATGCCATGATGAATAGCCTCCAAGATGAAAAATTGAAATTATATGATCCAAGATAGTCTACACTCAGCAGAACAACTGATATATATATATAGATTAACAAAACCCTAGTCTAATAAGGAAAGACTACAATTCTAATCCTACACAACTTTGTAATCAAGTCAATCAAAATCTGGTCAGCCCATCCGTCCGGCGCGCCCCGTGCTTGTCCCCTTCTTTTCCTGGTGCGCCCCGCGCTGGTCTATAATCAAGCTCAATTTTGGTTTTTTTCTCCTCTTCTGCCCAATCATCTCCATTCCTGCACAATAACACAAAACACATAAAAAATACAATGCATACTCAAGTAAATGCAATATAACAAGCTATGAAATACCTATTAAGTAGGTTAAAAACCTATTTATCAATTAGCATATGACAAACATAAGAATTATTTCAATGCACAGCGGAATAAGTTAAACATCCCCTTCATAGATATCTTGATAAGCATTGTTCTAACGTTAGTTTAGTTGTAAGTGGTTATAACAGTTATAGCAGTTTAAGGTACATAAGGTAAATGACTGGAAAAAAATGACACAAGGGATATTTAAGTAGTTCAGAGAGTTAAATTCCTAATCCACTCTTCTGCATCAACTAGTAGGGATTCCACTAAGGAAATGGGTAACTCTTGAATAACAAAGATTCCTTCAAGGCCGACAACCTTGGAACTCCAGTTCACTAAGAACTCTTCAAACCCAGCAGACTTGGAACTGTAGACTAAGCCTAGCAGACTTAGAATCTCTTGTACCCTCCGGAACTCAACCAGCCCAATAGATATGACTTTGATTTAGTCCCTCGGACAAGGACCCCTCAGGCCCTGGTTGTTTGTTGATGTTGTTGTTGGTGGTGCTGAGCTGCTAAACTGACTTGAAGCTTGTTCACCCTTTGGTACTTAGCAGCTTGGTGTGATTTTCTGGCATTCAGCATCGAGACTGGATCACTGTTGATGAACTGCTAAGTTGTTCATGAAGCTCGACATCCTTGAGTACTTAGCACTCTATCATATCTTCCTTTGTGCAGCTGATCTTCATTGTTAATGCTTGACTTCAACTGTATTTGGCATTACACATTATTCACCAGTTAGGATCTGTTAAGTCTTTTTCCTTCTTGTAGACTCAGTCTGGTACTTAGCATCCTTTGAACACTGATTGACCTGCGCAGATTCTATTCTGCATCTACTTCTCTACAGCTTCAGTTGTTCATGGTGAATCATCGAGTGACCCTTGAGATCTATTTTCTGGTCTGCCACTCTTCCTCTTGTCTTCTTGGCCTTCTTGGCTCTTAGCTCAGATGCCATTGAGTTGGCATTCTCATTTGTTGTTGAGTGAAGCTTTTAGAAGATAAAGCCCTTTATCATATTTTCTTCACTTCTACTGTGGTAGTCCCACTGCCACTGAGACATTTTTTATTACGCTCTATAGAACTCTCGTAGAGCAATAACTTCTCATCCTTGAAGCTTCAGTTGTTATATACTCCTCCATTATCTTCCCGTTAGAAAATAGCCGTTGGAAGCTATTTGAATTGCCTCAAAGATTCTGAGTTATTTGGTGTAGAATGCTGACTTGACGTGACAACCCCTTTTTGACTATTCTGACGCAGCAGTCTACTTTTTCACCTAACACCTCTGAGCAGTCACGTTTCAGAAATCAATTGGTAGTCACATTAATTTCTCATTTTTGCTTCCTCGATCAGAACAAAAAGAGTTGTCCTTCTGCATCGATGCTCTCAATCAACAACTTTCGAATGTCAGTCTTTATATTGAGACGTTGCCAAGGATTCAATAATCAAATGACCGATCTCCATGATTCTGATGCAGATGACCATGTGCTTGATAGGAGTTTGTCTGATGAATGTTGCTCGTAGACTGATTTAGACAACACTACGATTCGGAGAGTGTTCTCTGGATTGAAAATGTAGAACCTCTTCCTCTTTACTCCTACAGTGCTTCAATGATCCTGCTTACCTTGACTTGCATCAGGAACTGACAACTCGTCTGAATGCTTTGGTCCTTCTAGTTACAAGATTCTTTTGATTAGTCATGCTCAGCTCTCTCAACATTCTGTGTTGTGATCTCCGGTTCACTCTTCATGGTGAGGCTAAGCCATAGACAATCCTTTTTGTCTATTCTTTATAGGTTGGCCAATGTCACTATATGTGCTTTATCAGTTCTTGTTGTTCTTTTGGAAAATACCACGATCGTAGTTACCACTATGATCGTTGTCTTCTGTTGGTTTGATAGATACTGCACTCGTTGTCTTCCTTTAGTCAGTCACTTTATTCATTGTCTTCTAACGTTTGCTTGTGGATGACTTCTCCTGAATGGCTTCACTTCTCAATTAATATGCTGATAGAGTTGGTGCTTCGATCTTCTTTTTGCTTGTAGGTTATTAAGATAATGTTCTCTTGTATTCTTCAGGTAGATTGTATCTTGACTACTCTTACCAGAGACTATGATCTTTGCATATACTTTAGAAGTGCTCAGTTGTTGAGAATCGTTTAGTCTCTACGATTCTTCCTTGGCATTGTTGAGCACTTAACTGACTTTGTCTAAGCCTTTTCTCTACAGACTGCGATCTAGCTTTGGTTCTGCAGACTGCGATCTGGCTTTGGTTCTGCAAACTACGATCTTGCTTTTGTTCTGCAGACACCACGATTCCAAGAGCAGACCTTCTGACAGACTACGATTTCTGTCTTAACAACTGCAGTCATATGACTGATCTGCTCGACTACTATTTCTGCCTCTTTTATGCTCTGTAGGCTCCATAACTTCGAGTGAGGCCTACGATTCTTGACTTGGCTCGACAGGTGCTCGGCATACGCTTAGATAGGCTGTCTCCACGATTCTGAACATGACTTCCTAGACAGACTATGGCTTCGAGAAGGTCCTTCTCGACACACCACGATCCTGCTTCGTTTCTCCTGGCAGACTATGACTTTCGGGAGTGACTATCCTTACAGACAACGATTCTTCCTTGATAGACTCCGATTCTTCCTTGTCTCTCCTGGCAGACTACGAAGGTTGGTGCAGTGCTTGATGATCAGATTGACCTATCTATTACATTTTATAAGATCAACCTAACAAGTTTAATCTTTCTATTTATAGTCCTTGTACATCATAATCTTTTGAAGGACTTTACAAAGTAGTTTGTTCATGTAGGATCAACTTAACATATTTGATCATTTCAGTCTAAGTCCTTGTACATATGCCTATCATCTATTAAGGACTTTACAGCTTTCATCAATGCTGACATATTTGCATATTCATTCATTTAAGATCATATTCAAATCTTATATAAATAGGAATAACATTCTCATGCATATTCCTAACAATCTCCCCATATTTGATTATAACAAAAACATTAAGTGCATATGTATAAGATGAATGAATCTTAATATACAGCAAGTAGCTATATTACTAAAACAGATAATCATGACTATCATTGATGAAAAATTTAACTTACACATGATATGACACTCTACATCCTGGATCCAGAACATACCTATTATAGTTGTCAATGTACCTTCTCTTCTTCAATGACTGCTCCTTGTATGTTTCCAATATTTTTTCTGTTCAGCTACTCTTCTTTCTTTTCTTCTTCATTCTGCTCCCCCTCAGATGAATACCTCATTGCTTCATCTTCATCTTGCTTTGGCTCCCCCTCACATTGTGTCTCCATGAAGTCATCTTCTTTCGGCTCCCCTCAGATGATGACTTTGCTGCTGCTTCTTTGTTCTTCTTCAACTTTATCTTTTGTTCCTTCGCTTTGCTGCTTCTGCTCTTCTCTTCTGTTTCATTCTTCTCTTCAAATGTCTCATTGAATGCCTCTTTTTCTCCCCCTTTTTGTCATTAATCATTTGAGAGAGATGCTGGACATTTGACATAAGCTGCTCCATCAGGTGAGATGAGTTGCCAACCTCAATCTTGAGTTCTTGTTGACTGAGCTCCAGCTGTAGGGAGAGACATTAATTCAGAGAGTCTATCTTGTCAGAGAGAGATAGAATGGATTCTGCACTTTTCTTCTGAGCTTGCAGGGCTTCTTCCTTCTGATCCCTTATAGACTTTAGATATAATTGATCTCTCTGTTGAAGTTTGAGAGATATGTCTGATATTGTGGCCTGAAGCCTATTGTGAAGCTCACTATCTTCTCTTCTTGTCAGGATTATAGCTTCTGCAGCAATGAGAGAGAACTTCTCAACCAATTCTTCAGAGTTCTTTAGTAACTCTTGCTCTTGAAGAGTTTGGGCATTTGGTTGAGAAGCTTCTTGCTGAACAGATGGTTGGACTCCACGATTTTCACTCTTTGAGAGGCTTTTCAAAAGTAGTGATAATCTTATAGATGTTTGAGTACCAGTCAATGTTTGAGGACGAAGGGATATCAGCCACCATTGCTGTAGCAGGATTTGACTTCCCAGACTGAGCTCGATCACCTCCAATGGTAGAGTGTAGAGACTCCACGATCATGGGCTTTCATATGATCCTTCTACCATCTAAGCCTACTCATAGATCGTATGGAATGTAGATGTTGCTTGCTTGTTGATAGACCTTGAAGTGAGGCTGGTCGTTGATCAGTTTTGTTGCGTATGACTTTATCCTTGGAAAGTTTTGTGCAACCAGTTCCAGGTTGGGAAAGTGTGAGAGACACCATTTGAAGTAGATTCTATCTCTAGTAGTGGATGCCTTTACCCATTGCATTGACGGATAGAACCATCTTATCATATGATTCTTAGTCTCTGAATCATATATCATAGTGGTAATGTCCAGTTCCATATCATTAAGATTATTGAGCAAATCTTCTGTGGACATCCTCACTACTTTTATCCTTTCATTTCCATGATCTACCCATCTACCAAGGAGCACATTTCGTGGTTCATCATATACCTCCACCATTATTCTTTTTTTAACCTTTGCAGGAGATGGAACATGATAGTCATCTAGCTTCTGATCTTCAGAACTTGAGACTTCATCCCTTCCTTCATGTCCTGACTTGCAGTCAGACTGGTGCACACTCCCTTCCATCGACTCATCAGTATAATCCTCTCCTGATTCAGATTCATTTGCAGTCTTTTCATTTTCATCACTGCTTGAACTGTCAGACATCTTTCTTTTTCCTTTGGAATCAACTTTCATGGCCTCAGGCTCATCATCATTGTCATCACTGAGCTCAATGATCTTTGTAGAAGATTCTCCTTTCTTCTTTAGGCCTAGTTGAGCAAGCAGTTTGTTGCTCTTTCTTCTCTATGGAGGATCAATAACAGGAGGTTCAGGTTCTTTCTTTTCTTTAGATTCTGAATCCTCTTCCTCAGCAAAAGGACTCCTTGGGGATTCAGCAGTAGGAGATCCAGATGCTTCTTCCTTATCTGTAAAATGGCTACTTTGGGGGTCAACCATAAGACTTTTAGTTATTTTTTCTTCTTCTGATTCTTCTTCCTCTTCTTTAGCAGAGAGACTTCTTTGAGGGACTTCTTGTGACTTCTTCACCACCTTGGCTCTCTTCTTGGATGGCCTTTCAGACTTGGACTCTGGAATTTTGGAATCTTCAGAGTGTGATAGCTCATCCACCACATCACTTGTCTTTCTCTTCTTCGTAGTGCTCTTGCTACTGCTGCCATATGTCATCAGCCTCTTGTTTTCCATGGGATTCTTATTCCAGTTGTCAAATAGCTTGGGAGACAACACTTTGTGGATATTTAGGGGTTCACCATCATCATCTATTATCCTATTATTCAACTTCTTCTTTAGATTGATGCTCAAGAATCTCACATGGAAAACCTTTGTGAGCGGTTTGTATGTCCTTCTCAGCCTTGTCCAGCCATTCGGATATTAAGTCGAACATTATCGCTCCAAAATTGATTTCCTTCTTCAGTGCAATGGCAGACATGATCCTCAACTGTTGATCGCTTACTATATTATGAGCAGTATCCTTGCTTAGTATACACTTCCCTACAATCTCAGCAAGGAACTCGAACTCTTTTAGAAACTCCTTCTTCTTCATATTCTTCAGACTAGGGTTCCTCTTGTAGCGCATAACCCTCTTTTTGTGACACCCCCAAATCCGGGTACTTCGTTTCCACGTGATTTGGTGTTCACATTCTAATTAAATCATACATCTATACAATAATAAATAATTTTAAAGTAAATTACAACCTTCATAAATACATAAATAAAATCTTCCTTGAAAAAGGATTACAACTTGTCCAATATAAAATCCCAGGATTAACTAAACCTTAACATCAATAAAAAATAAATGCAAAAATAAAACATCATCAACTAAGTCTTATTACAAAAAAAATTGAAGACAACAAGTCTTCACTTGCTCATCTTTCCTTTTCCGTTACTTGTTAACGGTACGTCAACATTCTCGGCTTTAACCACAAGAGGTTGCAAAATATGCAAGAGTGAGCAAACAAAAGCTCACTTGAAATGTACAATGATATACCATAATTGAATAACTTCAAAAGAATTTGAATAACTTTTCTTTCGTCAAAATAAAGAATTGAATAATAATTCTTTCATCATATTTAGGATTCGAATATATAATTTATCTGAGGGTCATACGACCTTGAACTATGTCCTAGGTTATAAATATTTCTACTTAAAACCTTTAACAGTCATTGAGACTATGGACCTTTAACTTGTACGTAGGGGGGATCAGCCCTTCGTACCACGTATTGTGCACAGCCATCTTAACGCTTTGGCATAAATGTCCCTTAATAAATAGGGTTGTTCATTCTAAGTATTTGAATACAAGTCCATACCAAAGAAAGTTTGGTTTGAATAGATAAATGAACTTTGGAGTTTCAACTATCATCAACTAGGAGTAATTGAATCGACTCACAATGCTTTAACAGTTCGACAATATAAGAATTATGAATCAAATGTAAGATACAATAACAGATTTCATGATAACTAGGTATGCTTTAGAAATAACTTAAAGCATTCGATAGATCAAGTAGATCTTTCTTGAACAACTAAGTTAAGATCACATTACTTAAATAATACGTCAATACTTATGCTTTACGGATATTTGAATACAGTATAACTCATACAATACATAACGAGTTAAGAATCCGATATAGACTTGCATGATATAATGAGCAAGGGTTAGAGAACTTGCACAATGAAAAGATACCATGAAAGAAATTGCATAACGTCGAAGAATAATGATTAGAAAACTTTCTCAAGTAAGAGATAAGGAGTAGAGAACTTGCCTCAAGCGCAAGCTACACTTTAATAATTACAATCACTTTCACAATTATCCTACATATCACGTTATGTTTAAAACATCTATTAGTACCCAACTATAACGTTTAAACTGTCGAACTTCATACTCAAGTCCAACTCTCAACGTTGTTACGACGTACCTCGATACTAATACACATACGTGAGGCTAACAATCAAGCACCTCATACACATATAGCACTCTTACTATCATATTGCATCTTACGGTAACAATATCCAAGCACACATATAATATAACCACATAAGACTTCAATCTATCTTAAACACATCAAAATCATGTTATCTCATTACCTATTACACTTATCAAGTCATAAAAATAAGTTAGCTAAACAAACACGGCATGAAAACTCAACGAAGGGAAAACAAAATTCCAAACAGCTTGTTAACCTTGTTAACCTTTTGGAGCGGGTCCCACAAGGGTAAAAGCTCCACTGGGGCGGGGCCCACTATTGGTGGGAACCCCCCAGCTCGCGAATGGCAGAGAAATAAGCCAATTAGGCTTATTTCTTCACACTGAATCTGATTTTTCTCAACATGATGAACATGAAACTTGATAACAACAAAATGTTGGACTCTTTAACACGATTATAACACATAAAATCCTTACAACACATAATCAAAACCAAGTTTTCATGATTTTTGAAGAAAACTACAATATCAAGCGTTCTTGACAAAAATTTCTATTACGAATTCGTTTATAAATCAATCCATGTAATTTCAATTGTAATGACTCTAATTCTTAACATAACCCATGATTAATTTAAACAATAATCCATAACCAAACACCAATTTGATAATTTAAAAAGGCTATTTTCAAAATTAGTTCACAATAAGTTACTTTGAACATGATTTCTTCATGTTCATCTTAACTACGTGGATTGAATCGCTAAGACAACTATATAACTCATATATAAACATGCTATAACACATATTACACATAAATTGAAGATAAGTTACACATTTTGCAACACATTCAGCAACGTCCATCTTCATATTCGGCCACCAAAAATGATGCCTGAGATCCTGGTACGTCTTATTACTCCCAAGGTGAATCGAATATCTTGAACTATGAGATTCTCTCAAGATCTCTTCTTTGACTTTTGGTACTGGCGATACCCAGATTCTACCTTCAAATCGTAGCAGTCCTTCGTTATCGATCTTAAACTTGAATCCTTCACCATCGGTTATTCTCTTTCGAATCTTCTCGCATTCTTCATCGTGAAGTTGTGCTTCTTTCACTTTGTCTACCAGAGTAGAATCAGTATTTACTTGAAACAACTTTTCATCCGACTCCATCGGAAACTTCACCTCCAGCTCTAATCTAGCCATCTGTTCTATCAACTGATCCAGATCAGTTAGCATGTTTAGCTTCTCCCGACCTATTCTGCTCAAAGCGTCGACGACGACGTTAGCTTTACCCGGATGGTAAAGTATCTCGCAATCGTAGTCCTTAATCAGCTACAACCATCTCCTTTGGCGCATGTTCAAATCCTTCTAGGTAAAGATATACTTCAGACTCTTATGATCTGTGTATATCTCACACTTTTCTGCATATAAGTAGTGTCTCCATATCTTTAGGGCAAACACTACTGTCGCCAGTTCTAGGTCATGAGTCGGATACCCCTTCTCGTAACCTTTCAGCTAATATGACACATAGGTAATGACCTTGTCGCTCTGCATCAGTACACAGCCTAATCCCTTATGTGAGGCATCACTATATACAACGAAATTCCCCGTACTATCCGACAATGATAACACATGCACAGTACTCAACCTCTTCTTCAACTCTTGAAAACTTTTCTCACACTTTTCTGTCCAAATAAAACTTAACTGTCTTATGAGTTAAATTCGTTAACGGAGTTGCGATCTTGGAAAATCTTGGACAAATCTCCGATAATAACCTACTAATCCCAAGAAACTCCTCACTTTAGACGGCATATTCGGTTGATCCCAATTCATTATCGCTTCAACCTTCGACGGATCTACCGAAATACCATCCATGTCGATCACGTGGACAAGAAATTGTACACGTTTTAACCAGAATTTGCACTTCGAGAACTTCGCATAAAACTTCTATCGTCTCAGCGATTCTAAGGTCAGCCTTAAATGTTCTGTGTTCCTCCTCGGTTTTGGAGTAAACCAGGATGTCATCTATGAACACCACCACGAACTTATCCAGGAATGGCTTAAACACCCTATTCATTAGGTCCATAAATGCAGCTGGGCATTCGTTAGACCAAATGACATCACCAAAAACTCGAAATGACCATACCGAGTCCTAAAGGCCGTTTACGGTATATCTTCCCTTCTCACCTTCAACTGATGATACCCACTCCTCAAGTCGATTTTCAAGAAGTATCTAGCACCCTTCAGTTGATCAAACAAGTCATCGATCCTAGGTAAAGGATACTTATTCTTAATTGTAACTTTGTTCAACTCTCTATAGTCAATGCAAAGACGCATCGATCTATCCTTCTTCTTCACGAATAAAATTTATCCCCCCCACGGCGAAACTGCTCGGTTGAATATACTTCTTGTCCAATAGTTCTTGCAGTTGAACCATCAGTTCTTTCATCTCGACTCGAGCCATTTGGTACGGAGCTTTCAAAATTGGAGCAGTCCCAGACGCTAAATCGATCACTCTATTTCCCTATCTGGTGGAAGTCCTGGTAAATCATCCGGAAACTCATCCACAAACTCCCTAACCACTGGTATCTCTTCTATCTTCGGGCTCTCCTTACGCGTATCTACTATGTAGGCTAGATATCCTTCACATCCTTGCGTCAAAAGTTTCTTAGCTTGCATAACCGTCAAATAACTTGCTTGTCTAGGCGATTTGCTACCATAGAACACTAACTTCAATGGAGTTGTAAGGTTTACCGACTTCTTCTGACAGTTGATTACCTCCCTATGGTTGAACAACCAGTACATCCTCAATATGACGTCAAATTCCTCGAGTTTTATCAGAATCAAATCTACCCTCAGTTCCTGACCCTTAATATTTAATCTACAGTTCTTGTATACAAACCTAATAAGAATGACTTCCCTATTCACAATTTCTATGTTCAAGGGGTAAGCTAACTCCTCTATAAGTAAGTCTAGGGTTTTAGAAAAATCATCAGATATGAATGAACAAGTAGCACACGAATCAAATAATACATATGCATTTATACTATTGATCGGAATAATACCTACCACCACATCTTTTGATTGCACAACATCCTGCACCGTCATGTTAAACGTACGGGCAGTGGGTCGAACGGCTTGCAGTGGTCCAGCGATAGTTAGAGTGCTGCCGTTGCCATTCCCTTCATTCCCTGTTGACCCTACCACTGGCTTCTTCGGGCAATTACGAGCCATGTGATCCTTGGATCCAAATGTATAGCAAGCTCCCTTCTTCGGGTTTGGGCAATTCCGCACGATGTGGCCTTCATGACCACAGTTGTAGCACACCTGTTTCCCTTTCATGCACACCTCAGTGTGAGTCTTCCCGCATGTAGCACATGCTTCGAGCTTCCTCTTCTGCTGGCCTCCCTGCTGAGTCCCAGCAGAGTTATTGTCGTTCCACTTCCTTTTTGGATGGATAGCCTCGCTACCACCAGCTTTGTTTTTTATCTCAATCTTCTTCTTCTTGTCCTGGTTGAATTTAGTCACGGTGTCGCTCCCTCCTTCAGTGAGAATGGCCTTCTCCAGCACGGCTGCAAACGTGTTCAGCTGGAACATGGTGACCTTACTTTAGAGTCAGGGTTTCAGTCCCCGCTCAAACCTTCTCGCCTTCCTAGCGTCCGTGCTGACCTGGTATGTAGCGAACCTGGCCAACTCGTTAAACTTCGCGATGTATTCAGACACCGTCATCCCTCCCTGTTTCAGCTCTAGAAATTGAACCTCCATCTGGTCCTGCGAGCAAACTGGGAAGTACATTTCAAAGAACATCTCTTTAAAACGCTCCCATGGTATCACTCCTTCTCCTTCTCTGGTCTTGTTGGCTTGCCACCAGAAACTAGCATCCGACTTCAACATGAAAGTTGCGAATGCCGTCTTCTGGTCTTCACCTACTCTAGCAACGTCGAAGACCTTCTCCATTTCCATTACCCACGTTTGGGCATCTATAGGGTTAGTCGATCCCTTGAATTTAGGCAGTCCTACTGCCTTGAATTCCTAAAATGTAGTACCCTGCACTTGCGGCTGATTTGCAAGTGCCCCCGTCAGTAGGTTCACTAACTATTGAACCGAGTTGGGGTTTGTTCCATCTTTATTGTTGTTGGTCGTCGAACCCTCAGGGTTTTGACATGTAGGTCTTCTTCTAGGAGGCATTTTCTGTTAAGAAATATTATTATTAACTCCTCTACTAAATTCTTAAGTATTCAAGTTCGAAATTAAATATATAAATAACTCAGTTCATATTGAACACATAGCACATCCATAAACTTCTTTTATTCATTACTCGTAGTTTTAAAAACATAGAACAGAAAGCATCTCTGCTATTGACATCATCTTTCCTGAAGTGGAACAAGTTGCAGAATTACATTATTATCTCATCCCATTCTTCTCTCAAATTATGGGATTTACATTTATTTAATACAAAAAGTAACACATAAATAAAAGCTCTACTACCTAGGCATGTTAGGGCGTCGCACAGCCTCTCTGCGTTCTTCCTCTGTCACCCGAAACTCCGTTCTTCGGTCCACCACGTACCATGGTAACCCTCGGAACTGAGGGATAATAGAAAATATGGTAATGGGCCCTATATATGGCCGTATGGAATGCGTATTTTGTTTCCCTCAACTTAGCCCTCTTGGCTTCAACCTCATCTTCAGCTCGATCGGCTCGTTGAATAGCCCTCAAACTTGTCTCCTCAGCTCTGGCATGCTTCGTCGACTCCTCTTGGATGTCTTGCATCAGCTTCGCTATCTTGGTTCTTCCCTCGTCTCTATCATTCTCTACGTGGATTAGCCTCCACTGCACTTCTCCTAGCTAACTATTCATTTCCTCGATAGTCTCATCCCGCTGCTGTATAGTAGTCCGACTCTCGTCCAACAATTCCTGAAGCTCCACGTTACGGTCGTGGACCTCCTCGTACACCTCGGCACTAACAGAGTGACGTGGGAATTCCTCTTCAGGATCCTCTTCCTCCTCTGACTCAACCTCCTCCTCCTCATCTGGAATAAGTGTCAGCTCATGCTCCCGACCAGCTACGGTGATCACTGGAGATGGCTCTCTCCTAACCAGCTGCTCCCAGACAACATGGATGTCTCGGGGCTCCTCCTCCTTAGGCACCTGAGGTAACTCCTCTCTAGCCTGACTGGACTCTCCAACATTCGTCATCCTGACAAAAGAATTTTAAAGTTTATTATTACGTGATATCGAGTCGTCACTATTCGAATACTTAAACGTAAACACATAGCACAAAAGGTAGTTTATTATCTTTACCTATCACCACTATCTTTTCGATCTTCCTATAAGGCTACTACCAAGGTTTTTCGCCCCACCTAAGGTTCATAACTAACTACTTTGATACCAACCTGTGACACTCCAAAATTCGAGTACTTCATTTTCACATGATTTGGTGTTCACTTTCTAATTAAATTATACATCTACCCAATAGTAAAGAATTGTAAAGTAAATTACAACCTTCATAAAAACATAAATAAAATCTTCCTTGAAAAAGGATTATAACTTCTCCAATAAAAAATCACAAGGTTAACTTAACCTTAACATCAATCAAAAATAAATGCGGAAATAAAACATCATCAACTAAGTCTTATTACAAACAAAATTGAAGATAACAAGTCTTCACTTGCTCATCTTTCCTTTTCCGTTACTTGTTGACGGTACGTCAACATTCTCGGCTTTAACTGCAAGGGGTTGTAAAATATGCAAGAGTGAGCAAACAAAAGCTCACTTGAAATGTACAATGATATTCCATATTTGAATAACTTCAAAAGAATTTGAATAACTTTTCTTTCGCCAAAATAAAGAATTGAATAATAATTCTTTCATCATATTTAGGATTCGAATATATAATTTATCTGAGGGTCATACGACCTTGAACTATGCCCTAGGTTATAAATATTTCTACTTAAAACCTTTAACAGTCATTGAGACTATGGACCTTTAACTCGTACGTAGGGGGATCAGCCCTTCGTACCACGTATTGTGCACAACCATCTTAACGCTTTGGCATAAACGTCCCCTAATAAATAGGGTTGTTCATTCTCAGTATTTGAATACAAGTCCGTACCAAAGAAAGTTTAGTTTGGATAGATAAATGAACTTTGGAGTTTCAACTATCATCAACTAGGAGTAATTGAATCGACTCACAATGCTTTAACAGTTCGACAATATAAGAATTATGAATCAAATGTAAGATACAACAATAGATTTCATGATAACTAGGCATGCTTTAAGAATAACTTAAAGCATTCGATAGATCAAGTAGATCTTTCTTGAACAACTAATTTAAGATCACATTACTTAAATAATACTTCAATACTTATGCTTTACGGATATTTGAATACAGTATAACTCATACAATACATAACGAGTTAAGAATCCGATATAGACTTGCATGATATAATGAGCAAGGGTTAGAGAACTTGCACAATTAAAAGATACCATGAAAGAACTTGCATAACGTAGAAGAATAATGATTAGAAAACTTGCTCAAGTAAGAGATAAGGAGTAGAGAACTTGCCTCAAGCGCAAGCTACACTTTAATAATTACAATCACTTTCATAATTATCCTACATATCACGTTACGTTTAAAACATCTATTAGTACCCAACTATAACGTTTAAACCGTCGAACTTCATACTCAAGTCCAACTCACAACGTTGTTACGACGTACGTCGATACTAATACACATACGTGAGGCTAACAATCAAGCACCTCATACACGTATAGCACTTTTACTATCATATTGCATCTTATGGTAATAATATCCAAGCACACATATAATATAACCACATAAGACTTCAATCTATCTTAAACACAACAAAAGCATGTTATCTCATTACCTATTACACTTATCAAGTCATAAAAATAAGTTAGCTAAACAAACGCGGCATAAAAACTCAAGGAAGGGAAAACAAAATTCCCGGACAACTTGTTAACCCGCTAGGGCGCCCCAAGGGTAAAAGCCCCGCTGGGGCGGGGCCCACTACTAGTGGGAACCCCCCATCTCGCAAACGGCAGAGAAATAAGCCAATTAGTCTTATTTCTTCAAACTGAATCTGATTTTTCTCAACATGATGAACATGAAACTTAATAACAACAAAATTTTGGACTCTTTAACACGATTATAACATATAAAATCCTTACAACACATAATCAAAACTAAGTTTTCATGATTTTTGAAGAAAACTACAATATCAAGCGTTCTTGACAAAAATTTCTATTACGAATTCATTTTTCAATAAATCTATATAATTCCAATGGTAATGACTCTAATTCTTAACATATTAACATAACCCATGATCAATTTAAACAATAATCCATAATCAAACACCAATTTGACAGTTTAAAAATTCTATTTTCAAAATTAGTTCACAGTAAGTTACTATGAACATGATTTCTTCATGTTCATCTTAATTACATAGATTGAATCGGTAAGACAACTATATAACTCATATATAAACATGCTATAACACATATTACACATAAATTTCATGTTTACATAAATCTTTCATTCTAACTCAACAAAAAATATGAAAATTCATAAGGACATAAATTCTCCATTAAAACTTGTTTTTACAACAAATTAAATTTTTCAAAATCGTTTATAGCATACAATTAAATTATAAACAGTATATAAACACAATGTGTTTATATATATACACAATTCATGTTTACACAATATCATAAAATTTTCATATTCACATAGAACTCAAAACAAGGAAGAACAATCAATTAAATTTTAAAACTATAAGATAGTAATTATACCCTTTTTGTTTTGATAATTGAAGAAGATGATGATGATGAAGAGCTTGAGTTCTACCAACTCCTTCTCTATCTTTTTCTTCTTTCTTTCTCTCTAACTTCTCTGTATTCTCTCTTCTCTACTCTTTCTTTGCTCTAACTTTGTTTTAACGTAAAAACTATTTACATAGCTGATATACATATATTATACACCTAATAATATAATATACGTAACTTACAAATAATTAATACCTTTAATTATATCATTTACTAATTACCCATTATTATATAGGTTACACTTATTTTGAATTTAAAAAGCCTTAAGGCTTGTTTGGCAAACCAAAGTTATTTAAAAGAAACAGATTTTATTAGCTAATGTCTTGTTTGGATAAAATGGATTTAAAGCTAGTGCAAGGGCCCTGTTTGGCAAAACTTTTTTAAAACAAAAGTAACGGCCTTGTTTGGTTAAAACAATTTAAAAAACTCTTTTTATTTTTATTTTAATAAATTCTTTTAACACGCACTTTAATGTTATACTTTAATTAATTAAATCTTTAAAATTCTTATTTAATTAATTAAAATCTAACATCAATTAATCACATAAAAATTATCACGTAATTATAATTACTCACTAATTATAATTCATGTAACACTCATCACATAATTCATCTAATTTAATTATCTCAATTAAAATAGAATTATACTATAAAATTAATATACATTAATTAAATTAAATATTAAATATTCATTTAATTAATGTATAACTCTTAATTAAATCATTCTACAAAATCACATAATTTATTTATTTAACTCAATAAATAAATCACATAAAATATTTATTCTCTCAATAAATATTAAAATTTAATATATAAAATCTCAATCGTTACACTTTCCTTCTTCAATGTCGACTTCTTCAAGGCTCTTTAGATCTAGGTTAAAGAAACATAGGCATTGATTGATGTCTATAGGCTTTATCTTTAGGTTCAGACCTTTGTGGACAGAAGCCTAAAGCTAGTCGTTGCATTTGTGTAGAACTCTTTTACTAGATTGACATAGATACGAGTGTCTGATTCAAGGCATTCAGAGAACCCAGCCATTTTTACAAGTTCGAGAGTGTCTCTGAACTTCTTTTCAGATCTTTCAAATCTTTTGGTGCCAAGTTAAATACCAGTGATTACACGCCAGTCTTCCATTTGAAGGGTTATGTAAGACACCAACTTTTTATGAATAAAATTGAATTTTTTCTATATATTATTTTCAATAGTAAGGGGTTAATTTGATTAATGTGGTAAGTTATGGGTCAAATACGCAAATATTTTAAAATAAGCAAGTGGTTATAAAATATTCATTGTTATCGGAGAATATTCGTTTGGTAGTGCAATATTCTTGCTGTCGGGGAATATTCGTACGACGGCGCAGCCATTTGTGGGCCCCATAACGAAATACTGTCGGATGAAAAAAACGACACGAATGAATTTTTTAATAATAACGGCGTAATTGTTACCGTTAACACTATTGGAATACCCGGTGGTTAAAGTAAAGTAATACGCGTTGTTGCACAGTAGCACACGGTATTGCATAGTATTTTTATATTATTGTTAATTCAATAATTGTTACTACACAGTATTTCTCATTATCAGATCAATAATTTATATTATTTGAATAATATTATAAGATATCCTTTTTGGCAATGTCTAAGGAAGTTCTATCTAGGAGAGGTTTGGTCACCTAATTGTGCGCTAGTAAGGAGAAATCCTTATCGGAAAGCCCCCTCTTTCTTGAGAACAACCTGTTTGTCAATATTGTAATTCTATAATATTATTTATGAATAATTAATTATTGATTTATATGATAAGAAAATATTTATTCATTGTGGATATAAATGAAGGAATCAGTGCTGATGTGTTTTTATCAGTATTTTGGTGTGAAAAATCATCTGTATGTGGATTTCAGTCATTTTCTGTTCGGAATTTGAAAAAACTTTTTCTACAAAGTTGTAGAGAATTAAATTTCCTGTAAAATGGATATAAGATTCGTATTTTTCCAATAAAAGGGCTATTTATCATGAATTATTGAAGTTTCGAAATAATTAATTTTTGGGGTTATAAATATTTTTTTAATAAAAATGTTTTTTTGATGGTGGGCCCCACTTGTGTGGGCTAATGAAATGGTCAAGGAGGTGTGCGGAATTTTTTTTTATAAATATATTATTTTATTAAATTTTCTGCTTTGGCGTTCTAAGCATTTTCCTATAAAATAGGGTGCTTAGGTTATAATTAAAAATCACACCAGAATCAGAAGTTTTCTCTCTCTATACTATCGAGCGTATTTTTGTGAGTATTTCGATACTTTGAGTGTTACTAGACAGTACAAGTTTTTTCAGCATTATATATGATATTCCAGTCAGAAGTACTGTTCTTTTGAGGTAAGGGATGTTATTTTTTTCGTAAATGATGTTATTTCTTTCAATATCATTACACCGAAATATTGGTATGAATTTTATTATGAAATTTTTACCTTTTATGTCGAGGTTACTATTCACGTATACGGCACTATTCACGAATACGATACTATTTACGAGTACTATTCACGAAGTATGATTTTTTTTATGAAATTTCTACCTTTTTCATGTTGGGGTTACGGTTCACGTATACAGCACTATTCACGTATACGGCACTATTCATGAATACGTTATTATTCATAGAAAAATTAAATTTTCTTTTCTTTGTCCAAGTTGGCTGTTATGGTTCCTATCTTTGATTGGATCCAAGTTTTGAACTTCATTCTTGAGTTTTGCTCCATAATTGATTGTTATGTAGTATTTTTGAACTTGAATAAATTGATTTACGAATCCCTAATCTTTGTCCTTTATTTCACTAGATTCGTTCTTTAAAACGTTTTTCATCATCCTCAGTCCTAAATGATGATATAACTGAAGTATCTTTGGCCTGTAGTGCAAAGATGAATGATTATTTTATGAATATCTTTGGCCTGTAGTGCGAAGATGAATGATTACCTGATGAATATCTTTGGCCCGTAGTGCAAAGATGGACAGGTGTTGAGATGAACATAACCAACTGGTGATACAAATGAATATCTTTGGCACGTAGTGCAAAGATGAATATTAGATTCAAGATATATATTGGTTGATGTTATAGGATAAAATATTGATTATGGGCTTTTAAATCATAGAAGATAGTAGACATTATTCTCTACTTAACTCTTCTGATGCATTGTTAATTTCGCTGCAGTTGTTGATCTAAAACTTGTTGTCCATAATATTTTATCTGATTTGTTGAAGACTAACGATAAATTATTCTGCATTATCTTAGTCATAATATTCTTTATTGGGTTAGTTGAGCTCACCCTTTTCATCTATTATCCTCTTTAGGAAATGAGAATGTCGCAGGGACTAGTCGGCGAACAGAGAGATCGACATAGTTAGAGCAGTAGTAGTCCTCACTATTTTTGTATAATAGTGTGAAAATAATTATAACTATTGAGGACTGAATTTGAGTAGTTTATATTTCGTATTATATACGATTTGTATTGACACTCACAGCTTGTATGGTCCTCCTGCTCACGACCTTTTGATATAAAAGTTTATATTTGGATTCTGTACCATGTGTTTGGCGACTCTGAATGGGTTGGGTTGATTGGACCTATTCTGGGGGCATCACAGTTGGTATCAGAGCTTAGGGATATGGTCTTTGGCGGAGATCGAGGAATAGAATTAGGAGGAGAGAGACGAGTAAATCCTTCACTAGTATATCCTACCTAAGCTTATGTGGCATTTAATTGGTCGGTCGGAGTATAGGGTTAATATGTGATATGTTAATTTGTTTAATTAACACTTGTTTTATGGCAGTATTTGAGAATGGTAGCTGAGAATGTTAACAATGGAGTGAATGAGTATGTTGAGACACCTTTAATCACCAACCAGGAGAACGTGCAACAAGAAGGCAATAGTCCTACTATAAATAATCCCACCGATCAAATGATGAATGATGGGATGTTTAGAAGCTTTTTGCAGTTCATGCAAAACCAAAAGAGGGAAACTCGGGTGCAAAATACAGGTAGAGATAATAGCAACTCGAAGCTTGTCACTGCCAAGCAGTTCAAAGAGTTGGGACCACTAGAATTTTTTGGAAAGCAGGATCCGATCAAGGTGGAAACGTGGGTTAAACAAATTACCAAGATATTTGATATTTTGGGATGCACGGAGGAACAGAAGGTTCTATTCACCACCTTTATATTCCGTGGAGAGGCAGATTACTGGTGGGAATCTGTGAAGCGTACCCAGCCTGCCGCACTCAAGATGTCTTGGGAAGCGTTCTAAAAATTATTCAATGACAAGTACTTTCTTGAAAGTATTCGTCATATGAAAGAGGTGGAGTTTAACAGAATAGAACAGAACAACATGACTGTGTCCTAATACTATGCTAAGTTCGCGGAGTTGTGTCCAGGTTTGCACATCATTTGGTAGAGAATGAGGAACTTATGACGCGGATGTTTCTGAGAGGTTTGAAACCTGAAATTCGTCAATACCTCATTTCTCATAAATTTTCTCTCTATTCAGATGTAGTAAACAAGGCTCAGTTATTAGAACGAGATAATGAGTATGTTCAACCAAGGGACCACAACCAGGGTTGTATCGATTGCAGCAGTCATCGAAGAAATGACAACCAGCGGGGAGGAAAGTATCATGACAGAAGCGGTAACCACTCAGTGGTAATCGTGGCCATGATAATTGAAGTAGTGAGTCGGGGGGAGATTTTAAGAAGAGGAGATACAACAATGAGAACGTGAAGACGTCGACAGCAGCACCAGCATCAACTATTTCTAGGGGAGGATAACGACCACCGATCGTATGCTATAAATGCGGGAAAGAGGGACACATCAGCCCAAACTGCCCACAACAATTCAACGCATTTTATAACTATGGAAAGGAAAGACATATAGCTCGAGATTGTCGTCTAGCGAAACCAAGTCCAGCAGGGGTGGTGATTCCAAAGGCGGTTTCGAACAAGTCAAAGTCTGTGGTTCCTAGAAGAGCGTTTGTCGTGACTGCCCAAAATGCGAGGAACCCAAACGAGGTGATCACGGGTAAGCTAATCATAAACTCTTGCGAAGTTTACACTTTGTTAGATACCGGTGCTACCCATTCTTTTATATCACCTACTTGTGCTCACTATTTGAACTTGACACCTGAGAAATTAGACTTTGACTTATCTGTTGAGATTCCATTGGGAGAAACTTTCATTGCATCTACAATTTACAAATCTTGCTTGATTCAGATTGGTACCCTCACCATACCTGTTGATCTTATCTCTTTATTTGGATCATTTCGTGGTTGTCATTATTAATGACATCCTAATATATTCCAAAAGCCTCAAATATTTTTCCAAAAAGAACTCAACATGCGACAACAACGTTGGCTCGATCTGTTGAAAGATTACGAAAATACCATTCAATACCATCCTAGAAAAGCGAACGTGGTAGCTGACGCGTTGAGTAAAATATCACATGTGGGAACGAGTGCGATGCTGTCAACACAAAGGCCCATTTTGTGTGACTTACAAAGGATGGAGATAGAGTTAAAGACTCCAGGGACCCACGTGATGATGTCATGTATACGCGTAGAACCAACTTTAATTGATAAAGTTAAAGCTGCTCAAGCTACAGACCTGGAGCTGATGAAGATGAAAAAGAAGGTTCAAGAAGGTGCTACTCCAGAGGCGAGAATTGATGAAGAAGGAATACTTTGAGTCAACGCCAGACTTTGTGTTCCTAATGATGCTGATTTGAAGTATAAAATCATGATGGAAGCACACAACACACCGTTAGCAATAGTACCAAAATGTATCATGATCTTTGACATACATTTTGGTGGAGCAATATGAAGAGAGAGATCGCAGAGTTTTTCTCGAGGTGTTTAACGTGTCAACATGTCATGGCGAAGCATCAAGAGCCAAAAGTTATGAAGAGCTCCGAGCCTCTCGCTGGTGACTTCTTGTGTGTGATGCACCAAAGCCAGACTCTCCATAGGGAACGTCGATTTTATGCGGTGGCAAACTGATGGGTACCATTGTGAGGTACAATGGTTGAAGCACCATAAGAGTCACAGTTGGAATCGAAGAAATGACCTGGGAGTTAAAATCAGAAATAAAAATGAGGTATTCTCACCTTTTTGACATACCAGGTACGTACATCAATTTCGAGGACGAAATTTCATAAGGAGAGGAGGTTGTAAGACCCCAACATGTTATGAATAAAATTGAATTTTCTCTATATATTATTTTGAATAGTAAGGGGTTGATTTGATTAATGTGGTAAGTTATGGGTAAAATGCGCAAATATTTTAAAATAAGCAAGTGGTTATAAAATATTCATTGTTATCGGGGAATATTCTTTTGGTCGTGGAATATTCTTGCTGTCGGGGAATATTCGTACGACGGCGCAGCCATTTGTGGGCCCCATAACGAAAAACTGTCGGATGAAAAAAATAAAAGGAATGAGTTTTTTTAATAATAACGGCGTAATTGTTACTGTTAACACTGTTGGAATACCCGGTGGTTAAAGTAAAGTAATACGCGTTGTTGCACAGTAGCACACGGTATTGCACAGTATTTTTATATTATTGTTAATTCAATAATTGTTACTGCACAGTATTTTCCTTTATCAAATCAATAATTTATATTATTTGAATAATATTATTAGATAGCCTTATTGGCAATGTCTAAGGAAGTTCTGTCTAGGAGAGGTTTTGTCACCTAACTGCGCGCCAGTAAGGATAAATCCTTATTGGAAAGCCCCCTCTTTCCTAGGAACCACCTAGTTGTCAATATTGTAGTTCTATAATATTATTTATGAATAATTAATTATTGATTTATATGATAAGAAAATATTTATTCATTGTGGATATAAATGATGGAATCAGTGTTGATGTGTTTTTATTAGTATTTTGATATGGAAAATCATCCGTATGTGGATTTCAGTCATTTTCTGTTCAAAATTTGAAAAAACTTTCTTCTACAAAGTTGTAGAGAATTAAGTTTCCTGTGAAATAGACATAAGATTCGTATTTTTCTGATAAAAGGGCTATTTATCATGAATTATTGAAGTTCAGGAATAATTGATTTTTAGGGTTATAAATATTTTTTTAATAAAAATGTTTTTTTGATGGTGGGCCCCTCTTGTGTGGGCTGATAAAATGGTCAAGGAGGTGTGCTGAATTTTTTTTTTTATAGATATATTATTTTATTAAATTTTCTGCTTTTGCGTTCTAAGCATTTTCCTATAAATAGGGTGCTTAGGTTAGAATTGAAATTCACACCAGAATTAGAAGTTTTCTCTCTCTATAATATCGAGCGTATTTTTGTGAGTATTTTGACACTTTGAGCATTACTATACAGTACAAGTTTCCTTCAGCATTATATCTGATATTCCAGTCAGAAGTACTGTTTTTTTGAGGTAATGGATGTTATTTTTTTCGTAAATGATGTTATTTCTTTCAATATCATTACACCGAAATATTGGTATGAATTTTATTATGAAATTTTTACCTTTTCATGTCGAGGTTACTATTCACATATACGGCACTATTCACGTATACGGCTCTATTAACAAATACAGTACTATTTACGAGTACTATTCATGAAGTATGATTTTTCTTATGAAATTTCTACCTTTTTTCATGTTGGCGTTACTATTCACGTATACGGCACTATTCACGTATACTGTACTATTCACGAATACGTTACTAGTCACAAAAAAAATTAAATTTTCAGTTTCTTTGTCCAAGTTGGCTGTTATGGTTCCTATCTTTGATTGGATCCAAGTTTTGAACTTCATTCTTGAATTTTGCTCCACAATTGATTGTTATGGAGTATTTTTGAACTTGGATAAACTGATTTACGAATCCCTAATCTCTGTCCTTTATTTTACTAGATTCATTCTTTAAAACGTTTTTCATCATCCTCAGTCCTAAATAATGATATAACTGAATATCTTTGGCCTGTAGTCCAAAGATGAATGATTACCTGATGAATATCTTTGGCCCGTAGTGCAAAGATGGACAGGTGTTGAGATGAACATGACCAACTGGTGATACAAATGAATATCTTTGACCCGTTGTGCAAAGATGAATATTTGATTCAAGATATATATTGGTTGATGTTACAGGGATAAAAATATTGATTATGGACTTTTAAATCGTAGAAGATAGTAGACATTAATGCATTGTTAATTTCGCTGCAGTTGTTGATCTAAAACTTGTTGTCCATAATATTTTATCTGATTTGTTGAAGACTAACGATAAATTATTTTGTATTATCTTAGTAATAATATTCTTTACTGGGCTAGTTGAGCTCACCCTTTTCATCTATTGGCCTCTTCAGAAAATGAAAATGTCGCAGGGACTAGTCAGGGAACAGAGAGATCGGCAGAGTTAGAGCAGTAGTAGTCCTCACTATTTTTGTATAATAGTGTGAAAATAATTGTAACTATTGAGGATTGAATTTGAGTGTTAATATTTTGTATTATATACGATTTGTATTGACACTCACAGCTTGTATGGTCGTCCTGCTCACGACCTTTTGATATAAAAATTTATATTTGGATTCTATACCATATATTTGGCGACTCAGAATGGGTTGGGTTGATTGGACCTATTCTGGGGGTGTCACAGGTTAGGAGTTTTTGTGGTTTATGTCTCTAGGAGTATATTATGAGATATCAGAGAGCGATTAGAGAATGGCTAATTATTTGAGAGGATTAGGCTGTTTGAGAGTGCTTAGGGTTTCGATTTGAGAGAGAGAAGATGAATTAGAAAGACTTGCAGCTTTTTGATGAACTCTCGAAAATGTAACTACCACTGATTTGAATTTTCCTTTATGTAACTGTTCCCTCCATCATTTCAAGGTGACAGGTGTGAAAGTCCAATAGGTTACTTTTATGCAACTACTTATGATATATCAGCTTTTCAGAGTTAACTCCCCTTGGTTGACCATTGACTACTTTAGTTCATGGAGTAACATCATGACTTAGTTTAGTACTCCACAATTTCTTTGACTGGTTGACAATCTTTGCGTCTACTTCGACGATCGTCGTCTATAGCCATGTTTCGACAGACAATTCTTCATTAATCTTCAAGAGAGTTGCAAGATTCATTAGCAGCTTATATTCTTCTGAGGAGTTACTGCATGCTTCTGCAGAGATTCTTGTGATGCATTCAATAACTGCACTTCTTCTGGGTTAAGGTTGCTCAGGAAGGGCCGACCTCTTTAGTGCAAAACTAAGGGCCAGGTTTGTCCCTGAGGTGCTTATCAGATGAAGAGCTTCATAGATATGGTGGCAACAATGTCATCACATTGGGCTTCTCTGCTAGGGAGTTCACTTACCAACTCTGGATATTCTTTGATGTTGGTATTTATATAGGCTGCAATCGTGGTGTCAGTATGCTCTTACACTACGATAAGGTGTTTGATCGTAGGTACTTCACAATTGGAGTGGATGATTGATATGGTTATCAGTAGCACATTTTGGGACGTTACTACTGGGGATGGATATTCATTTGGTTCATCAGTCATAGAGTTTTGGGACTCTGTAACTGGGATGTTTCTATTTTTCTTGTTTGATGAGCTTGACAGAAGTGGACTGGATTTTTGTGGAATGGTAAACAGTCATGCAAAAGAGATTGACCTGTCCTCTGAGCTTATCTCAGGACTTCTGGCAAGAATCCCACTTCTTCATTTACTCTTTAAGCTTCACCACATCCATATCTTCAGCTGTTCTTCCCTTGTCATCAAGTGTAGCTACATTTGATGTTTGGAAGATCTGAAAGATTTGCTCTATTGTGCTCCTTTGACACCATTAGTTCTGCTGCTCATGGCAGATCACTGCTCCTGTGACGGCCCCAAATCCACGTTCCTTTGAAACTACGGATTCGGTGCAGTCACGATTCTTCTAACGCAGAACTATTACATCTTTTATTCATAACTTAAGAATAAAACTTGCTTTATTACAATTTAGAATATAAATTCTTTTCACTATCATGATCTCGTATAATGACTCCAAACTTTTACAAGTTACAATCTTGGTCATTTACCATTCCTGTCTTATATTATGTTTGATATTATAAAAATGTGGAATAACTAAAACTTTTTCAATCTTCTTTGAATAAAACCTTTTTATTGATTTCATCATTTTGAATCAATTACAATTTTTGGATCAACTATATAATATGATTCACTATATTCGAATCATCGTATAAAGGTTTACAACTCAACTCGATATCCTTTATGTATTAACTAATACATCTTTACAATGCAACAAGTATTAAACATCGTAAGTATATATCAAGCACACTCCTAGAACCTAAACGTGGTTCAAGTAATAATCTAAACAGTATTCTTCATTGCGATACTATCTATCTTTATCAATCAAGAAGCACGAAGTCTTTATCATAAGTCCTTAACCTGCAAAAGTGGTTATTTGCAAGAGTGAGCTCGACAGCTCAGCAATTCTAACAGTTTTCATGCATCACATAGCATAAAACATCATACTCAGTTCATGCATTTATAAACAATATATATTTACTACGCATGTTACTTTTCACATAACAAGTATATCATCAAAGATCAACTTTCAATCTCATTTATATCTCATATACAGTTGATATATAAGTTCACATTATCACAGCATAATAAAATTCAACCAACAGTTATTGAATTCATATATCAAATAGGAACTGAAAGACTTGCCTGATGCGTAGTTTAACAACTACGACTTAACTACTTATAGATATCTGCACTTCGTGTAATCCTACACAGTTATATTAATCATAGAGATCACACTCATCAGTTATATGTATCCACACATTCTCAATGTAATAACAAAGGTTACATTGTTGTCTAACTTGGTTCTTAGAACCTTGTTTCACTTTCCTATCATACGCTTAGTATAGCTAGGTACGTATAGGTATACCTTAACCATACTTAATATCAATATTAACACACTTAACTATCTAAGTGTTCGACACATATTTAAAACTCATAAACATAAAATCTATATTGCTCTTACGTTTCTCAAACCTTATCAAAATTATAATTCCCGAGTTTTATATAACCATTTCATTTAAACTTTCTAAGTTTACCATTTAAATTTGTCATGCAAGGCTACTATGTTCATCATGTATACATGTGAGGAGTCAAAATAGTGTTAAGCCATATGCTCACAAATACCTTTACCATATACGCACAACTAGCATCGATAATAGCTTTAAAACATATCTAATTCATGCTTAACTAACTTTCATAGTGTCTAGTAAGGTGTGTGCACATACATGACATTTAAAAGCACTAGCATGTATGCTCAAACATATTGGAACACTAATACACTATGATTACGCAACTTACTTTGCAAAAAGTCTGAATCCAACTTTTGAAACCGTTACGACTTAAACCATGGATGCTAGTGTAAACTTCACAACTTTAAATTTACATTTCATGCCTATCTAGACAATGCAATCATACTCAAAAGTCAGAACATAAGCATCAATAATATATGTCAAGGCTCATTTGAAAACTTACAACTTTCTTTAGAAAATCGCACACTAACGAAATCAAGAATGTTCATGCTATGTTAAGGTACTTACTCATACATGTTAAACCTTATTTCATGCATGTCTAAGTCATTCACACAAGCTACAAATGTCAGAACACACATATTACGTATGTGTCAAAGTTCACTTTAAAAATTCTAAGTTTATTTATAAACCATAAAGCGTTTTTATCAATAGTGTATAATATCATGGTTATACATGCTTATATCATGTCAAAGTACTCATATATGTGTGTTAATATAGTTCACATGCTTGCTCTAATAAGATACCATATGATAGCATATAACAGCTTCTAGCAGAAACAGGAATTCTGGTTCAGGGCCTGGCGCAGCTGCGCAGGGCTCCGGCCAGACCAGGAAACAGACTGCTTCGGCAGCCCAATTAACCCAACTCAAAATAATTCACGAAATTCATTCTAACAATCATACCACATTGTAGTTTAAACATACTAGTAACTCAGATAATAGTTAACAAACATAATCCAATCAACTTATCACAACATTTAAGCTTAATCCAAGAATTAGAGTTTTGACAGAAAACAAAATTAAGAACAAGAGGTATATTACCTCTGCAATGTAGGTTGAACTTGCTGCAAATTTGAAGTCTCTTAATTCTTATAATGCTATCACTAAGGTATGTGATGCTCTCAATCCAACACATCATGATCCCCACTCCCCATTGATTATTGCTAGCTAGATTGCTGATTTTGAGATTGTAGGAAGTAGAATAGCCTTGAGTATTTCACGTGTGAGGGAGAATGAGGGGTAACCCTTATTATGGGACAACAATTACAAGCTCAGCTATTGGTCAATAAGCTACATGCTACACTTGTGTTATAATACACACACTATATACTTAAGTTGTATTCATATAATACATGTTTAGGATATAATTTTAATATCATCATGTATTTCACATAAATAATATTTTAATGTAGTAAATGTAATTTGCACACATATAATCCATGTACATTTCATCCTACCAGATATAATTCTATCGGGTATTACTCATTATTATAACGGTTATTAATTACAGTTATAATATCCTATAGAAATCATTATCAATTAACAATTACTATATGCTAATAGGGTATTCCATAAGGTCTACCCACACACATAAGCAATAATATTATGTAATTCACATAATGAAATCAATTTTACTATATAGTTTATATATATAATACAGTCACATTAATGTTGCACTATACTTTATATAACATATGTGTAATTACAATATGTTATATTCTTAATAATCACATCCTTTGCACATATCAACTAGTTGAACAATTATAATCATATTAATAATCTACTCGTTTATATATTATTATACTCAATGGCAATTAATTAATTAATAAAATATTAATTAATTCACCCCTCATCAATCAATGTAATTATTAATCTTCATAACAATTAATTAACATTTATATAGTTAATTATCACATTAAATAAATATAAATCTTATTATATTTATAACAAATATACTTATTATCATGCCATAACTTACAATAATAATAATTCAACATACCATCAAATAATTACTAGATACTAGTATATTGTCCATAACAATAATTAATTTTATAAGACAATATATTTCATTCCTCATCAATACAATTCTGATTATATTTATAATCAATTTCTTTATTATTATACTATCACTAGCCATAATAATAATTTAACATACTATTGTAATAACAATTAACAATTAATATAGATTAATTGTTTAATTAATAATTTCTCCACCCTTGAATTAATTAATTCATCAACGAATCTATTATCGTGTCACTCAAGGCATTTCTCACAAGCTTACGTTAAGCTTATTATCACTTCCACCACACTTAATATTCTTTTAATATAATGTTTGTGCGACTCAAGCATTTTAACGCTAAGCTACCTCAATTAATTATATTCATAATAAGTATAACATTTACGCTTATAATAATTAATATATACTCTATTAATTATTCAAATAATAATATTCACGATCAAATAATAACTTAAGTTATTTAATATATTAAAATAACTTAGTTTTCTTTCATTAATTAAACTCCCTTGTAAATACATTTAAAATTATGTATTTAGCCATATCATAAAATATTATATTTTCTCCAAATAAACACATTCATTATTAGAAAATAATTTACTTATTGTCTCAAGATATTATCCTTAATATAATATCAAATAATTACATGTACGACATATGTACATATATTATATATAAAAAATAGATAATAAGTTTATTTTCTTTTATAATAAATTATTTCCATCAATTTATTTATATATAGCAAATATATTTTACTGTATTTACCATATTAATTAATCATACCTATTACCTCATACAAAAACATATAAGGTATTATTATTATTAAAAATAATATTTTCTCCTTTTATTAAATAATTCAATATTAAAAATTATTTTAATATCCTTTATTAGAAATATATAATATTTATTTTTCTTCCCTTTCAATAAATTGTCTCCAAAACAATTTCTTTAATCTTTTCTCTTAGCCATATTATATATAACACCTCCGTCTCTAACCAATATTTGTTTATAAATATATTGGTTCCCTTTCTTGATCTTACACATATTAACCTTATTATATATTAAAATACTATGTAATATATTAATAATATCAAAATATTCATTTTTTTTCTTAGGTTAAACACAAATATTAATCCACCATATTATGTAAGTGAACTAATTCTTTCTCATTCCTTTCCATTGCCACACAAGACTATATATTATTCCATAACATAATTTGATTAACCCACATTTATCCTAGGTTAATTAATTACTCATTCAAATCATGCTTTGCTAACTTAACCCATTCATGACCCACATTTTAATTACTAATATACATATTCCCAAGTTCAGATTACACAACTCTCAGAATTTTCTATAGACCGGCGCAGCTGCGCTGGTCATAAGCTTGGAAGTGGCACAGCTGCGCCACCTCAAGTTCATAGGCAGACAAGTTCTGCTATAGCAGAACCAAAATCTCAATTCTTAAATACTTGAACATGCTTTTAATATGCTATTTTGCTACATCGGTTAAACACATCTTTTATTACCTCCTTTAATGATTCAAAGTTTAAACTATAAGTTCAAACTCTATTCCCCTATAAGGTTCTCATATATATATATATATATATATATATATATATCTAATTCCTTCCACATAATTCAAGATATATATATAACACATATGTATATTCCGTTAATGTTCACTTCTCGCGGTATATTAAATCAACTAGTAATTCACTAACCAATGTTTATCTAAAAATATATTGGTTCTATTCTCTCTCTCTTCAACAACGTACATATATTCCAGAAGATGGTGATTATCAAATATATTTAATGTCACCAATTTTACCATGATAAATAATTATATAAATTATTTAATACCGATAGATAAATCTTATCCACTTCCTTTATCTCCACTGAACTGTCTCCAAAATAAATAACGAATATATTTTAATAATAGATTTATTAACCACAAAAATCACATAAATGTTCTTATTCGAACATATCTCATACTTTAAGAATTTTATTCATTAAATCCTTACTTAATAATATCTGAAAATTATGGTTCTTACAGCTCCCCCATAGTTGAAGCTATCTTCTTAGAGAAAAATGGACTATCCTTCTTTATATGCATAGTAAGGTAGCCTTGCACATCTCCTTCTAGCTGGAATCATCATGGTTGAATGAACTTCATGGGATCATTGAGTGATATCTTCAGGGCTGGTCACTCCACGATTGTTGACTAAACTACGAACATAGTCTTTCTTTTTCAGGCTTCAGCATTTTCTATAATCGTGGAGCTATGCTTATATGATGTATACTTCATAACTATTGATTGATGATCCCTTGATATGAACTTCCTTGATGTTCCTTTTGAGATGATATGCTTTTCATGGATAAACATGGAGGGTCTCTTACATTTTGACATGAATAGCCAGCTTCCTTATGATGATCAACAAGGTATTTTTAAAACCATTTAAGTTCATGTGATCTTCATTTATGGGGACTCAGCAAATCTTTAGGAGCAGGCTTTGGCATTGGATAATTTGAATAAGAGCATTGCTGAAATATCTTGAACTTGCAGCCGGTTGAATCTCTGTGACCGAAGCCATCTTCTTTAGTATTCCTTAGTGCGGTCAGATACACCATGTGCCTGCATGTTAAACATATTTCTATTTTGGTACCCACATTTACTTGGGTCCTGCTAGGTTAGTTTTCTTAAAATCCCAATCCCTCATATTCTTGGATTTATATCATATAAGCGCATCAACAATCATATTCATACATATATTAAATTTAGATAAGACAGTTATAATGCATGATTGTGAGTGTGTGTTTGATTAAACATTTTGATATGATAATCTTCTTCTTTGGTTGTTACATCCTTTACTTTGTCATGTTCACAGATTTTGAATGTTCACATAGTAAGGATCAACTCTATTACTTATTTACATCTGGTTGGTTTATGGAGATGATCAGTTTCTAAGAACCTTCAAGATACACCTTTAGTGTTGATCATACTCTTTGTTTTACCAAAAACATAAAACATTGGCTTGTATAACTTTATACATACTAACCCATCAGCAAAGGTAGAGTAACTTATACTTCTTAGATTATTATTTGCTTATGGAATATTTTAGTCTTCTTTCAACAATTTATTTTCAACCTAAAACATGGGTGAAGAGAAAGTTTGTTAGCAATAGGTTTCCATCCTCAATGTATTTTCTCTCTTTCCCCTTTTAGGAAGAACATTATCTTTTGATAGAATACTGTTATAGTACATAAGGTGATGCAATATGATGTATGTGTATATTAATGATGAAACATACCTTGACACTGTCAGTTTCTTGACAGTTATTTTTCCTACTTATATGCTCAACGATATTAGGCATTGATGTGCATATCTTTGCATTCAGTGCTAACAGCTTGTTGCTCCATATGACCTTAGATCAATCAAGCACAGTCTTGGAGTTATAATCAAAGGAAAGTCTTGGCAGCTTAAATTCTTTGACACCCTCGAACCACAAGGTTCAGATCCATGAAATTAGCCAAAAACATATTAGAAGAATTCTTCTTTCTCATCTAGATAAACATCTCATATCATATATAAGACTTTCATCTTTCAGAATAGTGGATGTCAGATTCTTTGCTCTAGATGCCTCTTGACTTTCCATCTCTGGTCTGCAGACTACTGATTGACTGTGGACAATGATTGGTCTTATTGCAATAGCATTTAAGGACAGGGACCAATCTGAGCAGCTTTAGGTGAATACGCACATTTACCTGTAAGCATATTCTTCAATGTGTGAGCTCATCTACATTCACAAGTGACTTACTACTAAAACTATGTTTTGAACTTTGTTTGTGCCTAGGACCAGACTCAAAGCGTTAGCTTTAGGATATAGCATGAGAAACTGCTTTGATACCAATTGTTAGTTCCAAGAGGGCACAAAATAGATCTAGAAGGGGGGGTTGAATAGATCCTTTTTAATTTCAAATCTTTTCCATTTTATTTTTTATTGCTAAGTAATTAGCATATGGCAAACATAAGAATCATTTCAATGCACAACGGAATAAGTTAAAGATCCCCTTCACGGATATCTTTATAAGCATTGTTCTATAGTTAGTTTAGTTGTAAGTGGTTATAACAATTATAGCAGTTATAGCAGTTTAAGGTACATAAGATAAATGACTGAAAATAAATGACACAAGGGATTTTTAAGTGGTTCAGAGACTCAAGCTCCTAATCCAATCTTCTGCTTCAACAAGCAGGGATTCTACTAAGGAAATAGGTAACTCTTGAATCACAAAGATTCCTTCACGGCCGGCAGGCCTTGGAACTCCAGTTCACTAAGAACTCTTTAAGTCCAGTAGACTTGGAACTATAAACTAAGCCCAGCAGACTTAGAATCTCTCGTACCCTCCGGTACTCAGCAAGCCTAGCAGACTTGACTTTAATTTAGTCCCTCGGACAAGGACCCCTCAGGCCCTGGTTATTTGTTGATGTTGTTGTTGTTGGTGATCAACTGCTAAGATGACTTGAAGCTTGTTCATCCTTTGGTACTTAGCATCTTGGTGTGATCTTCTGGCATTCAGCGTCAAAACTGGATCACTGTTGATGGACTGCTAAGATGTTCAGGAAGCTCGACATCCTTGAGTAATTAGCAGTCTATCATATCTTCCTTTGTGCAGCTGATCCTCATTGTTGATGCTTAACTTCATCTGTCTTCAGCATTGCACATTGTTTACCAGTTAGGATCTGCTAAGTCTTTTTCCTTCTTGTAGATTCAGTCTGGTACTTAGCATCCTTTGAACACTGATTGTCTCGTGCAGATTCGATTCTGCATCTACTTCTTTACAACTTCGGTTATTCATGGGGAATCATCGAGTGGCCCTTGAGATCTGTTTTCTGGTCTTCCACTCTTCCTCTTATTTTCTTGGCATTCTCGGCTCTTAGCTCAGATGCCATTGAGTTGGCATTCTCATTTGTTATTAAGTGAAGCCTTTAGCAGATAAAGCCCTTCATCATATTTGCTTCACTTTTACTGTGGTAGTTCCACTGCCACTGAGACATTTTTTGTTATGCTCTGTAGAACTCTCGTAGAGTTAACAACTTCTCATCTTTGAAGCTTCAGTTGTTATATACTCCTCCATCATCTTCCTGTTAGAAAATAGTCATTGGAAGCTATTTGAATTGCCTCAAAGATTTTGAGTTATTTGGTGCAGACTGCTGACTTGACGTGATAGCCCCTTTTTGACTTTTCTGACACAACAGTCTACTTTTTCACCTAACACCTCTAAGCAGTCAGTTTTCAGATGTCACATTAATTTCTCCTTTTTGCTTCCTCGATCAGAACTTAAGGAGTTATCCTTCTGCATCGATGCTCTCAATCAGTAACGTTCGAATGTCAGTCTTTATATTGAGACGCTGCCAAGGCTTCAATAATCAGATGACCGATCTCCATAATTTTGATGCAGGATAACGATGTGCTTGATCGTAGTTTGTCTGTTGAATGTTGCTCGTAGACTGATTTAGACAACACTATGATTTAGAGAGTGTTCTCTAGATTGACAATGTAGAACCTCTCCCTCTTTACTCATGCAATGCTTCAATGATCCTGCTTGACTTGACTTGCATCAAGAACTAACAACTTGTATGAATGCTTTGGTCCTTCTGGTTTACAAGACTCTTTTGATTTGTCATGCTCAGATCTCTTAACATTCTGCCCTGTGATCTCCCGTTCACTCTTCATAGTGAGGTTGAGCCATAGACAATCCTTTTCGTCTAATCTTTATAGGTTGGCCAATGTCACTGTATGTGCTTCATCAGTTCTTGTTATTCGTTTAGTAAACACCACGATCGTAGTTACCACCATGATCGTTGTCTTCTATTGGTTTGACAGATACTGCACTCGTTGTCTTCCTTTAGTCAGTCACTTCATTCATTGTCTTCTAACGTTTTCTTATGGAAGACTTTTCTGAATGGCTTCACTTCTCAATCAGTATGCTGATAGAGTTGGTGCTTCGATCTTCTGTTTGCTTGCAGGTAATTCAAATAATGCTCTCTATTATTCTTCAGGTAGATTGTATCTTGACTGCTCTTACCAAAGACTATGATCTTTGCATATATTGCAGAGGTTCTTAGTTATTGAGAATCGTGTAGTCTCTACGATTCTTCCTTGGAATTATTGAGCACTTGACTGACTTTGTCTAAGCCTTTGCTCTGCAGACTGCGATCTAGCTTTGGTTCTGCAAACTGCGATCTGGCTTTGGTTCTGCAGACTACGATCTTGCTTTTGTTCTACAAACACCACGATTTCGAGAGCAAGCCTTATGACAGACTACTATTTCTGTCTTAACAACTGCAGTCATATGACTGATCTGCTCGACTACTATTTTTGCCTCTTATATGCTCTGCAGGCTCCACAACTTCGAGTGAGGCATATGATTCTTGACTCGGCTAGGCAGGTGCTCGGCAAGAGCTTAGATAGGTTGTCTCCACGATTCTGAACTTGACTTCCTCGACAGACTACGGCTTCGAGAAGGTCCTTCTCGACACACCACGATCTTGCTTTATTTCTCCTGGTAGACTACGGCTTTCGAGAGTAACTATCCTTACAGACTATAATTTTTCCTTGATAGACTCCGATTCTTCCTTGTCTCTCCTGGAAAACTACAAAGGCTAGTGCAGTGCTCGACGATCAGACTGACCTATCTATTACATTTTATAAGATCAACCTAACAAGCTTGATCTTTCTATTTATAGTCCTTGTACATCATAATCTTTTGAAGGACTTTACAAAGTTGTTTGTTCATGTAGGATCAACCTAACATATTTGATCATTTCAGTCTAAGTCGTTGTACATAGGCCTATCATCTATTAAGGACTTTATTGCTTTCATCAATGCAGACATATTTGCATATTCATTCATTTAAGATTATATTCAAATCTTATATAAATAGGAATAACATTCTCATGTATATTCCTAACAATGACTATAAAAGGTTCAATTGTAGCCTTAGTTTAGAATTTAGTTCATGATGGAATTAAAAACTAGAAATCCCAAATAAGTCATCATCTTAAAATTACAACACTAATAAAAGAAGAAGTAAAGAAAAACTCAATAGAATTTTCTTCAATCTCAAAGTCTCCGTCTTGCTCTCCTTGTGAAGCTCCTCGAATCTCCAATCTTCAATTTTGATCTTTAATCTCTGCATATCTTCCTCTGTTAGAAGTCTCTCCCTTATATACTTGAAGTTCCCCCCCCCATCACAATTAGACTTTTTAAGCATCCAAAACCTACTAGGAAATCGAAACTCAACCTAAAGCTGAAATAGAACCAGACAACTTTCAATGACCCAGCGCCCCGGCACTGAGTTTAATACTAATCTTGGCGCCCCGGTGCTGCAGATCATGAAAATTAAAAAAAATGCCATTACTTCACTAGAAATTCTAGAATCGCCCCTTCTTCGCAATTTTCTACAAAATAGCATAAAAATGCACTAAAATTACTTAAAAGATAGCAACATACTAAGTCCAAATGTGTCCGATTCTTAGGTATAATTCACACTTATTAAATTCCCCAAAACTTAAGCAATTGTTTGTCCTCAAGCAATACAAACGAACTAAACATAATGAATGCAAACCAGACACCTAAAAACCTATCAACCCGAGAATGAATTAATATAATTAACCAAGGTTAGCCTCAAAGATCCTTAACAATAACTCAAATGAAATTTCAAACTCATGCATTATTTAAAACTTGGCATATCACCAATCTCACTTCATTTTCAACCCTTCTTGTGAGTGTGTGTTTCAATGTTTCAATCCAATCACAACTTAACTATATTCATGAATTATAATGCTTAAGGAAAGATATAAATAGATATAAGAATTCCATGTACCTCTACAACTTACCTACCCCATATTTCTAATTTTTTTTAACGATGAGTGCGTTTTAAGTTCCATCTCGTTATTTTTTTTGTTCACTTATTGATATTTCTTGACTTGTGCAATATTCATCTTTATTAGGCTTTCCAAAGTTACCCATGTTTCTAACTTTCGAACAATGACTCCAAACCAGTCGACTTTAGGGCACTAATTGTAAAAACACTCCTAAGGGCTTACTTGTTCGAGTAACTGAGGCCACAAAGACAACTAGTCAAATTTTTTTACTTTTACATTTTTTTTTTCATTTTTTCCAAAATACTGGGTAATCATAAGATATAAAGGTTGTTATAATATCCCCCTGAGCCTTGAATCCATTGAATTTAGCTTAAATCATAACTAGACCAACACACCGACTATGTGCGTTCGAAACCAATAGAAAACTTTTACATTTTTTCCATTTTTTCTGAAATACTGAGTAATCATAAGATATAGAGGTTGTTATAGTAACCCCCTTGAGCCTCGAATCCATTGAATTAGTTTAAATCATAACCAGACCAACATACCGACTATGTGCGTTCGAAACCAAAGGTTTCCAATAAATTGAAGTTGACAAACAATCAAGCATCAACGTAGCGCTCATTATCCCTTTCACTCTAGTTATTCATTAATTCATCACATTCTCATCACTGGCCAACATAATGGTTCATACATTCAAACATGCTCAAGTAAACCTAAATGCAAGTATTTCAAAATGCAAACACTATATGCACTATACAAAACAAACACATAAAAACTTAAAGAAATGCAAAATATGAAAATACAACCTAATATGTACATATGCAACCACCCCCAAACTTGAACGAAGAATTATCATCATGACCGACCTCCTCATCATCGTCTTCATCTTCTGAGTCTGAGGTTGGGAACACTAGTAACGTGGGCAGCTCTGAAAATTGAACTGGTTCCATAGTCGGATTCATCCGTGCAAACAAATCAACCAACGCCGTGTTGAAGTTCACATTATATAAATGCATGATATGTTAGCGATGGGTAATTAAATTATTTTGATAAACTAGATCAACATGTTGTTCTTCCATTCTATTCATCCATCTCCGAACTGACTTATCAAATCTTTGTTATGAAGTACCCTCAGCAGTGGTGGAATTAGTGGCCATAGGGTCCCCTCCTTCCTGGGGTGCAGTTTGTGGAATGATAAATCCTAATCCCCTAGGGTTGGACTCACCTCCACCCCATACCTTGTATCTCATAATTATAGCATGATTAAGCAGCGACATTGGTTGCATTATTAGTTCATCAGTTTTTCACTTGACTCCTACTTGCCTATATAACCCACAAATCAATAATGGGTGTGGCAATCCACCTGTGGTGCCTCCTTATATAGCTCAAGTGAGTGAATTTTGAATTACCAATCCCACATCGATTTGTTTACCTTTCAACAGAAAATACAAAATGACTGCTCCTTCTTTGGTCACGTCACTCACTTGTGTACACGACATCAATTTATCACAGAAGAAGGCGTACCATGCCTTTCCATACCTACTAAGTTTTGACTGTTGAAAAGTCATAACACCTTTTTCTTTCCGTTTCCATGTTGTGTTAGGCTGATATAGTTCTTGGATTATTTGCTCGTAATATGGCCCTTAACTCACAAATGAAGTGTATTGATTGATATGACTAATACTAGGTAAATTATAGTACTCATTAATGTTAGTACTAGAAAACAGAACTGTCTTCCCTCGGACCTATACTCCAAAGTGATAGTGTTCCTTTGTATTAGCATAAAACTCTTTAACCACCGAAATCACTGCGAGATCGGGTTGGTCAGTGAAATCAAACTAATCCTTTTTTGCAATCATCACTGTAATTTCCATGTCTTGGTTTTGATCAGGACGTAAACGACGTTTTGGAAAATTTCCATCTTGTTTGCCATTTTATTGTATCTATCCGACGCCTCGACACTAACAAACTTCTTCTTATCATACGACTTTGATGGTGAAGACAATGATCCCTCACCTCGTTGACACTTAGCCAACATCCTTGCAAACTAGAAACAATATAAAGTCAATATATATGCATCGTGTTCACATTAAACTCACAATATGTTTCATCATTCAAGGAACATTGAGTAAACACCACTTTACATTCACACCATGCATATCTCCCCCAAACTTGATGAACAACCTTTTTACTTGAAAGTAGTATGCATACAAGTCAATCATGTATGATGATAAGGCATCTACTTTGGAGTCGATCTTATTTATTTATTAATAAAAGTATTAACTTATTAAAGGCATTTAATTATCTATATGAAGCTATTTTTATAATATGTAAATAATCCATAGTTTTAAGCAATGCTTTTAGAATCATGACGATGATCATGCTAATGAGATATAAATTCTTAGAAAGCTTAAAACTAAAATAGTTCCCAATCGTGGGATTACTAAAAAGGGGATTAGTAAATATGGATAGATTGGTACATATGTTGCTTGCTCATTGGATGAGGATGATTGATCTCAGTGATCATTTGTGTGGAGACAATAAAGCAAGTATGTAGGTGCTTGTCAGAGAATAAGTTCACTAAACGTGACTCACTATAGAATACCTAATGGAGTTTTACTTGTCTGTCAATAGGAATTCCTAATGTAATAGTAGTACAAGTGATCCTTGGACTTGAGTTTATCATAGTATCTTATATGTAATGAATTATACTTTGACTTATTCCTTAAAAACCCTTAGAGTATATCAAAGGGTATGCCTGGGCATAATGAGTTACTTATGGAGATAATTAATGATCAATAAATAATCTACCACTTCTAGTAAAATAATAGATATGTCATATGTGATTCATTAAATGACAACTCAATAGTCCTTGACCAAGGCAGAATAAAATTAGAAAGAAGTTTCTAATTTGCATTTTTTGGAGTTGTGCATTTTCTAATCGAAATACATAACATTAAATAATATAAGACTTGACAGTAATTTCATGTCTTATATTTAATTGGGACATTGTATGGTGAAAAGATTGAACTGTACGGTAACTATTTACTCACATGTTCTTTTAGGATTGATGTTGAAATCTATATTATCTGGAAAGTCGTTGATCGCTAAGGTGGCTTATCCCTATTGTAGAATAAATATTATTTATTTAAATAGATTATTAGTTTAATTTATTTATTTAAATAAGATTAGAATTGTTCTAATTGATTTATTCATAACCGGTTTAATAAGGAGAACTTAAAGGGTCACACCATAAAAGGAAGAATAATTATTTAAGAAGGTAATGAGATAATCGTAATAATGCATTAAGTGTAATTAATTTAATATATGGTGATAGAATAAATATTTATTATTTAATATTTTAGAAATATTAAATATAAATTAATAAGAGGAGTCTTATTAGTATTATTTTAATAATTAATATTTTAGTTTCTAAAGTAGTTTAGGAATTAATTTAATATTAGTACTCTCATTTATTCCTAATAATATTAGGAGGCAAATTAATTAAAGGAGTTTAATTAATTAATCCCAATTTGTTGGGAAGCCTAATTAATTAAAGGTTTTTAATAATTTAAATGAAGACCTATTTCTAATAGGATTAGAAGGGTTAACCAATATTTATATAAGAGTCTTATGTTAGATATCAGTTGATGCAATTCTAATTGTTGGAGAGTACTCTTTTTTTATAGAGGATAGAAAACTAGGGTTTAGCCAACCACTCTCCTTCCTGATAATTCCTCTTCCTTGGTGGATCACCTCTAGAGGCCAAACACTTGGGTAGCTAACGTTGATCAAAGAAAGGAATCCACCCCGGATATTCAAGGAGATCGCGACGAACAAGGAGTTGAACCTGTACCTGTGGAAGCTTCGTTCTACAAGAGTATGATTTCATAAATTCTTATTTATTATTTTTAATTAATAATATGTATAAAGGATGATCCGGTTAATGATTTTGTAGAAATTTTTAAACTCTGATATACCATGCTTTCACTAATTTTTGCAATTTGATTGCGTCACGATTTCGTAAAAACCCAACAGTGGCATCAAAGCCAAGTCTTTATGCAATTATTAATTTTTTTTGATTTCATATACATATAGGTATGCATTTTAAATAATTTATTGGGCATAATTTTATTGTATAAAATTATTTTTTATGAAAAAGGCCAATTTTGAACTGAAATTTTTTTATTGAAAGCATTTTTTTGAAGCAAATCGCGATTACTATTTTTTTTCTTCCCGCCGCGGTGGATCACGCTGTGTGAAAATTTCGTGGGTTAGTGCTTGATATCTATTACGTTAGTATATATATATTACGAAAGTGAAGGATTTCAAACTGAATCAGGTTATCTATTAACGTTATATATATAGGTGCTATTACTGGTTATATATATATATATATATATATTAAAGTGAACTATGTATATATATACACAACTTAGTGGATGTATTATATATATATATAATATATATATATATATATATAGTAATAAAAGTACTCCTTTATATATATATATATATAATATTATTAATAATTTTATAATTAAAATAAAGAGTTTATTTTAATCTTGAAATTAGATTTCATGCAAATTAAAATTGTTCATTAAATGATACTCATATATATATATATATAGAATGTTTTAATTCATGAGATGAATATTTATTTATTGATGCATATGGTGATGTATATGAAAATAAATGAGATTGATTATGGGACTATTGACCAATGTGATTAGAATTTATTTTAGTTGAATGTTTGAATGAATGAGTTTTATTAAATGGGGCCTGCGTACCTCGTATTCTCTAATTTTTTCTTGATGTAAAATTCTATCTCCCTCCTATGTATTTCGCCTTGACTGCTGATCAAGATTTTTATTTAATTTAAATAGTTTAATGTAATAAAAATAGTTAGAATTATCTTAAAGAAATTGGAGACCAAGGAGCAAGGAGCGCGTGAAGACCCGTTTGTAATGGAGCCCGGGTTTAAATGTAATAGTTATATTTAAATTTAAATTCTTGCACTCTTAGGTTTGATCTTTTGGTTCACTTGGTGGCTCTAGTGAACCAAACTGTAATAAAAGTCCATAATCAATTCGCGTAGAATATAGTATTCTATATGTGCATGCTATTATTATATATATTACTACCTCCGTCCCATAATAAGTGCTTTTTTAGGCTTAACATTTTTTCCCAAAATAAGTGATGTGTTAGAATTTCAATATAATTTTTACAATATTTTCCCATATGTGCCCTTATGCCACCAATGGTATTTATTGCGTATTTATTGAGAAGTTGAAAGATTAAAGAAAGAGGAAGAGAGATCAAAAGGCAATAAAAAAGTCTCAAACAAAACAAAGAAAGTATATTAAGGGTATTTTTGTCATTTTAGTTTGTGTATTGGTATGTGTGATTTAAGCTAAAAAAGCACTTATTATGGGACGGATGTAGTATATTTTATGAAGACATGCTTCGCATGTTTAATAAAATGACGCGTATTTTATATATATATATATATATATATATATATATATGTGTGTGTGTGTATATGCGCGCTAAACAAGATGAGACAAATAATAACAAGCCTCTCAAAAAAATTATATTAAGTCTTAAGCGTTCAAAGATATTTGAAATATCGAATGTCGCCTTCTAATATGATAAATTAATAGAGCATTAAATATTTAATACAAGTTTGTTGTGCTATCCACAAGGCAAGTATTGCGTATTTAATATATTAATTTAATCACATTTGATGCTTATCAAGAAAATTGAACAATATTATTTTGTTGTGATATCCACAAGGATAATATTTTTCTTTTTTGAATTTATGCAAGTACTAGGTTGGACTTCACTTAAATTATTTTAGTTCGGATGTGCACACACTTGACCATTATGATTTAAGAGGCAAAATACAAGGAGTTACATGATGATGTAATTGACAAGAGTTGTCTACCTATTTATTTATATATCATTTGTTGTACTATCCACAAGACTATATACATTTGAAATGGGATCCTTATTCTCGCTAGCAAATCTTTAATTAGATGTTACCGAACTATATAAGTGAGGGTAATATAGTTTGAAGAAAATAGTGGGAGATACCAATCTAAAATAAGACCTAATTTATTTTGTTATATAAAATTAATTAAATGAATGTTTGCTAAAATGTTGTCGTTTCACATGCAGAAATTTAAAAATGTCAAAATCACTAATTTCACTACGTAGCATACCTGATGCTAGCAAACTGACTGGGCCGAATTACACGGACTGGTTTAGGAATCTGAGAATAGTTCTCACTGTTGAGAAGATTTCTTATGTCCTAAATTCACCTGTCCCTGGAACTGTTCTAGAATCAACCTCTGAGGAAGAGCTTGCCACTATTGTAAAGTGGCAAGATGATGTATCTGTGGCTCAATGCATCATGCTCGCATCCATGAATAACGAGCTTCAGCGTCAGCATGAAAACATGGATGCTCCTACTATATTGCTTCACCTCAAGGAGTTGTATGGTGAACAAAGTAGGACTGCTATATATGAGATATCTAAGGAGCTCTTCCAATCTCGGATGAACGAGGGCACCGCCGTTGAGACTCATGTCTTAAGGGTGATCAATCTGATTGAATGCCTTGGATAGCTTGGGTTCGTCATAGATGGGGAGTTGAGTCAAGACTTGGTCTTGTAGTCACTCCCTGAGACCTTCTCGCAGTTCGTTGTTAATTTCCATATGAATAAGTTAGACATCAGCTTGCCTGAATTACTTAACATGTTGAAAACTACAGGAGGTCACTTCCCATCCAAAAAGAACCATATCTTCATTGTGGATTCTTCCAAGAAAAGGAAGAGGCCCAAGGTATCTTCTGAAAAGAAGAAATCTAAGAAGGCTAAGGGCAAGGCGAAAGTGAAGGATCAAAAGAAACCTGATCCAGCAAGCAAAGGAATGTGCTTCCATTGCAATAAGCCGGGTCATTGGAAGAAAAATTACAAGAATTTTCTGGCAGAGAAGAATCTTTGACTTTCAATCACAGTTTGTTCACGATTAAAACTAATTTTTCAGAAAGTCAAAATTCTACTTGGGTATTAGATACCGGATGTGGTTCTCACATATGTAATATTGTGCAGGGACTGGTCAGAAGTAGAATGCTAAACAAGGATGAGGTTATCCTACGAGTGGAAAATGGAGCAAAGGTTGTTGTATTAGCTGTAGGTACTTATTGTTTAGCACTGCCTATGGGCAAGTCCATTTATTTAAATAATTATTATTTCATTCCAAATATCATTAGAAATATTATTTCTATTTTCGTATTAGATATGGATGGATTTGACATTATAATAAAGAACAACAGTTGTTATATTTATAAAAGCAATGTTTTATATGGTGTTGATAATTTGCGAAATGGACTTTATATACTTGACTTGCATGAAAATATAATTCAAATAGAACAAACTAAGAAAAGAAAAAGAGATGATGTTAATTATACCTATATGTGGCATTATAGACTCGGTCATATCAATGAAACAAGATTATCCAAGTTGCATAAGGATGGGCTCCTAGAGCTATCTGATTATGAATCATATCCAACTTCTGAATCTTGTCTCATGGGTAAAATGACTAAATTTCCTTTTAATAGAAAAGTAGAAAGAGTTACAGAGTTGTTAGCGTTGGTTCACACAGACATTTATAAACCTATGACAACGAATGAACGGGGAGGGTATTCTTATTTTATTACTTTCACTGATGAACACTCAAGATTAGGATATATGTATTTAATGAAATACAAATCTGAATCATTTGAAAAATTCAAAGAGTTCAGAAATGAAGTAGAGAAACAAACGGGCAAGAGTATTAAGATTCTTTGAACAGATCGAGGTGGAGAATACTTAAGCGGTGAGTTTCTCAATTGTCTCAAAGATAATGGTATAATCTCACAATGGACTCCACCAGGTACACCATAGTTAAAAGGAGTATCTGAAAGAAGAAATCGAATATTGTTGGACATGGTTCATTCCATGATGAATTTTATCGATCTTCTAATATCATTATGGGGTTATGCCCTAGAATCAGCTGTATATCTACTAAATTAGGCCCCCTCAAATTCCGTCCCCAAGACTCCATATGAGATGTGGAAAGGGAGGAAACCTGGTCTTAAGCATTTTTAAGATTTGGGGATATCCAGCTTATATTAAAAAGTTTCAAAATGATAAGCTTGGGACAAGATCTGATAAGTGCACGTTTGTGGGATATCCTAAAGAGAGTTTGGGATACTATTTCTACAATCATACTAAGCAAAAGGTGTTTGTTGCGAAACACGATGCCTTCTTGGAAAAAGAGTTTATCCTTGAATGAGCTAGTGGGAGGAAAATAGATCTTGAAGAAATTCAAGAACCACAAACCACTACAGATCAAGTGGATGAACCTGTCCAAGTAGAGACACCTTCTGTACAACACCCTATTCGTAAATTTGGAAGAGTACCGAAGATACCTGAAAGGTATGGATTCGTCATAGAGGATGACGATGAGATACACGTCATGAATGATGATGATCCATTGAATTACGAACATGCTATGAGTAATACAGACTTGGAGAAATAGTAGATAACCATAAAATCTAAAATGGATTTTTGAAGCAATGCTCAAGTTCATTTAGATTTTACTTGCGATTGCAGCTTATTATTAGATCTGACAAAATGGACGTGGAGACGCCCTTCCTCAAATATAAATTATTAGAGGAGAATGTATGTATGATACAGCCAGATGGATTTGTTTCAATGGTTAAAGCAATTCATGTATATGAGCTACAACAATCCTTTTATGGATTTAAGCAAGCTTCTCGTAGATGGAACATTCGTTTTGATGAAACAATCAAAGAGTTTGATTTTATCAAAAACGAGGATGAACCATGTGTGTACAAGAAGGTTAGTGGGAGCGTTGTTTCATTCCTTGTATTATATGTTGATGATATATTACTGATAGGGAATGACATTGTTATGCTACAATCGATCAAAATAAGGTTGTCTAAACATTCCTCCATGAATGATTTGGGTAGAACACCCTACATTGGGGATATAAATCTGTATAGATAGATTTAAAAGGATGTTTGGATTAACCCAAGGAACGTATATTCATTAGATGCTAAAGGCGTTTAGCATGGCAAACTCCAAAAGGTTACTCATGATAATGAGCCATGGAGTGTATCTCTCTAACATCGTCCTCAATATAATAGAGATCGCATGAGTTACTATCATATATGAAATATAATATATGAGACTTGATGTTGATCAGTCAGATTCTAGAGAAGATCACTGTAAGACAGAGATAAACATCCTAAAGTACTTAACGAATCATATAGAACATATCTCTTCTTTTACTAGAAGTGGTAGATTCTTTATTGATCATTAATTATCTCCATATGTAACTCATTATACCCAAGCATACCCTTTGATATACCCTAAGGGTTTTTAAGGAATAAGTCAAAGTATAATTCATTACATACAAGATACTATGATGATCTCAAGTCCAAGGATCACTTGTACAACTATCACATTAGAAAATCCTATTGACAGACAAGTAAAACTCCATTAGGTATTCCATAGTGAGTCACGTTTAGTGAACTTATTCTCCAATAAGCACCTACATACTTGTTTTAGTGTCTCCACATAAATGATCATGAGATCAATCATCCTTATCCAATGAACAAGCAACATATGTACCAATGAAAACCTATTTCTAATAGGATTAGAAGGGTTAACCAATATCTATATAAGAGGAGTCTTATGTTAGATATCAGTTGATGTAATTCCAATTGTTGAAGAGTACTCCTTTTCTATAAAGGATAGAAAACTAAGGTTTAGCCAACTACCCTCCTTGAAAATTTCTCTTCCTTGGTGGATCACCTCTAGAGGCCAACTACTTGGGTGGCTAGCGTTGATCAAAGGAAGGAGTCTACCCCGGATATTCAAGGAGATCGCGACAAACAAGGAGTAAAACTTGTATCTGCGAAAGCTTCGTTCTACAAGGGTATGATTCCATAACTTCTTATTTATTATTTTTAATTAATAATATGCATAAAGGATGATCTGAGTAATGGTTTTGTAGAGATTTTTAAACTCTGATATACCATGTTTTCCCTAATTTTTATAATTTGATTGCATCACGATTTCGTACAAACCCAACATTACTATGTTAATCAAACTATATTGGGATCATATAGATTGTTTAAGTTCATGTCTAGAGTGTTTTAAGGAAAGACTAGTCTCAAATTGAAAAATTTATCATTATTTCTTCTCACAAGCATTTTGTCAAACACCTTGCGGATAATAGTTAAAATAACTATGATATGCCTATAGTTCTAGTATTCTAACCTTAATAGAAATTAAAACACATCCCAATCATTTTAAAGATATCAAGATAAGTATAATTCATCAACAATTTAGTCTAACATACCTTGTATGAATAACCCAAATGAAATGGCACATACCTTATTTGGAGAGAGAAAGAAAATTAAGAAAGAAGAGATTTATTGTTGTTGTTATATCTGTGCTACTCAAAGTATTTTTATTTTGGAGTTGTGATGGAGTAGATGTTTGGTAGAGGGGCTAGGGTTTATGTATAAGAATAGAGAAAGAAAGAAATAGAGGAATTCGAATTAGAGTAGGAGAAGGAGTGTTGAATTGTTCACCAGGATCGCTGCTTTTTTTTAAAAAAAATCTTATACACAGCTTCGGGGTTCTGTGTTTTGACCTGAATTGGGCGTCGGGGAGCTGAGCAACAACATGCTCAAAGTCCAATAATTGTCACTTGCATGCTATCCTTTACTCCTTAAACCTCCTTTTAGCCCTCAAATAACCATTAAAGTAGGGATTAATATACTATGGAGGACAATTAATATCAACTACAGATGAATTTATTCTATGAATTAAACTAAATAGAATTATACTAAATTGAAAATAAATTTGGGTTGCCTCCCAATAGCGCTTGGTTTATAGTCGTCATCCCGACTATCATTCATTTACTTATGCATTTCCCAGATCAATCGAGGTTCGATGACGATCGATATCACCACCCCAGTAATGCTTTAATCGTTGGTCGTTAACCTTGAACATGCACTTTGAACTAGGTTCTTTGACCACAATAGCTCCATGTGGAGAAGCAGAGGAAACAACAAATTGCCCGAACCACTTTGACTTTACCTTTCATGGGAAGAGTCTCAATCTAGAGTTGAATACCAAAACTGTCTGACCTAATTCAAACTTTTAATCAAGAATCCATTTAACATGCCACCTTTTGACCTTTTCCTTATAGATTTTTGCATTCTAGTATGCTTGATGAAGGAATTCGTCCATCTCGTTCAATTATAATAGTCTCTTTTCCCCTGATGATTGTATATCAAATTTTACTTACGAATGACCCAATATGCACTTTGCTCTAACTCCACCGGTAAATGACACGCCTTACTATATACCATTCTATTGAAAGGAGTATGCCCTCAAGCCAATTACATTTGATGTAATAAGCAGTTACTTTGTAATCTTATTCATTTATTCATAAGAGAATTTATTTTATAAAAGACATTCTTTATCCATGTTAATTATTTGAATTAATAAATGTGATAAACCCTTAGTTGTTTTAGTAATTCTTTTAGAATCATGATGTTGATCATCCTAATGAGATCTAAATTCTTGAAAGCTCAAAACTAAAATGTTCCTAATAATATGGATCGCTAATATGGGGTTACTGATTCCGGATAGATTAGTACATATTATGCTTTCTCTGTTGAAGATAATGATTGATCTCATGACCATTTGTGTGGAGACACTAAAGCAAGTATGTAGGTGCTTATTGGAGAATAAGTTCACTAAATGTGACTAATAAAGGAACCCTAATGGAGTTTTCCTTGTCTGTCAATAGTTCCTAATGTGATAGTAGTATAAGTAATCCTTGGAGTTGAGATCATTATAGTATCTTGTATATACTGAATTATATTTTGACGTATTCCGTAATACTCTTGATGATGTCTGTTGAGTTTGTACGAAATCGTGGGCGCAATCAAATTATAAATTTAGCAGAAGCATGGTATATCAGAGTTTAAAATTTTCTACAAAACCATTACTCGGATCATTCTTTATGCAGATTATTAATTTAAAATGATAAATAAGAACTTTTCATCCGAAACATCAACTTGCAACTTCACTTACAGTTATATACTTTGTCTTTGTCACTAAACCAACAACTTTTTGATGTTTGGATCCTTTCCACTTCACTGCACCACCTTTCATGGTAACGACTTACCCTAAAGTAGATTTGATGTCGTTTTGGTCAGTCTGAAAACCTGAGTTTGTTTAGTCCTCTAGTTTAATTCAGATCCATTATGTGTCATGATGACATCCTTAGTGTCAGTTAAGTACTTTGAGATGTTTATCACTGTCTTACAATGATCTTCTCTAGAATATAACTAATCAACATCCAAGTCTCGTATATTTCATTGCATACATGATAGTGAATCATGAGATTTCTCTTTTATTGAGGACAATTATAGAGAGATACGCTCTATGGCTCATCATCATGAAACACCTTTTGGAGTTTGCCATGCTAAACGCCTTTAGCATCTAATGAATATACGTTCGTTGGGTTAAACCGAACATCCTTTTAAATATATATATACAGATTTATATCCCCAATGTAGGATGTTCTACCCAAATCATTTATGGATGAATGTTTAGACAACTTTATTTTAATCGATTGTAGCATAAGAATGTCATTCCCTATCAGTAATATATCATCAACATATAATACAAGGAATGAAACAGCGCTCCCACTAACCTTATTGTACACACATGATTCATCCTCATTTTTGATAAAATCAAACTCTTTGATTGTTTCGTAAAAACGAATGTTCCATGTATGAGAAGCTTGCTTCAATCCATAAAAGGATTATTGTAGCTCATATACATGAATTGCTTCAACCATTAAAATAAATCCATCTTGCTGTATCATACATACATTCTCCTCTAATCTATATAATAAAACAGAATCAAATTTGAATCTTGAATTTGACAAACCACAACAACGGTTTAGATTTCTTCCAACTTAATCTAAAGGCTCACATTATATCTCACACAAAAACAAATCCCGCCCAAATCAATTCTCTCGTGTCCTTTTCTATTTCGTCTCTCTCTCTAGATCTGTAACTCTTTTTCTCTCTTCTAAACTTGGACTTGCTTTTTCTTGCCGCCTTCTTCTCCTTGCTATTAGATGGAAACTCTGGTAAAATATATTATTAATCTCTTTTCTTTTATATCTAAAGCTATTACTTTACTTTAATTACTTCACACATATGCAGATTAAGTATGCTGATGTTCAGTTCTGTATATTCTATTGTTTTTGTTTTTATGTTTATTTATTGTGTTCAGATTATGATTCTGTATAAACAGGTTTCAATTTATATTCGCAAAACTGAAAATCCATTTTTTTCTTCCTTCGTTCTCATATGTAGTTGTTGTTGTATGAGGCTCGGGGCTTTAAGCCTTTTACTGTAATCTCAAATTGGTATTTTCTTAATCAATTCAATGCTTTGAAATTGATTCATCAACCATCATTAATATCCGTTCGGTTTCCCAAAAAAGTATGGAAAAAGAAAACATGAGCGATACACGATTTTTATTTTTTTTAACATTAAAAAAAAATATTTGTTGCTGACTTTTTGCAATGGTAAGAGAAAGAACTGTATATATGACCCCTAATATTTATTTTAAAAATTTTAACGCAAACATAAAATATTGTTATATTAGTTTTCTTATATTCTAGCTAGATGGGTCTCATTTGTCTTTCTTGTTTTGCCATAATTCTGTAAGCATATGGTTTATTTTTGATTTTATTTTTCTTATTTAATTTGATCTTCGAGTTATTTAAGAGAAAGAGCTGTGTTTTAGTTAACTTAATTTGGAAATTAATTTTTAATTAATTGATGTTCTTGAAAATATATGTTTGATAGTATGCGTAGTTAATAATAATCGTTTAGATCTCTTTACTACCATTATATAGTTGCATCACAATTTGTTTTCTAATTTGAACATATTTGGTTGATGTTTTCAATTATACTGCTCAATATATGTTCATTATCATGTTTGATAATTTGTATTTTTGATAAAATAGCATGAAGAGTAATTTGCAACATGTGGGTTGTTTTTCATGTTCTTTTTCTCCAGAATAAAGAAAAATTTGATATTTTCATTTTATTACTGGGGAAATGATTTGTTTGATCAATTATAAGACTGCATATTTGATAAGAGTCCACAAATTTTAACTGGCTTATGAGCCAATTATTTTTGATTTATTTGGTATTAACAAGCATCATATGTTATTATCATGTAAATAATATGTGCAATTGCAAAATTGTGAATGGGTGAGGACTACTATAGCACTATTTCGGACCATCACTCCATTCCATCATTTCACCAATCAAAAGTAAGTCGATTTGTTCTTTTCTCCTTTTTTATTTGTTCTTCCCTCCTTTACATCTAATGTGCGTGGGATCATGAAATGTTCCTCTCCATTTCCATCATTAATTTGTAATATTTAAGAATATTCTTTGATATCCAGAACAAACTACAGGGAGGATGAAGCTGAAATTGGGTGAATCATATTTGAAGGACTTTCTTTTCCCCTTAATTAAGACTTTCTTTTCCTTTTAATTATTTGTTGGACTGGAGTTCGTTTTTTTGTTTTTTGGTGCGAGGGCTTGACTTTGTTGAGCTTCACCTGAAAAAAAATGTGTATATCCTTGAGCTTCATCTATTGTGTATATCCCTTTATTATGAAATTCTTTCGCTAGAGAAATTAAAATGTGTATATCTAATGTTAAATTATTGAAAATATCCAAAATTATATTACCTTTTTTCACCCCCCCCCCCCCCCAAAAAAAAATAAATAAATAAATTTCTCTATCAAATTTTATATCCTTGAAGACATTAAAAAAGACGAATCTTTTGTGAAACTATTTATTTATTTAATTAATTACAATAGAATTTTTTTGTGGAACAGAGAGTATCAAAGTCCTTCAAATATGGTTCACCCAATTTCAGCTCCGTCCTCCGTATAGTGGTGATATAGTCATGGAAGTTTGCAGACCTCTATATGCTAGGATGTAATACAAAAATATGAAAGAACTTGCAAACAGAAACATAAAACAAAATGTTAATTTAAAAGCTCATGCAGACAAACCTGTTCAAGTCACATTCTAATCAAAGTTCTTAACCTTTTTTTTTTGCCAATATATTTTTGAGGTGTATATAGTAGAATATTTTAGTTTGACTATAAAATAAATTGATGAATAGACAATAGGGTATTTACATATTGACTCATGAAGCACAATATTATCAATAGTGTAGTGTAAATAGTAAATACAAATGGAACTATTCTGCAGTTACAATCCATTTTGATAAACTAATCTACAGTTACAATTCTGCATATGGTGCAACTATTCTAGACTTTCATCTTAAACTATCAACTAAAGTAACATTTGCAACACTCGAGGGCAAAATGGAAGCTAATAATGTTGCATATCCCTTGTATCTTCCATGAAGCTACCGAGTTGTGTACAAATGAAATGACATACTGCTAGAGAGGAGGAATCACTGAATATTTTGTTGAAGTTTGTTCAGGGAGGATCAATATCATCACTTTATGAGAAATTTGGGTCTTTTCCTAAATCTGTAAGTGAATGCAATTTGTTCAATTTTTGACTCAAGTAAATATTTAAAGTATAACATTAACTAGAGAACAATAGCAGTTTAAAAATGGTTGTGTAGTGGCCTTTATTAGACTGTATAAAGGTACATTTTGTTGGATTGAGTCTGTTTGACATGAAGATCATGAAATAGGTCCATCAGCAACTGTCCTCAACCTTTATCCCTCTCATTGTTGAATCTTCTATGTTTTCTTAGTTCTTTTTCTTATTTTATCCCTCTCATTGTTTAATACACTATCAAAAGATAACTTTTATGCATATCAACTATCAAGAGCCTGTCAATGTAGTGGCTAATGATAGTTTGTCTTTTAGCTTTTTGATGCGGATTAGCTGCCACTAATTAATATTACACTTTGGAAATACAAATTAAACTAAAAAAAAGTACAAACTAAACTTTCCTAAAGATTTAATTTTACCTTGGGTTGAAAAGCAATGTCCCACTAATGTATCAAATCCATCCATATCTAATACGGAAACAGAAATAATATTTCTAATGATATTCGAAAAAATAACAATTATTTAAATAAATGGACTTACCCGTAGGCAGTACTAAACAATAAGTGCCTACAGCTAATGCAACAACCTTTGCTCTATTTCCCACTTGTAGGACAACCTCATCCTTGTTCAGCTTTCTACTTCTGACCAGTCCCTGAATAGTATTACATATGTGAGAACCACAACCGGTATCCAATAATCAAGTAGAGTTTTGACTTTCTGAAAAATTAATTTCATTCATGAACAAACCTTGATTAGAAGTCAAAGCTTCTCCAAGCTTCTTCTCTGCCAGAAACTTATTGAAGTTCTTCTTCCAATGACCCGACTAGTTGCAATGGAAGCACATTCCTTTGTTTGCTTGATCAGGTTTCTTTTGATCCTTTCTGTTCACCTTGCCCTTAGTCTTCTTAGATTTCTTCTTTTTAGAACATACCTTGGGCCTCTTCCTTTTCTTGAAAGAATCCACCATTAAGACATGGTTCTTCTTGGATGGGAAGTGGCCTTCTGTAGTTTTCAACATGTTAAGTAATTCAAACAAGCTGGCATCTAACTTATTCATGTGGAAATTAATAACGAACTGCGAGAAGGTCTCAGGGAGTGACTGCAAGACTAAGTCTTGACTCAACTCCCCGTCCATGACGAACCCAAGCTGTCCAAGGCGTTCAATCAGATTAATCACCCTTAAGACATGAGTCTCAACGGTGGTGCCCTCGGTCATCCGAGATCGAAAGAGCTCCTTAGATATCTCATATCTAATAGTCCTACTTTGTTCACCATACAACTCCTTGAGGTAAAGCAACATTGTAGGAGCATCCATGTTTTTATGCTGACACTGAAGCTTTTTATTTATGGATGCGAGCATGATGCATTGAGCCACAGATGCATCATCTTTCCACTTTACAATGGTGGCAATCTCTTCCTCAGAGGCTGATTCTGGAACAGTTCTAAGGACACGAAAATTTAGGACATAAGAAATATTTTCAGCAGTGAGAACTATTCTCAGATTCGTTAACCAGACCGTGTAATTCGGTCCGGTCAGTTTGTTAGTATCAAGTATGCTACACAGTGAAATTAGTGATTTCGACATTTTTAAATTTTTGCATGTGAAAAGATAATATTTTAGCAAACATTTATTTAATTAATTTTATATACCAATATAAATTAGGTCTTATTTTAAATTGGTATCTCCCACTATTTTCTTCAAACTATATTACCCTCATTTATATAGTTCGACAAAATCTAATTAAAAATTTTCTAGTGAAATTAAGGATCCCATTTCAAATGTATATAGCCTTGTGTGTGTACAACAAATGATATATAAATGTATGTATGTAGACAACTTTTGTCAATTACATCAACATGTAACTCCTTGTATTCTGCCTCTTTGATCATAATGGTCAAATGTGTGCACATCCGAACTAAAATGATTTAAGTTAAGTCCAACCTAGCACTCCATATATTCAAAAAAGAAAAATATTGTCCTTATGTGTGCACAACAAAATAATATTGTTCAATTTTTTTTATAAACATCAAATGTGATTAAATTAATATCTTAAATACTTAATACTTGCCTTGTGTGTGTACAACAAACTAATATTAAATATTTAATACTCTATGAATTTATCATGCTAGAAGGCGACGTTCGATATTTCAAATATCATTGAACGCTTTAGACTTAATATGATTTCTTTGAGGGGTTTGTTATTATTTGTCTCATCTTGTTTAGCGCGCATGCACACACACATATATATATATATATATATATATATATATATAAAATACGCGTCATTTTATTAAACATGCGAAGCATGTTTGCATAAAATATAATATATATCATACTTAGCATGCACATATAGAATACTATATTCTACCCGGGTTAATTATGGACTTTTATTCTAGTTTGGTTCACTAGAGCCACTAAGTGGACCAAAAAGTCAAACTTAGGAGTGCAAGAATTTAAATTTAAACCTAATTATTACATTTAAATCCGGGCTCCATTACAAACGGGTCTTCACGCGCTCCTTGCTCCTTGGTCTCCAATTTCTTCAAGATAATTCTAACTATTTCTATTACATTAAACTATTTAATTTAAATAGAAACATTGATCAGCAGTCAAAGGAAAATACATAGAAGGGAGATAGAATTTTACATCAAGAAAAAACTAGAGAAGACGAGGTACGCAGACCCCATTTAATAAAACTCATTCATTCAAGCATTCAACTAAAATAAAGTCCAATCACATTGGTCAATAATCCATAATCAATCCCATTTATTATCATACATATCACCATATGCATCAATAAATCACATTCATCTCATGAATTAAAATCATTCCATATATATATGAGTATCATTTAATGGACAATTTTAAATTGCATGAAATCCAATTTCAAGATTAAAATAAACTCTTTATTTTAATTATAAAATTATTAAGAATATTATATATATATATATATATTCTATAATAGTAATCGTATATATTTATATATATAATAGGACTATATATATATATATATATATATATATATATATTGAAACTGTCCAGGTTTACCACGTTACTATATATATAATATATATACCGTATATTATATATATAATACTTAACCTTTTTGAATCCCTTGTAGCCAATTTTGAAAAGCAAATCACGTGAGTCTCCTTTTTAAAAAAAGAATTCGTAAGGTCGCCTCTTTAAAAAAAAAATTCGTCAAGTTCCTTTTTTAAAAGGAATTCATGGCACATTTCGCGAATTGACTGACTTTCCCTTTCTTTCTTTCTTTTTTTGAAATAATTTTATACAATAAATTATGTCCAATAAATTATTCTAAATACATACCCTTACATATATGAAATCAAAATAATTAATAATTGCATAAATGTTTGGCTCTGATACCACTGTTGGGTTTATACGAAATCGTGGGCGCAATCAAATTGCAAATTTAGCAGAAGCATTGTATATCAGAGTTTAAATTTTTTTACAAAACCATTACCCTAATCATCTTTTATGCAAATTATTAATTTAAAACGATCAATAAGAAGTTATGGAATCATACCCTTGTAGAACGAAGCTTCCACAGGTACGAGTTCAACTCATTGTTCTTCGTGATCTCTTTGAATTTCTGAATTAGATTCATTCCATTGATCAACATTAGCCACCCAAGTGTTTGGCCTCTAGAGGTGATCCACCAAGGAATATGAATTATTTAAGAAGGAGGGTGATTGTCTAAACCCTAATTTTCTATTTTCTATAGAAAAGGAGTACTCTCCAACAATTGGAATTGCATCAACTGATATCTAACATAAGACACCTCTTATATAGATATTGGTCAACCTTTCTAATCCTATTAGAAATAGATTTTTTATTTAATTAATTAAACTCCTTTAATTAAATAGGCTTCTCAATCATATTGGGATTAATTAATTAAACTCCTTTAATTAATTTACCTCATAATCATATTAGGAATAAATGAGAGTACTAATATTAAATTAATTCCTAAACTCCTTTAGAAATTAAAATAATTATAATTATAATAATATTAATAAGATTCCTCTTATTAATTTATATTTAATATTTCTAAAATATTAAATAATAAACATTAAGCTATTTAATTTATTCTATCACCATAGATTTATTGCATTATTAAGATTATGTCATTACTTTCTTAAATAATTATTCTTCCTTTTATGGTGTGACCCTTTAGGTTATCCATATTAAATCGGTTGTGAATAAATCAATTAGAACAATTATGATCTTATTTAAATAAATAAATTAAACTAATAATCTATTCAAATAAATAATATTTATTCTACAATAGAGATAAGCCTCACTAGCGATCAACGACTTTTTAGATAATATAGATTTCAACATTAATCATAAAAGAACATGTGAGTTAATAGTTACCGTATAATTCAATCCTTCTACCATACAATATTCCAATTAAATATAAGACATGGAATTACTGTCAAGTCTTATTTTATTTAATTATATGTATTTCGATTAGAAAATGTACAACTCCAAATAATGCAAATTAGAAACTCCTTTCTAGTTTTATTCTGCCTTGGCCAAGGACAACTGGTTTGTCATTTAACAAATCACATAAGACATATCTCTTCTTTTACTAGAAGTGATAGATTCTTTATTGACCATTCATTATCTCCGTATGTAACTTATTACACCCAAGCATACCCTTTGATATACCCTAAGGGTCTTAAGGATTAAATCAAAGTATAATTCATTACACACAAGATACTATGATGATCTCAAGTCCAAGGACCACTTGTACTATTATCACATTAGGAATTCCTATTGACAGACAAGTAAAACTCCATTAGGTATTCCATAGCGAGTCACGTTTAGTGAACTTACTTTCCAATAAGCACCTACATACTTGCTTTAGTGTCTCTACATAAATGATCATGAGATCAATCATCCTCATCCAATGAGTAAGAAAAATATGTATCAATCTATCTGGATTTACTAATCCCCTTTTTAGTAATCTAACGATTGAGAACTATTTTAGTTTTAAGTTTTCTAAGAATTTAGATCTCATTAGCATGATCAACATCATGATTCTAAAAGCATTGTTTAAAACTATGGGTTATTTACATATTATAAAAATAGTATCATGTAGATAATTAAATGTCTTTAATAAATTAATACTTTTATTAATAAATAAATAAGATCGTTTTCAAAGTATATGCTTTATCATCATACATGATTGGCTTGTATGCATTCTACTTTCAGTCGTAGGGTATTCTCGAATATAATAACGTATATATGGAGATAAGTAAATGATCTATCGCTTCCAGTAAAGGGAGAGAATATCCTATGTGATTCGATAAAGTGACAACATGGAAATCCTTGGTCAGGGTTGAATGAAAATTAGAAAGGAGTTTCTAATTTACATTAACTATTATTGTGCATTTTAGAGTCGAAATACATATAATCAAATAAATAAAACTTGACAGTAATTATATATTTTATATTTGATTGAGACATTATATGGTAGAAGGATTGAATTGTATGGTAACTATTCATGGAATAGGTTCTCTGTATTCTTTGTGATAATCTTTGTGATTAACGTTGATTTCACATTATCCGAATAGTCATGATATATTATTTATAAGGTGTCACTCATAATGCAGAATAAATATTATTTATTTATATTTGAATTAAAAGAGTTTTAATTCATTATAAATTCTATTAGAATGGTTCGTATTCTATTATTGGCTTAATATTGAACCTAGAGGGTCACCACAAAAAGGAGAAATATGATTTTAGAATTGATTGACTTAATAATAATAAATTAAGTGTATTTAATTTATTAGTGGAATAAATTAAATAGCTTAAGATTTATAATTAAGTATTTGGAGAAATACTAATATTATAAATTAATAAGATTAATCATCTTATTATTAGTATTATTATTATTGTTAAATTGATCAAATAATTATAATATGGTATTTGAAAAATATATAAATTTATAATCAAGTATTTGGAGAAATACTAGATTATAAATAAATAGAGGAGTCTTATTATTATTTTATTAAGTTCCTTGGGAATTAAATAAAAACTCAAAATTCTAAAAGGTTTAGGATTAAGGTTAGTCTTTGAATAAGATGAATCTTATTGTGTGAAAGACTAATGCAACTCTTGTAACTTGCTTCTCTCTTGCAAGTATTCTCTAAACCCTAAGATGTTAGAATAGTGAGAATAAGGACTAGCCATCCAAGACCTAGTCGAGTCTAAAAATTAATCTTCAATATATTAATCTTGGTGGATACCTCTTGGGTGCTGCATACAATTTGTGACGAACGTGTGATTCAAGGATTGGAGAGATCGTGAAGGAGCAAGGATCAAAATTTGAAGTCTACATCAAATTATTGATTTTCTTCAATGGTAAATCTTTATCCTTCCTCAATTAACGATGTTATATAAGGCTATACATCGGGGTTGATGAAAATTTTTAATTACTATTTTGCATGCTTTCATTGCTTTTACAATTAGATTGTATGCTTTGATTAGGTTTTTGCAATCCAACAGTGGTATCAGTGTTGGGTTTGTACGAAATCGTGACGCAATCAAATTACAAAATAAGAGGAAGCATGTTATATCAGAGTTTAAAAATTTCTACAAAACCATTACCGGATCATCCTTTATGCAAATTATTAATTTAAAACGATAAATAAGAAGTTATGGAATCATACCCTTATAGAACGAAGCATCCACATGTACGAGTTTAGCTCCTTGTTCTTCGTGATCTCCTTGAATTTTCGGGTTAGATTCCTTCTTTTGATCAACGTTAGCCACCCAAGTGTTTGGCCTCTAGAGGTGATCTACCAAGGAAGATGAATTATTCAAGAAGGAGGGTGGTTGGCTAAACCCTAGTTTTTCTATCCTCTATAGAAAAGGACTACTCTCCAACAATTGAAATTGCATCAACTGATATCTAACATAAGAATCCTCTTATATAGATATTGGTCAACCCTTCTAATCCTATTGGAAATAGGTTTCATTTAATTAGTTAAACTCCTTTAATTACTGAGGCTTCCCAATTATATTGGGATTAATTAATTAAAATCATTTAATTAATTTGCCTCATAATCTTATTAGGAATAAATGAGAGCACTAATATTAAATTAATTCCTAAACTCCTTTAGAAGTTAATGTAACGATCCCAAAATTCATACAATACAACTCTCGACATCGGTCGTTAACAATACATCCTTATTCAGACTTTACATCATTAATCAATGATACAATCACTAAAAATACGGAATATTTAAAACTTTTATATTATTCCTTCTTTATTATCCCTAAATCTCAACCTTTATCATTACATAACTTTGATTCAACCTTATTTCATGAATCGCTTCGTCAGAGTTATTATAAACTAAAACTTACAACCACTTTCAATAACCCTTATACATCGGGTAACATTTAAACTTTACGACTCAACATCTGTTAACCATCATACATTATCAAATACATTATCTGAAACCTTAAACAGGGTCCAAAACAATAACAATTTAGCCAAAGTATATAAATCTTCATGCATTACATCTGATTCATTTCTTTCAAGTAGCACATAGCGTTACCTTGAATCCTTAACCTGCAAAAGGGATTATTTGCAAGAATGAGCTCGACAGCTCAGCAAGATCTAACAGCTTTCATGCGTCACATAGCACATAAATACATGCTCAACATACATCTCATAATAATTAAAGTAACATGGCATACATGCTCTACTTCACATAACAAATATAAAGATTGAGTTCCTTACTCAATCAACATTCTTTAATCAATCAATGTAGTCATAAATTGACTTTAACATTTCATGCTTACGACACATATACAACATATCATGCTATTTGCAAAATAATTTAAAATAGTTCATCATCAAATTCACGTAGAAAATAAGAACTGAAAGACTTGCCTTGATCGTTGTTTACCAATAACAGTTTAACAGCTTACAGATATCTGCACTTCACGTGCCCTACACAATTATATAATCATGCACATCAATTATCAGTCACATAGCAATGCATATTAGTTATAACGTAAACTTTACTCTACATCTCATAACCCTTCCTATTATCAATACACAATGTTCAATTTGATTGTGTTAACTATCGACTTATATTTCACTATAATTCTTTTTCATAATATTCAAAATTCATTCAGGTGTTTAAGTCCTGCTAGGACTACCTATTGGTTTTATATTAACCACATTTCATATATTATAATATTCATTTCATTAGAATCAAAACACTATTTAAGTGTATTACCACATTACACGGCGTTTCTACGTTTATACGTCGCACGCCTAACTCGCCTCTTTCGCATGTGATTTGCATGCTCCTATATTGGGTTACATTACTCTATAATATTTCACTGTTATAAAAACATAATATTAAACAAGGTCATACATACTCGTTACGGCATTGAGACGCTTGCACGTCCGTACGCCAAACTTGCCTATTCGAACGCCCAAATGACACGCATTTGTGCACGCTTAGCACGCCCAGCCAAATTGTCTAATACTCAAGGGTTAATGCTAAGTATTATTATAATACCTAATAGTCATGTTATGAAAGTTAGAACATCATTTTACATGATCGGGAGCATTACATGTGCTTACGTGCATGCCCGACGCCCTCCGATTTCCTCCAAAAACACATCAGTCCCAAAAATAACCATTTTGACCCTATCTAACGACCTCAAATTGCAAAACTTAAAGAACAAAAGTTGTAGGTCTACTCGTGCTTTCGGATCATCTTGAATCACCTCAATCCGAGTTCGTATGAAAAAGTTATGGCTGTTTTACCACAGGAGGTCAAAACAGTCCCCGACTAACTTTCCTCCCGGCGTAGCTGCGCCCCAATCAGCCTTGGGGGCAGCGCAGCTGCGCCCCTGGCAGCGTGTTACGCGACTTTTTCCTCCAGTATGTTGTTCTGGCGAATTCTCTAACCCTTTCCTCCTTCCCATCTTCATAAATTGTGTTATACACATCCAATTGAGTCCGTTTTCGACTCTATGGATTCGTAATTCATAGAACTACGACATAGCAAGGATATTCATATTTTATAGAAACATTAAGAACCTCAATTTTTACTCAAAACTCATGTTCATATTAGTATTACATGTTTTAACATGTTTTAGCAAAATCATTCACCACGAATTCGATTCCTAACCAAATCAATCCATTTAAACTTCATTGTTTTCGTCTTTCAACATCCTAACAACATCTATAATCAATCTCAGATTACACAATTGATTTAACCATCAATTTAAGCTTGAAAATAGACCAAAATACATATACTAAGCCATAACCCAAATTTCTTCATCTTCCAACACATCTTTATGAATTTGATTTCTTAAAAATCACTTTTAGATTATATAAAGCATATTAAACATATCTATTAACATCTATAACCAATTCCTTAACGAATTAACTGTAGAAATCCAACTTTTCAAGGAATACTCAAGAAAATAAAACTAAAAACTCAAAGCTAGATTATTACCTTTGATTCTTGTTTAGATTATCTAGATGATTAGAGCAACTTTGGTTGAATCATCTTCCTTCTTTGATTTTACAAAACATCTTCTCAATTTTTTCTCTAGGCTCTCTCTTCTTCTCTGTTCTTCTTCTTCTTAGCCTTAGGAATATTTTTACGTTAATAAAACTGACAAAACCTTAATAATATTTTTAACGCATCAGTTAAAATATAAATAGCTGTTTAAAATTCCAAAGGTCATAAGACCTTGTTTGGCTAGCATCAAATAACACCTTTCTAATTTATTATTATAAATCTTTTATTATAAGGCCCATTTGTCATACCTTTATTTTATTGTTAAACTATTTAGCCTCATTAAGTAATTATGTAATTATAACATGTATAATTACTACACTATAAATTATGAAATTACCTTTGTAACTAAAATAAACATCTCTATTAGAATAAATATTTCCATTAAAATAGTTAATATTTATTCCCTTTATTTTACTTAACTCACATGAATTATATAATTATAATATATAATTATTTAATTCCTTTCCTCGCATAAATTGTCTCAATACAATTTATTTAATCCATACATCTAATCACTACTTAAATATTAATCAATTTATTTAATACCATCCTACTTAAATAAATTATTCCATACTAATTTCCATTGAATATTTATTTTATTCATTAATCCTAACACCAATATTTATTTATAATTATATTGGTTCTTCTCATTCTCATACCCATTTACATTCACTTGGCTAAATATAATATATTAAGCCATTACATAAACGTATTACTCTTACATGTAATATATTACCTTCATATTTTATTAAAACAATTATATTTATATTAATTCACTATTTTAATTAAGTGAATTACTCTCATTATTTATGAAATTTAATTCATAATAATTATAGTGCCAACAAGGCATAATAATCAAATTATATTATTCAATAATATAAGTTCCAACTTAATTAACTTAATTCTCTTTTCAACAATTTCGTTTCCCTTCTTTAATAGTTAAAATAAATTAACTACTAAACCTCATTCCTCCAACCTATGAATATATATATATATATATATATATATATATATATATATATATATATATATATATCTTCTATATTCACACCACATCATATACTTCACCACATATAACACATATCCAAACTCAAAATATCTCATAATAAGAATTTTATTATTAAATTCCCATTTATAATTTCTTAAAAAAATCTGGGATGTCATATCCTTCCCTCCTTATAAGGATTCCGTCCTCGGAATCAACGGAACCTTCCTTACTCAGTTTTCACAAAATCTCTTCCACGACTATCGTTGAATACTTCAACACGTTATCTTAACAACATTTATATAAACTACACATATATCTTACTAAATTCACCTCTTCAACAAGCTTTAGGTTTTATTACATAACCTTCAATTTAAACACAATCATATATTCTTTAGCTCGTTCATTTTCTTTCTAACGATCATTACTATATATTCTACTCGTAGAATTCATATACCTCGTAATTCACCATCTATAATTGTTCGGGTTATCACATTCGCCCCTTCTTCTAAGAATTTCGTCCTCGAAATTTTCATTAATCTTCATTCATTCAATCTATCAAAGTAGATTTTAAGTTAATCTTATTCACTAACTTGATGTGTTCCACAACTATTTTTTTCTAGGAAATATCATTCTTGCCACCTTCACTTCAGAATAATAAGAATCTTCCACAATTGTTCAATAATTGGGAAGCGATATGAATAACAGGAATTTAAAAGATTCTATTTCATGCTGAGAGGTCATAAGACCTTGAACTCTTCTCCCGGTTTAATAGTGCATCACCACTGTAAACCATCTTTAACAGAATGTTTAGCAATCACACAGACTGAAAACACTCTCTGCAAGTACTCTAGGTGATCAGCCTATCGTACCCCTACGTCGTGCACAACGTATTACATCTTAACATCGTAACGACTATATGCGTTACTTTCGGAACCATTGTCTCCGATAACATGTCCCCTTTACAGGGTTGTTCACCTCAGCTTCTTAACATTTGCATCCACACCAAAACAATTTGGTTTGGTATAGTTTGACAAAGAACGCTTGAATTTCATGAACATCTTTTAATAGTCGTCTAGCTGAATCAAGTAGCATAGACTTCTAGCAATAACTCGGACATCAATCGAGATATATATATATATATATACATCTTTAACCAACTCAATTTTTTTTTCATTTAAAGAAACTAAAAGTAAATAAATCCCCCTTTTTTTATAGTTTAAAGAAACTAAAAATAAATGAATCTTTTAATAATATCCTGATATTGTACCGTAATAATGGTACGTTGAGGATTTCGTCATTACATGACGTCGTTATACTACATCATACCATAGTGGGCTGATGATCATACGATCACATCCAACACTAGGTTTAACTGCATTGATAACTTCCTCGATTATTGTCTCTACACCATATCAAATGATGCATAGAACACTTAAAATACATTTTGAAAATTTAAAATTATTTTTGTCTAGCAGAAGCAATTAGCATAGACATGTGAATAATAGCACTATTTTTTTAAAAAAAATCATTGGTTCCATCATTTGATCCAATGTTTATTTTTTTAAGAAAACAGAAGTGCAACATTAGCACGAAGTCAATAAATTTCGAAGATCTAGCAAAGCTAGGAGATTTAGAATATAAAACTTTCTCCATCAATTAAATATTTACTCCATCATTACTTAATCATTCTATCAACCTTAAACAACATCAATGCTTCCTACACCATAACCTTTCTATTCCCAGTATAGTTCATCAAACTTTCCACACTTTGGAAGTCAAGAAATTTCCACAATAATATGAGTTTAAGAACTTCCTAGTCAGACTATAGGCGTCCATTCGCTGAGGAGTTCCAAACATACCATATGATTATGAGTCATGAACTTACCATAAGCATGAGTTTTAAGAACTCGCACTTAATCCTAATAACATCTTACTAATCTTAATAGTCTCTAACTATCAAATATACACATGAGAAAAGAATCACCTTTTCACCACATATACATTGATAGCGCGACACCTACATTCCAATGAGTATCAATGTGATAAACAAAGTGCAAGCACCAAACCCTCGCCCATACAAAGGTTTGTACAACTCAGCCATCACATGATTATTCAATTGAAATCCCACCTAACTCTATCTTGCTCATAACTTGCTCTATACTCGATACAGTTTCCTTGTATCTCATCATTTATAACTCCTCGTGAGTTAACCTCGTACTATATCATAGTACATTCTCGTTATAGCATCAAACTATAACTATTCAATCATTACTGACCATCTGTCTTTCAACTTTAAAAGATCACGTCGTGACCTTATTCTATAATCATCTCCCTTATGATTCTTTCTTATCTCATTATCGTTTTATTTTAAAACTTCTTATCTTTACCTATCATCATGTCATATCATGACTTCATTATGATTAATCTTATAGACTTCGTCTATTCATCGTTATTCGTCATCTTTATTATTGGAGTTAGGTAACTCCTGATTCTCATCTTCATATCTCTTCAAGATTCTTCTTTGAATCTTCTTGTTTATTTATTAACTCTTCTTTTAAGAATTTCTAACTTCGTTTATAAAGTTCAACCTTTTATTCGAGTTTTATTCCTCGTTATTCTTACCTTCTTCTTATAATATTTTTAGGACTTAACTCATCCTATACATCTACGTTTGTGAAAGGAATCACATTTTCGTTATACGTAACTTAACTGCTCATTCTCTAAGGTCATAGCCTAAGGTACTTTTACCTAAAGTGTATAACCTATCAGCTCTGATACCAACTGTAACGACCCCAAAATTCATACAATATAACTCTCGACATCGGTCGTTAACAATACATCCTTATTCAGACTTTACATCATTAATCAATGATACAATCACTAAAAATACGGAATATTTAAAACTTTTATATTATTCCTTCTTTATTATCCCTGAATCTCAACCTTTATCATTACATAACTTTGATTCAACCTTATTTCATGAATCGCTTCGTCAGAGTTATTATAAACTAAAACTTACAACCACTTTCAATAACCCTTATACATCGGGTAACATTTAAACTTTACGACTCAACATCTGTTAACCATCATACATTATCAAATACATTATCTGAAACCTTAAACAGGGTCCAAAACAATAACAATTTAGCCAAAGTATATAAATCTTCATGCATTACATCTGATTCATTTCTTTCAAGTAGCACATAGCGTTACCTTGAATCCTTAACCTGCAAAAGTGATTATTTGCAAGAATGAGCTCGACAGCTCAGCAATATCTAATAGCTTTCATGCATCACATAGCACATAAATACATGCTCAACATACATCTCATAATAATTAAAGTAACATGGCATACATGCTCTACTTCACATAACAAATATAAAGATTGAGTTCCTTACTCAATCAACATTCTTTAATCAATCAATGTAGTCATAAATTGACTTTAACATTTCATGCTTACGACACATATACAACATATCATGCTATTTGCAAAATAATTTAAAATAGTTCATCATCAAATTCACGTAGAAAATAAGAACTGAAAGACTTGCCTTGATCGTTGTTTACCAATAACAGTTTAACAGCTTACAGATATCTGCACTTCACGTGCCCTACACAATTATATAATCATGCACATCAATTATCAGTCACATAGCAATGCATATTAGTTATAACGTAAACTTTACTCTACATCTCATAACCCTTCCTATTATCAATACACAATGTTCAATTTGATTGTGTTAACTATCGACTTATATTTCACTATAATTCTTTTTCATAATATTCAAAATTCATTCAGGTGTTTAAGTCCTGCTAGGACTACTTATTGGTTTTATATTAACCACATTTCATATATTATAATATTCATTTCATTAGAATCAAAACACTATTTAAGTGTATTACCACATTACACGGCGTTTCTACGTTTATACGTCACACGCCTAACTCGCCTCTTTCGCATGTGATTTGCATGCTCCTATATTGGGTTACATTACTCTATAATATTTCACTGTTATAAAAACATAATATTAAACAAGGTCATACACACTCGTTACGGCATTGAGACGCTTGCACGTCCGTACGCCAAACTTGCCTATTCGAACGCCCAAATGACACGCATTTGTGCACGCTTAGCACGCCCAACCAAATTGCCTATACTCAAGGGTTAATGCTAAGTATTATTATAATACCTAATAGTCATGTTATGAAAGTTAGAACATCATTTTACATGATCGGGAGCATTACATGTGCTTACGTGCATGCCCGACGCCCTCCGATTGCCTCCAAAAACACATCAGTCCCAAAAATGACCATTTTAACCCTATTTAACGACCTCAAATTGCAAAACTTAAAGAACAAAAGTTGTAGGTCTACTCGTGCTTCCGGATCATCTTGAATCACCTCAATCCGAGTTCGTATGAAAAAGTTATGGCTGTTTTACCACAGGAGGTCAAAACAGTCCCCGACTAACTTTCCTCCCGGCGCAGCTGCGCCCCAATCAGCCTTGGGGGCAGCGCAGCTGCGCCCCTGGCAGCGTGTTACGCGACGTTTTCCTCCAGTATGTTGTTCTGGCGAATTCTCTAACCCTTTCCTCCTTCCCATCTTCATAAATTGTGTTATACACATCCAATTGAGTCCGTTTTCGACTCTATGGATTCGTAATTCATAGAACTACGACATAGCAAGGATATTCATATTTTATAGAAACATTAAGAACCTAAATTTTTACTCAAAACTCATGTTCATATTAGTATTACATGTTTTAACATGTTTTAGCGAAATCATTCACCACGAATTCGATTCCTAACCAAATCAATCCGTTTAAACTTCATTGTTTTCGTCTTTCAACATCCTAACAACATCTATAATCAATCTCAGATTACACAATTGATTTAACCATCAATTTAAGCTTGAAAATAGACCAAAATACATATACTAAGCCATAACCCAAATTTCTTCATCTTCCAACACATCTATATGAATTTGATTTCTTAAAAATCACTTTTAGATTATATAAAGCATATTAAACATATCCATTAACATCTATAACCAATTCCTTAACGAATTAACTGTAGAAATCCAACTTTTCAAGGAATACTCAAGAAAATAAAACTAAGAACTCAAAGCTAGATTATTACCTTTGATTCTTGTTTAGATTATCTACATGATTAGAGCAACTTTGGTTGAATCATCTTCCTTCTTTGATTTTACAAAACATCTTCTCAATTTTTCCTCTAGGCTCTCTCTTCTTCTCTGTTCTTCTTCTTCTTAGCCTTAGGAATATTTTTACGTGAATAAAACTGACAAAACCTTAATAATATTTTTAACGCATCAGTTAAAATACAAATAGCTGTTTAAAATACCAAAGGTCATAAGACCTTGTTTGGCTAGCATCAAATAACACCTTTCTAATTTATTATTATAAATCTTTTATTATAAGGCCCATTTGTCATACCTTTATTTTATTGTTAAACTATTTAGCCTCATTAAGTAATTATGTAATTATAACATGTATAATTACTACACTATAAATTATGAAATTACCTTTGTAACTAAAATAAACATCTCTATTAGAATAAATATTTCCATTAAAATAGTTAATATTTATTCCCTTTATTTTACTTAACTCACATGAATTATATAATTATAATATATAATTATTTAATTCCTTTCCTCGCATAAATTGTCTCAATACAATTTATTTAATCCATACATCTAATCACTACTTAAATATTAATCAATTTATTTAATACCATCCTACTTAAATAAATTATTCCATACTAATTTCCATTGAATATTTATTTTATTCATTAATCCTAACACCAATATTTATTTATAATTATATTGGTTCTTCTCATTCTCATACTCATTTACATTCACTTGGCTAAATATAATATATTAAGCCATTACATAAACGTATTACTCTTACATGTAATATATTACCTTCATATTTTATTAAAATAATTATATTTATATTAATTCACTATTTTAATTAAGTGAATTACTCTCATTATTTATGAAATTTAATTCATAATAATTATAGTGCCAACAAGGCATAATAATCAAATTATATTATTCAATAATATAAGTTCCAACTTAATTAACTTAATTCTCTTTTCAACAATTTTGTTTTCCTTCTTTAATAGTTAAAATAAATTAACTACTAAACCTCATTCCTCCAACCTATGAATATATATATATATATATATATATATATATATCTTCTATATTCACACCACATCATATACTTCACCACATATAACACATATCCAAACTCAAAATATCTCGTAATAAGAATTTTATTATTAAATTCCCATTTATAATTTCTTAAAAAAATCTGGGATGTCATAGTTAAAATAATAATAATTGTAATAATATTAATAAGTCTCCTCTTATTAATTAATATTTAATATTTCTAAAATATTTAATAATAAACATTAAGCTATTTAATTTATTCTATCACCATAGATTAAATTAATTACACTTAATGAATTATTACGATTATGCCATTACCTTCTTAAATAATCATTCTTCCTTTTTATGGTGTGACCCTTTAGGTTCTCCATATTAAACTGGTTGTGAATAAATCCATTAGAACAATTCTAATCTTATTTAAATAAATAAATTAAACTAATAATCTATTTAAATAAATAATATTTATTCTACAATAGGGATAAGCCTCTCTAGCGATCAACGACTTTTCAGATATTATAGATTTCAACATTAATCATAAAAGAACCTATGAGTTAATATTTACCGTACAATTTAATCCTTCCACCATATAATGTCCCAATTAAATATAAGACATGGAATTACCGTAAAGTCTTATTTTATTGAATTATATGTATTTCGATTAGAAAATGCACAACTCCAAATAATGCAAATTAGAAACTCCTTTCTAATTTCATTCTACCTTGACCAATGACTACTGGGTTGTCTTTTAACGAGTCACATAGGACATATCTATTCTTTTACTAGAAGTGGTAAATTCTTTATTGATCATTCATCTCCATATGTAACTCATTATACCAAGCATACCCTTTGATTTAACTTGAGGGTATTAAGGAATATGTCAAAGTATAATTCATTACACACAAGATAGTATGATGATCTCAAGTCCAAGGATCACTTGTACTACTATCACATTAGGAATTCCTATTGACAGATAAGTAAAACTCCATTAGGTATTTCATAGCGAGTCACGTTCAGTGAACTTATTCTCTAATAAGAACCTACATACTTGCTTTAGTGTCTCCACTCAAATGATCACGAGATCAACCATCCTCATTCAATGAGCAAGCAACATATGTACCAATCTATCCGGATTTACTAATTACTTTTTTAGTAATCCAACGATTGGGAACTATTTTAGTTTTATGTTTCTAAGAATTTAGATCTTATTTGCATGATCAATATTATGATTCTAAAAGCATTGCTTAAAACTATGGATTATTTACATATTATAAAAAATAACATCATGTAGATAATTAAACGTCTTTAATAAGTGAATACTTTTATTAATAAATAAATAAGATTGTCTCCAAAGTATATGTTTTATCATCATACATGATTGGCTTGTATGCATACTACTTTCAATCTCCCACTTGCACTAAAGGCAATCGCCATGGTATCTCATACCCATCTTCTATATGTGACGATCAAACTGCTGTTGTGTTAAAGCTTTAGTAAATGGATCTGCAATGTTGTCTTGAGAGTCTACACGCTCTAAGGTGACATCTCATCTTTCAATGATTTCTTTAATCAAAGTGCCGCAACAAATGTTTTGATTTAGGATGAGACATAGGATATATTCTTAGTTCTATAATGAACTTTTCATATGAAACATTAACTTACAGCTTCACTTACAGTTATATACTTTGTCTTTGTCACTAGACCAGTAACCTTTTGCTGTTTAGAACCTTTTCAATTCACTGCACCACCTTTCAAGGTAATGACTTACCCTAAAATGCATTTGTTGTCGTCTTGGTTAGTCTAAAAACTTGAGTTTGTTTAGTCCTCTAGTTTAATTAAGACCCATCATGTGTCATGATGACATCCTTAGTGTCAGTGAAGTACTTTAAGATGTTTATCAATGTCTTATAATGATCTTCTCCAGAATATAACTGATCAACATCAAGTGTCGTATATTTCATTGCATACATGACAGTAACTCATGCGATCTCTCTTTTATTGAGGACAATTTTAGAGAGATACACTTGATAAGTAGGTTTTATACCTACTTATTGATTACCAACTTACTAGAAGTTTGCTTAACCTAAGTATTTATAGTATTTTATTTTTGTGTTTGTTTTACAGTTTGCATAGTGGAAACTCCTAAGGCATGAAAATGGCATGGCAAGGCATGGTGATGGCATAGAAGGCATATCATGGTGGATTTGTGCTATAATGAAGATGGCAACTGAGATCAAGCATTTGAGGAGGACAGCTAGAGGGGCTTTGATGTGGTCAAATGATGAAGAAGGCTGTGGAGGAATGTAAGAAAAGAAGAAGAAGTGAGCAACAACATAGCAGCACAGCACCAGTAGAATACAACATTCAAGCTCAGTGCGGCCGCGCCCAGCACAAGGCCAGACACGGCGCGCCCGCGTCAGAAGTAGCCCACATGCAGACAAAGCATGGCGCGCCCGCGCCCGAATCCTATTATAACAGCGCGTGGCCGCGCCAGTCAAGCTTAAATTAAAAAGCTGACTTTCCATTTTGTAACGCTGGAGCGTGAATGCTATATTTAGGCATAATTGTTGGTTTAAGAAAATGAATATTATCAGTTTTATTTTACTATTTTAGGGTTTGAAGGTCTAAAGATAATATATAGCATTTCTCTACTAGTTTGAGCTTCTCTCTCAAGATTGTTTGATTGTAAATATACTGGATTTTACCTTGGTGATGAATGTGGACCTGAACTAGCTTGAAGACACATTGTGAAGGAGGGTTTTATCAGATTTGATTTCTCATTTCCCTTATATCTCTTGCTTTCATTTTTTATTTCAATGCTTGGCTTAAATCCCATAATTGGTGTTGATTCAGAAATGAACTAACTTCCATTATGGGATTCTAATGATGTTTAATGTGTAATCCAGATTTGTATGCCCTAATGTGATGCTTGTTTGTTAAATATTGGATTGTCTAACTTGGTTGGACCTAAATGTTTGAATGCTTGATCACCATTCACCTTAATACCTTATATGGAATTGAAAAAGGAAATATAAGTACAGATTTAACCATGTTAGCATGTGTTCATGAGACTTAAATGTGTTAGGTTTTGTGATTCGTGACCTGGATAGGCATATACCAGTTCACCACGTGTAGTCGTTGAGGGAGCTAGTGCTTAAATCATTATTACTTGTAATTCACATAGACATATAGTGGGTTAGGTAATTTTAAAGTTCATATAAATTCTATCAATTTGTGGATTTTGTGTGATTTGGACATGGTTCATCGAAAGATGGACATATTTCACTTTTGTGTTCTCGACTAGCTGTCCATATTAATTAATCAGGCGTAACAAGAGGCGTGCATTTTGGATAAAGCATTAAATGACATTAGGATCCCATTTCTCTCCACTTTGATTCAATTAATTTAGTAATTAGTAATTTTGTGTTGATAATTAATCTTGCTTTCAATTTACTTGTTAATTGATCGTTTAAGCAATCATGAATAGTGATACGGTTGTTGCATGCTAGTGTAGAAATAGTCACCTTTTTCCGTGGGAACGATACTTTCTTACTCTGTACTACTTGTTGACCCGTGTATACTTGCATGAGTTAGAGTCTGTTTTGTTAACCCGAAACAAGCCCAACAAGTTTTTGGCGCCGTTTACCGGGGAACGGTGTTTATTTTTATTACTGTCGTCATCAACTAAAGCTAAATTTGTTTGACTTGAACAAATTCCTATCTTATCTCATTTCTATTTTACTTTTGTTTATATTTTAGGAACTTGTGTATAGTATATGCGCACAAAATCATCAAATCCTGAGTTGATACCTGCACAGGACAATATCAACGGTAGAGCTTGGAGATCGAGAGCACGTCAGAATACACAAGTAAATACTGAGACATCATCATCCAACATGGCAGAAGAACATAGAGAAGAGCACAGAGCCTTAAGGGATTATTCTATGCCCAAAATTAATGAGTTGCAGTCGAGCATTGTAAGGCCAGCAATAGCAGTAAACACCTTCGAAATTAAGCCAGGCACGATACAAATGGTGCAGAATTCAGTTCAATTTGTGGGTGCTGCTACAGATGACCCTAATGAGCACTTGCTAAGTTTCATCTAGATTTGTGACACCTTTAAATACAATGGTCTGTCAGAAGATGCAATAAGGCTCAGACTGTTTCCATTTTCTTTGAGAGATAAGGCAAGAAGCTGGCTCCATTCATTACCAGCGGGGTCAATCACCACGTGGGAGGACTTAGCACAGAAGTTCTTAGCGAAATTTTTCCCTATGGCTAAGATAGCAAAAATGAGAACTGCGATTTCCTAGTTTGAGCAGCAACAAGGAGAGTCACTATATGAAGCCTGGGAACGCTATAAAGAAATGCTAAGAAAATGTCCCCATCATGGAATGCCTGATTGGATGGTTATAAACACTTTTTATAATGGATTGGGTTGGCAATCTAGGCCAATAGTAGATGCTGCTGCAGGAGGAGCCTTATGGGCTAAAAGCTATGAAGAAGCTTATGAGTTGATTGAAACTATGGCAGCGAACAATTTCCAGAATCCTACGGCCAGGATGCCATAACCAAAAGTTGCAAGGATGTTAGAGGTGGATGCCATTACAGCATTGTCAGCTAAAATGGCAGCCATGGCAAAGAAGATTGATTCATTGGCGGAGAGCAAAGTAAAGTCAATTGCTTATGTCTGTGAGATTTGTGCGGGATCACATCAAACTGACCAATGTGCTATCAGTGCAGTATCAGTGCAATTTTTGAGCAACTACCAAAAGAACCAGAATCAGTACCAAAATTCCTACAATCCCAATAACCGCAACCATCCCAATTTTAGCTGGAGCAACAATCAGAATATACATCAACACTAACCACCACAACAGTTTCAATCTCACCAACAATATGCACCCAGACCTCCTTACCCACCTGGATTTCAACAACAACATCAACATCATCCACCACCTGCATCTCAGCTAGAAAAGAAGTCAGAGATGGAGGAAATGATGCTTAAGTACATGGCGAATACTGAGGTTATGATCAAGAGCCAAGCTATGGCTATGAAGAACTTGGAGACTCAGATGGGCCAAATGGCCAATATGTTGAACAATAGACCACAAGGGGTTTTGGCAAGTAACACTGAAGCCAATCCAAGGAGGGAAGGAAAAGAGCAATGTCAAGCTATCACACTAAGGTCAGGAAAATAGACTACAGAAGTACAGGCCGGCGCTCCCGCGCCCATTATTGAAGGGGAGATCGCGCGGCCGCGCCAGGAGCAAGTTAGTTATGTTGATGGTTTGATAAAAGAAGGTTCTGAGCAGTGGGCAGTGGAGAAGGATAATGAAAAGTTACTTGAGAAACCCATAACCAAACCACCACCTGTTAACCCTCCTGTTCCTTATCCACAGAGATTACAGAAACAAAGAGAAGATAGATAATTTAACAATTTTTTAGAGGTATTCAAGAAGCTGCAGATCAATATATCCTTCGCAGAGGCATTAGAGCAGATGCCGAGCTAAGCAAAGTTCATGAAGGGAATTCTATCAAGGAAGAAATGACTAGAGGACTTTAAGACAGTAACCTTGACAGAAGAGTGTAGTGTAGTGCTACAGCGTAAGCTACCTCCAAAGCTTAAGGACCCGGGTAGTTTCACAATACCATACTCCATTGGAAAGTTATCTTTCAACAGATGTCTGTGTGATTTAGGGGCGAGCATAAATTTGATGCCTTTGTCAATTTTCAATCAATTGGGGTTGCCGGCTTTAAAGCCGATAAATATTTCACTACAGCTTGCTGACAGATCTATCACTTATCCACGGGGTATTGTGGAAGATGTTTTGGTTAAAGTAGATAAATTTATCTTCCCAGCTTACTTCATCATCTTAGACTATGAAAAGGATAGAAATATACCAATCATCCTTGGGAGACCTTTCTTAGCCACGGGGCGAACTCTTATAGACGTCCAGAAAGGTGAGTTGACAATGAGAGTGCATGATCAAGATGTCACCTTTAATGTTTTTAAGGCTATGAAGTTTCCTACCAACGAGGAAGAATGCTTTCAGATTGATATGGTAGACAGGATGTTGAATGAAGAAGTTGGAAATCTGGTTGATAATGAGCCTTTAAAGAGTGCTATATTGGGAGATTCTGAGATGGAAGATAATGAGAGTACTGAATATGCGCAGATTCTTGACACAACACCACAATTTCAATGATTTAAGATTCCTGTCGAGCCACTCAAGCTTTCTGGGGAGACATCAGCACGACTCAAGCCTTCTCTTGAGATGCCTCCGGATCTTGAACTCAAACCCCTTCCAGATCATTTAAGGTATGCATTTTTGAGTGAATTTTCAAAGTTGCCTGTTATTATTTCTGTTGCACTAACATCTTGCCAGGAAGATAAACTGCTACGAGTACTAAGAGAGTTTAAATTAGTAATTGGATAGACCATAGCAGACATTAAGGGGATTAGCCCATTATTTTATATGCACAAGATCCTGCTGGAAGATGATAGTAAACCATCAGTGGAGCAACAGCGCAGACTGAACCCTATTATGAAAGAAGTGGTTAAGAAAGAGGTTCTGAAGTGGTTAGATGCAGGGATTATATATCCGATATCAGACAGCTCTTGGGTGAGCCCGATGCAGTGCGTGCCAAATAAAGGGGGTATGACCGTGGTATCAAATGAGAACAACGAGCTAATACCTACTAGGACAGTGATGGGGTGGAGAGTCTGTATGGACTACCGCAAGCTAAATAAGTCTACTAGGAAAGATCATTTTCCCCTCCCGTTCATTGATCAGATGCTGGATAGGCTGGCAGGTCATGAATACCATTGCCTTCTTGATGGGTACTCAAGATACAATCAAATTGTGATAGCCCAGAAGACCAGAAAAAGACTACATTTACTTGTTCGTATAGTACATTTGCGTTTAGAAGGATGTCTTTTGGTTTATGCAATGCCCCGACCACATTTCAGAGGTGTATGATGGCTATTTTTTAGGATATGGTTAAGCACAATGTTGAGGTCTTCATGGACGACTTCACTATTTTTGGAGATTCCTCCAACCTGTGTCTGGAAAACTTGGTAATGGTGTTGAAAAGGTGTGTTGAGACGAATCTTGTTCTGAATTGGGAGAAGTGCCATTTTATGGTACAAGAAGGTATAATATTGGGACATAGAGTTTCAAAGAAAGGATTAGAGGTGGATCGAGCTAAATTGGAAACTATTGAGAGCTTGCCTCCACCTACTTCTGTTAAAGGTGTTCGTAGTTTTTTGGGGCATGCAGGCTTCTACTGTAGGTTTATAAAGGACTTCTCGAAGATTACAAAGCCACTTTGCAGTTTGTTAGAGAAGTATGTCCAATTTAAATTTGATGAAGAATGCCTAACAGTAATTGAACATTTGAAGAAGAAGTTGACTACAGCACCCGTGATTACAGAACCAGATTGGGACCTTCCTTTTGAGTTGATGTGTGATGCAAGTGACTTTGCTATGGGAGCTATTTTGGGCCAGCATAGGGACAAGATTTTCCATGTTATCTATTGTCCCAGCAAGACCCTTACTAATGCCCAGCTGAATTACACTACCACAGAAAAGGAGCTTTTTGCAGTGGTGTACGCATTTGACAAGTTTCGTGCTTACTTGATTGGGACTAGAGTTATTGTGTACACAGACAATGTAGCGATCCGATACTTGGTAGAAAAGAAAGATGCTAAACCCCGTCTGATCAGGTGGATACTTCTTTTGCAGGAATTTAACTTAGAAATCAAGGATAGAAAAGGGACTGAGAATCAAGTGGCGGACCACTTATCTCGATTGGAAAATCCAGGAAAGGATGTAAATGACAAAGTTATGATCAATGAGTCCTTCCCAGATGAGCAATTGTTCATGGTGAAAGGCGAAGTGCCATGGTTCGCAGATTATGCAAACTACTTAGTGAGAAAGATAATCCCTTCTGACTTGACTGGGCATCTTACTACATGATGTAAAATGGTTTATGTGGGATGAACCTTATTTGTTCAAGCAGTGTTTTGATCAAATGATTAGAAGGTGTATTCCATATAGCTAGACGGAAGGTATATTATAGGATTGCCACGCATCAGTATATGGAGGTCAGCGGCTAGGGTCTTGCAAGAAGGTTTTTATTGGCCGACTATTTTCAAAGATGCTTACAGCTTCGTTCAAAAATGTGATAGATGTCAGAGGGTAGGGAACATATCTAAGCGTAATGAAATGCCCTTGAATACAATCCTTGAGGTGGAGATCTTAGATGTCTAGGGGATAGATTTTATGGGACCCTTTGTTTCATCATGTGGGAATTTGTACATCCTGTTGGCAGTCCACTACGTTTCCAAATGGGTGGAAGTGGCAACTTTACCATCGAATGATGCTAGGGTGGTTCTGAGGTTTCCTCAAAAGAGCATTTTCACAAGGTTTGGAACTCCCAGGGTGGTCATTAGTGATGAAGGAAGCCATTTCTACAATCGCCAGTTTACAGCTTTGTTGACTAAATATGGGGTGAATCATCGAATTGCTACAGCTTACCACCCCCAGACAAATGGCCAAGCAGAAGTATCAAATCGTGAGGTGAAGAAAATACTGGAAAAGATCGTGAACCCCACAAGGAAATACTGGTCACTGAAGCTAGATGATGCGGTATGGGCTTATAGAACTGCCAATAAAACACCGCTGGGAATGTCACCATTTCAGCTTGTGTATGGAAAGGCTTGTCACCTTCCCATGGAACTCGAACACAAGGCCTATTGGGCAATCAAGAAGCTGAATTTTGACTTAAAGGCAACAGGGGAGAAATGCCTAATCCAACTCAATAAGTTGGACGAATTTAGATTGTAGGCCTATGAAAATTCTAAATTGTACAAGGAAAAGGTGAAAAGGTGGCATGATCGAAGAATTATGGAAAGGATATTTGAGCCAGGGCAAGCAGTGTTGTTATTTAATTCCAGACTTAAACTATTCCTAGGGAAGCTCAAGTCAAGGTGGTTAGGGCCTTTCACCGTGAAGACTGTATATCCACATGGTGCGATAGAAATTTTCAACAAGTTCCCAGACAAGCCCTTCAAGGTTAATGGACAGAGGCTAAAGCATTACTTTGGCGGTGAGGTTAATAGGCAGAATGGTCGCCTCAATCCTTTTAACAACTTGAATCAGGCAGAGATAGTCAAACTAGTGGACTATAAACTAGCGCTTAATGGGAGGCACCCCATTATCTCTCTTCTCTTCTACTGTTTAATTCTATTTGCATCATATCTCTTTCTCCCTCTTGTTTAATTCTGTTAATTGTTCCTCAGTCGCATATATTTCTGCTTCTTACTATTGTTTAATTCTGATGGTGAATCATGTCTATTTTTCCCCCCATGTTAATTCTTGTGATTATAAAAATTTTGACACAAATTTTGATAGAGCTAAATGCACATATCATTTTTGATAATAATAGTATATAGAGCATTTTTGGATATATAATGATTCATACATGTTATACAGTACAAATTTTGATTTGGGAATTTGTATATCTCATTTTTGTGAATGCTTGGTATGCAAGTTAGATGAAGAGTGTCAATTGCTGCTTATTACTTCTTCATATGAAAATCAGTGTCAGTGCTGGGTGCAGGGCAAGGCGGCCGCGCGGCTAGACAGTACAGAGTTGGCGCTCCCGCACCGGACTTCAAAGCATTCTGACCCACAATTAAGCATAGACTCGGCGCGGCTGCGCCTGAGTCCGGTCCCAGGCAGATTCAAATCATTTAAATCATGACCCACATCTTCAGTTTTCCTTCCCTTCAGTTACGTAGCCACAAAAATATAAACTCCCACTAAATTCCTCCACTAAAAATCGAAACCTCTTCCTGTTCTCCCACTCCATTCAATTTTCTACCTATAAACTCCTAATCAACTGAAATCTCTCTCACCCTCTCTCCATACTTAATCTCCACAAATTACCCATTCAGTTACAGAATAGTTGCCTAGGGTTTGTCAGAGTATTTCAAGGCAACGAGTTTAGGGGTTTTCTTCAGAGTATACAGAGACTATTCTTATCAGTAAAGTTCTCCTCTTCTCACATCTGGTAGGGCTTTTATTTGTCAATCTCCATGGGTCCAAAACGCGCATGTTCCCGCACCCTTGAGTCCTCCTCTTCCAGCAGTCAAGATTAAGACATCTTAGACCTCACCAAGTTTGTCAGCTTAGAGGCTCAGGTGGAGTACTACCGGATTGTGGCCAAAACTTTTGTGAAGGAACGAGGATTTAATCCCGGGAAACAAGATGGATAACTTTGGGAAATGATAAGAGAAAGATGCTGGGTGGGAGTTGTATCTAGCCCCATGCCTACTCCTATAGCTATTATACGCGAGTTCTACGCCAACGCTAAGGAAACAATGAGTGGGTTGTCCTTTGTCAGAGGTGTGCAAGTGGACTATCGCCCACAGGCAATTGGGAGGTCATCAATTTACCTAATTCGCCGATTGGTCGCACTAATTGGGTGGAGGCTGCAAGGTTCGAGACGGACTTGGATAGAGTTATTACAGACTTGTACGTGCCTGGCACTAGATGGAACTACAAACAGGGCACGAATTAACCCACCAATTTTCTGAGTTCAGCATTAAATCGCTATGCAAAGGCATGGAATTTGTTCATTTACACCAAGTTACTGCCTTTTACGCACTAGCACGACATCCCATCTGAGCGGGCGATCATATTGTGGGGTATCATCATAGGAAAGTACATCGATGTAGGACACCTCCTCTACCAAAATATGATTCGTTACATGAGGGGGAGAACCACAAGAAGCATCCCACACGCCTCGGTCGTAGCCCATCTCAATGCAAAAGTGGGAGTTACTTGGGCAGATGAGCAGCTGTAGTATCCTAGCCAAGACATTACCCAACTATTACAAAATTCAAGGATTGGGCAGGAGGCACAGCACACCTAAGGGGAAAAGGATTTATCTTACTAGCTCCATTATCGGTGCCGTCTCCGCAGCCAACTGAGGCAGCCACTTCGCCCCATGCCACTGCAGAAATTGATGATCGCAGACTGAGGCGGTTGGAGAAGAAAGTGGATGCCATACATGATAACTTTTTGGCGTTTGCAAATGGGCTGTCTAGATTATTAGCTGAAGCCTTCGCGCAGCAAGGGACAATGTTAGAGTGGCCAATATTTGGTTCAGTCGTGCCTTATCCACCGCCAGATTCACCACCCGAGGAGGGTGGCCATGCTGACACTTAGGGGAGTTTTCTGTACCCTTTACCTTCATTCATTGGGGACAATGAATATGCTAAGTTTGGGGGTATTGGGTCTATTTAGTAGTATAGAGCATGTAGTGTAATTTCATGTTTCATATAGTTTTTACATGTTAGTAGTATTAGTTTAATTTTGCAAATTTTTTTTTGTTTTAATGCTTATTTGTTGTTTAGTTTATTTGTTTAGTTGCATAATATTGCATAATCCCAAGTATCTAGTTAGTGGAAATATAATTTGGCCAATGATAAATTAAGAAATTTGATGGATTCATGAACCAGGTTGATAGCTTTAGCTTAGTTATAATGTTATACATGATATGATTTTTGCTTGTTGTTTAGATGCTACCGGGTAGCACATAAGTGTTCATGTTTGCTTGTTGGTTAAAGATTAACTTGTTTGCTTGCTGAGATAAAAACGTTGTTTTAAAGATAGAATTATGTATGAAGTGAGCATTTATTATGAAAACACTGAAACTCAAGCTTTGGGAACGTATGGGTATGCTTGCTATATATATATAAAAAAAAGAAGAGAAAAGAGAAAAAAAATGAAAAATTACCGTGGCTAGTCTTGTTTCGGGGCTTTTATTACTTGAGTAAGAACGCCCGAGGGGATTGTCTCTACACCTAGCGCCCAGGTCTTAATGGTCTGGGAGTCGTTGGTTAAAAGCTCGCTAAGGGGTAACACTGTTAGCCTAATGGAATGAGACATTGTACAGTCATGGGAAAAAGAAAAGAAATCAATAAACACCGCGAAAAAGTGCAAAAATCACCGTCGTGAGTAAAAATAAAGCAGAACAAACCCATTGCTGAACCATAATTTGTATTGAGGTGTTGGAGTAGTTGTTGTTTCATTTGTATGCATAGTTTTTGATTTAAACCTCATTTTTCTTTCTTAAGCAGTATAGCATGTGTAATCTTTACCTTTGTCAAGCTTATTGGTGAACACATCACACACACCCAGCATCTTTATAGCAGGTTTGGATTAATTGATTGTATGTCATTATGCCTGTGGCTTAGTTTGAAGCTTTGTTCTTGGATCTGGATATTTTTGTGAGGCACATCTGATTGGAATTCTAGTATGGCTGGAAATCTTGGGACTCACTTGCATGATAGTGTTGTTTGCGTAGTATATAGTTTGCATTGTTTAATTTGTATTTGTGTTTATTGCTTCAGGGCAAGCAATAGTTCAAGTTTGGGGGTATTTGATAAGTAGGTTTTATACCTAATTATTGATTACCAACTTACTAGAAGTTTGCTCAACTTAAGTATTTTTAGTATATTTTTTTTGTGTGTTTGTTTTGCAGTTTGCATAGTGGAAACTCCAAAGGCATGAAAATGGCATGGCAAGGCATGGTGATGGCATAGAAGACATGGCATGGTGGATTTGTGCTATAATAAAGATGGCAACTGAGATCAAGCATTAGAGGAGGACAGCTAGAGGGGCTTTGATGTGGTCAAATGATGAAGAAGGCAGTGGAAGAATGGAAGAAAAGAAAAAGAAGTGAGCAGCAACACATAAACACAGCAGCACAGCACTAGCAGAATACAACATTCAAGCTCAGTGCGGCCGCGCCCAGCACAAGGCCAGACACGACGCGCCAGAAGTAGCCCACACGCAAACAAGGCATGGCGCGCCCGCGCCCAAATCCTATTGTAACACCGCGCGGCTGCTCCAGTCAAGCTTAAATTAAAAGGCTGACTTTCTATTTTGTAATGCTGGAGCGTGAATGCTATATTTAGGCATAATTGCTGGTTTGAAAAAAATGAATATTATCAGTTTTATATTACTATTTTAGGGTTTGAAGGTCTATAGAAAATATATATTATTTCTCTACTATTTTGAGCTTCTCTCTCTAGATTGTTTGATTGTAAATACTGGATTTTACCTTGGTGATGAATGTGGACCTGAACTAGCTTGAAGACACATTGTGAAGGAGGGTTTTATCAGATTTGATTTCTCATTTCCCTTATATCTCTTGCTTTCATTGTTTATTTCAATGCTTGGCTTAAATCCCATAATGGGTGTTGATTCAGAAATGAACTAACTTCCATTATGGGATTCTAATGAAGTTTAATGAGTAATCCAGATTTGTAAGCCCTAATGTGATGCTTGTTTGTTAAATGTTTGATTGCCTAACTTGGTTGCACCTAAATGTTTGAATGCTTGATCACCATTCACCTTAATACCTTATATGGAATTGAAAAAGGAAATATAAGTGCAGATTTAACCATGTTAGCATATGTTCATGAGACTTAAATGTGTTAGGTTTTGTGATTCGTGACCCGGATAGGCATATACCGATTCACCATGTGTAGTCGTTGAGAAAGTTTGTGCTTAAATTATTATTACTTGTAATTCACATAGACATATAGTGGGTTAGGTAATTTTGATGTTTATATAAATTCTATCAATTTGTGGATTTTGTGTGATTTGAACATGGTTCATCGAAAGATGGCCATCTTTCACTTTTGTGATCTCGACTAGCTGTCCATATTAATTAATCAGGCGTAACAAGAGGCGTGCATTTTGGATAAAGCATTAAATGACATTAGGATCCCATTTCTCTCCACTTTGATTCCCTTAATTTAGTAATTAGTAATTTTGTGTTGATAATTAATCTAGCTTTTAATTTACTTATTAATTGATCGTTTAAGCAATCATGAATTATGATAAGATTGTTGCATGCTAGTGTAGAAATAGTCACCTTTCTCCGTGGGAACGATACTTTCTTACTCTGTACTACTTGTTGACTCGTGTATACTTACATTAGTTAGAGTCTGTTTTGTTAACCCGAAACAAGCCCAACAACACTCCATGTCTCATCATTATGAGACCCCTTTTGGAGTTTGTCATGCTAAATGCCTTTAGCATCTAATAAATATAGGTTCATTGGGTTAAGCCAAACATCCTTTTAAATCTATCTATACAAATTTATATCCCCAATGTAGGATGTTCTACCCAAATCTTTCATGGAGGAATGTTTAGACAACTTTCTTTTGATCAATTGTAGCATAGGAATGTCATTCCCTATCAGTAATATATCATCAACATATAATACAAAGAATGAAACAACGCTCCCACTAACCTTCTTGTACACACATTGTTCATCCTCATTTTTTATAAAATCAAACTCTTTGATTGTCTCATCAATACGAATGTTCCATCTACGAGAAGCTTGCTTCAATCCATAAATGGATCGTTGTAGCTCATATACATGATTTGCTTCAACCATTGAAACTGAATCCATCTGGCTGTATCATACATACATTCCCCTCTAATAATATATATTTGAGGAAGGGCGTCTCCACGTCCATTTTGCCAGATTTAGTAATAATAAGTTGCAATCTCATGTAAAATCCAAATGGACTTGAGCATTGCTTCAAAAATCCATTTTAGATTTTATGGTCGTCTGCCATTTCTCTGAGTTTTTATTACTCATAGTCTGTTCGTAATTCAATGGATTATCATCATTCATGACGTGTACCTCATCGTCATCCTCTATGATGAATCCATACCTTTTAGGTATCTTCGGTACTCTTCCAGATTTACGAATAGGGTGTTTTACAAAAGGTGTCTCTACTTGGACAGGTTCATCCACTTGATCTGTAGTTGTTTGTGGTTCTTGAATTTTTTCAAGATCTATTATCCTCCCACTAGCCCCTTCAAGGGTAAACTCCTTTTCCAAGAAGACAACGTTTTTCATAACAAACACCTTTTGCTCAGTAGGATTGTAGAAATAATATCCTAAACTTTCTTTAGGATATTCCACAAACGTGCACTTATTAGATCTTATCCCAAGCTTATCATTTTGAAACCTTTTCACATAAGATGGACATCCCTAAATCTTAATATGCTTAAGACCAGGTTTCCTCCATGTCCAATCTCATATGGAGTCTTGGGGACGTATTTCGAGGGGACCTTATTTTGTAGATATGTAGCCGTTTCTAGGGCATGACACCATAATGAAATTGGAAGATCGGTATAACTCATCATGGAACAAACCATGCCCAACAATTTTAGATTTCTCCTTTCAGATACTCCATTTAACTGTGGTGTACCTGGTGGAGTCCATTGTGAGATTATACCATTATCTTTGAGTCAATTGAGAAACTCCCCACTTAAGTATTCTCCACCTCGATCTGATCGAAAAATCTTAATACCTTTGCCTGTTTGTTTCTCTCTTTCGCTTCTTAACTCTTTGAACTTTTTAAATGATTCAGATTTATATTTCATTAAAAACACATATCCATATCTTGAGTGATCATCAGTGAAAGTAATAAAATAAGAATACCCTCCCCGTGCATTCGTTGTCATAGGTCCACAAACGTATGTGTGAACCAACGCTAACAACTCTGTAACTCTTTCTCCTTTTCCACTAAAAGGAGATTTAGTCATTTTACCCATGGAATAAGATTCACAAGTTAGATATGATTCATAATCAGATAGCTCTAAGAGCCCATCCTTATGCAACTTGAATAATCTTGTTTCATTGATATGACTGAGTCTACAGTGCCACATATAAATATAATTAACATCATCTCTTTTCCTTTTCTTAGTTTGTTCTATTTGAAATATATTTTTCATGCAAGTCAAGAGTGTAAAGTCCATTTCGCAAATTACCAACACCATATAAAACATTGTTATTATAAATAGAACAACTGTTGTTCTTTATTAAAATGTCAAATCCGTCTATATCTAATATAGAAATTAAATTGATGTTTCTAATGATATTCGGAACAAAATAAAAATTATTTAAATAAATGGACTTGCCCGTAGGCCAAGCAATAAGTGCCTACAGCTAATGCAACAACCTTTGCTCCATTTTCCACTCATAGGACAACCTCATCCTTGTTCAGCTTTCTACTTCTAACCAGTCCCTGTACAGTATTACATATGTGAGATCCGCAACCCGTATCCAATACCCAAGCAGAATTTTAACTTTTTGAAAAATTAATTTCAATCATGAACAAACCTTGATTGGAAGTCGAAGCTTCTCCAAGCTTCTTCTCTGGTAGAAACTTCTTGCAGTTCCTCTTCCAATGACCTGACTCGTTGCAATAGAAGCACATTCCTTTGCTAGCTGGACCAGGTTTCTTTTGATCCTTTACTTTTGCCTTACCCTTAACCTTATTAGACTTCTTCTTTTCATAAGATACATTGGACCTCTTCCTTGTTTTGGAAGAATCATCCACCATTAAGACATGGTTCTACTTGGATGGGAAGTGACCTTCTGTAGTTGTCAACATGTTAAGTAATTCATGCAAGCTGACATCTAACTTATTCATGTAGAAATTTACAAAGAACTACGAGAAGGTCTCAGGGAGTGACTACAAGACCAAGTCTTGACTCAACTCCCCATCCATGACGAACCCAAGTTGTCCAAGGCATTCAATCAGATTGATCACCCTTAGGACATGAGTCTCAACGATAGTGCCCTCGGTCATTCGAGATCGGAAGAGCTCCTTAGATATCTCATATCTAGCAGTCTTACTTTATTCAGCATACAACTCCTTGAGCTGAAGTAACACAGTAGGAGCATCCATGTTTTCATGCTGAAGCTAAAGCTCGTTATTCATGGATGTGAGTATGATGCAATGAGCCCAAGATGCATCATTTTGCCACTTTACAATGGTGGCAATCTCTTCCTCAGATGTTGTTTCTGGAACAGTTCCAGGGACATGTGAATTTAGGACATCAAAAATCTTTTCAGTAGTGAGAACTATTCTCTGATTCCTTAACCAGTCCGTGTAATTCGGTCCGATCAGTTTGTTAGCATCAAGTATGCTACACAGTAAAATTAGTGATTTTGAGATTTTTAATTTCTTTATGTGAAAAGACAATATTTTAACATACATTCATTTAATTAATTATATATACCAAAATAAATTAGGTCTTATTTTAAATTTCTCCCACTAATTTCTTCAAATAATATTACTGTCACTTATATAGTTCGACAACATCTAATTAAAGACTTGCTAGTGAGAATAAAGATCCCATTTCAAATGTATATAGCCTTGTGGATAGCACAACAAACAATATATAAATAAATAGGTAGACTGTGACGAACGAGAATTTTGTAAAGATATTTGAATATTTATTGAAATAAATAAATATTTTTAATAATTTAATTATTGAGTTAAATAATTAATTCAAGAATTTGTAGTAGATTAATTTAAATATCTATGTTACATTAATTAAATTAATGCGTAGTAATTTAATAGTTCAAAGAAAATATTTAATTGAGTTTATTTGATTAAATAAATTAATTAAATAAGCATAATATTACTTTAATTAATTTAATAATTAATTAAGGAATTAATGAATTGACATAATTAATAAATAAAAATATTAATTATGTGACAATGTTATTTAATGTGAATTATATTATTTTATTTAATTAATTTAAATAAGATTAATTGAATTAATTAAAGTGTTACAATTAACTATATACTAAACTAGTTAATTAAAATAAATGTAAAAAGAATTAAGGGTGTAGCCAAACAAGGCCTTAAGGGGAGTTAGTCCGTTTATTATACAACGGATATATTATATATACGTATATTATTCTGTTTAACGTAATTGTTTTCATACATTCAAAGTCAGAAAAAAAGAAACATAGAAATTTTCAGAGAGAAGAAGAAGAGATTGAGAGAAATTGAGAAAGGAAGAATTGAGAGATCATTGTGTTGTTAACTTTGATTTATCTTCACTACTAAAGGATAATTCTTCTTTTAAGTTTTCAAAATTAAGATTTCTTAAATACGTACTTTTAAGTTTTCTATGAAAATTGGGTTTTCTAATTAGGTTATGATATGGCTTTATCTATATGGATATGTAATCATAACGTGTTTTCTAACATATAATTATGTTTTAAAGGATCAATTTTATTTAATTTGGCCTTAATTGGATTTTGGAAAAATAACAGAGTTTCTATTCACGTATTGTGAAAGTTCTCTGTTAATGGTTGTTTTGGGTAATTAAGTGACATATGATCATATAGGGATTGGTATATGTTATTATCATTTGTGGAATTATGTATATGTGATTTACACTGATCACACCAAGGAATTTTGTTAATAATTGGGTTCTTGAAATTACAGAGTGTTGAATATGGATGAATAACCCATATGGGTCAAATTAATGATTGGATCACATGTTTATATTTAAATTGATATATGAATATGATTATATATATTAAAATAAAGAGAATGGAATTGAAATGAATGAATTCGGTGTAGTAACGAATCCGTAGAGATAAATTGCTTGTTTTTCAGTAAACTTTGCAAAAGTTATGAAGAACAGTGAAATTGATGATTTGAATTCGGATAATTTTATGTGTTAAAATATTAAGAACATGATATAAGTGTTGTATAATGTTTCTATGAAGGTTATACTTCATGGGTAATATTACAAATTAGTGTAATGATGTAAATTGGGAGAAAATGGGAGAAAATCTGTGTTCGTTCGAGAACTTCAAATTCTAAAATTCCACAGCCGCGCGGCCGTGCGAAGAGCAAGGCCAAAAGGCGCGCGGCCGCGCCTGTCTGAAAATTTTGAAAAAAAAAATGCTAAGTGTTAAAAATTTGTGAAATGTGTTTTTAATCTAATGAACATGAAAACATGCTGTAAATATGATAGGATGTTGATATGAGTTTAATAAATTATGTTACGAGATTAATTAATGAATTAATTATGTGACTTAAATTATTATTTGTAAACTTTAAATAATGTTATATAAATATGAAGACATTATTTTAAGTCTAATAATCATGAAGACATGTCATGTATGTAATAAGTTGTTAATACAAGTTAATAACTTAAGTTATGTGGTTAATTAATAAGTTAATTAATCAACGTGAACCATTATTGAAAAACCTAATAATGAGTTTAAAGAATACTATTGTAAATCAATAATTCTATCGAACCTGTGATTAATTGATATTGTAAATGTGTGAAAGGTAAGAGTAATTAAAGAAGTGAGTAATAATTGTAGCTTGCACACGAGACAAGTTTTTTATCCCTAACTTACTATTATTGTTGGGCAAGTTTCCTAAACTAAACTCTTTAAATTGAGCAATTGCTATACTTAATTACTATTGTTGAGCAAATTCTTACTCTTAAATATCCAAGTTTAGAATTTCACATGAGATGCCATGATTCTTTTAAAAGTATCATTTAAGTGTACAATACTTATTCGATTGTATACCTTGAGAAGTTAATATTCAATTTGAATATCATTTATTGAGTTATCCAATCCAACTTTATTTGGTGCGAATTCTGATGTCAAACTGAGATGAACAACCCTAATATAGGGGATTAATGAAGATGCTTTAAGCGTTAAGATAGTGTGCACAGTATCAGTTCAAAGGGTTGATCTCCTTAAGTACGAGAAGTAAAGTCTATAGTCTTATGACTGTTAAAGGTTTGAAAGGTTAATATACTTGACAACCTAAGACTCGGTTCAAGGTCTTATTGACCCTCAGAAGTAATTTGATTCTCGATTAATATTCTCGATTCAAAAGTTGAGCTTTCTGTTATTGAGAATTCTTTTATTCGCATGTTATTATTCTGCCATGTTTTTATACTTGCGGGCATTCGTGCTCACTCTTGCATAATAACATTGCAGATAAGAATGAACAGTCTGGTGAGCCTTCTAGTAGCAAGGGAAAAGGAAAATCTAACAAGTGATGAAGACTTGTGTTGTCATTAACAATGTTAAAGTTCAAGACTTATGTGTGATGATTTAAGACCTATTTATTTACGTTTTCGCAACATAGATTTAAGGTTAAGTATAACCTGGGATTTATGATGTATTATTATGTCAGATGATGTAAGATGAATATTTATTTATCTAATAAATGAATTTTAATATTTATGGGTAGATAGTAGTATGATATTGGAACAGTGAACACTAAATCCTGTGGAAATTAAGATACCAGATTTGGGGGTGTCACAAGTTGGTATCAAAGCCGTAGGTTATGAACCTTAGGTGGGGGAAAAATCTTAGGATAGTAGCCTTCGTGAAGATAGTAATGATAACTTTGATTGAGTTCTAAGAAAGATAATAAAATTACCTTATGTGCTATGTGCTTATGTGTTCATACTTGTTAGAGTATTGATTAGCATCACATAAAAAAAACTAAGACTTAAAACTTATTTTGTCAAGATGTCAGATACTGGATGAGCTAGTCAGCACAGGGATGTTGTACCCCTAGAGACTACAGAAAAGAAGCCCTGGGACATACATATACTATCTGGGAGCAGTTAGTACAGCCAGAGCCATCTCTTGTGATTCCAGATTTTGGTCAGGAGTATGAGCCAGAGACTGACTCAGAGGAGGACCCTAAGGAGGTTGAGATTTCAGCTGAGGCAACCAAGGAGGAGGAAGAAGTGGAGGAAGACCCTGAGGAGTTCCCACCGAACTCTGTCAGTACTAATATGTATGATTTATTATATGATCGCAACGTAGAGTTACGAGATAGAATTAAGGAGTTAAGGGAGCAGTCAGTTGCTCAGGGTGGTGAGATTGAGACACTCCACACCCGTCTTGGCAATGTGGAGTGGGATTTGGTTCATGAGAAAGAAAAAACTGAGCAGAAGACAGAGGAGATAGAAAAGTTAAAGAATGAGTTGAAAGAGAAATTTGAAAGACTCGCCATAGTGGAAGAAGCTTGAGTGAGAAATGCACGACGTGCAGATCTGGCAGAGGATGATGCGCGTGCGAAGAGAGTTAAGGTTGCAGAGACGTGCTACATATTTCTGAGGGTAATGGACGAGGCCCAGGACTGAGTTATGAGATATCCAATTCAGTTCGAGGGACTGCCTGGGTATATGTTAGATCGTAGGACTATATCCCGCATTATAGAGGAGGAGCGTAGCGAAGCTGTCCGACGCCTTAGTACGCCGTGATAGGACAATATGATATTGTTAATGTTTAAATAATAGTAAATAATATAAATTCCGATGCGATTATAAACAAAGGAATATTGTGATACTGTATATCCTGTAGTAACTTTATTTTAGGATATTTGTTGTAAATGGCAGAAATGCTATCGTATTATATTAAAAGCTTTTGGTTTTAATAAAATAATAAAGTTTTTTCAAGATGATATGGGTTAAGTGAGTATGTTAAAGTATTTAACATTATGTGATACTCTTTGGAGTAGTTAATGTAAATTCCGATGTGATTAAAAACAAAGGAATATTTTGAGAAACTAAATCCTGAAGATTCTTTATCTTGGGATAGTTGAAGTAAATGGCAGAGATGCTATATTACCATGTTTAAAACTTTTGATTTAAATAAAATATCAAAGGTTATTTGAAAAGAAAAGAGTTAAAGGTTAAAGTGGTTATGTTAAATATTTGAGTTAAGTTCTAAATATTTAAGAGATTGAATAAAGATCTAATGAGCGTATATTTTTAATAGAAATATGCCGCCAAGAAGAAGACAAAATCGTCGACAAGACCAAGAAGGGTCAACCAATAACAATAACAACAATGATGCCAATGCGAACCCCATTCAGCAGTTGGTAAATCTGTTGGCTGGAGCGATGAACAATCAGCCTCAAGCACCACCGAACACCTCATTTAAAGACTTTAAGGTAGTGGGACCGCAAGAGTTTAAGGGTTCCACGAACCCGATAGAAGCTCAGACTTGGGTTATGGAAATAGAGAAAATTTTTGAGGTCGCCCAAGTTAGGGAGGACCAGAAGACCGCTTACGCGACATTTATGTTAAAATCAGAAGCCAGCTACTGGTGGCAGGCAAATAAGATCAGGGGAGGAGAAGGTGTAATAACCTGGGAAAGGTTTAAAGAAATATTTTTCGAGACGTATTTCCCAACCAGCTCCCAGAATCAAATGGAGGTGCAGTTTCTGGAGTTGAAGCAGGGGAATATGTCTGTGCCCGACTACGCGGCAAAGTTTAACTAATTGTCTAGGTTTTCCCAATATCAGGTGCATACTGACGAAAGAAAGGCTAGGCGTTTTGAGCAGGGACTGAAACCCTGGTTGTATAGCAAGGTATCAATGTTTCAATTGAACAATTTTGCTGGAGTTTTGGAGAAGGCCATCCTCGCTGAAGGTGGAAGCGAAGGTAGTGTCCAAGTATAATTAGGATCAAAAGAAGAAGAAGAATGATAGTGAAGGAAACAATAAGGCTAGTGGCAGTCACATAGGGGGAACTAATAATCATAAACGAAAGTGGAATGACAACCCGTCGTCTGTAAGTCAGCAAGGTAGTAAGAAGAAAAAGTTAGAACCATGCCAAACCTGTGGGAAGACTCACTTGGGAGTCTGCATGAAAGGAAAAAGAATTTGCTACAATTGTGGTTAGGAAGGCCACATAGCACCTAACTGCCCTAAACCTAAGAAGGGCGTCGGCTACACATGTGAGTCAAAGGATCACTTGACTAGAGACTGTCCAAAGAAGGCATCTGGAGGGGCAGAGTCAGGTGGAAATAATAGTGGAAATCCTCTTACCATTACCGGATCGACTTTGACAAACCGATGGACTGCAAAGACATTTAACATGATCGTACAAGACGCTGTGCAGTCTCGTGATGTGGTGTCAGGTATCATTCCGATCAATAAAGTCAATGCTTATATTTTATTTGATTCGGGTGCTACTTGTTCATTTATCTCCGATGACTTTCTAAAGAATTTAGAATTGCTTAAAGACGAATTAGAAATCCCTATGAACATAGAGATTGCGAACAAGGAAGTAATTCCTGTTAAGTATATACACAAGAACTGTAGAGTGGATATTAAGGGTAACGTTATGAATGTAGATCTTATCCCGATTAAACTTGGGGAATTTGACGTTATCCTGGGAATGGATTGGTTATTCAATTATGGAGTAGTAATTTATTGCCAGAAGAAATGTATTAAGCTTATGACTCCGTCAAAGGTTGTGTTTTATGGTAGCAAATCCCCTAGACAAGCGAGTTGTCTGACTATGATGAAGACCAGGAAGTTATTAAGACAAGGATGTATGGGGTATTTAGCCTATATAGTCGATAGTCGTAAAGAGAATCCAAAGTTAGAAGAAATACCAGTCGTAAGAGACTTCATAGATGTTTTCCCGGATGATCTGCCAGGACTTCCGCCTGACAGGGAAGTAGATTTTGTTATCAATTTGGTGCCAGGAACGACTCTAATATTGAAAGCACTGTACCGGATGGCTCGGATAGAATGAAGGAATTGATGGTACAGCTACAAGAGCTGTTAGGCAAGAAATATATTCAACCGACCGTATCACCGTGGGGAGCGCCAGTATTATTTGTTAAGAAGAAGGATGGAACGATGCAACTCTGCATCGACTATAGAGAATTGAACAAGGTTACCAATAAGAATAGGTATCTGTTGCCAAGGATTGATGATCTATTTGATCAATTAAAAGGAGCGAGATATTTCTCGAAGATAGACTTGAGAAGTGGTTATCATCAGTTGAAGGCGAGGCCAGAAGATGTCTCGAAGACAGTGTTTAGGACACGATATGGTCACTACAAATTTTTGGTTATGTCATTTGGTCTAACAAATGCGCCTGCAGCATTTATGGGCCTAATGAATGGAGTGTTCAAGACGTTTCTGGACAAATTTATAGTGGTTTTTGTTGATGATATATTGGTGTATTCTTAGACCAACGAAGAACATGTTGAGCATTTAAAGTTGATATTAGAAGTATTAAGAAGAGAGAAGTTGTATGCCAATTCTCAAAGTGTGAATTCTGGATTGAAAGGGTGCAATTTCTTGAGCACGTGATTGATAAGGATGGAATTTCGGTGGATCCCTCCAAAGTCGAAGCAGTGATGAATTGGGATCAGCCAAAAACACCGTCGGAAGTAAAAAGTTTTCTTGGATTAGCCGGTTCTTACAGAAGATTCATTTAGGATTTTTCCAAGATCGTCACTCCATTAACGAATTTGACTAGGAAAGTTGTGAAATTAGTTTGGACGGAGAAGTGTGAGGAAAGTTTTCAAGAACTTAAGAGAAGATTAAGTACAACACCTATGTTGTCCCTTATGGATGACACAGGAAATTTTGTGGTATATAGTGATGCGTCGCATAAAGGGCTAGGCTGTGTGTGCTTGTGCAAAACGGCGGAGTCATTGCGTATGCGTCACGACAACTAAAAGATTACGAGAAGGGATATCCAACCCATGATTTAGAATTGGCTGCGGTGGTATTCTCTTTAAAGATTTGGAGACACTATCTCTATGGGGAGAAGTGTGAAATATATACAGACCATAAGAGTCTGAAGTATATTTTCACCCAGAAAGACTTGAATATGCGCTAAAGAAGGTGGCTGGAGTTAATAAAGGATTATAATTGTGATATCTTATACCACCCAGGCAAAGTGAATGATGTAGCCGATGCCTTAAGTAGAAAGGGTCGGGAAAAGTTGATGTTGCTGACAACACAGGAAGAATTGATTTCAGCAATGGAAAAGCTGGAATTGGAAGTAGGATGTCCAATGGAGATTGATGGGAAGCTATTCCAATTGCAAGGTGGTACAACTTTGTTGGATAAGATTAAGGATGCTCAAATACTAGATAAGGAATGTGAGGAAGTAAAGAAAAAGATATCTGAAGGGACAGAACTTAGATTTAAAATGGACAGCGAAGGATTGTTGAGATTTAAAAGTAGAGTTTGGGTACCGCCAATACAAGAAATCAAGAAGGACATTCTGAGCGAGGCTCATAGTTCGAGGTATTCCATTCACCCCGAAAGCACCAAGATGTATCAGGATTTACGACAACACTTTTGGTGGCCAAATATGAAGAGAGACGTTGCCGATTGTGTTGCCAAATGTCTGACTTGCCAAAGGGTCAAGGCAGAACACCTAAGACCAAGTGATTTGTTACAACCTTTAGAAATCCCAGAATGGAAATGGGAACATATTACAATGGATTTTGTTGTTGGCCTTCCGACGACCTAGAAAGGCTATGACGCAGTATGGGTTATCGTCGACCGATTAACGAAATCCGCACACTTTCTTCCGATCAAAATTAGATTTAACCTAGAACAATTGGCGTAGTTATATGTAAAAGAGATTGTGTCGAGGCACGGGGTGCCAGTGTTAATTATTTCTGACCGTGATTCGCGCTTCACATCAAATTTCTGGAAGCGACTGCAAGAATGCATGGGAACACAGTTGAGGATGAGCACTGCTTATCACCCTCAGACTGATGGGCAAAGTGAAAGAACGATCAAAATATTAGAGAATATGCTGAGAGCATGCATAATGGATTTTAAAGGCAATTGGGATGATCATTTGCCACTTGTAGAATTTGGTTATAATAATAGTTACCACGCTAGTATTGGTATGCCCCCTAACGAAGCGTTATACAGTAGAAAGTGCAGAACTCCACTGTACTGGGATGAAGTTGGCGAAAGAAAATTGCTAGGACCAGAGTTAGTCCAACAAACGGCAGAGATAGTTAAAGTAATTCGGACAAGATTAGTAGCGACTCAGGATAGGCAGAAGAAATACGTTGATCCACACCGTAAGAATGTAGAGTTTGAACAGAGTAGCTTTGTATTTTTGAAGGTCTTTCCTTGGAAGGGAAAGATCAGATTTGGTAAGAAGGGAAAATTGAGCCCGAGGGTCATTGGACCCTTTGAGGTATTACGACGAATTGGAGAAGTAGCCTATGAGGTAGCTATACCTCCGGCACTGGAACATGTCCACAACGTTTTCCATGTGTCGGTATTACGACGCTATAAACCCGACTACAAACATGTGATAGAATATGAACCCCTACAATTTGAGAAAGATTTACCATACAAAGAAGTTCCTGTTTAGATTGTTGACAGGAAAGAGCAAGTTCTCAGGAACAAAGTAATACCTTCTGTTAAGGTAATTTGGAGGAACCACAACGCTGAAGAAGCTACGTGGAAACTCGAAGAGAATATGATGAAGAATTATCCCCACTTATTTTCTTGAATAGGTGAACGCGATTCTGGGAACAGAATCTTTGTAGGGGGAGAATGTGACGAACGAAATTATTAATCGAACCATGATTCTGAGGACATAATCCTTTTAAGGGGGGAAAGATATGACGAACGAGAATTTTGTAAAGATATTTGAATATTTATTGAAATAAATAAATATTTTTAATAATTTAATTATTGAGTTAAATAATTAATTCAAGAATTTGTGGTAGATTAATTTAATTATCAGTGTTACATTAATTAAATTAATGCGTAGCAATTTAATAGTTCAAAGAAAATATTTAATTGAGTTTATTTGATTAAATAAATTAATTAAATAAGCATAATGTTACTTTAATTAATTTAATAATTAATTAAGGAATTAATGAATTGACATAATTAATAAATAAAAATATTAATTATGTGACAATGATATTTAATGTGAATTATATTATTTTATTTAATTAATTTAAATAAGATTAATTGAATTAATTAAAGTGTTATAATTAACTATATACTAAACTAGTTAATTAAAATAAATGAAAAAGGAATTAAGGGTGTAGCCAAACAATGCCTTAAGGGGAGTTAGTACGTTTATTATACAATGGATATATTATATATACGTATATTATTCTGTTTAACGTAATTGTTTTCATACTTTCAAAGTCAGAAAAAGAGAAACTTAGAAATTTTAAGAGAGAAGTTGAGAAAGGAAGAATTGAGAGATCATTGTGTTGTTAACTTTGATTTATATTCACTACTAAAGGGTAATTCTTTTTTAAGTTTTCAAAATTAAGATTTCTTAAATACGTACTTTTAAGTTTTATGTGAAAATTGGGTTTCCAATTGGGTTATGATATGGCTTTATCTATATGGGTATGTAATCATAACGTGTTTTCTAACATATAATCATGTTTTAAAGGATCAATTTTATTTAATTTCGCCTTAATTGGATTTTGGAAAAATAACAGAGTTTCTATTCTCGTATTGTGAAAGTTCTCTGTTAATGGTTGTTTTGGAAAATTAAGTGACATATGTTCATATAGGGATTGGTATATGTTAGTATCATTTGTGGAATCATGTATATGTGATTTACACTGATCACACCAATGAATTTTGTTAATATTTGGGTTCTTAAAATTAAAAAGCTTTGAATATGGATGAATAACCCATATGGGTTAAATTAATGATTGGATCATATGTTTATATTGAAATTGATATATGAATATAATTATATATGTTAAAATAAAGAGAATGGAATTGAAATGAATGGATTCGGTGTAGTAACGAATCCGTAGAGATAAATTGCTTGTTTTTCAGTAAACTTTGCAAAAGTTATGAAGAACAATGAAATTGATGATTTAAATTCGAATAATTTTATGTGTTAGAATATTAAGAACATGATATAAGTGTTGTATAATGTTTCTATGAAGGTTATACTTCATGGGTAATATTACAAATCAATGTAATGATGTAAATTGGGAGAAAATATGTGTTCGTTCGCGAACTTCAGATTCTAAAATTCCGCAGCCGCGAGGCCGCGTCAAGTGCAAGGTTAAAAGACGCGTGGCCGCGCCTATCCGAAAATTTTGAAAAAAAAATGCTAAGTGTTGAAAATTTGTGAAATGTGTTTTTAATCTAATGAACATGAAAACATGTTGTCAATATGATAGGATGTTGATATGAGTATAATAAATTATGTTACGTGATTAATTAATGAAATAATTATGTGACTTAAATTATTTTTTGTAAACTTTAAATAATGTGATATAAATATGAAGACATTATTTTAAGTCTAATAAACATGAAGACATGTCATGTATGTAATAAGTTGTTAATACAAGTTAATAACTTAAGTTATATGGTTAATTAATAAGTTAATTAATCAACGTGAACCATTATTGAAAAACCTAATAATGAGTTCGAAGAATACTATTGTAAATCAATAATCATATCGAACCTGTGATTAATAATCATATCGAAGAATACTATTGTAAATCAATAATCATATATTAACAGAAACGTAGTCAACCAAGACTTGGAAGAGATACCAGTGTTGGTGAAAGTTGCTTATATATGCATAAATATATATAAAAGCTGTAAACTACCTCGGATTTGACATCCGGGTTTGACAGAATTAAAAAATTAGTATATATACAGTTAAATAAACACAAAAAAGTCAAACCCGGACTGGGAAGATAACCCAGTCGTAGTGCACTGAAGATGTTAGAGCTGACGGATCGTCAATCCGAGTTGTAGAAATGCCAGAAATTGAGTTTATTCCCAAAAATGTACAAAGAGTTGACGAACACGGCCAAGGAACTAGGTTTCGGGCATTTTTAGAAAATTACAGTTGATATGCAAGTGCAAAACAGTGCAAAGAAGTAAGAATAACTTTTTGATCGTGAAAATACTTACAATGGACCGCTATACGGGCTTTTTGCCAAATCGTAGGCTCTAAACATCCAAATCTACAGGTTATTTTCAGATATGTGGTAGTATGTGGGTATATCTACGTTTTAGAGTAAAAATATTTGAGTTTGGAAGAGGTGAAAAAGTTAGAAAATTAAACGGGCAGGGCTCTAGAATGATTTCTAACTTGAAAATGAGCTGGGGGTGCACTTCTATATATAGACCAGGTGGAAGCGGCTCTACCCACTGCAGTAGTGGGTCTACCTACGGTTCCATGTGGCAATCCTCGAGTGGCGGGCCCCGTCATCTCGAAGTGCGTGCATGCTGAGCAATGCGATGTCAGTTTCAAAACTTCATAACTTTTGATCAAAGCGTCCGTTTTAAGCGTGCTATATCTTTTCGAAAAGCCCTCACCAAGAGTGTCACAATGACATATGATTTAACACTTTTAAAGTCCAAAAAGACGAATTCATAACTGGGTCTTTGTTTCCCCGCAATTTATCCGTCGAGTTGTCTTGCGCTGTTTTTACTCGGGATCACCGTTATGGTTCTTATTGACCTTGGTGGCATCAAATTGGCTTGATTTTAACCAAATCGGCTTCAAGTTGGCAAAATGACAATTTTGACCCTCCCGAGGTTTCCTTCAATGTCGGCATGGCCTTCAGCTGACTTCTTGGGGTTGTTTCCAAGGTTTGGATCCCATTCGAGTCTGTTTATCCTTAGTGTTGTTCTCGAGGTTGACTTGGTAGCTCCAGGTTTTCCTCTAGATATGTTGTTATGCTTTAGGACTATTTTTGAAGTTCACCTGACTTCTCGGGTTGAGACCGGAGCTGACCTGTACCTCCCGGTTGAGACCGGGGCTGATGTGATGCTTCGGGTTTGTCTTTAAAGGTTGGATTGGCTTCCCAGGGTTATCTATGGGGATGAACTGGATCTCATGGTTGTGAGCGGGGCTTAACTCTACCTCCTGGGTTGTGACCAAGGCTGAATTGATATCCTGATATTAAGATCGGGATTGTTCTGATGGCCTGATATTGAGATCGGGGTCGAACTTATGGCCCAATATTGAGATCGGGGTTGAACTGATGGCCCGGTATTGAGATCGGGGTTGAACTGATGGACCGATATTGAGAGCGGGGTTGATTTGATGGCCCGGTATTGAGACCAGGGTTATGCTGGTTGATCAGTATTTAGATCAAATTTGATTTGATTGATCGGTAATTGAGACTAGATTTGAACTGGAGTTCCGGTATTGAGACCGGGGTTGATTTGATTAACCAGCTTTGCCTTCCTATAGTGTTATTAATAGGGAAAGAAAATTTCAAGTGTCTACAGATGCCCCTCTTTATCCTGTTCATGCAATGCAGTGAAATGAGCAGGATAAAGATTGCTAGACACTTGAAATATAACCAGACTTAAATGATGCAATGCAATGAATGTTGAAGTGTTTTCGCAGATCGCATTTTGCACTTCTCATTGCCTATCGCCTTGCAAATCGTATCGCAATTTGCATCGCAACTCGCATTGCACATCACATCGCACATCGCATATCACATCGCAAATCGCTTACCATGACCGGTCATGGATGATGCCTGTGTTGGGGTTGATCTTAACAGTTGACTTTCATTAGTGTTGCTGATGTCTATGCTGGTGTTGACTCGAACGGTTTGATTTCCATTGGTGTTGCCGATGCTTTGTTTGTTGAAGATAAATTGAAATGTTTTCTACATTTCTGCTAGGAGACGATGTCCTTTATGATATCCTTTGCTGTTGGTAGGATGCCATTAGTAGGCTATCATAGTAGGCTATCATAGACTGTTCTTGTCACTTTTTGCTGGGGATGATGTCATTCGTGGTAGCCCTTGGTGTTACCTTAGTTTAAGCCCAATGGTTTCTCACATCTGCCGATACTATCAGGGGGGCAAATTTTCTCTTGGCTAATGCCGTTATACATTTCCGAAGGCTCCTCTGCTGGGGATATATCTCTTTTGCCTAGTTACCTCAATGGGTGCTCTCGATGCCTATCCTAATGATAACTTACACCGATAGTTTGCAATAGTGCCTATCTTGATGGTAGGGATAATGGTTGATCATTGGACTTTCCGATGCCTACTCGAACGGTAGCAGACTTTTCATCGAGTTTGTGTATTTAATGTGTATGCATATTTAACTCTAGTAGGTATGTATGCCTAACTTTTGGATGGAGATGTGTGCTGATGTAGCGCTTGTTGCACATGTACAGACAAGATATAACATGATGATCTTAATTTGTCCTAGGTTGATGCATATGCTTAATTGAATTGATGTAGAACCATACCTCACCCTTTCTGAAGTTGATTTGGATTTTCTTTTCAGGCATGGATTTTGATAGGCTTAGCAGCTCTAACTCATGCATGACTTCTTTTGGCATGGCAGATTCAGATGTTCCCCTTTCATATGTCGTCTCTGGTGGGGATCTCGCAGAGGCTGCTATTTTTTTTGGATCTGGATCTGATGCTAGTCCCTCTGGAGGTCCAGACACTGATGGCCTTACTTGGAGATATCCTGATATGTTCGCTGAAGTAGTGTTCTACGGCTTGCATCACTAGCTCTTTCCCCGATGCTACGCTGGATTGACGCCAATGGTTTGGTCATTGATTATGAAAAGGGGCAAGCTCTTTACTTGCGACCCTGCTGAGTTAGATGTTGGATTGGCTGATGATCCGGCTGTTTCTGATATCTTTGACCAGATTTGAATTTCGGTGTAGAGGCCTTGACATGTGAGGACTTAGCGCAGGTTGACAGGTTTGATGATGTATATTTCATTTGCTAGACCTTTTGTCATCGGGCATCTATTTTTTCTGTGTTAAGGATTCTCTTGAGCATTTTTCCTTTATTGTGGAGGGACAAGCTTATGTCGCCTTGATTTCTTTTAGGAATCCTCTCTTTTCTTTTGATGAGGAGCTTGGTCCCGCCATAGATCCTTTCCATTTTTTGGAATCGGCACTGCCCCAGCCCTTTCGCAATGTTGTTACTGGGGTTCACAGAAGAAACTTGCTTTGTTGACCACATTTAGAGTGAGCCATATCCTGCACGAGATAAATGACAAAATGCACCAAAAGCTTGATGGCTCGGGCCGTAGGGATTAGTATGATCTTGTGAATGAGGTATTTGAAATTAATGTTTATGAAATTGAATGCTTGTATTCACCGAGCTCTTATCTAATCGCTAAAGATCTTGAAATTAAGCATGAAAATGAATTTTTTCTAAGGAAATCAAAATTTTCATTTGACAAGTTATGAAATCACAAGATAACTTTTAAGCGTCCATGGTCATTTTTCATGGGTAGGATTAGATTCAAAAGACTCATTTCCCTTCGTCAGAGACACATCATCTTCGTTTTAGACATTGCTCTTCACAAGATTAACATCATATGACATGTTCACTATGTGTGATGCAACCCTTAGCATGGGTTTCTCTTCTATGACTCTAGATGATCTCATTTTCTTGTAAGATTTTTTACTTTCTTCGCTGAACTTTATCTCGTTTTCTTAGGCTATTCAGGGTTACCCATGTAACGAGTTTTAGACCAATGACTCCTAAACCAGATGGCTTTAGGTGTTAAGACACCCCTTAGGGTTTATTGGCTCGAGTAACAAAGGCCACACTTAGAGACAAGCCAGGAAGACTACTCTTTTGATCCTCGCCTAAACCTGTACAAGATTTATTTTCTTAGGCTCTAAATTACCCGTGTAGCGAGTGTTGGGCCGGTGACTCCCAAACCAGACGGCTTTAGGGCACCAGGTGTAGAGACAGCCCTCGAGCTTAATTACTCGAGTAACTTAGGCCAAGATTCGGATCTTCTCAGGTTTTGACTTCTTGTAGTGCTCATTTTCTTAGGCACTGAGTTACCCATATAACTAGCGTTGGGCCGGTGGCTCCCAAACCAGATGGCTTTAGGGCACCGAGTGTAAAGACACCCCTCAGACTTAATAACTCGAGTAACCCAGTCCACGATTAGAGACATTTGGCTGGCTACTAACTGTCATCCTTATTGCCATAGTTTTATACCCCACAGCTAAGAGTTAGGGTGATCGCAAAGTGTAGACATGCATATGAGGTCATGTTCGTTCCAAAAAATGTTTTTGACCTAGGATGTCATGCCTAATCAAAAGGTTGAATAGTCTTAATTCTCTAATCGTTCCCGTGATTCTCGATCCACGGACGCTTATTAATCCAATTCATAACAATTTAAGCAAAAATATTTTTTCCTTCTCAAAACCTTTTGTTAAGATTCTAATGCAAGATTTATCTATACTTAACATGTATACCATTGCAAATGCATGTAACTGGAAATTAAAAGCACATAAAGAGATGAAAGAGTCGTACCTTATCACTGGATCATAGTATTATAAGAAGATTAGGATTGGAAAAGATCGATTGATCATACCGGATCGCCAATGATGGAAGCTTGGATAATGATGGACCATGCTGATGGTGCTGACTAGTGCATTTTTATTGGATGGTTGATAAATGCCCCAGTGTTGAGCTCTCGTAATTTTTGAAATTGGTCCAGTCTTGTTGTGACGGTCCCAACATTGAGTTGTCGTTGACTTTGAACTTACCCCAGTCTTGCTTGTCATATGGGATGATTGCTTTATCGTATGTTTGACGGATGGGCTGATAAGACGTCGAGATCGCAAGAGTCTTTTATCTCATAACCCACATGGTGAACAGGTAGTTGATATGAGCTTTGATGCTTGGATGCCCCAATTATTGTTTCTAACTTGTAGGCGCAAATGACTTTGATGGTTGACATCGAGAGGCCTACGAATTCCATTGAATTGGATTCAAGGGTTTGTGAGGTTGGTGATATGATGGCTTTTAACGGATTTGGTTTTATCTGTGAGGTTTCATCAGTGGCCTCTTGTTCAGGGAATAGGTCGTCGGGTATGAGATACACTTTGCCACGACGGTAACCTATGTGCTTCTAGGGGTAACAAGATATCAAGTCTCCTCGCACATCAAGAGTGATGAGTTACTGACAGGTTGCATCCTATGATGATTATCATTCATCCATGTTACTGGTCGTCTTGATGTATCGATGTCTGTTCCTTTTGGGACTTGCTCCGGATTTGATGGAATAACATTGAGGTGCCATTGAGTCCTCTCAATATGTGTCATCGATCTTGAATGTCTTTCTTGGATGTAGGCCTTTCAGGTTTGGCCTTCATGAGTTGACTCCTACACTGGAGGAATATAGGTGCCTCACAGGTTTGGCATTAGATCGGCCATGTGCTAGGACAACCAGTAGTGACATGAGACGATCGTTCATGACCATGACTGGTCTGAGACGCAGATTCATCACTGCGGAGATTATTGCTGGACATGTAGTGTCCATAGACTTTTTGATTGATCTCTTTGGTAGGTTGGACAACTACGAGCGATTATCTGAGGATCTTATAATTTTGGCAGATGAGTGGCAGTTTGCAAGAGTGGAAGTTCTGTTGATGTGCATCACTGCTTATTTGTACATGCCCCTGTATATGGACCACTTAGATACTGGCTTGATGTTAGTGGTTCGTGCCCTCAGACAGGGTTGTACAATTTTATCGACGATATTAGCCGAGACTCTGAGGTTGGCTACTTTTTGCAGTACCCATCCAGGGGAATTTTTTAGAGGTAACGTCGTTCTGCTATACGTATGGTTCATGACGCATTTGAGTCTGATCGACACCTTCAAACACATGGGTACTGCTTTACCCACGAGACAGTCATGTCCTACTCTTTCCAGCCAGTGAAGTCTTCAGATGCGGCGTTATGGTCGGCCTTTCTGTCGGAGATCGGGCATCCCTTTTCTATCTTTCCATGCTCAGGACTTAGCTCCCCTTATAGTTTCATTACTCATGCAGTCGGTATGGATTATTTGCCCCTAGAGGGTTTGAGAGGGGTGACCATCTACCATCCGCTGGTAGTCATGGTCCAATTTGATCAGTTTCAGAGCCTCCACCATTTTGACGGAGCTATGGATCAGAGGGTATCAGCTTTATCTTTGTCTCCAGCTGACTTGATCAGGATTTATGAGTGCTGGATTCACAAGGAGAATGTTAATTTCTCTACCAGCCATCCAGATCGTTCTTCAGAGTTTTTGGCATGGTTAGAGACCAATATTGCATTGGCTGCAGTTATCTCGTCAGCTTTGAGCGTTGATTCAGATGAGGAGGAGCCTATGTAGGATCCTAATTCTCTAACAGAGGATGATTTGTTTATCGGTTTGACAGCAACTTTAATTAGTGATCCTCCGAGCGTTTCCTGCCTGGATAGATCTAGCTATTGTTGATTCACTACCTTGGATGATCTTTGTGAGGGATCAGGCTAGAGTATCGATGTTGATAGCCCTTTCTAGCAGGGATACAGCCTTTATCGCTAGAGACGAGGCTCGATCCACCCGAGATGCATCTCTTAAGCAGAGAGATGAGGTTTTATCTACTCGTGATGCGACTTTTAAGGAGATTAATGAGGCATTAGTTGCTCGGAATGCCGCTTTTACTGAGAGGGACGAGGTCATAGCTACCCGGGATGTTTATATTGCAGACATCACCATACTCAGATCATATATAGACAGCCTGGTTAGAGAGCTGAGTGCTTTCATAGATGTCACATCAGCACCATGAAGATGGCAGTGAATGGTCTTGCTCGTATGGAGACCAAGGGTCAGGAGCTTGAAGCTGCTCCTCCATCTTCAGAGAGAAAATGCCATATTGGTATTGCTGTCCCGTTTATCCACGGGTTCACAGACTAGCTTTATTTTAAAACTTCTTTCATAGCTTCTTGTTGTTGATGTATCGTGAGCTTCTCTTTGACGTTGGGATGTCGGAGAGTACCTCATCAGGGCCTGTTGACCAAGAAAACTTGATAGTAATTGGGTTTTATAGGGTTTTAGTGTCTTGGGACTAGTTTTTATTGGGGTTTTTTTCTTTGAAGGTCATACTGCACCACAAATGGCTGCCTACGTACTCCCGAGTGGCGGGAGATCAGGTCATTTGTAGTTCTGGGTTTTTGTGTATGAGGTTGGAGAAGTGTCTTTGAGTTTGAGTTTGGTTTGATTGGTTTTTGAACTTTTTATTTTGTATTAGAGGGTTTTTGAATTTTTGGTTTGGTTTGACAGCACTAGAAATGGCTTCTTACGTACTCCCAAGTGAAGGGAGATCAGGTCATTCGTAGTTCCGGTTTTAGTGAAAATCGAACCTGATTTTATGATTTTTTTGATTTTTTGATTTTTTGATTTTTTTATTTTTTGATTTTTTGATTTTTTGATTTTGTATGCATGGAAAATAAAAGGCATAATGCTAAGAAAAGGATAACGTCCCAACATCCCCTGGAACTCGCAACTTTCCTCTGGACCTACGTCTTCTTGGCTAGCTTAGGCCTAATAGTCCAATTGTTAGTGGTTGTGTTGCCTTCGAGGCTTGTGACAGAGGTTACCTTCTGGTCATGAATATCTTAAATCACGGCCATAACTTGATCGCTTCTTGAATCAATATATCCCTCAAGGAGGCTCAAACCGGACTCGCCGCAGAAAGGGATGAACTCTATGTTCCTCGATGGGTTGGCTTCCTCGAGAATTTAACCACCTTTTCCTTCATCTGTTCCCTCACCTTTCTCATAGGCTTGAGAGGATTTGAGTATGAAATCACTCTTGTATGGTTGTTGTATTTCTCTCAAGGAACTTTCCTTTTTGGCTTTGTCCACCTTGGGAAGGATCTGTGTTTCCTCTTTATCATCCAGGAGGATAAAATCAGGAATGTGATTGCTGGCTTTAGGAAACAAGATACTTAATGGTGGCGGGCAAATTTCCTTAGAGGCCTCTTTTGTTTCCTCTGTCACTCCCGACATTAAGATTAGACCACCTTGTGTTCTTCCAGGATTGGTGCTCATAGCCGTTACATCCTTTGAACTGCCTGTCTCGAGTGGAGATCTTAAGCTCCTTATTTCCTTTTCGCCTTTTCTGGTCATGAGGACTTCTATCTTCAGTTCTTCATTTTCAATGAGATCCTGGATTTTGTGTTTTAGAGCCCAACATTCCTCGGTTCCATGTCCTGGTGCTCTGGAATGATAAGCACATCTTATGATCATATTGCCTTCCTTTGGGATCCATAGGTGGAGCGAGCTCAGTGATCTTTTTCTGCGCAATCAACAGTGCTAATATATTTTCCAATGAGTCTCCCAGAGGCGTGGATACCCTTCTCCGCCTACTTTCCCTAACTCTTAGTGCTACAGGATTTCAAGGGTTTGCCAGTGTTTGAAATGTTGCTTGATATTTTCTATTTGGGAATTTGCATTCCTCCGTACGATTCTTCCTTTGTCGAATCTTTTATCATTCCCCCTTTCTCGTCTACTCAGCATGCTTTGATCTTCTTCATTTAGATGGCTGATCTTGGAGGGAGATATACTTACATTCTGAATAACCTCTTCTTTCTTTTGGCTTTTTGATAGTTGAGTGAAAAGTTGCCTTGTATCCTGATGTTGTCACACTACTAGATTAGCAAATAGAGTTACTTGATGTTGGATCGCATCCAATTTATGCATCACTTTCATACCCTCCTCTGAATTGTCCACCTCTAGGACATTTGTTCTGTTCCTTTGGGGGTATTCCTCCATCCTTCGTATGTATTTATGATTTGGATACATTTCATCGCTTCCTGGCCTGATCATGTTTACTCCATCTGTATCATGCGGCATCAGAAGGTTGGTGTTGACATTTGAATGGCCAGGTTGTTGGACCACAATATCGTCGTTTTCGATCAGGTTTTGGATTTTATGCTTCAAGGACCAACAAGCTTGTGTATCGTGTCCTGTAGATCCTGAATGGTAAGCACATCTTTGGCTAGGATTGTGTCTTTTGCTTTTTGCATCCAGAGTGGGAGCTAGTCCAGTAATTTTCTTGTGATCTATTAACATCACCAACATATTTTCAAGGGAATCGCCTAGTGGAGTGAACACCCGATTTTCTATTCTTTCAAAGTTTCTTTTTCTGTCCTGGCATTGGTTGAACGTGGTTTGTTATCGGAATGACAATTGTATTCCTTCTTCCAAATGGGGGGACTATTGTTGGGTCACCTATATTGCCCATGTACAATGAGGGATACATCTTCATCGCATTTCTTGGGTATCCTTATGGGATCACTCGCATAGTTTCCAGACTGTATATGATCCGCGACTACTTTCAAGGTTGTGAGATCTTTAATCTTGCCTACTTTCAGGCCCATCTCTGTCATTTCTCCGCGTTTGATCATCTCTGAGAATGGCTTTCCTATTCCAGCTAGGATTCTCTCATAGTGGGGTGCCTCTTGGATGTCTATAAAAGTCATCACCATTTTAGTTTCTGTCATAGGCTGGCTGACTTGTGCTGCTAGATGTCTCCATTTTAGGGCATACTCACGGAAAGACTTAGTACTTTGCTTTTTGACTTTGGACACTTGATACCGATCCGGAGCCATCTGAGACTGGAAGGTGTATTGAGTTAGGAAGGCATGTGCTAACTCTTCCCAACTGTGGATTTTTGCATTATCAAGTCGGGCATACCATATCCTAGCTTCTCCAGTGAGACTATTTTGGAAAAGCTGCATTCTGAGGCTTTCATCTTCAGCATATGACCCTAGCTCGCCAATGTATACTTTCAAGTGCGTAAAGGGATCGCCTTCCCCATTATATTTTTCAAATTCTGGTACTTGGAATTTTTTAGGATATCTAGCCCTTGCGAATATGCAAAGATCTGAATAGGTGACACTTCCAAGGTTTCCAATCCCTTTGATTACCCAGATGGTTTCTTCCATTTGTTGGACTTTCCTTCGGATATCGCCAGTTTCCCGATATTCCCAAAGATTTGTGATTTTAGGAGTTTTGTTGGTTCTTTCACTATATCGCGGTTCAGAGATCTGCATTTCTCCCTTTTTGTCAGCACTTTGATTGCCACCCTGTGAGGAGGACTTGGTTTGAGTGAGCGTTATCTGGCCCTGAGTGCTTTTAATTTGTCCCTCTTAGGAGGATAGCCATTTCTTCTATTTGATCCATAAGTCCCTCAAACTCTTTTCGAGATACGAAACCTGACTCGTGTTGGCCAATTTCAGTAATGTTAGTGGATAGGCTTTGTGCCTTTTTAGAGTATGATCTCGTAATGAGACCCTTTTACCTACAAGACGGATAGGTAGTTTAGTCTTGATAGACACTAACAATATACATGTTATGAAATGTGTCATGTTTAGGGTTTTTTTTAAATCTTATCCTGCAAAACAGAGGTCGGTTGTTTTGATGACAGGCTGACAGGATGTATTTGACAGGAAAATGTAAATCTTTCATTATGATATTTACATTGTGTTCCTTTACATTGGAATTGAAAACTAGACATGAAATTGAAAGAGGAAGGCATAAAGATGCTTCCCTCCGGATTTGGTTAATCAGAGGCTGACCTTTCTTAGGTTACTTTCGCGTGGCTTTTTGGCATGAAGGTTCCCAAGTCATCGCAATCTACTAGAGGGAAAATTAATCCGATCTTTCGACAAAAGCGAATCTGGGTGGTGCATGTGACGAACGAGATTTTGTAATTTAATTTGAATATTTATTGAATTAAATAAACATTTTTTGATGATTTAATTATTGAATTAATTAATTAATTGAATAATTCATGGTAGATTAGTTTAATTATATGTCTTACATTGATTAAATTAATGTGGAGAATTTTATTATTCAAAGTATGTACTTAATTGAGCTTATTTGATTAAATGAATTATTTAATAAGCATAATATTATTCTAATTAATTTAATAATTAATTAGAGATTTAATGATTTGACATAATTAATAAATGAGAATTTTAATTATGTGATTATGTGATTTAGTGTGGAATTGTTCTATTTTATTTAATTAATTTAAATAAGATTATATGTATAATTGGGTGTAATATTATTAAACTATATAATAAGAGTTTAATTAAATTAAATGGAAAGGTGATATAAAGGAATAGCCAAACAAGGCCCTAGGGGGAGTTGCACCAGTTAACCCATTACGGATTAACTGACGCCACTAATTTACCGTTATATACATATTATGTTATATACGTATATTATAGCCTTATATCTATATCAGTTCATATATCGTATTCATATTCCATCAGAGAACTAAATAGAGAGAATAGAGAGAAAAAGTTGAGAGAGATTGAGAATTGAAGCAGAAGGCTTAAGGTTCTAGAGTTCTTTATCATCATATTATCAAGAAGCAAAGGGTAATTCCTTATCTGAGATTCTAAGTTCGTGTTTTTATACTTTCTCCATGAAAACTATTTTTAAAGCTCTCTGTAATTAAAGTATGGATGAATTATTGTGTATATGATGATATGTATGTTAGTATATGTTCTTAATATGTTTTATATCATGTATTCATGTTTTAAAACAATCAATGTCACGTAAGAATGCTTTAATTGGAGTTTTATGAACTACAGAGTATACAAGTTGTATATATGGCCCTTACAAATAATTGTATGCCATGAATTGTTTGTTTAACTTAAATTTGATAGTAGATTATGATAATACATGTTAAAACAAAGAAAACAAATTTTGAACGAACGGATTCAGAGTTCTAACGAATCCGTGACGTCAAATTTCATGTTTTTCTTCAAAACCATCAAGAACACCAAGAACAGTGAAATTTCATGATTTAATTCAAGTAATTACATGATTTAAGATGTTAAAAACATGTTAGTAACGTTGTATGATGTTTCTATGAAGTTTATACTTCATAGAAATCACGGTGTTAGTTTAATTTGCATTTAATTGGAGTAATTGGGCCAACGAACTGTAAAAATCGCGAACTAGAACATGCACCAGCAGGGGGCCCCGCCCCAGCATGTCCTCATAGGCTTCAAGCCCCGCCCCAGGGGGGGTGGGTGCTGTCCAGAGTGTAAAAATTGTAAACCAAGACTGTTCTGACCTCCTGTAGTAAAATAAGCATAACGTCTTCATACGAACACCGATTAAGGACAATTCAGAATGATTCCGAAAGATAACGAGTTGATCTAAAACTTTCATTCTTTAAGTGTTTCGATTTGAAGTCGCTAACAAGGGTCAAAATGGCCATCTTTGTGACTGATGCGTATTCAGAGGCAATCGGAAGGCGTCGGACATGCCCGTACGCAAGTGTAGTGCTCCCGACGATAAAAGATGCTGTTATAAGTTATAAAACATAAATATTATGAAATATAATTATATTTAACATTAATCAATGATGTTTTAGATAAATTTCATCAGCATGTTAAGCGTACGCAAGAGGGACAAGTCGGGCGTGCGACGAATGAACGTCGAAACATCGTGCAAAGTGTAATACTATGTTATAACATACTTGAGGACTTGATGAACATGTAATTCTATTCTATAACATGGTATTAACATATATTATATGATTTGAAGTTCATGTTAATAAACTAAGTCGTTGCCATGTATAACTTAATGTGAAGTTTCTTGGTAATAAACTAAGTGTGAACTTGGATATTGTGATGGTACGACTTAATTATGATTGTCTAAGGACTTACGCTTGTATGGTATGCATGTTATGAATTTATACTCATGTTATGTGGTTAGTTAACGAGTTAACACTATGAACCAAGTTGTAAGTTGACTTAAATGAAAAGTTCAACAGTTGAACATAGAAGTGATGAAACTAATCGACATCGTATGCATAAAGTAATGTGTAGGATGTTGAGGAATTGAATTGTAACTATATTTGTTGCTTGTGCACGAGGCAAGTATTCTATCCCTAACTCATTATCGTTAAGCAAGTTTTCTTATCTAACTTGTAACGGCCGAGAAAATCGAGCGTTTATGTAAATAAATTTTTATTTGATTTATTGAATAAAATTTGGATTATTTGTTTAGTAAACTAAGTAAGCTAATTGTAGGTCATTTTATGACCTAGAGAATGCAGAAATGAGTAGGATTCTGGCTACATGCTAGAAATAATGAATATGAATTTATAAGACGAAAATAAAAGGTTTCCGATAATAAAAATATTTTAGAAAAAGACGAAATAGACACTATTTGACCCTAAGGGTTAAGGTTCATGGAATCCTACGCCGTTTTGAGAGTTCAAAATGTCAGAATGCCATTCTGTCAAAAGATTTAACAGTAATATACCGTGAAAAGTTAATTTAGCCAAGGAAAGTTTTCTCGGGAGGAAAAGTACGGGAATCACTATTCATCCGTTTCTGCTCAGAAATTTATTTTGAAATTCCGAGAAACGCGTAATGATAGGATTTCTATACGAGATGGAATATGTAATAATATTTCATTTATAACTCACGAAGTTTTTGCGTAGGGAGTTGAAAAGCCTAAGCGTTAAGGAAAGTGAGATTAATGATTAATTATTTACGTATAATAATATATGATTATTATACGAAAATAATACGCGTATTGTGACAAACGAGAGTTTTGCAAAGTTGTTTGAATATTTATTGGAATAAATAAATATTGAGAATTTTGCAAAGTTGTTTTGAATATTTATTGAAATAAATAATATATTTTGGTTATGAGAATGTGATGGGACGAAATTATTAATCGAACCGCGATTTTGAGGACGGAATCCTTTTAAGGGGGGGAAAGATGTGACGAACGAGAATTTTGTAAAGATATTTGAATATTTATTGAAATAAATAAATATTTTTAATGATTTAATTATTGAATTAAATAATTAATTTATGAATTTGTGATAAATTAATTTAATTATATGTGTGACATTAATTAAATTAATATGTAATAATTTAATAGTTCAAAGAATATATTTAATTGAGTTTATTTGATTAATTAATTAATTAATAAGCATATGTTACTTTAGTTAATTTAATAATTAATTAATGAATTAATGAATTGACATAATTAATAAATAAAAATATTAATTATGTGACAATGTGATTTAATATGAATTATCTTATTTTATTTAATTGATTTAAATAAAATTAATTAATCAATAAGTAAGGTGACAATTAACTATATAGTAAATTAGTTTATTAAAATAAATGGAGAAAGAAAAGAAGAGGAAGGCAAACAAGGCCTTAAGAGAGGTTAATCCGTTTATTATACAACGGTATAATATATATACATATACGTATATGATTGCCAGACATAAGTTATTTTCAAAGTCAGAAATTTTTTTTAGAAAAGTTAAGAGAAGAAAATAGAAAGATCGGGAAGAAGAAATTGAGAGTGAAAGGGAGAAAGAGATTTGAGAAAATCTTAAGTGTTATCTTTGATTATCTTCATACTAACAAAGGGTAATCTTCTTTCAAAGTTTTTAAAATTATATTTTCTAAAGTTTTCATATACGAGTTTAGAGTTTTCTGTGAAATTGGGTTTCCCAATTGGGTTACGATATGGCTTTATCTATATGGGTATGGGATCATAACGTGTTTTTCTAACATATAATCATGTTTTAAAGGATCAATTTTATATAATTTGGCCTTCAATTGGGTTTTCAAAGATTTACAGAGTTTTCATATACGTGTTTTGTAAAAGTCCTATGTCAATGAAGAAAATTGACAATTGATGATTTCATGGGTATATATATATATATATATATATATATATATATATAATAACATATGTCAATGATATAATTTAGGCTATACATTCATGATTCACAGTGATTACACCAAGTAATTTTATTAATAATTGGGGTTATAAAATTACAGAGTATTGAATATAGGTGAATAACCCATATGGGTTAAATTAATGATTGAATCATATGTTTATATTTAAATTGATACATGAATATGATTGTATATATTAAAACACAGAAAATGAAATTGAAATGAATGGATTCGGTGTAGTAACGAATCCGTAAGGAGATTTTTTTTATGTTTTTCATTAAACTCTTGAAAGTTATGAAGAACAGTGAATTTGATGATGTTAATTCGTATAATTTTATGTGTTAAAATGTTAAGAATGTGTTAGAAGTGTTATATAATGTTCCTATGAAGTTTATACTTATGGGTAACACTACAAATCATTATATTGGTATAAAATTGGAGAAAATGGGCAAATTATGTGTTCGTTCGAGAACTTCAGATTCTGAGTTTCCGCGGCCGCGCGGCCGCGCCGGTTGCAAGGCTAAACGGCGCGTGGCCGCGCCTGCCCGAAAATTTTGAAAAAAATTGCTAAGTGTTGGAAATTTGTGAAATGTGTTTTGAGTCTAATGAATATGAACACATATTGTATAAATATAATAAAATATTGATATGAGTTTAATAATTTATGTTATATGATTAATTAATAAATTAATTACGTGATTTAAATTATTATTTGTAAAGGCTAAATAATGTGTTATAAACATTAAGACATTCTTTTAAATCTAATTAACATGATGACATGTTATGTATGTAATGAGTTATTAATACAAGTTAATAACTTAAGTTACGTGATTAATTAACAAGTTAATCAATCAACGTAAACCATTATTTGAAAACCTAATAATAAGTTTGAAGAATACTATTTGAAATCAATAATCATATCGAACTTGTGATTAATTGATATTGTGAATGTATTGATAGGTAAGAGTAATTAAATAAGTGAGTAATAATTGTAGCTTTCGCACGAGGCAAGTTTTCTATCCCTAACTTACGATTATTCTTGGGCAAGTTTCCTAAACTAAACTCTTTAAATTAAGCAATTGCTATGCTTAATTACTATTGTTGAGCAAATTCTTACTCTTGAATATCCAAGTTTAGAATTTCACATGAGATGCCATGATTCTTTTAAAAGTATCATTTAAGTGTACAATACTTATTCGATTGTATACCTTGAGAAGTTAATATTCAATTTGAATATCATTTATTGAGTTATCCAAACCAACTTTATTTGGTACGGATTCTGATATCAAACTGAGATGAACAACCCTACTATAGGGAATTAATGAAGCTGCTTAAAGCGTTAAGATAGTCTTATGACTGCTAAAGGTTGGAAAGGTTAATATACTTGACAACCTAATGCTCGGTTCAAGGTCTTAATGACCCTTAGAAGTAATTTGACTCTCGATTAATATTCTTGATTCAAAAGTTGAGAAGTAATTTGACTCTTGATTAATATTATTGATTCAAATGTTGAGCTTTTTGTTATTCAGAATTCTTTCACTTGCATGTTATTATTGTGTCATATTTTTATACTTGCGGGCATTCGTGCTCACTCTTGCATAATAACATTGCCGCTAATAATGAACAAAGTGATATACCTTCTAGTAGTATGGGCAAAGGAAAAGTTAACAAGTGATGAAGACTTGTGTTGTCATGAATAATGTTAAAGTTCAAGACTTATGTGTGATGATTTAAGACTTATTTATTTACGTTTCCGCAACAGAGATTTAAGGTTAAGTATAACTTGGGATTTATGATGTATTATTATTTCAGATGATGTAAGATGATGAATTATTTATCTAATAAATGAATTTCATTATTTATGGGTAGATAGTTGTATGATATTGGAACAGTGAACACCAAATCCTGTAGAAATTAAGATACCGGATTTGGGGGTGTCACAAGTTGGTATCAGAGCCATAGGTTATGAACCTTAGGTGGGGGAAAAACCTTAGGATAGTAGCCTTCGTGAAGATAGTAATGACAACTCTGATTGAGTTCTAAGAAAGATAATAAAATTACCTTATGTGCTATGTGCTTATGTGTTCATACTTGTTAGAGTATTAAGTAACATCACGTAAAAACTTAGACTTAAAACTTATTTTGTCAGGATGTCAGATACTGGAGGAGCTATTTAACCCAGGGATGTTGTACCCCTAGAGACTAGAGATGAGGAGCCCCGGGACATACATACTGTCTGGGAGCAGTTAGTACAGCCAGAGCCATCTCCTGTGATTCTAGATTTTGGTCAGGAGCATGTGCCAGAGACTGACCCAGAGGAGGACCCTGAGGAGGTTGAGATCCCGGCTGAGGCAGCCGAGGAGGAGGAAGACCCTGAAGAGAAAGAGGAGGAGGAAGACCTTGAGGAGTTCCCACCAAACTCTGTCAGTGCTGATATGTAAGATTTATTGTATGATCGCAACGTAGAGTTACGAGATACAATTCAGGAGTTGAGGGAGCAGTCAGTTGCTCAGGGTGGTGAGATCGAGACACTCCACACCCGTCTTGGCAATGTGGAGTGGGATTTGGTTCATGAGAAGGGCCAAACTGAGCAGAAGACAGAGGAGATAGACAATTTAAAGAATGAGTTAAAAGAGAAATCTAAAAGACTCGCCATAGTGGAAGAAGCTTGGGTGAGAAATGCACGACGTGCAGATCTGGCAGAGGATGATGCACGTGCGAAGAGAGTTAAGGTTGCAGAGACGTGCTACACGTTTCTGAGGGCAATGGATAAGGCCCAGGACCGAGTTATGAGATATCCAATTCAGTTCGAGGGACTGCCTGGGTATATGTTAGATCGCAGGACTATGTCTCGCATTATAGAGGAGGAACGTAGTGAAGCTGTCCGACGCCTTAGTAGGCCGTGATAGGATAATATGATATTGTTAATGTTTAAATAATCGTAAATAATGTAAATTCCGATGTGATTATAAACAAAGGAATATTGTGATAATGTAAATTCTGTAGAAACTTTATTTCAGGATAGTTGATGTAAATGGCAGAAATGCTATCGTATTGTATTAAAAGCTTTTGGTTTTAATAAAATAATAAAGTTGTTTAAGATGATATGGGTTAAGTGAGTATGTTAAAGTATTTAACATTATGTGATACTCTTTGGAGTAGTTAATATAAATTCCGATGTGATTAAAAACAAAGGAATATTTTGAGAAACTAAATCCTGAAGATTCTTTATCTTGGAATAGTTGAAGTAAATGGCAGAGATGCTATAGTACTATGTTTAAAACTTTTGATTTAAATAAAATATCAAAGGTTATTTGAAAAGAAAAGAGTTAAAGTGGTTATGTTAAAAATTTGAGTTAAGTTTTAAATATTTAAGAGATTTAATAAAGATCTAATGAGCATATATTCTTAACAGAAATATGCCGCCAAGAAGGAGACAAAATCGTCGACAAGCCCAAGAGGGGTCAACCAATAACAACAATGATGCCAATGCGAACCCCGTTCAGTAGTTGGTAAATCTGTTGGCTGGAGCGATGAACAATCAGTCTCAAGCTCCACCAAACACCTCATTTAAAGACTTTAAGGCAGTGGGACCGCCAGATTTTAAGTGTTCCACGAACCCGATAGAAGCTCAGACTTGGGTTATAGAAATGGAGAAAATTTTTGAGGTCGCCCGAGTTAGGGAGGACCAGAAGACCGCCTATGCGATATTTATGTTAAAATCAGAAGTCAGCTACTGGTGGCAGACAAATAAAATCAGGGGAGGAGAAGGTGTAATAACCTGGGAAAGGTTTAAAAAAATATTTTTCGAGATGTATTTCCCGACCAGCTCCTAGAATTAAATGGAGGTGCAATTTCTGGAGTTGAAGCAGGGGAATATGTCTGTGCCCGACTACGCGGCAAAGTTTAATGAATTGTCTAGGTTTGTCCAATATCAGGTGCATATTGACGAAAAAAAGGCTATGTGTTTTGAACAGGGACTGAAACCCTAGTTGTATAGCAAGGTGTCGATGTTTCAATTGAACACTTTTGCTGGAGTTCTGGAGAAGGCAATTCTCGCTGAAGGTGGAAGCGAAGCGGTGTCTAAGTACAATCAGGATCAAAAGAAGAAGAAGAATGATAGTGAAGGAAATAATAAGGCTAGTGGCAATCACACAGGGGGAACTAATAATCATAAACGAAAATGGAATGACAACCCGTCGTCTGTAAGTCAGCAAGGTAGTCAGAAGAAAAAGTTAGAACCATGCCCAACCTGTGGGAAGACTCACTTGGGAGTCTGCATGAAAGGAAAAAGAGTTTGCTATAATTGTGGTCAGGAAGGCCACATAGCACCTAACTGCCCTAACCCTAAGAAGGGCGCCTGCTACACATGTGGGTCAAAGGATCACTTGGCTAGAGACTGTCCAAAGAAGGCATCTGAAGGGGCAGGGTCAGGTGGACATAAGGGAAATAATAGTGGAAATCCTCTTACCATTACCGGACCGACTTCAACAAGCCGACCAACTGCAAGGACATTTAACATGACTGTACAAGACGCTGTGCAGTCTCGTGATGTGGTGTCAGGTATCATTCCGATCAATAAAGTTAATGCTTATATTTTATTTGATTCAGGTGCTACTTATTCATTTATATCCGATGACTTTGCAAAGAATTTAGAATTGCTTAAAGACTAATTAGAAATCCCTATGAACATAGAGATTGCGAACAAGGAAGAAATTCCTATTAAGTATATACACAAGAACTGTAGAGTGGATATTAAGGGTAACGTTATGAATGTAGATCTTATCCCGATTAAACTTGGGGAATTTGACGTTATCCTGGGAATGGATTGGTTATTCAATTATGGAGCAGTAATTGATTGCCAGAAGAAATGTATTAACCTTATGACTCCGTCAAAGGTTGTGTTTTATGGCAGCAAGTCGCCTAGACAAGCGAGTTGTCTGACGATGATGCAGGCTAGAAAGTGATTAAGACAAGGCTGTGTGGGGTATTTAGCCTACACAGTCGATAGTCGTAAAGAGAACCCAAAGTCAGAAGAAATACCAGTCGTAAGAGACTTCGTGGATGTTTTCCCGGATGCTCTGCCAGGACTTTCGCCTGACAGGGAAGTAGATTTTGTTATCGATTTGGTGCCAGGAACGGCTCCAATATCGAAAGCACTATACCGGATGGCTCCGGTAGAAATGAAGGAATTAATGGTACAGCTACAAGAGCTGTTGGACAAGAAATATATTCAACCAAGCGTATCACCGTGGGGAGCGTCGGTATTATTTGTTAAGAAGAAGGATAGTACAATGCGACTCTGCATTGACTATAGAGAATTGAACAAGGTTACCATTAAGAATAGGTATCCGTTGCTAAGGATTGATGATCTGTTTGATCAATTAAAGGAGCGAGATATTTCTCAAAGATAGACCTGAGAAGTGGTTATCATCAGTTGAAGGTAAGACCAGAAGATGTCCCAAAGACAGCATTTAGGACACGATATGGTCACTACGAATTTTTGGTTATGTCATTTGGTCTAACAAATGCGCCTGCAGTATTTATGGGCCTAATGAATGGAGTGTTCAAGCCGTTTCTGGACAAATTCGTTAGTGGTTTTTATTGATGATATATTAGTCTATTCTAAGACCAAGGAAGAACATGTTGAGCATTTGAAGTTGACGTTAGAAGTATTAAGAAGAGAGAAGTTGTATGCCAAATTCTCAAAGTGTGAATTCTGGATTGAAAGGGTGCAATATCTCGGACATGTGATTGATAAGAACAGAATTTCGGTGGATCCCTCCAAAGTCGAAGCGGTGATGAATTGGGATCAGCCAAAAACACCGTCGGAAGTAAGAAGTTTTCTTGGATTAGCTGGTTACTATAGAAGATTTATTCAGAATTTTTCTAAGATCGCCACTCCGTTAACGAATTTGACTAGGAAAGTTGTGAAATTCGTTTGGACTGAGAAATGTGAGGAAAGTTTTCAAGAACTTAAGAGAAGGTTAAGTACAGCACCTGTGTTGTCCCTTCTGGATGACACAGGAAATTTTGTGGTATATAGTGATGCGTTGTATAAAGGGCTAGGCTGTGTGCTTATGCAAAACGGTAGAGTCATTGCATATGCATCACGACAACTAAAAGATTACGAGAAGGGATATCTAACCCATGATTTGGAATTGGCTGCGGTGGTATTCGCTTTAAAGATTTGGAGACACTATCTCTATGGTGAGAAGTGTGAAATATATACAGACCATAAGAGTCTGAAGTATATTTTCGCACAGAAAGACTTGAATATGCGCCAAAGAAGGTGGTTGGAGTTAATAAAGGATTATGATTGTGATATCTTATACCACCCAGGAAAAGCGAATGTTGTAGTCGACGCCTTAAGCAGAAAGGGTCGAGAAAAGTTGATGATGCTGACAGCACAGGAAGAATTGATTTCAACAATGAAAAAGCTGGAATTGGAAGTAGGATGTCCAATGGAGACTGACGAGAAACTGTTCCAGATGCAAGCTGGTACAACTTTATTGGATAAGATTAAGGAAGCACAAATCCTGGATAACGAATGTGAGGAAGTAAAGAAAAAGATATCTGAAGGGACTGAACTTAGATTTAAAATAGACAGCGAAGGATTGTTGAAATTTGAAAGTAGGGTTTGGGTACCGCCAATACCAGAAATCAAGGAGGACATTCTGAGCGAGGCTCATAGTTCGAGGTATTCCATTCACCCCGGAAGTACCAAGATGTATCAGGATTTACGACAACACTTTTGGTGGCCAAATATGAAGAAAGACGTTGCCGATTGTGTTGCCAAGTGTCTGACTTGCCAAAGGGTCAAGGCAGAACACCAAAGACCAAGTGGTTTGTTACAACCTTTAGAAATCCCAAAATGGAAATGGGAATATATTACAATGGATTTTGTTGTTGGCCTTCCGACGACTCAGAAAGGCTATGGCGCAATATAGGTTATCGTCGACCGATTAACGAAATCCGCACACTTTCTTCCGATCAAAATCAGATTTAACCTTTAACAATTGGCAAAGTTATATGTAAAAGAGATTATTTCGAGGCACGGGGTGCCAGTGTCAATTATTTTTGACCGTGATCCGCGCTTCACATCGATTTTCTGGAAGCGACTACAAGAATGCATGGGAACACAGTTGAGGATGAGCACCGTTTATCACCCTCAGACTGACGGACAAAGTGAAAGGACAATCCAGACCTCAGAGGATACGTTGAGAGCCTGTATCATAGATTTTAAAGGCAATTGGGATGATCATTTACCGCTTGTAGAATTCGGTTATAATAATAGTTACCACGCTAGTATTGGTATGCGGCCTTACGAAGCGTTGTACGGTAGAAAGTGCAGAACTCCACTGTACTGGGATGAAGCTGGTGAAAGACAATTGCTAGGACCAGAGTTAGTCCAACAAACAACAGAAATAGTTAAAGTAATTCGGACAAGATTAGTAGCGGCTCAGGATAGGCACAAGAAATACGTCGATCCACACCGCAAGAATGTAGAGTTTGAATCGGGTAGTTTTGTAATTTTGAAGGTCTCTCCTTGGAAGGAAAAGATCAGATTTGGTAAGAAGGGAAAATTGAGCCCGAGATTCATTGGACCCTTTGAGGTACTCCGAAGAATTGGAGAAGTAGCCTATAAGGTAGCTTTACCTCCGGCACTGGAGCATGTCCACAACGTTTTCCATGTGTCGGTATTACGACGTTATAAACCCGATTACAAACATGTGATAGAATATGAACCCCTATAATTTGAGAAAGATTTATCATACGAAGAAGTTCCTGTTCAGATAGTTGACAGGAAAGACCAAGTTCTCAAGCACAAAGTAATACCTTATGTTAAGGTAATTTGGAGGAACCACAACGCTGAAGAAGCTACGTGGGAACTCGAAGGGAATATGATGAAGTATTATCCACACTTATTTTCTTGAATAGGTGAACGTGATTCTGGGGACAGAATCCTTTTAAGGGAGGAAAAATGTGACAAACGAGAGTTTTGCAAAGTTGTTTGAATATTTATTGGAATAAATAAATATTGAGAATTTTGCAAAGTTGTTTTGAATATTTATTGAAATAAATAAATATTTTGGTTATGAGAATTTGATGGGACGAAATTATTAATCAAACCGCGATTCTGAGGACAGAATCCTTTTAAGGGGGAAAAGATGTGACGAACGAGAATTTTGTAAATGTATTTGAATATTTATTGAAATAAATAAATATTTTTAATGATTTAATTATTAAATTAAATAATTAATTTATGAATTTGTGATAAATTAATTTAATTATATGTGTGACATTAATTAAATTAATATGTAGTAATTTAATAGTTCAAAAAATATATTTAATTGAGTTTATTTGATTAATTAAATTAATTAAATAAGCATATGTTACTTTAGTTAATTTAATAATTAATTAATGAATTGACATAATTAATAAATAGAAATATTAATTATGTGACAATGTGATTTAATGTGAATTATCTTATTTTATTTAATTAATTTAAATAAAATTAATTAATCAATAAGTAAGGTGACATTTAACTATATAGTAAATTAGTTTATTAAAATAAATGGGGAAAGAAAAGAAGAGGAAGGCAAACAAGGCCTTAAGAGAGGTTAATCCGTTTATTATACAACGGTATAATATATATACATATACGTATATGATTGCCAGACATAAGTTATTTTCGAAGTCAGAAAAAAAAAATAGAAAAGTTAAGAGAAGAAAATAGAGAGATCGGGAAGAAGAAATTGAGAGTGAAAGGGAGAAAGAGATTTGAGAAAATCTTAAGTGTTGTCTTTGATTATCTTCATGCTAACAAAGGGTAATCTTCTTTCAAAGTTTTTAAAATTATATTTTCTAAAGTTTTCATATACGAGTTTAGAGTTTTCTGTGAAATTGGGTTTCTCAATTGGGTTACGATATGGCTTTATCTATATGGGTATGGGATCATAACGTGTTTTTCTAACATATAATCATGTTTTAAAGGATCAATTTTATATAATTTGGCCTTCAATTGGGTTTTCAAAGATTTACAGAGTTTTCATATACGTGTTTTGTAAAAGTCCTCTGTCAATGGAGAAAATTGACAATTGATGATTTCATGGGTATATATATATATATATATATATATATATATATATATATTAACATATGTCTATGATTTAGGCTATACATTCATGATTCACAGTGATTACACCAAGTAATTTTGTTAATAATTGGGGTTATGAAATTACAGAGTATTGAATATGGGTGAATAACCCATATGGGTTAAATTAATGATTGAATCATATGTTTATATTTAAATTGATACATGAATATGATTGTATATGTTAAAACAAAGAAAATGAAATTGAAATGAATGGATTCGGTGTAGTAACGAATCCGTAAGGAGATTTTTTTTATGTTTTTAATTAAACTCTTGAAAGTTATGAAGAACAGTGAATTTGATGATGTTAATTCGTATAATTTTATGTGTTAAAATGTTAAAATGTGTTAGAAGTGTTATATAATGTTCCTATGAAGTTTATACTTATGGGTAACATTACAAATCATTATATTGGTATAAAATTGGAGAAAATGGGAAAATTCTGTGTTCGTTCGCGAACTTCAGATTCTCAGTTTCCACAGCCGCGCGGCCACGCCGGGTGCAAGGCTAAACGGCGCGCGGCCGCGCCTGTCAGAATATTTTGAAAAAAATTGCTAAGTGTTGGAAATTTGTGAAATGCGTTTTGAGTCTAATGAACATGAACACATATTGTATAAATATAATAAAATATTGATATGAGTTTAATAATTTATGTTATGTGATTAATTAATAAATTAATTACGTGATTTAAATTATTATTTGTAAAGGTTAAATAATGTGTTATAAACATTAAGGCATTATTTTAAATCTAATTAACATGATGACATGTTATGTATGTAATGAGTTATTAATACAAGTTAATAACTTAAGTTACGTGATTAATTAACAAGATAATCAATCAACGTAAACCATTATTTGAAAACCTAATAATGAGTTTGAAGAATACTATTGTAAATCAATAATCATATCGAACTTATGATTAATTGATATTGTGAATGTATTGATAGGAAAGAGTAATTAAAGAAGTGAGTAATAACTCTAGCTTGTGCACGAGGCATGTTTTCTATCCCTAACTTAATATTATTGTTGGGCAAGTTTCCTAAACTAAACTCTTTAAATTAAGCAATTGCTATGCTTAATTACTATTGTTGAGCAAATTCTTACTCTTGAATATCAAAGTTTAGAATTTCACATGAGATGCCATGATTCTTTTAAAAGTATCATTTAAGTGTACAATACTTATTCGATTGTATACCTTGAGAAGTTAATATTCAATTTGAATATCATTTATTGAGTTATCCAAACCAACTTTATTTGGTGCGGATTCTGATATCAAACTGAGATGAACAACCCTAATATAGGGAATTAATGAAGATGCTTAAAGCATTAAGATAGTGTGCACAGTATCAGTACGAAGGGCTGATCTCCCTAAGTACGAGAAGTAAAGTCTATAGTCTTATGACTGTTAAAGGTTGGAAAGGTTAATATACTTGACAACCTAAGACTCGGTTCAAGGTCTTAATGACCCTCAGAAGTAATTTGACTCTCGATTAATATTCTTGATTCAAAAGTTGAGAAGTAATTTGACTCTTGATTAATATTCTTGATTCAAATGTTGAGCTTTCTGTTATTCAGAATTCTTTCACTCGCATGTTATTATTCTGTCATATTTTTATACTTGCGGGCATTTGTGCTCACTCTTGCATAATAACATTACAGCTAATAATGAACGAAGTGATGTACCTTCTAGTAGCAAGGGCAAAGGAAAAGTTAACAAGTGATGAAGACTTGTGTTGTCATGAATAATGTTAAAGTTCAAGACTTATGTGTGATGATTTAAGACTTATTTATTTACGTTTCCGCAACAGAGATTTAAGGTTAAGTATAACTTGGGATTTATGATGTATTATTATTTTAGATGATGTAAGATGATGATTTATTTATCTAATAAGTGAATTTTATTATTTATGGGTAGATAGTTGTATGATATTGGAACAGTGAACACCAAATCCTGTGGAAATTAAGATACCGGATTTGGGGGTGTCACACGTATAATACGAGGTATTGTACGAGAATTATGCGGAGAGGATACGAGAATTAATACGACGTATAATACGAATTTTATACGGAGTAAATACGTTAAAATGAATTGAATTGGGATTAATTTGAATTAAAGTTAATAAGTTTAACCCATGGGTCGAACCGTTGGGTAAACGGGTGGGTTTAACCCATGGTTCAACCCACTACCCATGTTGACACATGGGGGGACATGGGAGAACACAAGGGGAGACATGGTTGGCCATGTGCTAGCACATGGGCCTTAACTTGGTTGGAAAGAAAGGAGAGGAGGTGGAAATAGTAGAGGAGGTTGGGCCTAAATTACCATCCTACCCTAAGCCTTGACAATTCTATAAATAGAGAGCCTTGCTCTTCATTTGTTGTTTACACAAAATTCCCACCAACACAATAGAGAGAGAGATAAGAAGAGATGCTAGCTTGTGTTTTTGAAGAGTTCCATCATCCAAGAAGAAGAAAGACTTTGAGTTTAATACTCAATCAAACCAAGAACAAGAAAGGTATAACCTGAGAAATATATAAATATCTCTCTTCTTTCTATAATAGATTTGATAGAGAAGTGATGGAAGGAGATATGATTATGAGGAAGTTATAAGGATGTTATGATGGTGAGGTATGAACCCTAATAAACCATGCATGTTAAGCTAAAAAAAACTCATTAAGTACTAAGGAAGAACTTAATGAATTCCTATGAAATGGACTAATGAACTTATCAAACCATTAAAACTTAAATATTTTGAATGATTAGAATTAGTAATAATCAACCATGGGATTGATTCCAAGTGGTTTAGAGTAATAATAATGAAGAACGAAGATTCGGTGGAAGTTACGCGATTAGACGATAATCGTCGAAAACGTAAATTTCTAGAATTAGAAGTTGAAAGTAGTCGTGTGCGTCAGAAATAATGGTTTTTGATTGCAACACATGTAATTAGGTAAATAAGACTTGCGGGAACAAGAATGGATTGATTCCGACTTAAAACGAAGATTTGATCGTCGAACGTTCACGAACGTTTAACTAAAACGTAAAAATGGACTAATCGGCGAATTTCTCCCCGACAAATTCGGAAACAAATTCTGACTTTATAGGATGATAGAGCATATCATTTGTGAACTATGGGTATTGGAACGAGCCAATTCTGAGTTATAACGATCACGTTACGAGCTCGGGAATTTAAGAATTTTCAAGACTTAGAAAATTTTTCTGCAGCACAGGTGCAGGGCAGGCCGCGCATTGAACAGCGCTGGCCGTGCCGTTCTAGATCAGGCCTACTGTATAGGTAGCGCTGATCGTGCCGTTTGCAAGGGAAATGGAGCGTGGACTGCGTCGTCCATGAAAAAATGTTGACCAAATAAAATGTTTACTCAACTCTTTCCATAAGTAGTAAAGTGTTAGTAAGTGATGAATGAACAGGAACGTATACCCTTTAAACGACATGTTTAACCAAGGGTTATGAGAATTAAATATTAAATAAACATAATTAAACTTAAGATTGGAAACCATAAACCAATATTAAGTTAAGGAACAAGTGAAGTCTCATTATCATCATGATTAGTGATGATCAATGAGAGTTCGGTATATAACATAGGAATGTTAATAAGCCGTAATAATGTTAAATAACTTGAACAAATGTTATTAGTTTAACAATTCAATTTAGTTATACAAGAAGGAGGAGTTAGGCAAATACAGTGTATACCAACTATGATTACTAATTGGTATACTATGTGTTATGCTTTGTAGACGTGCTAAATATGGAGTAGACTACGTAAAGGTATAGAAGACGCAAAGGCAAGTTTTCTAACTCTTGCATTAACATTGTGTTATGCAAGTTTCCTAACTTCGTTCATACTTTATTATGAATGCGAGTTTTGCTAAACCCTTGTCTATACGTTATGGTTGGACAAGTTGTCATTGTGAATAACTGCTTATGCATGAATTGTTATTGTATAGTTGATGCCATTTGATTCGGCTAGACTGAGACTTAGCATATTTTGGTGGGTTTTTCCACAAATCTTTCCAATATATATATATACAATGTGCTGATCCTATGCCAATTGCTTGGTACAGATTCTCAAGTAAACCTGAGCATGAATAAAATGAAAGTTTTAAACGTCGTTAATTCGACAGGCACGTGAGGTTGCCACCAATTAAACGTAAACACGTTTAATGTATAAGTGTTAATCAACATAAAGTACTACAGGCTGATCACCTGGATGTGCTCGTAAGCTATATCGAACTTACGGCCTTCGTGCCGGGTTGTTCCTTTCATGAATGAGAACTAAAATATGGTTCATGGTCGTTGACCAAGATGGATTCCGAAGAGGCTATAAAGTCCTTGAGAATGGTTTTTAAAGGAATAAAAATGATATTTTGATTATTCTTAAGTACTTCATAACCATTGTACAGTTATTGAAGACCAAGAGATATGATTCTTGATTTTGTGGTTTCAAGGTATACTGTTTAACTTGCTGAGCTATTTATGCTCATTCTTGCTTAAAACTAATTGATTTCAACTAAGAGCGAACGGACCGAAGGATCCTGTAAAGACAAAGGCAAGTCCAAGATGGACAAGTAGTGACCTTTGCAATAGTATAGTATTAGTATTGTATTTACTGATATTATGACACAGAATAATGTATTGGTTACGAATACTTGGGAAGAGATTAATAGAATGTAATAATTAGTAAACATATGCATTGATATTGAAGTCTTTCAGTTGAATGTATGAGTATATTGTAGAACCATGTAGCACCATATCTTGGGTTTGAAGGTACCCGGATTTGGGGGCGTCACATAAACTCTTTTAAGTTAAATAAGCGTTCTATTCCATATTCGTATGTCAAGCAAGTTACTAGACTCAAAGTTTACTTTTATTGAGCAAGTTTTCTATACTTGAAATATTATCATGATACAAGTTCTAATACTTTTTAGTCAAGTTGAGATATTATATTACCTTTAAAAGCATGATTCCAGTTATACATACTTATTCGATTGTATACTCTTGAGAAGTTATTATTCAAATTGAATATCATTTATTGTTGAACCTTGTAAGACTAGCGAACCCTTATTAATTCGACTAGTCCATAGTTGATGAACGTTCTAAATTCTAGAACTATTAGCGAGCTTATCCAAACTAAACTTTCTTTGGTGCGTACTCTGATGTCAAATTAAGATGAACAACGCTATTATAGGGGATTGACGATGCTTTAGCGTTAAGATATTGTGCACAGTATGGGTACTAAGGGCTGATCCCCTTAAGTACGAGAAGTATAGTCCATAGTCTTATGACTATTAAATGTTTAAATTATAAACACTTCACAACCTAGGACATAGTTCAAGGTCTTATGACCCTCAAATGGTCTTTTGATTCTTGTTATTCATTCTTGATTCAAAAGCCGAGTTTCTTTATTCAGAAGCCTTTAATTCATTCGCATGTTATTATATTATTGTTATATTGTTAGACTTGTGGGCAATCGTGCTCACTCTTGCATAATAATAACATTGCAGTTAAGAACGAAAGGTCCGAAGAGCCTTCTACTAGCAAAGGCAAGGGCAAGGTCAACAAGTGATGAAGACTTGTTGTTTATTTGATATATTTATGTTTAAGACTTATGTTAAAGTTATGTAAGACTTATTGTCTATTTACATTTTCACATTTGAGATTTAAGGTTAGTATGACCTGGGATTGTATTTATTATTCAGATGTTGTAACCCCATAAGGGGAGGATTTATTTCTATCTATTTCATGTTTTGCATTTATTATGGGTAGATAGATAGATGATATTTGTACAGTGAACACCAAATCCCGTGAATATTGAAGTACCCGAATTTGGGGGTGTCATAGGTTGGTATCAGAGCTGTAAGTTATGAACATTAGGTGGGGAAAACCTTATGATAGTAGCCTTTGAGAATATAGTAATGATAACTCCTATCGAGTTCTAAGAAAGAGAATAAGTTGATTTATGTGCTATGTGCTTACACTTATATATACTTACGAGAGTGTCGATTAGCATCACATAATAACTAAGACTTAAAAATTTTATTTGTCAAGATGTCGGATGTGGAAGGATCCAGTCAGCTTAGGGATGTTGTACCCCGAGAGGCTAGAGTTGAGGAGCCCTGAGACATTCATATAGTCTAGGAGCAGTTAGTCCGACGAGAGCCATCTCCTTGATCACAGTCGTTGATCAGGAGCATGAGCTAGTGTTTAACTCAGAGGAGGACTCTGAAGAGATTAAGATCCCGGCTGAGGCAGCTGAGGAGGAGGATGAAGACCCTGAGGAGTTACCACCAAACTTATCAATGATGAGATGTACGATGAACTGTATGACCGTCACATAGAGTTACGGGATACTATTCAGGAGCATGAGCCAATTTTTGGTCATGAGAATTAATGTTTTGGATAAGTTAAGTTTATAATTTAGTATAGTTAAAGTATGTAGTTGTATAGATATAGTATATGGGCTAAACGATTCCGTCAGAGAGCGGCGGTTAATACGAACTAGCGACCGATCTAAATCACTGTGAAAGACAGTCTAGACGAGAAGGGAAACTAGTTTGTTGGTTGTTTGTGGGAAACCACTCAGTATACTATATTGAATATTGTTAGAGACTCGAAGTGTGCTAAATATAACAAAAATGAAGAACGACAATAAATAGGAAATCAGCGAAGTTTGTTATAGCAGAGAATGCGATTGATAAGGCCCAGGATCGGGTAATGAACTATCCAGTTCAGTTCGAGGGTCTGCCTTGGTATATGTTAGATCGCAGGATGATGCTCCGCATTATGGAGGAAGAGCGCAGTAAAGCTGTTCGACGCCTTAATAGGCCGTGATAGGAACAGTTTGATTATGTGAAAACTTATTTGATGTTTAATAATGTAAATTCTGATGTGATTATAAACAAAGGAATATTTTGATGAATTAAATCCTGAAGATTCTTTACTCAGGATAGTTGATGTAAATAGCAGTGATGCTATCTTTCGTTGTTTAAAACTTTTGATTAAATAAAATATCAGAGTTATTTGAGATGTTATGTGTTAAGTGTTATCTTAAAGTATTTAAGTTGAGTCGTAAATATTTAAGAATTGAATAGAGAGCTAATAAGCGTATATCTTGAATAGAAATATGCCCCTTAGAAGACCAAACCGTCAACCAGCCCAGGAAGGGTCAACGAACTACAACGACGCCAATGCTAACCCCAACCCTATTCAACAATGGGTGAATCTTTTGACGGGAGCGATGAATAATCAAACTCAAGCTCCACCAAATACTACCTTCATGGACTTCAAGGCGGTGGGACCGCCAGAGTTTTAAGCCTCCATGAACCCGATAGAAGCTCAAACTTAGGTTATGGAGATGGAAAAAGTTTTTGACATCGCGAGAGTCAGAGAGGACCATAAAACCGCCTACGCAACGTTCATACTGAAATCAGAAGCCAGTTATTAGTGGCAAGCAAATAAGGTCCGTGGAGGAGAAGGTGTAATTAGCTGGGAGAGGTTCAAGGAGATGTTCTTTGAGATGTATTTCCCTATAAGTTTGCAAAATCAAATGGAGGTCCAGTTTCTGGAGCTCAAGTATGGGAATATGTTTGTACCAGACTATGAGGCGAAATTCAAAGAGTTGGCTAGGTTTGCCACGTATCAAGTATATACGGATAAGAGAAAAGCAAGGAGATTTGTGCAGTGACTGAAACCCTGGTTATATAGCAAAGTGTCAATGTTCCAGTTAAACACTTTTGCTGGAGTACTGGAGAAGGCCATTTTCACTGAAGGATGTAGCGACGCCGTGACCAAGTATAATCAGGATAAGAAGAAGAAGAAAAATGAGTGTGAAGGAAATACTAAGGCTAGCGACAGCAACACGCGAGAAAATAATAATCAGAAACGAAGGTGGAATGATAACTCGTCAACTGGAAATCATCAAGGAGGTCAGAAGAAGAGAATTGAAGCATGTCAAACCTGCGTGAAAGCTCACCTGGGGGTCTGTATAAAATAAAAATGGGTGTGCTACAATTGTGGTCAGGAAGGCCACATAACACCTAACTATCCTAACCCAAAGAAGGGCGCCTGCTCCACTTGCTGCTGAAAGGATCATTTGGTTAGGGACTGTCCTAAGAAAGGATCTGGAGGGACGTGAACAAGAGGGAACATCGGAAACAACGGTGACAATGCTCTAACTATCACGGGACCAACCATAACGAACTGACCGACTACTAGGACATTCAACATGACAGTGCAAGATGTTGTGCAGTCTCGCGATGTGGTGTCAGGGTATCATTCCGATCAATAAAGTTAATGCTTATATATTATTTGATTCGGGTGCTAATTGTTCATTTAAATTCGATGACTTTGCTAAGAACTTAGGATTGCATAAGGATGAGTTAGAATACCCTATGAACATAAAATTGCAAATGGAGAAGTGATCCCTGTTAAGTACGTACACAAGAACTGTAGGGTGGATATTAGGGTAACGTTATGAACGTAGATCTTATCCCGAGTAGGCTTGGGGAGTTCGACCCTATTCTGGGAATAGATTGGCTATTCAGTTATGGGGCTGTAATTGATTGCCAAAAGAAATGTATTAACCTTATGACTCCGTCAAAGGTTGTGTTTTATGGCAGCAAGTCGCCTAGACAAGCGAGTTGTCTGACGATGATGCAGGCCAGAAAGTTGTTAAGACAAGGCTATATAGGATATTTAGCCTACATAGTCGACAGTCGTAAAGAGAACCCGAAGATAGAAGAGATACTAGTCGTGAGGGACTTCGCAGACGTATCTCTAGACGATCTGCCAGGACTTCCGCTGGACAGAGAGGTTTAGTTTGTGATCGATTTGGCGCCAGGAACGGCTCCAATATCGAAGGCAGTGTACCGGATGGCTTCGGTAGAGATGAAGAATTGATGGTACAACTGCAAAATTGCTGGACAAGAAGTACATACAACCAAGCGTATCGCCGTGGGGAGCGCCGATGTTATTTGTGAAAAAGAAGGACGGAACGATGCGACTCTACATCGACTACAGAGAACTGAATAAGGTCACCATTAAGAATAGATATCCATTATCGAGGATCGACGATCTATTTGATTAATTGAAGGGAGCGAGATACTTTTCAAAGATAGACTTGAGGAGTGGTTATCATCAGCTGAAAGTGAGGCCAGAGGATGTTTCGAAGACAGCGTTTAGGACTCGATATGGTCACTACAAATTTTTGGTGATGTTATTTGGTCTAACGAATGCTCTTGCAGCATTTATGGGCCAATGAACGGAGTGTTCAAGCCATTTTTGGACAAATTTATGTTGGTCTTTATCGACGACATTTTGGTATACTCAAAGACCAAGGAAGAACATGTAGAGCATCTTAAACTAACATTAGAGGCGTTGAGAAGAGAGAAGTTGTACGCTAAATTTTCAAAATGTGAATTCTTGATTGAAAGGGTGTAATTTCTTGGACATGTGATCAATAAGGACATAATTTTGGTAGATCCCTCTAAAGTCGAAGCTGTAATAAACTGGGATTAGCCGAAAACGCCGTCGGAAGTGAGAAGTTTTCTTGGATTGGCAGGTTATTATAGAAGATTCATTCAGGACTTTTCCAAGATCACAACTCTGCTGACGAATTTGACTAGGAAATCGGTGAAATTTGTCTAGACGAAAAAGTGTGAGGAAAGCTTCCAAGAGCTTAAGAAAAGATTGAGTTCAACATCTATGTTTTCTCTTCCGGATGATACAGGAAATTTTGTGGTTTATAGTAATACGTTGCATAAAGAACTTGGTTTTGTGCTTATGCAAAACGGCAAGGTCATTGCGTATGCGTCACGATAATTGAAGGACTATGAGAAGGGGTTTGAAACTTCATAACTTTTGATCGTAGCGTCCGTTTTAGGCGTGCTATATCTTTTCGGAAAGCCCTCGCCGAGAGTGTCTCAATGACATATGATTTAACCCTTTTTAAGTCCAAAAAGATGGGTTCATAACTGGGTCTTCGTTTCCTCATAATTTATTTGTCGAGCTAACTTGCACTATTTTCACTCAGGATCACCGTTATGGTTCTTTCTGACCTTGGTGGCATCAATTTGGCTTGAGTTTGACCAAATTAGCTTTAAGTTGGCAAAATGACCATTTTGCCCCTCCCGGGGTTGCCTTCAATATCGGCATGGCATTCGACTGACTTCCTAGGGTTGTTTCCAAGGTTTGGATCTCATTCGAGTCTGTTTGTCCTCAGTGTTGTTCTCGAGGTTGACTTGGTAGCTCCATGTTTTTCCTCTGGAGATGTTGTTATGCTTTAAGACTATTTCTAAAGTTGACCTGACTTCTCGGTTTGAGACCGGAGCTAACCTGTACCTCCAGGGTTGAGACTGGGGTTGATGTGATGCTTCGGGTATGTCTCTGAAGGTCAGATTGGCTTCCCAGGGTTATCTCTGGGCTGAACTTAATATCGTGGTTGTGATTGAGGCTTAACTGTACCTCCCAGGTTGTGACCATGGCTGAATTGATATCCCGATATTAAGACTGGGGTTGTTATGATGGCCCGATATTGAGATCGGGGAAGACCTAACGGCCCGGTATTGAGATCGGGGTCAAACTGATGGCCTGATATTGAGACCGGAGTTGAACTAATGGCCCGGTATTGAGACCGGGGTTGAGCTGATGGCCCGATATTGAGACCGGGGTTAAACTGATGGCCCGGTATTGAGACTGTGGTTGAACTGATGGCCCAATATTGAGACCGAATTTGAACTGGAGGCCCGATATTGAGACCGGGGTTTTATATGGTTGACCAGCTTTGCCTTCCTATCGTGTTAGTAACAGGGAAAGAAAATTTTAAGTGTCTACAATGGTTCTTCACGTTCTCCATGCTCCTTGGTCTCTAATTTCTTCAAGATAATTTTAACTATTTCTATTACATTAAACTATTTAATTTAAATAGAAACCTTGATCAACAGTCAAGGGGAAGAACATAGGAGGGAGATAGAATTTTACATCAAAAAAAATTAGAGAAGACGAGATACGCAGACCCCATTTAATAAAACTCATTCATTCAAGCATTCAACTAAAATAAAATTCAATGACATTGGTCAATAGTCTATAATTAACCCCATTTATTCACATACATATCACCAAATGCATCAATAATAAATATTCATCTCATGAATTAAAATCAATCCATATATATTTGAGTATCATTTAATGGGCAATTTTAAATTGTATGAAATCCAATTTCAAGATTAAAACTCTTTATTTTAATTATAAAATTATTAAGAATATTTTATATGTATATATATATATATATATATATTATAAATAGTAACCGTATATATATATAACATATAGGTTAGTAGTTTACTTTATAATAGGTATAAAGTAAACCTGCTAATCCCTTTTAACACAATCCAAGCCCAGCGTCCAGCGAGAAAAAAGGAAACGTGACTCTTCAATTAAAACGGAATGCTCGCAGCTAAGTGAAAGAAAAAAATGATTTCACGTTTTTTTTCATAAAAAATATAATTTTATACAATTAATTATTCCCAATAAATTATTCTAAATACATACCCATACATATATGGAATCAAAACAATTAATAATTGTATAAAGGTTTTGCTTTGATACTACTGTTGGGTTTGTACGAAATCGTAACGCACTCAAATTACAAAATAAGCGGAAGTATGGTACATCAGAGTTTAAAATTTTCTACAAAACCATTACCCGGATCATCTTTATGCAAATTATTAATTTAAAATGATAAATAAGAAGTTATGGAATTATTTACTTGTAGAACGAAGCTTCCATAGGTACGAGTTCAACTCCTTATTTAAATAAATAAATTAAACTAATAATCTATTTAAATAAATAATATTTATTCTACAATAGGGATAAGCCTCCCTAGTGATCAACTACTTTTCAGATAATATAGATTTCAACATTAATCATAAAAGAACCTATGAGTTAATAATTATTGTACAATTCAATCCTTCCACCATACAATGTCCCAATGAAATATAAAACATGGAAATACTATAAAGTCTTGTTTTATTTAATTATATGTATTTCGATTATAAAATGCACAACTCCAAATATTGTAAATTAGAAACTCATTTCTAATTTCATTCTGCCTTGGCCAAGGACTACTGGGTTGTCTTTTAACGAATCACATAGGACTTATCTCTTCTTTTACTAGAAGTGGTAGATTCTTTATTGATCATTTATTATCTCCATATATAACTCATTATACCCAAGCATACCCTTTGATATACCTTGAGGGTCTTAAGAAATAAGTCAAAGTATAATTCATTACACACAAGATACTATGATGATCTCAAGTCCAAAGATCGCTTGTACTACTATCACATTAGGAATTCCTATTGATAGGCAAGTAATACTCCATTAGGTATTCCATAGAGAGTCACGTTCAGTGAACTTATTCTCCAATAATCACCTACATACTTGCTTTAGTGTCTCCACACAAATGATCATGAGATCAATCATCCTCGTCCAATGAGCAAGCAACATATGTACCAATCTATCCGGATTTACTAATTCCCTTTTTAGTAATCCAACGATTAGGAACTATTTTAGTTTTAAGCTTTCTAAGAATTTAGATCTCATTAGCATGATCAACATCATGATTCCAAAAGCATTGCTTAAAACTATGGGTTAATTACATATTATAAAAATAACATCATGTAGATAATTAAACGCCTTTAATAAGTGAATACTTTTATTAATAAATAAGATTGTCTCCAAAATATATGTTTTATCATCATACATGATTGGCTTGTATGCATACTACTTTCAATTAAAGCCTCCTTATGCAAATCATTAATTGTATTGATTCAATATGTATGTTAATATGGGTTTAGAACTGATTTCTTGGGCTAATGAATTGTCTGCCGAAATCTGCTACGCTGCTTCAAGCCTTTCTTGGAGTGCGACCGTGCCTGCTACCAGAATCGGTTTCAGGAGTTGCAGCGTGGCAGCGCCTGTCCCCAGGTTTTATTTTTTTTATTTTTTTTATTTTTTTCAATTTAAATAAAAGGTTTATTTTTTATTTAAAATTGGATTAAAATAAATGTGTTTGTTTTAAATTGGAATTGGATTCCATGTTGCTAAAAATAAAAGAGTTTATTTTAATTTGTATTTTGATTAAAATAAATGAGTTTATTTTGTTTTCAAAACTGGATTTTTAGCAAAAATTTATTTCTCATTAAATGATATCAACATATAAATTGAATATTTATTTTATTGATGCATATGCTGATATGTATGATAATAAAGGAGATGATTATGGACCTTTGACCAATGCGATTAGAATAAATTTTAATGGATGCTTGAATGTATGTGTTTTTTTTATAAATGGGGTCTGCGTACCCGCCTCTTGTTCTCCGATTTATGTAACGACAATTAACGCGCAAGTATACGCGGTCAACAAGTAATATAAGATAAGTGGAGTGTCGTACCCACGAGGACGAAGTCTTAAGTGCAAATCAAATGCTAAGGTAAGTTCTATACTATCTTATCTAAACAAGTGATTAGAGATGGTATGTTAAACTATGTGATTACAACTAAAGGAGGTGAGAGAAATAGTTGTACTAAGGAGTCAAGTTAGGATTACAATTCCCTAATGCATCTCCTAATCTCCTAACTCTCCACATTACAAACGAATCAAGGAATGGTCAGCCGGGAATAGAACTACGCATACACTTCTGTGGAAGGCCAAATGCACATCCCTAGCTAGATGAATCACAATATGTCTATTGATGAAAATAACTAGACTAGGGTTATTAATCTTAGTCTCAAGGCTACACAAGGCAAATAGAGATATGTCTATCCTATTAAGCAGTTTATGCACACATTCCCTTAGGCAAGGGCATAACAAGTGTTCTTGTATTTTAAAAGCTAGATATTAATGTCCATTTTTCAATATCCATTAATATCAATACCAAAAACTCTATCAAGCAATCAGTCAATAAGCAAGAAATACAACAACCCATTCCCAAAATGATTCATTAATATAAATAAGAGAGAAAGTTAATTAGGCTAAACACTAGGTTACATTGCAATCCTAAAAAGAAATTAGTTCATAACCATGGTGCTAATACACATTTCTATAACATTCAACATTGCTTAGTAATACACAAATAACTGAGAGATTTGGAATAAGAAAACTCCTGTTATGAGGTTTTCTGTCTCCAAGTCTTTTCTTCTCCGCGTAACTCCTGAGCTGTGTAGGATGCAATAACTATTCTCCCCTAAAGCACAGCTTCTTTCTGTTCTAGAAACTAATGAATACTACTCTGTTATCACTTTCTGTAATAAATCTCCTCTCCACCGTCTTTTATCTCTCTGTTTGGTCTCTATATTTACTGCCTTTTTTTTAGGTCATTAAAAGCGAGTCACTGGCTAGGCACCGGAGGTGCCGTTGCGGCGCGGAGACTAAAGCTGATGGGTGGCGCTGCGTCGCCATGTAGGCTTAAAACACTAGCACTCACGATGTGGCACGAGCTCAAGAAGGACCAGGGCTGCTGCAGCGCCAGATGACGTCAGCTTGGACAAGGAGGCGGCACTGCGGCGCGAGGAAACGTCAAGGCTCTGGCGCTGCGGCGCCAGAGTGTAAAAAATGACAATTTTGCCCCTATAAGCTGGAAATGACCTAAACAGCCCTGCATCATACAGGATAAGCATAATAACAACAAAATATATATAAAAGCAAAACAAATAACATAAAACAAACAGCGTCTTAAGCTTCAGAGAATCTGATTCGCGATATAAATACCACTCATGAAATACCCCCAAACTTAAGTTTTTGCTTGCCCTCAAGCAAACTATCTAGCATCCACACCTACATTACTGGAAGACGCGAATGGAAACTACTACTATAGAATATTACCACGGCTTCTAAGCGCAATTATAGAGCCTCTCCGAGAATTGGACAAACACTGACATGAATGGGGGCTTAATATCAAATTTGCAAGTATGAGACTGTACTCGATCCATTCTATGAGTGTGTGTGTGGAGACCAACCATCCTAACTAATCATAGCTCAAATAAGTTCGCACAGTCGATTGTTAATACCAATATGCACACTTCGTAACTTAAACATTCAACAAGCATTAAGACTAAGATGCAAGCGCAGGAAAGGATCAAAAGGCTCTAGCATGAAGACAGTAAAATCTGACTCGGACAGTCCTTAATTACCTTAGGCTATTCAGAGCTACCCATTAATGAGCTTTTGACCAGTGACTCCCATGTCAAATGACTTTAGGGCAATAGGTGGGGAACACCCCTATGAATCTAATAACTCGAGCAGCAAAGGCCACGTAATCAACATAAGCCAAATTAGACTTTACGAAATCCGAAGATTATTTGGCGAGTGCATTTTATGCTCCATCTCAACATCAGTCCTGCGTTTATGGGCGAGTGCGTTTTACGCTCCATCTCGACCCACCACAAGACTTTCGATATTCAATCTTCTTTTCTTTTTAATTAATTTTTTTTATGTGACAACATGCCAGAATCCAAGATCCAAAACTGTATAAGCGTCTAGGTCTTTTATTACCTTGTACAAATGAAAGTTTTTAAGAGTGAACAAACTTTCAAAGCAATAAACATGCGAACTAAAATTAAAAAATAACTAGTTAACACAGTTGGTCGGTGCTTGCTAAGAAGGACGGATCAATAACAGTCTCAACTTATCGATTAAACAACCCTTAACTCATGCATGCTTGACACGACTCTAAGAGATAGACATAATTACATGGCGCCTGTCATTAGCCACGATCAAAAATTAATAGCTATAACACCCTCAAGCAGCATATATACAGTTACAAAACGGGGTAAAAGGGTTAACCAAAACATTTAGGCAAGAAGTAACAAAAGAAAAAACACCTTGCGAAAATAAGGTAAAGCCATAACACATGGCATCAAGTAAACCAATTATCTGCGCAATCCCCAAAATATGGCTATAAACACAAAAACCAAAAATGACATGATATCTATCGCAATCGCAAAATACTATATACAAAATAAAACAAAAGTATTCATATATTATAAACCAAAACATTCATATATATATTTAATAAAACCAACGTACTAATGCATCTTAACATGCATCCCAAAATAAACCAATAACAACCACAAACATCCACAAACACTGCATAAATAAAACATAGTCTGGGGCTATACCGCCCAAAAGAAACATAACAACAATTCATATATAATAATACTGAAAAAGGAATCTCCCCCAAGCTTGAAATCTGCCAATATCCTCACTGGCCTTCAACCTTTATAGCATCATCATCATCGCCATCATCATCGGCACCCGCTGGCTCCTCCTCGCAATCCTCCCCTTTGGCCGAAAATAGTGGTGGATAAGGTGTAAAAATTGGAGGTTCTGGAAATTGAAAGGGCATGGACTCTGCATCATCTCCTCCCTGGTCATAATAGATACTGGAAACTGTATTCGCAAACTCCGCATGATAGTGATTGAATTGGCTCTGCCATTGAGCCACAGTATCAACCTTGCAGTGCAGAAAGTTAAGGCTACTCAAAATCTCTGCTAGGGCCTCCGGTGGCATAGCCTCAGAAGATGGGGGCTCAGGCGCTTGAGCGGAGGTACCGGCCTCAGAGGAGGGAGCCGACAGAGGTCCCGGTAAATAGCCCTGACCCTTTGGGTGCGACGGAGGTCCCCCATCCCATACTCCATATCGGGCTATAACGTGATGATCAATGACAGCCATAGGCGGCTGAGTGATATCGTCTTTCTCCCATACCACACCCGCCCTTTTGCATAGACCTGTGATCAGAGACGGGTGAGGGAGTCCGGAATTGACGTTGCTCGTAATGGCTGTTTTAGTTGAATCCTTGATAAGAACCCCGATATCTACCTTCAGCCCTATGACAATTACATACAGCAGAACTGCCCTCTCTCTTGTTACATCGCTCAGGTGACGTGTTGGCATGATTTTGGCACAAATGTAGGAGTCCCACGCCTTACCATAATGACTTAGGGCTTGATGGGGGAAAGAGGTCTTTTCACCGTGGAATTCGTTGGTTTTCCAAACGGTACCAGGCTTGCAGAGCTTGGTTATTATCTCATCTGTACTGTAACTCTGCATCCCAGGCTCCAGGTAGTCCCTACCATCGTAGTTTGGAGTCCCATACACAGTATTGATGGTACGACTGTCAAATTTAATCAACTTACCTAGAACCGACACCGTTGAAGGACCATCAGCATTAGTATTTGCATAGAATTCCTTTACTACCGAAATAACTGCAGATTCGGGCGTCTTGGTGAAGTGAATCCATTTCATAGTCATAATCATGGAATTCATATCGTCGTCCGTCTTGTCATCTGGCCTTAGCCCTCTTTCAGGCACCAAACTCCGCTTTGAAAAATTTTGAGCATAGCGCTTCCAGGCTTCCTCACTTGGGAATTTTACAGCATCCCAAAGGGAAGGAGGGGTTCTGGATGTCGGAGGACGACCTATGCTAGTGCGAGGCCGCTTTGAACCCATTGGCAACAAAACTTCAAGGACACAAAGAAAAATTTTAACAAACAAAATCCCAAACTCTTGCTCTATGAAGAATTCCTTACCTCATACTGCTTATAAATAAGTAAAAGGAGAGTAACTGCACGACGGTTGGATGGCCCCGAACGGTAAGAAACTGAAAGGGTGCAGGTTGATTTGCCGAACTCTTTGGAAGAAGGGGGATGTCTCTGAGAGAAAAGAGGGGAACTAAAGTTAACTGCTGCAAACGGAACCCAAAAGCCTTAATTAAACTCAAAAACACACTACTGGCGCTGCGGCTCGGTGCATGGCGCTGCGGCGCGACCTAGATCTGCCTTGGCGTTGCGGCATCATTTTAGTGGCGGCAGCGCGACTTCTTGGCACTGCGGCGCAAAGATCAGTTAAAACCTCAACGCTGCAGCGCAACTCTTAAGTAGCTATCAGCTTATACCGGCACTGTGGCGGGAAATTTTCTGAAGGGATTGGCGCTGCGGCGGGATATGGAATTTTTTGATAATGAACACGGCGCTACAGCACGAAATTTAGTTAACTTGCTGATGCTTCGGTGCCATCCTCTGATTTCTTGCACAGGCAAACATCCATATCAGTGAATCAACACAAACATTCTAACTATTAGCCATAGACTACTAATCATAGTAACAATTATACTACATACTAACATACTAATTCAGCATCTACAATTACTCTAAGGAAAACCAAGTGCACTAATGATAACTAAAGAAAACAACACTGAATGAAAACAATAAGGATATTTTTGATACTGAGTTGGTGTTGCCTCCCCATCAAGCGCTTGATTTAGAGTCGTCGACTTGACTTTCACCCCGCCTTACACCGGGTCTCCCAAGGTGATGGAGGTGTTTTGTCGGTCGACCTCGCCTCCCCAATAGTGTTTTAAACGCTGTCCATTGACTTTCAAGGTTTTGTCTGAGTGAGGGTCTTTAACCTCAATAGCCCCATGGGGATACACCTTAGCAATTGTGAACGGCCCCGACCATCCGGACTTCAACTTCCCCAGGAATAATTTCAGCCGGGAGTTAAAAAGAAGCACCTTCTGGCCCTGTTCGAAATTCCTTTCGACAATTTTCTTGTCATGCCACCGCTTTGTCTTTTCCTTATATAACTTAGCGTTTCCATACGCGTGCAGACAAAACTCGTCTGATTCATTGAGTTGTAATAGTCTTCGTTCACCCGCTGCATCCATATCGAAATTGAGCTTTTGGATAGCCCAATATGCGTTGTGCTCCAGCTCCACAGGATGATGACAAGCCTTGCCATAAATAAGCCTATACGGAGACATTCCGATAGGCATTTTATAAGCGGTGCGGTATGGCCACAAGGCATCATCAAGCTTCTTTGACCAGTCCTTTCGATTAGGGTTAACAATCTTCTCCAAGATACGCTTGACCTCTTGATTAGTGATCTCTGCTTGGCCACTTGTCTGCGAATGATAACCTGTGGCTATTTTATGGGTTACCCCATACTTAGCAAGAAGGGCTTCAAAATATTTGTTGTAAAAATGTGACCCTTCATCACTGATTATTGCCCGAGGAGTGCCGAAGCGAGTGAAATTTTTTTTCCTTAAGAAATTAAGCACCACCTTAGCATCATTAGAAGGCAAGGCAACTGCTTCTACCCATTTGGAGACATAATCAACCACAACAAGAATATAGAGATTGTTGTAGGAAGACGGGAATGGTCCCATGAAGTCAATACCCCATACATCAAATAACTCTACTTCAAGGATATTCTGCAGAGGCAATTCATACCTTTTTGAGATGGTTCATACCCTTTGGCATCTATCGCATTGCGACACATATACGTGTGCATCTTTGAGCATGGTAGGCCAGTAAAACCCAGATTGGAGACTTTAGTAGCAGTTCTTTGGCCCCCAAAATGTCCTCCATAATTTGAGGAATGGCAATGATGGAGCACACCTTCGATTTCCTCCTCTAGCAAACATCTCCGCAGAATCTGATCTGAACACTTCTTGAATAAGAAGGGCTCGTCCCACAAGTATTGTTTTACATCATGTAGGAATTTCTTCCTCTGTTGATAGCTCAAGATGGGAGGAAGCACTTGACAAGCGACAAAATTAGCAAAGTCCGCATACTACGGGGCTTTGCTTTGGACGACAAACAGTTGTTCATCCGGGAAGAAATCATTGATGTCTTTGACTGCATCTCCCGAATGAGGAGGGTTTTCCAATCTCGACAAGTGATCTGCTACCTAGTTTTCTGTCCCCTTTTTGTCACGGATCTCCAGATCAAACTCCTGGAGAAGAAGGACCCACCTTATCAGCCTAGGCTTTGCATTTTTCTTCTCTATCAGATATTTGATTGCTGAATGGTCTGTGTACACGGTCACTTTTGTTCCAATGAGATAGGAACGGAATTTGTCGAAAGCATAAACCACTGCCAGCAGTTCCTTCTCGGTTGTGGTGTAATTTAACTTAGCATCAGTTAATATTTTGTTGGCATAGTAGATCGTGTGGAACACTTTGTCCTTTCTCTGTCCCAACACTGCCCCAATTGCAAAATCGCTGGCGTCGCATATGAGCTCAAATGGGAAAGTCCAGTCAGGAGCTACCACAATAGGAGTCGAAATAAGTTTTTCCTTTAATAGTTCAAATGCTCTGAGGCAGGCTTCATCAAACTGAAAAGGTATATCCTTTCCTAATAATGAACATAGCGGTTTGGTTATCTTTGAGAAGTCCTTGATAAATCGCCTATAAAATCCTGCATGTCCAAGAAAACTCCTAACCCCTTTCACTGATGTAGGCGGTGGTAGACTATTAATGACATCAATTTTAGCTTTTTCTACCTCGATAACACCATCAAAAACTCTGTGGCCCAGAATAATGCCCTCCTTGACGATAAAGTGGCACTTCTCCCAATTCAATACAAGATTAGTTTCAACACATCTTTGGGGAACGACAGTCAAATTCACCAGACAGTTATCAAATGAACTCCCGAATACAGAAAAATTATCCATGAAAACCTCGAGGGTATTTTCGACCATGTCAGAGAAGATGGACATCATGCAACATTGGAATGTTGCAGGAGCGTTACACAACCCAAAGGACATTTTCCGAAAGGCAAAGGTCCCATACGGACATGTGAACGTTGTTTTCTCCTGATCTTCGGGGGAAATAAAAATTTGATTATATCCAGAATAACCATCTAGCAGACAGTAGAAAGCATTCCCAGCAAGTCTATCGAGCATCTGATCAATAAATGGTAGAGGGAAGTGATCCTTACATGTGGACTTGTTTAACTTTCTGTAGTCCATACATACCCTCCATCCAGTCATCGTTCTAGTTGGAATCAGCTCATTTTTCTCATTGGCTACTACCGTCATGCCGCCTTTTTGTGGCACGCACTGAATGGGACTGACCCAAGGACTGTCCTAGATAGGGTAGATAATGCCCGCATCTAGCAGCTTAATAATTTCCTTCCGGACCACCTCTTACATTATTGGATTCAACCGCCTCTAATGTTTAATGGTCGGCTTGGATCCTTCCTCTAGTAGAATTTTGTGCATACAAAGGGATGGACTGATCCCTTTAATGTCTGAAAGCAACCACCCAGTGCCGTTTTATACTGTTTAAGCACTAGCAGTAGCTTCTCTTCCTGGCATTCATCTAACGATGCAGATATTATAACAGGCAAAGTGGATGATTCCCCCAAGTATGCATACCTCAGATGATTGGGTAAGGGTTTTAACTAGAGGACAGGAGATTCTACAATTGATGGCTGGGCCTTGGAAGTAGATGCTTCTGGATCATTCAGAGACTCAAACTGTCTTTGGAACTGTGTAGATCTCTGGGGTGGATCCAGCCAGTTAGCACATTCAACATGGGTGGCCTCTTTTATAGTACTGGTACTTGTTAGTGTAGCTTCTAAAGGGTCTGTCATGCATATTTCTGAGAATACTTCCTTGACTGTATCATCAATCAGTTTAATCTGGATGCAGTCTTCAGGGGTGTTCGGATATTTCATTGCCCTAAACACATTGATAGTTACTTCCTGATCCTGTACTCTCATAGTTAGCTCCCCTTTCTGCACATCTATAAGGGTTCTCCCCGTTGCTAAGAATGGTTTGCCCAGTTATATCGGGACCACCCTGTCTTCCTCAAAGTCCAGGACAATAAAGTCCACTGGGAAGATTAACTTGTCCACCTTGACAAGCACATCCTCTACTATCCCCTTCGGGTAAGTGAGAGATCTATCCGCCAATTGCAAGGTAACAATTGTGGGTTTGGCTTCATTTAGCCCAAGCTTCTTATATATTGATAGAGGCATCAAATTTATACTCGCCCCCAAATCACATAAGGCCTTGCCAATGAATTGGTCCCCAATAGTGCATGGAATCGTGAAACTTCCAAGATCTTTTAGTTTTGGCGGAAGCTTGTTCTGTAGAATGCCACTGCATTCCTCTGTCAGAGCCACGGTTTCATAATCTCCCATTTTCCTCTTCTTCGACAAAATGTCTTTCATGAATTTGACATAGCTCGGCATTTGCTCCAACGCCTCTGCAAACGGGATGTTTATGTGAAGCTTCTTAAACACTTCTAAAAACTTAGAAAATTGCTTATCAAGGTTTTATTTCTGCATGCGCTGGGGGAATGGCAATTGTGGGATAGGAGGACTAGTTGTGTTCACTGTAGGGGTTGGTGATGAAGGGCTATCTTGAGCATTTACCTCACCCCCAGACTTATCATCACTCTGCTCCACAATAGGTTCCTCTATAGTCACTTCTTCTTGCACTATAGGACTCTCTCCACTATTTTCATTTATAGTTCTCCCACTCTGGAGTGTAACTGCTTTGCAGTGTTCCTTCCCATTCCGTTTCGGGTTAACATCAGTATCACTCGGCAATGTGCCTTGCGGACGACTGTTCAAAGCAGAGGCCAACTTTCCCATTTGGACTTCAAGGTTCCGAATGGAAGCTTCTCGATTACTGCTCCTTGTCTCATTTTGGGAAATATATCATGACTGGAGATCTTCCAAACTAGGTTTTCTTTCCTATAGAGGTGGGGGATGGTGGAACTGATTCTAAGAACTCTGTGGTTGTTGGTTGTACTGATTTTGAGCTTGAAAACCCAAAGGGTTTGAGAAATTAGGCTTCGTGGTCGGAGGTTGTGCTTGATTGTGATTTGTGTTGCCCTAAGAAAAGTTTGGATGATTCCTCAAACACGGATGATAATGAGTGGGGAGGCTTGCATTTTGTTACTGCCCGTAGTTGGAATTAAATTGAACTGACTCGAGGCTTATGGCACACTAATCAGTTGGGTGGCTCCCTTGACATAATTCACATGACACTGCGATACTCTGAACATTCTGCACAGCTTGCACTCCCATGGTGTCGAGTCTTTTTGTTAGCGCTGCAACCTGAGCCGCTAATTGTGTGACTGGGTCAACCTCATATATCCCTGCTGCTCTTCTAGGGGCCTGCCTATCATTTGGCCATTGATAATTATTGGACGCCATTGTTTCCACCAATTCATACCCCGCTGTGTGATGCTTAGACATGAAAGCTCCTCCAGAAGCGGTATTTATACTCGAACGAGTAGATCCGGATAACCCATTATAGAATGTCTGGATGGGAAGCCATTCTGGCAGTCCATGGTGGGGGCATTTTCTCAGAAGATCCTTGAATCGCTCCCATGAGTCGTACAAAGACTCTGACTCAAACTTGGTAAAAGAGGTAATTTCGAGCCTGAGCCTGAGCCTGGCGGTTTTAGCAGGTGGGAAGAACTTCGCCATGAACTTTTGAGCCAAGTCATCCCATGTGGTAATGTAGCCTGACAGAAGTGAATGTAGCCAGCTCTTGGCCTTGTCCTTCAAGGTGAATGGAAACAATCGGAGTCAGATGGCATTGTCAGACACTCCGTTGCACTTAAACGTATTGCAGATCTCCAAGAAGTTCATCAAGTGATCATTGGGGTCATCATTTGGTAATCCCCCAAACTGAATATTGGAGCACATTTGGATGGTGCCCGGCTTGATCTCAAAATTATTTGCTTGGATTACGGGCCTGAGAATGCTTGCTTGCAAATCTGCGATGTGAGGCATAGCATGCTCCCTTAAATATTTCTGAAGTTCGTCAGCCATTATAACATGAGTATGTATGTCCCAAGCTTTTTCTCTCTACAGGCGTCTGTACGTTCTATCAACCTCGGGATCGAGAGGTATTATGTTTCGACCCCTTCGAGGTGGCATACGCCGTAGAGGTCACCTGAAAAGAAAATTAAACAGATAATATCAGTCAAAATTAAAATCGTATTGACTTAGTTTTAATATTGATAACAAATAGTACTAAGTCCCCGGAAACGGCGCCAAAAACCTTGTTGTCCGATTTATGTAACGACAATTAACGCGCAAGTATACGTGGTCAACAAGTAATATAAGATAAGTGGAGTGTCATACCCACGAGGACGAAGTCTTAAGTGCAAATTAAATACTAAGGTAAGTTCTATACTTTCTTATCTAAACAAGTAATTAGAGATGGTATGTTAAACTATGTGATTACAACTAAAGGAGGTGAGAGAAATAGTTGTACTAAGGAGTCATGTTAGGATTACAATTCCCCTAATGCATCTCCTAATCTCCTAACTCTCCACATTACAAACAAATCAAGGAATGGTCAGCCGAGAATAGAACTACGCATACGCTTCTGTCGAAGGCCAAATGCACATCCCTAGCTAGATAAATCACAATATGTCTATTGATGAAAATAACTAGACTAGGGTCATTAAGCTTAGTCTCAAGGCTACACAATGCAAATAGAGATATGTCTATCCTATTAAGCAGTTTATGCACACATTCCCTTAGGCAAGGGCATAACAAGTGTTCTTGTATTTTAAAAGCTAGATATTAATGTCCATTTTTCAATATCCATTAATATCAATACCAAAACTCTGTCAAGCAATCAGTCAATAAGCAAGAAATACAACAACCCATTCCCAAAATGATTCATTAATATAAATAGGAGAGAAAATTAATTAGGCTAAACACTAGGTTACATTGCAATCCTAAAAAGGAATTATTTCATAACCATGGTGCTAATACACATTTCTATAACATTCAACATTGCTCAGTAATACACAAATAACTGAGAGATTTGGAATAAGAAAACTCTTGTTGTGAGGTTTTCTATCTCCAAGTCTTCTCTTCTCCGTGTAACTCCTGAGCTATGTAGGATGCAATAACTATTCTCCCCTAAAGCAAAGCTTCTTTCTGTTCTAGAAACTAATTAATACTACCCTGTTATCACTTTCTATAATAAATCTCCTCTCCGCCGTCTTTTTTCTCTCTGTCTGGTCTCTATATTTACTGCCTTTTTTTTAGGTCATTAAAATCGAGTCACTGGCTAGGCACCGGAGGTGGCGCTACGGCGCTGAGACTAAACCTGATGGGTGGCGCTGCGGCGCCACGTAGGCTTAAAACACTAGCACTCAAGCTGCGACGCGAGCTCAAGAAGAACCAGGGCCGCTGCAGCGCCAGATGACGTCATCTTGGACAAGGAGGCGGTGCTGCGGCGCGAGGAAAAGGCAAGGCTTTGGAGCTGCGGCGCCAGAGTGTAAAAAATGACAATTTTTCCCCTATAAGCTGGAAATAACCTAAACAGCCCTGAATCATACAGGATAAGCATAATAACAACAAAAAATATATAAAAGTAAAACAAATAACATAAAACAAGCAGCGTCTTAATCTTTAGAGAATCTGATTAGCGATATAAATACCACTCATCACCTCTCTAATATTCTGATGTAAATTCTATCTTCCTCCTATGTACTTCCCCTTGACTACTGATCAAGGCTTTTGTTTTATGATAAATAGATTGTAATAGGATTATATAGAATTGTTCGAGAAATTAGAGACGAAGAGCAGGAGCATTGAAGGTCCGTTTATAATGAAGTCAAGGTTGAATGTAATTTTTATATTCAATGTTTTATTCTTGCACCATAGGTTTAACCTTTTGGTTCATGGTGGCTCCAATGAACCAAATTAGAATTAAGTTCATAATCATCTCAAGTAGAATATAATATTCTACGGATGCATGCTAATTATATAGTAAATATATTACTATACATGTTGATGTATGTTTAATATGACGCGTATTTCTATATATATATATATATATATATATATATATTTGCATGTGTGTTAATCAAGATTTGACTAATTAATAACAAAACCTTCAAAAGATAATATATTAAGTTGAGTACGTTCAAAGACATTAGATAATATTGAACGTAGCCTTCGAGCATTGTAAAGGGATAGAGTATCGAATATTTAATATGAGTATGTTTGCACACACAAGGAAAGTATTAAATAATCGAGATGTGTTATAACATTGGATGTTTATGAGAAATTGAACATTACTGTTTTGTTGTGCACACACAAGGGCTACAGTTTTCTCTTTCGTTCTATGGAAATAATGGGCGTAGACACTCGAAATTTTTCATTCCTGTTACTAACCATACAGGAGGGCAAAATCATCTTTTACCTTCTAGAGACAATCCTAGAATTCTTAGACCTCAAATCAGACCCCCGGAGACAAACTGTTGGATAAAATCTAGTTACGCACAACACGCAAGTATACGTGGTCAACAAGTAATAAAGTGAAAGTAGAGTATCGTTCCCACGAGAAATTATTTAAAACAAATCACCAAGTACGGACCTGTAATTAACTTAATCTTATTTAAACGAATGATGTAGTATTTTGAATTAACAATATATATTTAAACTAATTCTAACTACCCCTAGAATGAAACTAGAATATGAAGACTTGAGACTATAATTTCACCTATTGTTTCATCTAAATCAATACACTTCCCGTTAAATCAAATTAATTATCTAGGATTGTTGATCAAGAACACTAAGGTAAAATATGGCCACCTATCAATGTACCATACCCAATTCAACTTAAATCCACAGATGATAGAACTAAGTAGAACACCCTAATTAACTAATCCACTATATCTCTATGTGAATTGTAATTAAAGAGAGTTTAAGCACAAATTTTTATCAGATTACATGTGGTGTAAAGATATATCTCTATCCTAAACACAAATCATGAATTCCAACGCCATGCAAAAAACACAATCACATGCTATTATGATCAGTTCTAAACCCATAACCCGTCTCTCGATTTCATATGGGTTATCACGGTAATTGTAAGCTAGGCAATTAATAAATTTAACACAAATCATAATAGATAATCCAATAATAACGAATAAGACTAACAAGGAAGCATATTAAAGTAAACTACGCAACAAGATCCATTAGAATCTCAAAATAGAGTTTAGCTCATGATTAAGTTAAAATCCATAATCCACAATTGTTTATACATTGAAAGATAAAAAAGATAGAAGTAAAGAGAAGTTAGGAATTGAGATATGCAAATCTAAATTTTTCTTGCTACACTCTAAATCTCCAATGATCTTCAATTGCTTTAATCTTCAACTCTAATCTAAACTAGGGTTTTATCTAATCTAATCTAATGGAATGCAATTTAGCATCCCTTAATCCTTGTGAATACTCTCCTTTTATAGCCCTCTCCATTTGTCTTTTATCCCTCCTTAAAGTCCTTAAACCAATCAGCCAAACAAATCCTTCTCGGAGTTAACTTTTGAATATTTTTTTTTCCCGACATCTGCGCCTAGGCGCATATTTTACACTAGAAAAACTCGCCGGGGCGAGTGGACAGTAACCCAACATTACCAAAATGCCATTAAGCTCCATTTTCAGGTGTTGACCCTCCGAAGTTGTTTCCTACAACACAAACACAAATATAAGTAAAATGACACTAAAAATACTTAAAGTTAACAAAGAAGGTCAAGCCCGAAACCAACCCGGAAGGGAAAAAGTGTAATTTTTCCAACTCAACATCAAATCAAGTCAAGTTACTATAAAGAAGGTCATATAGAACCATCAAGCAATCCTTAGTGAAAACTGCGTCAGACAGCTCAACGGACTGACTGCGGAGACTCGAAGATCTGGTCATGGACCAATCTTCTCGGACTCAGAAAAAGTCATGCCCCATGACATTGTGTAGCTCTTGAAAAGGGCTTTCCGAAAAGGTATAGCAAGCCTCCCTCGAATTCCCGGATTACAAGTTATGAAGGTTTAAGCAAACATCGCATTGGTTAGAGTGCACGTATTTTAAAACAATGGGCCCATAAGGTCCGACCCACCAGGTGGGCCCCTGGCTAATCTGGCCTATATATATGGCTTCCACCCTTAGCTTATAAAAAAAGTGAGAGACGAAGAGGGTCGCGACAAGAGAAATAGAGGCTAGGAGAGTCAAACGGAGCTTCTATCTTACTCCGATTTGTGTAAAACTTCTTTGTAAACGTTCATATATATATATACAACAATATATAAAATTTTAGTCGGTGGGAAACGAGTATCGAGGTGCCAAAAGTTGTTTGAGAGCAGTTCTCACGAAATACTGTAAGATTTCTCAAGATATGTCTTCTTTGCTTACTCTAATACATATATAAGTGTTGTATACATATATTTAGTAGTTTATATTCGTCAGATCTGAAGTTTTAACTGTTTATTTATTGTAAATATTCAATATTTAAGCTTTATGTATTAGATCTGTACTAGAACTAGCTAGATCTAGCTTTTAATCGGTTCAAAAGTTGTAAAACTTGAACCTGCAAGCTAGAATGGCTAAGATCTGTACAGATCTAGTTTTTTCTTCTAGTTTTTGTGAATATTTAGAAACCACGTTACCCTAGATTTGTATCTAGAGGAATTTAGAAGCTATGAGCTACTCGCGTACGGAGATTTGACTGATGAATCTTTCGTTTAGCAATGTCTAGTATAGTTTTATGTTTTATTACAGTATATTCATTATGCAGGCTGTTTATTTGATTTTGTAAGGACCGAGAATTTCACATGATTATATGTGTAATTTTTACGAGTAATTTTGTTTAGAAAGTATTTGAACCATATAAGTGTATATGTGAATTAAGCTAGAAAGTTAATTTATTAACTAAGAAGTATACTTAATCATTTTCAAGGAAGAGTAATATAAGTTATGTTAGAAATTAACATATCTTAAATATTAGCCTTGATTATTAAATTAAAAAGATTTACAATCTTTAAGTAATTAATTATTGATATGAATATTTGAGTGTTTATAACTTATTAAGTCAATTAGGGCTATTAAGTTAATACACTAGGGGAATATGTTATGACTTATGTGAATTATGTACGTGATTGAATAAATATACATTATATAATTTGTATATATTTATTTGGTAAAGAGAATTAAGAATAAAGTTCTGTGACCTAATACATACATTAGGTATCGTAAGTAAATAACCTAATGAGTTATTATATAAGAGAATGATAGTATTTAAAAATAAATACTAACCCTAAGAGATTTATGTTATACATCTCAATTAATTAATTTTATAACCTAAGTAAAACAAGTCTAATTTGGTTATGAAATTAAAGATATATGAGTAAGAAATTAACTTACAAATGTATGTAAGAAAACTTAACTAAATGATTATGAGTGGATAAAAATTAAAAAGTATAAACTATGTTGAATTGCAAGCCCAACGAATTAAAATTTGCTAGCCTAAAGAATTAATTGATTGAGTGGCCCAACTTTTAACCCAAGTGGAAGGGAACATATTGGACATGAAGTAAGCTAAATGTGCCTTAAAAAAAACCAAATGGGGCAAAAAGGGCCATCATGGCCGGATTTTTAGAGAGGAGGAGAGAAAGGGCTGATGCATGTAATGATTGCACAACTTTATTAGGTTAACTACTTTGTTTAGGTGTCAAACCTTGGATGGAAGTCATGGAACCAACACTTTTGACCATTCTTTGCTAGAAACCACTAACTAAATGATGAGAGAGAGGAAGAGTAAGGGATTGGTTAATATTAATAGATAAACACATTATATCTATTTACTTTTTGCTAAAAAATAAATCAAGTATAACATTTGTTCTTATTGTTTCATTTCCTTATCTAACTAAAGAAAGAGACTAAAGATAGAAAGAGAGAAAGAGAGAGAAATCTAAGAGATTTCGGTGAGAAGAAGAAGAAGAGAGAGAGGGAAAGTTTTGTTAAGTTTCATAGTTCTTTAATCAAACATAGGAAGAAGAATAGGGAATAAACAAGCTAAGGTATAAAAAAATTCCTACTTCTATAGCCTATTTTTCTTTTTATTTTGATTTTATTTTTGATAATATAAAGTTTTGATCTTGGGGTTAAAAACCTTAGATCCATATGTTTATAAGTGTTTTATGTTTAGATTTAACCCTTTTGTGGATCAAAAGTTGGATCTAAACTAAGAAATGGAAACTAGATTGTTCAAAATGTAGAAAATCTAATTTTTCTTAGCTTTGGTTGTGTTTAATCTTGTGATTGATGATTGTTTGATGAAATAGATCATGAACCATGGTAGATCCATGAGTATATGAGGTATTTGCAGTAAATATGATGAGTTATGTTGGTTTTTAGGTGAGATCATGAAAGTTTTCTTACAAATCACAAAAGATGGAAAATCAAATTTTGGAAAAACGCAATATAAAATTAAAAAGACCATATCTCTCATTGTATTTTGAATTTTTGAGTGTGGTCAATTTTTGGAGTTATATCTATGAGTCTTCTAATAGATCCAAGTGGAATCACTGAAAAATTTCTTGTAGATTTTCGTGTGGAAAGATTTTAGCAAAGAAAGCAAAATCTAAAAAATGCCTAAAAGTAGGCTGCCCAAAAACTGTAATAGAAATTTCGACAACTTAATTTATGAAATAAATTCCAATCTTTTGGGAAATGAAAATATATGAGATAAAGTAGCTTGTGTCTAAAAATGAGCTCATTCCGACTTAAATTGACTGAGTTATGGCCATTTTAATATTTTGATTTTTCTAACGAAAACAACTATAATCGGAGTTCTATAACTCCGATGACCACGAAATTTAAACTGGAAGCTCACGTTAACACATGTAAGATCCCGTCAAGAGTGCAGAATTTTTGGAGTTAAGCATGATGTAGCTAATTTCTTAATGTTTTAACTAGAATTGGATTTTTGAAAAATACTTAAGGGAGTTGAAAATTCCAGAATTTTTTTTTGTGTATGGAATATATGTATATATGATTGGCCAAAGGATAGAAAAATATTAAGCTGATTTTGTATTTCGTGAATAGGGTATTTTAGCTTCTTGATATGAACAATTTAGGGTGCTGAAATGAAAACTGAAATGTAAGGAAGAGAAGTCAGTTTTGTTTCAGCTTGCTGAAATAGAAACTGAAAAGATTAGGAAGGGAAGATAGTTTGGTTTTAGTTTGCTGAAATGATATATTAAGTCTCCTGAATTCATAAATAGTTTACCAAGTTATAATAAGAACTTATAAATGAACGAGTAAGTGTTAAGTCTAAGGTAGTATAGTCGTACTCTTTAATGGTTGATGTATAGTATCTGGGCTAAATAATTCCTTCAGGGAGCGGAGGTATATACAAATAAGTAACCGATCTAACTCACTGTGAAAACAGTGTAGACGAGACGAAAACTAATTCATTGGTTGTTTGTGGGAAACCACTCAGTATACTATATTGAATACTATTAAAGACTCGATGTGTGCTAGGTTTAGACTTGTGTATTCGTATGGTGTTATCTAATGATTGATTATGTGATTACATGTTAGATAAATTGTTATGAGTAAGATATATATGATGCTAATTAAGAGATCGATCTTATTAATGATAGGTCTTACTAAAGAAATTAACTTAAATTGCATAGCAGTAGTCAACGAATCAGGCAAGTTTCCTAACTCAACTTGAGTTATTAATTTCAAAGCATGATTAGTGAATAATTATTGATAGTTATTCACATCTATAATGATTATTGTTAGTCGCACATTGTGCAATTGATTCAGGTTCTATTATTTGAACTATTTACGAGCTATGTCTCAACTATTTATTTTAGCGAGACTAATATTTGTTATATCATAAAACGTTTGATTTATTATGAACTGATTTATTGTTGGAATATTTATGTTATTGATTTCGGCTAGATCGATATTGATATTATATATTGAAATCATAGTATTTCTTTGAAAACTATCCAAACCATATTGTTGTGGCACGAACTCATGATGTAAGACTGAGATGAACAAACTTTATTGTTGTAAATCGACCTATGCACTATTATTGAGTATTATGCATAATATAGGGTACAAAGGAGTTGGCTGCTCCAGGTACTTGCAGAGGAGTATAGTTTAGTTTTCATAACTAACTTATATTCCTGAGGTAATTTAGTTTTAATAACTAATAATTCCTTTATTAGTTCATGATCCTTTTGTGATCACTTAGCATAAAATCTGATAATATCCCACTTTATTGAATATTGTTGCAGTATTGTTAATTCTTCTTATTCACTTGAATATTATTGAATCTTTGAAAGAATTTTACTCTTTCATCCTTGATATGTTATTCAGTATGAAATTTGAGAAAGTTTTATTATTGATATTGATTTATTATTTAGCTACTTTAAAATCCTTTGATTATTGTTGAAGTTCTATAGAAGCTAGACTCTTCTATTCATGACCTATATCATTTAGTGTATACTTTAACTTGCTGAGAAAACTCGTTGCTCACCCTTGCTTAAATAAAATATTTCAGCTAAGGCCGAGGTAGCAGAAGGTTCTAACAGGGACAAAGGCAAAGGCAAGGCTCAGGAGTAGTTATTGTCAACTTTTAATGGTCATGTCAGAGTATGTAAATTAATTATGTAAACCTTTTGAATATATAAGGGTATGTAAGTTATATTAAGGTTAATTAACCTGGGATAACGATATAAGTATGTTTTGAAGTATGTTTTTATTAACAACATGTAATGAATGATGTTTTTCATTAATGAATGGGTAGTAAGATGTGATGCGTATGATGGATCGTAAGCACCAAACCCGAGGTTAGGGAACTCGGATTTGGGGGCTTCACAAGTTGGTATCAGAGCTGTAGGTTATAAACCTTAGGTGGGGGAAAAAACCTTAGAAATATAACCATAAGGAGGATAGAGAAAACTCATTTAGAGTTCTAAGTGATGGATTGAGAAAATTCATCAATAGTAAGATATGTGGACAATTAGTGTTTATGGATTGTGTTTAGTGGTGATGTGCTAATTAAGTTATTTAAAATTGATTTTAGGATGTCAGGAGATGATGAGATGGTTACAGAGATGTTCGCAGCTACACTAATGCCATTAGCCGAGGTGCCATCTCAGAATGGGTCAGCTGAGGAAGTTTTAAGAAATGAACCTGCAGTAAATCTAGGAAGCGATCATGACAAATACCCCGAGATGGAGCTGAATGAAGAGGAATAAGTATATTCCAAAGAAACTAAGGTGGAGCCAGAAACAAAGATTAGAGATGGAGAAAAAGGTAGATTAGTAATCGAAGAAGGTCAAGCATCTGCGGAAGTTCAAGATTAAAGGACTAAAGTATTTCTCCTGGAGGAATTATGGAAAACGGAAAGGGCATTGCGCGAGATGACAGAAGAACGAAATAATCTGAAGGCACAAGACGATAAAAAGAGGGTTAAGTGCAGTGTATCATCTAAAGATGTAAGTAAGAGAAAGAAGGGTAATAAAAGGAAAAGGAACAACGATAGTGATAACAACTCAGGGAATTCGCATTCAAAGAAGAAACAAGCATGTGGCAAGTATGGAAAGAACCATTTGGGGGAATGTATGAGGGGTAAGAATGTGTGTTACAATTGTGGTCAGGAAGGATATATATCACCGAATTATCCTAAACCAAAGAAAGGAGGATGTTTTTCATGTGGTGGAATGGGTCATAGGGTTAAGAATTGTCCTAAGACGAAGACAGGTGAAGAAAGTGGACGGAAGAAAGATTAAGTGTGAGGAGTAGAATCTTTTACAGTAAGATAATATGTTAAGGATATAGTATCTTAGACGATGAGTAGGTATATATAAATATATATATATATATATATATATATGAGTATAATATTTGCTTTTGTATGAATATCAAGATAACTTTTGTATGTCTCAACTTTTTGTGTAAAGCTGCAGTAATGAATCCCGACTTTTGTTACAAAGGGATAGTAAATGTTTGTAGCAGTATGCGCTATGTACTGAAAAGTACTATATACTATTTGCATGACTATGAATATAAATGCAATGATATGATTGTATATTTGAATAAGTAAATAAATTTTGAAAATTAAAATATTAAGATGTTTATCTGGTGAATTTGATAATTCAGTAAGCTGAATTAGTTAATCCAGCAAGCTAAAATTGGCCTAAGTTTAAAATTTTGTATTAAATTCTTATTATATTACTAATAAGATGTTGCCTAAAGACAAAATATTAATGTAAGTCTTTATTTCATCAGATAATGCCGCCAAGACGACAAAACCGTAACCAAAGGGAGGAACGGTCTATGAATAATGAAGGAGATCAAGAGATCCCATGCAGAACTTCATAGACATGCTAACTCAAGCTATGCAAACTAGAGCACCAGCAGCAAGAAATCGACCAGCTAATCGATTAACAAACTTTAAAGATTTTAAGGCTGTAAAACCGCCGAAATTCAAGGGAACCACTGACCCTATAGAAGCCCAGACATGGGTAAAGGAGATGGAGAAAGATTTTGTTATTGCTAGAGTAGCGGAGGAACAAAAGACAAATTTTGCTACCTATTTAATGAAGGGTGAGGCGAATTACTGGTGGGAGATAAACCAGGCTAGAGCTGGGACAACAGTAGTAACGTGGACAAGGTTAAAGGAATTATTTTTTGAGAATTATTTCTTAGAAAGTATGCAAGCAAGAATGGAGGTAAACTTCTTAGAGTTAAAGTAGGAGAGTATGTCGGTTGCAGAATACGCCGCTAAATTCAACGAACTAGCGAGATTCTCTCCACATCAGGTGGACACTGAGGTACGAAAGACGTGAAGGTTTGAGAATGGACTGAAGCCAAGGATATATAACAAGGTAGTTGTGTTGCAGATTAATACATTTTTAGCCCTGTTGGAAAATGCAATCATCGCCGAAGGAGGAAGTGAAGCTGTGTTAAGGTATCATCAAGAGAAGAAGAAAAAGACGAATGAAGGAGGTAGCAGTGGAGGAAGTAACTCTAATAAGCGTAAGTGGAAGGACAATACCCAATCTGGAGACAAGTCATGAGATAATAAGAAGAGAGGTGAGCCATGTGCAAATTGAGGTAAAAATCATCTGGGTGTATGTTTGAGGGGAAAAGGAGTGTGTTTCAACTATGGATAAGAGGGACATATCTCTCCCAATTGTCCAAGTCCAAAGAAGATACAAGGTTATTTTTCGTGTGGATAGCTAGATCATCAAATTCGTAACTGTCCAAAGAAGAATGTAGAGAGAGGAAGCAACAACAGAGGAAACCGCAGTGGGACACTGGAAATCAAAGGACCTGCTCAGCAGGGAAGACCGACGGCACACACGTTTAATATGACGGTTCAAGACATAGCGGCTACAAAAGAAGTGGTGACAGGTAAAGATTTTTCTTAATAATTTAACCGTATATGATTTAATTGATAGATATCACTGCGAGGTACTATTCCATTACGGGTCCGAGTCACAGGCTGATATATGAGTTATAGGTTCGTATCACGTATATAAATTTGAAGGAATTGATGATACAACTTTAAAAAGTTATTAGAACACGAGTATGCCCATGAGGTCTTTGATAACCCTTAGAGGTTCCATAGTAGAGTGAGAGAAAGCACAAATTGCTTAATATATTAAAGGAATGCCATTATAAATATAATGTTAATACCAAAATACAACAGGTAAATATGAGTTATGCCAAGTCAAATGAGACTTGAAGTAAGCTACGATTTTTTTGACCTGAATTGGGATAGAAAAGAATGAATGAAGTAATAAATATGACGAGAGTAATTCAATAAAATTGATTTATTAATAAATGAGTGTCTAAGGATAGACATAATTTGAGTGTCAGGATATAGTGATTCCGGGGACGGAATCGTTATAAGGATGGGAGAATGTAAGGACCGAGAATTTTACATGATTATATGTGTAATTTTTACGAATAATTTTTTTTAGAAAGTATTTGAACCATATAAGTGTATATGTGAATTAAGCTAGAAAGTTAATTTATTAACTAAGAAGTATACTTAATCATTTTCAAGGAAGAGTAATATAAGTATGTTAGAAATTAACATAGCTTGAATGTTAGCCTTGATTATTAAATTAAAAGGATTTACAATATTTAAGTAATTAATTATTGATATGAATATGTGAGTGTTTATAAGTTATTAAGTCAATTAGGGCTATTAAGTTAATACACTAAGAGAATATGTTATGGCATATGTGAATTATGTATGTGATTGAATAAATATAAATTATATAATGTGTATATATTTATTTGGTAAAGAGAATTAAGAATAAAGTTATGTGACCTAATACATACATTAGGTATGGAAAGTAAATAGCCTAATGAGTTATTATATAAGAGAATGATAGTATTTAAAAATATATACTAACCCTAAGATATTTATTTTATACATCTCAATTAATTAATTTTATAACCTAAGTAAAGCAAGTCTAATTGGGATAAGAAATTAAAGATATATGAGTAAGAAATTAACTTACAAATGTGCGTAAGAAAACCTAACTAAATGACTATGAGAGGATAAAAATAAAAAGTATAAACTATGTTGAATTGCAAGCCCAAAGATTTAGAATTTGCTAGCCTAAAGAAGTAATTGAGTGGCCCAACTTTTAACCCAAGTGGAAGGGAACATATTGGACATGAAGTAAGGTAAATGCGCCTTAAAAAGAAAATCAAATGGGGCAAAAAGGGCCATCATGGCCGGATCTTTAGAGAGGAGGAGAGAAAGGGTGATGCGTGTAATGATTGCACCACTTTATTAGGTAAACCACTTTGTTTAGATGTCAAACTTTGGATGGAACCAACACTTTTGACCATTCTTGCAAGAAACCACTAACTAAATGATGAGAGAGAGAGAGGAAGAGTAAGAAATTGGTTAATATTAATAGATATACACATTATATCTATTTACTTTTTGCTAAAAACCAAATCAAGTATAACATTTGTTTTTATTGTTTCATTTCCTTATCTAACTAAAGAAAGAGACTAAAGAAAGCATGAGAGAGAGATAGAGAAATCTAAGAGATTTCAGTGAGAAGAAGAAGAAGAGAGAGAGAGAGGGAAAGTTTTGTTAAGTTTCATAGTTCTTTAATCAAATATAGGAAGAAAAAGAGGGAAGAAACAAGCTAAGGTATAAAAAAATTCCTACTTCTATAGTCTATTTTTCTTTTTGTTTTGATTTGATTTTTGATAATATAAAGTTTTGATCTTGGGGTTAAAAACCTTAGATCCATATGTTTATAAGTGTTTCATGTTTAGATCTAACCCTTTTATGGATCAAAAGTTGGATCTAAACTAAGAAATGAAAACTAGATTGTTCAAAATATAGAAAATCGAATTTTTCTTAGCTTTGGTTGTGTTTAATCTTGTGATTGATGATTGTTTGATGAAATATGTGACGCCCCCAATTTCAGATCGTCATTGATCTCGAATTTGGTTCGTCACGTACTAATTCTAATAACAACTAAAATCTCAAACAATGGAATAACATAATAATTTATATTGATATAACATAAATATTCTCGTCCCAAGTCTCGAAACTATTACTAATACACTTCATAACTTAAACCAAACATATCTTAATACATAACATTAAATAAGTCTTAATACAACATAACAGAAACATCCTAATATAGAAAAGCACAGATACTTCATAGCCTTGCCTTCGCACTTGTCCTGTCTTGGGGTTCCACCTTGCCCTGCCCTAACTGATATGTTTATGGAAAGCAAGAGTGAGCAACAAATTTACCCAGCAAGTAATATGCCAATAAATGTGAACAGGAATATATATACGGTTCTAAATCTTCAAGGGTAAAACGGTAATTAATCGCTCAAGAATTCAAATAAGAATGTTGTGAACAAAATAAATAGCAATGAATTCCAAATCTATTCTGTCAAGTTGAATAAGGACCACTATGGGTCAAGAAGTTATTAAAGGTTTTAAAAGTTCAACAATTTCAAGTGAATGAATAGATATCACTGAGTGTCGCTGTGGACCAATGATTAATAATAGAATCCAACGGGTTCAAAGTTTCAAGTTAATAAATATTGGATACTGAGTGGTCGCTAAGAACCACGAACTTCTACTAGAATCACCAAAAATATTTCTAGTAACCCAAACAAGTACAATTAGGGAATCAGCCTATCGTACCTGGTGTTATGCATAACCTATCATGCTACTGTCGGCACTCCAGCTATATAGTTCCCCTTTTTGCGAGGGTTGTTCAACTCAGTCAATTTATAAGAGTCCGCACCAAGGCAATTGGTGTGGGTCGCTTTCCAATTCATGATATTGGTCTAGCCGAATGAAATGGCGTAGATAATTTCAAAAATATATATAAGAACAATTTATGAGTTCAATACTAGCAACAATAATTCGAAGATAAGGTTATAAGACAAGAATTATTCTAGCACCTATTTACTCGTACGATCAATGATAGTACAAGCTCAAATATATGTTCAATAAAGAGTATGAATCAAATACTTGCTCAATAAAAAGAGTAGTCAGATACTTGCATTCAATATATAAATCAAATGAAGTTAGGAATCTTGCTCGATAAAGTAGGGTAAGAACTTGCACTAAATAGATAAGGTTTAAATACTTGCACAAAATCCAAAGTTGTGTAAGTTAAGAGACTTGCTTACAAGATTCATCGAATAAAGAAATGCAAGGGTTTAGGATACTTGCAATTAATACACAAGAACGGGTTCAAGGAAATTTGCACAATGAAAGAGTATAAGTTAGGGAACTTGCTTATAATGTTCCTCGAATAAAGTAACCACAAGGATAGGATACTTGCAACATAATAAAAGTAGGGTTCGGATACTTGCACTATAAATGAGTGTAAGTCAGGAAACTTGCCTCAAGCGTAGTCTATCCACGAAAAGCTAATCGGCACTTTGAATTCCTAATTCAATGTAGTTACATATATATATGATATCCATTAGTCATATATTATAGCTTCATATCTTATCTTGGACATACAATTAACACACAAGCTAAGTCTTAGCCTAGCTACACAGTTATACCACATATAGCATCATATTAATATAACTTTTATCCTTAATGTTCCTCTTTTTGAGTTTAAACATATTCTCAGATCATTAATATCTCATAAGATCATAATCAATACTAAATATAGGTTATTTTAGTAAGTTATGGTAATTCAATAAGTTAACCGTCAAAAATCGGATTCAAGTATCAAAACATGATATCACATAGCATGTATTCATATTAAAGGATACTTTCATGCTCGTTCAACCTTTTCACGTTCAATTTGCATGATATAGGTTCTAAGTTAATACCCTTATAAAAAACTTAAGTCCATTCAAGGTTTTAAAGTCACAAAGTCTAACATGCTCGCCTTTTAAACACATAAGGTAATCATATAACTTGTATTAGGCATACTCATGAATATTCATATCGCATACATGCAACTATCATTGTTATTAGTTTGAAAGCATATTTCGTTTACGCTAAACTTGGTTTCACTACATGTAACATAGTAGGCAAACATGTATGATACATTAGCGAGTCTAAGAGTGCTATCCCATATGTCCATAAATTTTAGAATTCAATTCTCAAAGTAACATGTTAAGGTCCCCGATCAAAGTTCATATTTTCATTAGTAAAGCTTACTAATACGGTCTAACATGCTCATGCTATATTATGAAATCTATATATCTATATATGTAAGTTAATATGTCCGACATATATTTCAATGCCATATAAACATGCCCGAAAAATCAGAATACATATATGATCTCTACATGTCAAAGTTCGCTTTTAAAAACTCATATTTTCGTTAAAAGTGTTCACTAGTGAGGTTCAACATGCTTTTGTCATACTATGAACCATATATACGTAAGACCACGTGTCTTTTATGCATTTATAAACCATTCTAACATGCTTGAAAAATTAGAATGTCGACATAGTTCTTATAAGTCAAATTCATTTACAAAACTTTACGTTTACTTTGGAAATTACAACCGTTCGTTAATCATGTATGTAATCATAGTAGAACATGCTCATATTAGGTCTACATATCCCTCTATACAATTTATTCATGCTAATATGCTATGCCTAAGTCATAACATCCAAGTATGCTTAACAGATCCAAGCAGGATGCAGAAAACTAAAATCAATGACCGGTGCAGCTGCGCTGCATCGCAGTGTAATGACGGCGCAGCTGCGCCGCGTCTGGTTAGTGCCAGACTGCTGCCAGCAACGGCAGAATCCCAGGCCAAATCACATAAATCCTACGAATTTGCTATTAGATTAGCTACATTTCCTTTCTAACACTTGTATTAGATTATATGACAACCAATTAACATTATCAAATCACTAAATTATGAACTCCAACTTAAATCAAGAATTGAAATTTTTACAGAAATTGCAGAAACATAAAATGAAAATGAAGAACAAGGAAGCTATATTGTAATTCTAACATGTATATAAGTCCATATAACAACTAACAAGCTTTCTATAATTCAATTAGCATGTATTGCTCCCATAATCAAGAAGCTTGGAATTATTAGAGAACAAGAAATGAAGAACATGGAATTTGGAATTATAACTCTGCAATTACGAATTGGACTAGCTTCTACTGATTCTCCCACTCTAGAATGATTTTACTAATATATGTATGCTCTCAATTCAATATTTAAACACAATCTCAACAATTGAAATATAAAGAAGGAGAGCTTATATATATATAGAAGTGAATGTCCAGACAATAAATTTCCCTCCCAAATCAAACCAACGAGATTTTTGTATTGTATGGAGGTTAATGGAGAGTTGGTAATTGGTTGGTGAAATCAATCATGATTCCCACTCCCTTGTTCATCATGAGCTATGAAATGCTGAGTTTGAGGAAGAAATAGAGAAGTAGACTAGCTTGAGCTTGCACACGTGAAGAGAGAAAGAGACTCTCAATTTGGGACAAGGCTTAATAACTCAGCATTTGCAACACACATCACTAAATTTATTATACACATATATCATATACTTAGTTTATAATTTGAGTCATAATGTACTTTAATTTAGACAATAAGGTATGTAGTAAAATAATTTACACATATAAAATCCATGTATACTTGGGTCCTCATAAAATAATATTTCAAGGTAATAAGTTGGAATACATATAATCCATGTACATTTTGTTAATACCGAATATAATTTACTCAGATATTATCACATTACATTGTCTCCTTTATTATTAAATTCTACTATCCAACAATTGTTTACAATATATCCATGATGTATTATTTTAATGTATACTCACATTGTCACATAAGCATCATGATGTATTCATAACATATAGTTTCAATATGTACAATCACATTGCATCATATAATATAGTTTTAATAAATCTTAATATATGGTTTCAATATATAGTATAGTCACATAAATGTCGCACTACACTATATATTATAGTTGTATCCCATATATTTTATATATTTAATTTCGCATACATGCATATAACAATTAATATAATCTCATTATATTAATAACTTACTAATTTATTTTATTATTCATAATGGCAATTAATCAATTCATTCCTCGTAAATTAATGAAGTTATTAATCTCCATAATAATTAACTAACATTTATATGATTAATTATCACGTTAAATAAATATAAATCTTATCATATTTATAAACAAGTTACTTATTATTATACTTATTACTTGCAATAATAATCAACAAATTATCAATTAATCATCATTAATATTCTATTTTCTCATAATAGAAAGTAAATAACAATTAATATCGATTAATTGTTCACGTAGTAATTCATTCATTACTTTACCCTTATCAATAATCACATTCCTCAATAATATAAATTCTATTATATTTATAAACCATTTTCTTGGTATCAATTCATTACTTGCAAAAATACTAAATCAACAGATTATTATTATATTTCTCATAATAACAATTAACAATTAATATAGATTAATTGTTCACTTAATAATTCATTTACTCTTTAACCGATTATTATTCATAATAACACTTAACAACGTTATTGTATGATTAATTATCACATGTATTGCACTCAATAAATAATCAATTAAATATAACTCTTATTATATTCATCAATTACTTATTCGTAAATGTTTTGTTATTCCCAATAACATACTATTAATAATTACTCATTAATAACAACAATTAATTAACAATGTAATATTAATTTAATCCTTCACTCATTAATTTCCCTCTAGAATTAAATCATCACCATTTTCATTCTCATGCCACACAAGGCATTCTACAAGTTCGTTGAATTCCTCCATATTTCCTTCTAAATTCAATTTAATATAATCGAATTACTTTTCTCATAACTCATAAACATTATGTTCCAATAAGTATTCATTTTCTTATTGAATCAAATAAAAAATTTATTCATGAAATTCACGGTTCTTACAAAATAGATCATGGATCATGATAGATCCATGAGTATATGAGGTATTTGTAGTAAATATGATGAGTTATGTTGGTTTTTAGGTGAGATCATGAAAGTTTTCTTACAAATCACAAAAGATGGAAAATCAGATTTTGAGAAAACGCAATATACAATTAAAACGACCATATCTCTCATTATATTTTGAATTTTTGAGTGTGGTTAATTTTTGGAGTTAGATCTATGAATCTTCTAATAGATCTAAGTGAAATCACTGAAAAATTTCTTGTAGATTTCCTTGTAGACTAATTTTAGCAAAGAAAGTAAAATCTAAAAAATGCCTAAAAGTAGGCTACCCAAAAATTGTCAGGGAAATTTTGGTAACGTAATTTTTGAAATAAATTCCAATCTTTTGGGACATGAAAATATATGAGATAAATTAGCTTGTGTCCAAAAATGAGCTCATTCTGACTTAAATTGACCGAGTTAAGGCCATTTCAATATTTAGATTTTTTTTATCGAAAACTGCTATAACTGGAGTTCTATAACTCCAATGACCACAAAATTTAAACTGGAAGCTCACGTTAATAGGTGTAAGATCCCGCCAAGAGTTGGAAAATTTTAGAGTTAAGCATGATGTAGCTAATTTCTTAAGGTTTTAACTAGAATTGGATTTTTGAAAAATACTTAAGGGAGTTGAAAAATTCAAGAAAAATTCATTTTGTGTATGGAATATATGTATATATGATTGGCCAAAGGATAGAAAAATAATAAGTTGATTTTGTATTTTCGTGAATAGCGTATTTTAGCTTCCTGAAATGAACAATTCAGAGTGCTGAAATGGAAACTGAAATGTAAGGAAGAGAAGTCAGTTTTGTTTCATCTTGCTGAAATGGAAATTGAAAAGGTTAGGAAGGGAAGATAATTTGGTTTTAATTTGCTAAAATGATATATTAAGTCTCCTTAAGTCATAAATAGTTTACCAAGTTATAATAAAAACTTATAAATGAACGAGTAAGTGTTAAGTCTAAGGTAGTATAGTCGTACTCTTGAATGGTTGATGTATAGTATCTGGGCTAAACAATTCCTTTAGGGAGCGGAAGTATATATAAATTAGTAACCGATCTAACTTAATATGAAAACAGTGGAGATGAGGCGGAAACTAATTTGTTGGTTCTTTGTGGGAAACCACTCAGTATACTATATTGAATATTATTAAAGACTCGATGTGTGCTAGGTTTAGACTTGTGTAATTGTATGGTGTTATCTAATGATTGATTATGTGATTACATGTTAGATAAATTGTTATGAGTAAGATATATGATGCTAATTAAGAGATCGATCTTATTAATGATAGGTCTTACAAAAGAAGTTAACTTAAATTGCGTAGCAGTAGTCAACGAATCAGGCAAGTTTCCTAACTCAACTTGAGTTATTAATTTCAAAGCATGATTAGTGAATAATTATTGATAGTTATTCACATCTATAATGATTATTGTTATTCGCACATAGTGCAATTGATGCAGGTTCTATTATTTAAACTATTTACAAGCTATATCTCAGCTATTTGTTTTGGCGAGACTAATATTTGTTATATCATGAAACGTTCGATTTATTATGAACTTATTTATTGTTGGAAGATATATGTTATTGATTTTGGCTAGATCAATATTGATATTATATATTGAAGTCATAGTATTTCTTTGAAAACTATCCAAACCATATTGTTGTGGTACGGACTCATGATGTAAGACTTAGATGAGCAAACTTTATTATCATAAATCGACCTATGCGCTATTATTGAGTATTATGCATAATATAGGGTACAAAGGAGTTGGCCGATCCAGGTACTTGCAGAGGAGTATAGTTTAATTTTCATAACTAAATTATATTCCTGAGGTAATTTAGTTTTAATAACTAATAATTCCTCTATTAGTTCATAATCCTTTTGTGATCACTCAACATGAAATCTGGGAATATTCCACTTTATTAAATATTGTTACAGTATTGTTAATTCTTCTCATTCACTTGAATATTATTGAATCTTTGAAAGAATTTTACTCTTTCATCCTTTATATGTTATTCATTATGAAATTTGAGAAAGTTTTATTATTGATATTGAATTATTATTCAGCTACTTCAAAATCCTTTGATTATTGTTAAAGTTCTATAGAAGCTAGAATCTTTTATTCATGACCTATATCATTTATTGTATACTTTAACTTGTTGAGCAAACTCATTGCTCACCATTGCTTAAATAAAATATTTCAGCTAAGGGCGAGGTAGCAGAAGGTTCTAACAAGGGCAAAGGCAAAGGCAAGGCTCATGAGTAAATATTGTCAACTTTTAATGATTATGTCACAGTATGTAAATTAATTATGTAAGCCTTTTGAATATATAAGGGTATGTAAGTTATATTAAGGTTAGTTAACCTGGGATAACGATATAAGTATGTTTTTATTAAAAATATGTAATGAATGATGTTTTTCATTAATGATTGGGTAGTTAGATGTGATGTGTATGATGGATTGTGAGCACCAAACCTGAGGTTAAGGAACTTGGATTTTGGGGCGTCACATATTTCGTGTGAGCCTAGGAGCTATAGGATCTACGATTCAATCAATGGATTTAGATTCAATTCCCATGATGGACCTGGTTGAGTTTTACAGCCAGCTTGCAAATTTTGTACTTGTAAATATAGGACCTTAAAACGGTTATCCGGATGTAAGGTCCCAAAATAATGAAAATCCTATGTGTGGTGTCTGGGCATACTTCGATGGCTTTCATGCGCATAAGGAGCCCGACACTTATATATATAATATTTTATCGAAGATTCTTCGCATCTCAAGAATAAAATCAAAACAAGCCGAATATGGAATAAAATTAAAGTATCAAAGGGCTTCAATTCCTTTGCGAGCAAAAGGGTTTGCAAACTGCTTTTCAAAACATCACTTTCATATTCTTGTCTAAAAATGGACTTTTTAATAAATCAAACCCTTCATATATAGTTTCAACGAAACACATCACTACTTTTAAATAAATCATTTAGGCCCAATTAACTACAACATAGACACACACACAATGATTAGGGAATGAAAAGACGCGGTACCCGTGTTTCACGGAAGTCGGGGGATGCCTAACACATTCCTTGTAATAACCGTGAATTTTATGAATAATATTAATATTGATATTAATAAACGGGTGAATATTTATTTTAATATAAACGTTTTTGAAGCATGAGACGAGTAACTCAATTAGATTAAATTGAATTTATTGTAATTGAGAAATGTGGAGAATTTATGATAAGCTCGTGAAATGCCTTGTGCGGCACGATGATGGAATTCACGATGATTTAATTAAATTAAAGAATGAATTAATAAATAAGTGAAGGATTAATTAATATTATATTGTTAATTAATTGTTATTATGAGTAAGAGCATATTAATGAGCAAATAATTAATTAATATAATAGATTAATGTTTATTCAATTAATTGCTATGTATAATAATATGTAATGATTAATCATATGTTATATAGTACATACATCTATTTAATATAAAATAAGGTATGACATTATAAGGTAACTATATAATATAGAAAACTATATGGTAAAATTAATTGAATCATATAAGTTACATAAATAAATTTATATGACAACATGTTATGTGTGAATACATTAAATGTGTACTTTATGAGTAATATTAAATTTGACTAAATAAATAATTGTTATTTAATAATTATTTCAATAAATAAGTATAATTGAAATAATAAAGTTTTATGATAATGTGGAATGATAGTACCCAACTAAATTATATTTCGATATTATCAAATGTATATAGATTATATAATGATGTATATATATAGCCCCAACTTATTACAATGTTATAACATTAACTCATTAAAGATACATTATAACTTAAAGGAGATTAAAACATAAGTATGTTGGCATTCTTATTTTTAAATGCTGAGTTCTAATAGTCTTGTCCCACATTCATTGTCTCTTTCTCTCCTTCACGTGTATAGCCTTTAGCCTAGTCTATTCCCTTCATTCTCAATTCTCAGCAATCTAGCAATCAAATGATGAAATGGGGAGTGGTCTCAATAGTGATTGGGGAACTATTCCACCAACATCTCTCAATCCATTGGCTTCTCTTTTCTTCCATTGATTTCAAACATTGTGTAAAGGCTAGGCATGGGTTTTGAATCCTCTATAAATTGAAGCCTCGTCTTCATTCTCTACATTTGGAATTCTGAGTTTTGTTCATATAGTATGAGTATTAAGAGTTGGAGGGCAATCTAATATTGAGAAAAGCTTCAAGAGGTATAATAACACATTTTGAATTTCAAACAATTGTAATTCATAGAAATTGCATGAATTAGTTGAAGTTTGATAGGTGAAATGATGTTAACATGTTAAGTAGAGTGTATATGTATGTTATAAAGCAATGTATATTGATTTCAAGCATGTTTCATGAAGGATGGCAACTTTGGTTTTGAAGCTCTGCAATTGCAGAATCCATTCTGGACTGGAACCGGAGTGGCGCGGCCGTGCCCCTCCTCATTACAAATACGGTGCGGGCGCGTCGTTCTGCAGAACACAAAATCCATTTTTGTATTTTCTGTTTTGATGAGCATGTTAGTTTAACTTGAATATGCCTATAGATATCCCTGACATGCTAACGCAGGTTGCCTTACATGTAATCACTTACCTTAGCTTGGTTTTAATGTTTTCTAAAGGAAACTTTAAGTTTTCAAAATACAACTTGGTGAATCTTGTGACCTCTGTATTCTGACCTTGAACATGCTTATGTGGTTTAGTTATGTGTGTACATGAGTATAATATATAGAATGTAAAGTTACTTTGCATGCTTGGTTGGTTTAACATGAGATTTTTAAAGAAAACTTAACAGTTTGAAAACTAATTTGTTGATAACTACCCTATGTTGTATTCTAAAATTTATGACTACCATGCTAGGACATTATATGCCTCTAGACATGGCGGATAAGTTCATCGTCTAACTAAGCATGATTTAGACTTTTCAAGCATGATGTAAAATGAAATTCAAGTGTTAAACTATTCAACCTAAGTGTAAAAAGTTGTTTACATGTGAGCATATGTACTAAAGGTTTTTTGGTATCATTAGGTGATATAATGAGTAACGTGGTTAGTCTTTTGTGCAATAAACTCCTTAAGCCTTGTTAAATGAAAAGTGAACATAAAACTATGTTGAAGGCAAGACAGAGGTCGAACCTAATCATAAACCTCATAACATGTGCGTCCTACATATAACATCGTTTAAATAATGTTATTGGACAAGTTAGTTTTCTGCAGGAGCAAGCCAACACTTGTTTAAACTGGGAGCAGCGCGGCAGCGCCACTCCCTAGTTCAAATCCAGCGCAGCCGCGCCGCCCTGCAGTGCAATCTGATCATATTTATTAAGAATCTGAAATCTATGCATGTTATTACTAATGTCCTAAACTACAATACATGTATAGTGGGGTGTTCAAGTGTTAATGATCATGTTGACGATTGGAGACCATAGATTGATAAGTGTTTATTCGACCCTCAAAACGCTAATTCAACAATGATTACGAGCTATGTTATTTGATTACATAGTATCATATAAACTAATTTTTTGCTATGTGTATGTAAGGTATGTAATGACGTACGTATAGGATTGTACGACTAAGTTAGGATCTTATATGTGTGTTTAACTTACATATCAAGTATATATATTTGATTTATGTAACTAATGAATATACATATATGCGTAACTATGTTACAATAGGATATCTTAGTCCGTGAAGTGTTGATAAGATTTAGGTTGATAAACTACGCATAAGGCAAGTTCTCTATCTTACACAACTTTGAATATTGTGCAAGTATCTTAAGCCTTGTATTTACTTTATACAATGGACCTTATAAACAAGTTTCCTAACTTCATTTGATTTGATATTAAATGCAAGTTCCTTAACTCTGTTCACTATGCATATTGTCCAAATCCGAATTATTGCCATATCGACTATATTTACATCAAACAAATATATCGACTATATTTCATTTTAATGAAACAATCTTCCCACAATTAGGGGGAGAAAAGTCGTTGCCTGAAGCACGACGTGAGATTGTTGCCTGAAGCTCGATGAGGGAGATTACTTGAAATTTTTCTTCGTTATCTCATCTTGATCCTCGTATAAATCAATGTGAACTAGAAGTTCAAAGGATTATTCATTTGCAATGAATTGCAAATCAATTACCAGAATTATTCACCGATAATAAGAAAATAGTGATATCTCACATTCTAGCTGCTAATACTCTAGCAGGGATTGAAGTCCCTGTAGGAAAATCAGTTTATACAGCAACAAATGAATCAAAACCACATCTGAGACCTATCAGTGTTAAAAAATAAAATTTCCTAGAAGAAGAAAATACAATCAAAACAAGTTGCAGCCTATAAAGAGGCTATACCCATGAAACAAGCTACAAAATTTATCTATCTATCCAAAACTTATGAACAAAAATCTCCTAAAGAGTTATCCCCCTGAAGAGGATGAGTTATCTCCTAAAGAGGATCAGGTACTTGAAAATAACGAGATCTCGATACATTATGTATATACAATAGACATATATATTGGATAGAAATAAAATCGTTGTCGACAACATATTTTCATATAAAGTTGCTATTGATATTACCAGAAGTAATGATCATGTATATGAACCACAAATCATTCATGAATGTAGAAATATTTGGCCATTGTGAAAAGAGGCGATTCAAGTAGAACTAAATTCACAAAGTAAATGTGAAGTTTTTGGACCTGTACTCCGAACACCTAAAGGTGTGATGCCTGTTGAATACAAATGGGTATTTGTACGAAATAAGAAAAATGAAATTATATGGTACAAATCGCGACTTGTAGCACAAGGTTTCTCGCAGAGACATGGTATTAATTATGAAGAAACATATGCTCCTGTAATGGACGCAATTACATTCAGATTTTTAATTAGCTTTGTAGCAAAAGAAATTAATGGATGTTGTTACAACATATCTGTATGGATCATTAGATAATGATACTACATGAAAATCCCTGAAGGATATAAAATGTCTGAAACATATAATTCTAGATCTCGAAGTATGTATTCTATCAAGCTAAAAAGATTCTTATATGAGTAAAGCGATCAAGATGCATATTGTGGTATAATCGCCTGAGTGGATATCTTTTGAAAGAAGGATTTGAGAATAATCCAATATGTGCATGCATTTTTATCAAAAGATCATAATCTTTATTTGCTATTATTATTGTATTTATTGATGAAAGATCTTGCTCTAGAAGAGTCGACAAAAACAACAAATTTGAGATATTGGTAAGACAAATTTCTGTCTTGGCCTACAAATTGAACTATGGAATTCTTGTTCATCAATCAACATACACAGAAAAAGTCCTGAAGTAACTTTACATGGATAATGTTAATCCTTTGAGTACTCCAATGATAGATTGGTCACTTGATATCAAGAAAGATCCATTTCGACCATAAGAAAATGATGAAGAAACTTTTGGTCTTGAAGTACCATATCTTCGTGAGATTGGTGTTTTGGTCATGTAGTACTATATCTTAATGTAATTGGTACTTAGATGTATCTTGCAAATTTGACAAGACCTAATATATATAGCATTTGCAGTTAACTTACTAGCAATGTATAGTTATGCACCAACTCGAAGATATTGTAATGAAATTAAACATATTTTACGTTATCTTAGTGAGACTATTGATTTGGAATTATTTTATCCAAAGGGTGATAGAACCAAGCATATTGCACCAAAATTATTTTATACACATGAGCCCCAGAAGAATGGCATATTGATATCAAGCATATATGATCATGTGATAATTTGGTTGATATATTCATTAAGTCATTACCAACTACGATTTTGAAGAAGATGGTGCACAATATTGGCATGCTTCGACTTAATGATATTTTTACCATGAACAATGGAAATTCTATGTGCTTATGAAGGGAAGTAAAAAGGATATGTGCTGATTATACTCTTTCTCCTTCGCTAAGGTTTTTTCCCACTGGGTTTTCCTTTGCAAGGTTTTAATGTGGCAATCCCAAGGCACTAGAAGTTATACAAGAATATTGTACTCTTTTCCTTCGCCAAAATTTTTTCCCACTGAGTTTTTATTTGGTAAGGTTTTTAACGAGGCATATTCTTAGAAAATTGCTACAAAAGAACTCCATCCATTCTGTATGAAAATAATGCTTCTTGTATAGCTCAATTAAAGGGAGGATACATCAAAAGAGATAGAAGAAAGCACATATCACCGAAATTCTTTTCCACACATGACCTTGATAAGTGCGGTGACTTTGATGTTCAACAAATTTGCTTAAAAGATAATCTAGCAATTTGTTCACCAAAGCATTACCAACTACAATGTTTGAAGGAATGTGTCGCAATATTAGAATGCGACAGCTGAAGGACTTAAGGATACATTCATGAGGGGGAGCTAATACGCGCTGCACTCTTTCTTCCTTAACTAAGGTTTTTTTTCCCATTGGGTTTTCCTGGTAAGGTTTTTAATGAGGCAGCTTTCAATGCGTATGGCTATACAATAGACATCCAAGGGGGAGTTCTATAAAATTATAATATATATAGATGTCTAGATTCATTCCTCCCATCTTTATTGTAATAACATTTAAGCTTTGTAACTCCCATGTCCTTTAAGTTTTGAAACTCATGACCTTTGAGTTTTGAAACCTCCAAATATTAATGTTCATGTACCTATAAATAGATGTATTGTAAAGAGAATGATACACATGGAAATACTATGAGAATGCTGCTTCCTTCTAATCATCTTTGTTCTTAGTTTTAGTAATCTTTTATAACACTTATGTTTTATTTAACATTCTAATGGAGTTTGTTATTTGTTGTCTTGTGTTTGTGGTTGTAGGATGACAGACTTGGGAGGACCTAGTAGAGTGGCAGAGGAGGAGCCCCAGGATATACATGTAGTATATGTGGCACCTTTAGTAGCCGAGCTTATGCAGGCAATAGCACCGTTCGAGTTAGATGACATGGACGAGATAGAGGTAAAGTCGGATCCAAAGGAGGAGCCCATGAAGGACAAACCTATGGAAGATTTTGACGAGGCTACAATAGAGGAGAGGATGTGAGGAGAGTACGAGGAGTGTATCTTGGAGTTAAACTGCCGAGTTCAGGAGCTAGAGGTTGAGGCTCAGGAGAGAGAGACCGAGTTCCAGAAACTGAGGGACGAAGACCACCAGAGGAAGTTAGTGATGCAGGATATGGAGGTGGAGATTGCTTACCAAAAGGAGGCAGAGATTCAGATAGGGAATCTTTTCCATAGATCGGTATCAAGGAATGTGGACTTGGCATGAAAACTAGAGGAGGTTGAGTAGAGAGAGTTGAGAAGGAAAAGGCGAAGCAGGAAAAGGAGAAGAAGGAGGCTCTCCGTACTCAGCTCGAACTGAAAGTGATGGAGAGGATCCACTTCGAGGAGAAGTGGGAAGGAGCTAATGACAGGGTAGAGGATTTAGAGGATGAAGTAAGATGTAAGAAGAGAAAAATGAACAAGATGGGTTACGTTTTTTGCTCGGCCATAGAAAGAGTGATTGATGGTGTATATCACTATCCGGCTGAGCAGGGGCTGACCCAACACACCATCAGCAGGGATTTGATGGCATACATATCCCTGGTAGAGTACAAGAGCGTAGTGGAGCGCGAAATGTTGAGATGAGACCCATTAGTCTAGTAGTAGTAGTAGTAGTTCCTTTTATGTGATGTACACATTGTGATGTAATCCTAATCTTTTGTGTAAGATATGGGATAGTTATGTAAACCCCGAGTAGGCTTATGTTAGAGGGGTAGTACGTTAGTATTTTTCCCCACCTTCTGTGATATTGGAGGATAGATGTTGACATTTATAGAAGTATGCTAGGGATGATCATATTAATGTAATGATTTGGCCTATGAATATAAATGATCTTATTTCAGAAACGTGTTATATAAAATTTATTTCTTTGCATTGAGAAATGTTTAAGTAATATAATTAGATAATAAAAATAAAATTTTGTGATGCAGATAATGGCACCAAGACGTAGACTGATAAGTGGTTTTATGACCACTTATTCGGATAGAAACCAGCTTGTTTCGTTGCTTAAACTCAAGTAATCCTGTGCTTTTTATATGTCTTTCTTGTGTTTTGTAGTTTTCATGTTTAGGAACTCTCCGAGTGCAATTTGAGTGCTAAAGGACCAAAAATGGCCTAAATGGGGCAAAGCACTGAAATGGGCTTAAAGCATAAAGATAGCATGGGTGAGAAAGCAATGAAGGTGATGCCACGAGTCTAGAGGCCGAAAGGAGCAAGAATGGCCTTTCAAGCAAAAATGGGAAGGAAGTGCAATCCGGACATCGTTTGGGTGGTTCACCTTTATTTCATGTTCTTGGATTAGAACTTGGTTCATATTGTAGAGCATCTTATAAGATTTTTGGAACATCTTGAATCATCCCAATCGGAGTTCGGAGGTGAGAGTTATGCCTCGTATACCAACAGACGTCAAACCTCACGGTTTTGAGTTTTCATGCACAGCTGTCACTTCGAGCTCAATTTGAGCCTTTATCCATCCATTATTTCTCAATTCTCAAAGAATGAAAGTTGTAGATCTCTTCGATAGCTTCGATTTGACAGGTGGTAAGCCTCGTAACTCCTCCTGGATGAAAAGTTATGGCCGTTTTACCAGAGGACTCTGCAGCGGAAAATCCTTGGCGAGGGCGCACGGATTTCTAGGCTATTTTGGGGGCGGCCGCGCCAGTCCCCTGCTGTGCCAGACTTGACTTTTCAATTGAACGAGACTTGGCTTTTGATTGGGATATAAGGGGGCTCGTTTGTGGCAAGAAATGGCATCAAATATTGGCCTTAAGCCCTAGCTCTAGCTTGTTCTTTCATTTCCCTTACATTTCTTGTATAGATTAGGAGTAGATTAGTGGTAGATTAGGGGTTTAGTTAGTTAGTTAGATTCTAGGGTTAGATTAGAGAAGAAGATTGAAGCAAGAGATTGACATTGAAGATCCACACTTGGGGAGAAAGAATAAAGATTTGAAATTTCTATCTCTTCACTCTCCTTGTATTCAATTTGTATTTGGATAATGTATAATCTACTTGTGGATAATATATTCGAGTTGTCTATGACTTAAATTATATTTTGAGGTTTCAATGGAACCTAATGAGTAGTTTAATTTGATATTCCTTCCATGATGGTCTTATTTGATTACTATGTGTTTGTCTATTGCGATGTATGCTTTCATTGCTTAATTAAGTCATGACCAATTACTGTGATAACCCACATGGGATTGAAAGACGAAGTGTGGTTTTAGATCTAATCATAGTAGCGGGCGATTGTACATTCACATGGCGTTGGACGTATGATTTGTGTCTAGGATAGACATATACCGAAGCGCCGCTCGTAGTCAATAGAGGACTTGACCTTAAACCCTATTTATTTGTAAACGCCATAGACATATAGGGGTTTAGATAATGTGGGTGTTCATGTGCGTTCTATCATTTGTGGATTGCACATGATATGGATTAGGTGCATCGAAAGATGGCCTTCTCTTACCTTCGTGTTCTTGGCTAACAACTGTAATGATTAATTTCACCTAATTGGAAGTGTGTCGACTTAGACGAATCATTAGGGGAAATTAGAATCTCTTATCTTCATTATCTGATTCTACCTTAGGAGTACTTAGTTTAAGTTTAATTTCTTGCCTAGTTAACTTAGCTTAAATTCATTCTCTTTACCACCCGTTTAAATAAGACTGAGATGATTATGTGCTATTGATTTGGCGACCTTTTATCTGTTAATTTCTCATGGGAATGATATCTGTACTTTCACTTTATTACTTGTTGACCGCGTATACTTGCGCGTTAATTGTGTCATCTAATCGGACCAACATAGACTAGCTGTACAAGAAGAGTCGGTTAACAATGAGAGGGAGCAAGTAGACCCAATACAAAAACTAGTTGATCTGTTAGGAGAAGCCCTTTCGGGGAAGGAACAATGAACTCGTTCACCCCAATCTCAAAGCGATTCCAGTTACGAACTTCAAAGACTTTAGGAGTGTAGGACCTCCAGAATTTGAGGGCACTACCAATCCTATAATGGCTCAAACATGGATAAAGGAGATAGGGAAGGCCTTCACTATTGCTCCTGTGGGCGAGGATCAAAAGACTGTATTCTCTACGTAAATGATGAGGGGTGAAGCAAACTACTAGTGGGAGGCAAATCAGTAGAGAGCGGGAGAAGGGATTATAACCTAGGATAGGTTTAAGACTCTGTTCTTCGAGAATTATTTCCCGAAGAGCATGAAGAATAGGATGGAGGTAAAATTCCTAGAACTTAAGCAAGGAGATATGACAGTGGCGCAATATGCAGCTAAGTTCAACGAGCTAGTCCGATTTGCAGAACACCGGGTAGGGGATGACGAAAGGAAAGCCAGATATTTTGAACAAGGACTGAAACCTTGGTTGTTCAACAAGGTGTCGGTTCTCCAGATCAACTCATTTGCCACGCTGTTGGAGAAGGCTATCATTGTAGAGGGAGGTAGTGAAACCTTAAGTCATTATAACAAAGAGAAGAATAGTAAGAACACTGGAGGAGAAAGCCGTGGAGGAAGCAGCAGCGGAGGAAGTAATCTAGGTAAGAGAAAGTGGGATAACAACAACAACAACAACAATAACAGAAACAACAATCAAGCGGGAAGTTACCAAGGAAGTTTTAAGAAGCGAGCGGAAGGATGCCCAAAGTGTGGGAAGAACCACCAGGGAGAGTGTTGGAAGGGGCGCAATACCTATTACAACTATGGCTAAGAGGGGCATATTTCACCCAACTGCCCGAAGCCAAGGAAGATCAAGGGATGTTTCGCTTGTGGCTCAACCAAACATCAGATCAAGGATTGCCCAAAGAAAGGGAACATCGGAGGAAGTGGCCAGCAAGGGGGAGGCAGCAAGCTAATGATCGGCGGACCAACATAATCCAACCGCCCAATCACCAGAACCTTTAACATGACTGTCTAAGATGCAGTAGCTGCGAAGGACGTGGTGTCACGTATTATCCCAATCAATAATACAAATGCATATGTATTATTTGATTCGGGTGTCACCTGTTCATTTGTGTTTGAAGAATTTATTAGTCAACTAAACACACCCTAAGAACGATTAGAAAATCCTTTGAACATAGAAGTTGCTAATAAGGAAGTAATCCTCGTAGAATTTATTTACCGAAATTGTCGCACAAACATTAGAGATCATGAACTGAGCATGGACTTAATCCCGATTAGATTGGGAAAATTTGATGTAATATTGGGAATGAATTGGTTGTATAACCATGCTGCGATAATTGACTGTCAGAATAAAAGTGTGAACCTTCAGACTCCGAATCGGTTTAAAGTAGTTTTTTATTATAGCTCATCGCTTAAGCAATCTGGTTATCTTACGATTATGCAGGCCATGAAGTTGTTAAGAAAAGGATATGTAGGTTGCTTAGCTTACATTGTAGATACTCAGAAGAAGGGAGTAGAGATTAAGGATATATCTATAGTGAGAGAATTCCAAGATGTATTTTTGAACGATCTGCCTGGTCTTCCGCCAGACAGAGAGACCGAATTCGTAATAGACTTAGCACCGGGAACTGCACCGATTTTGAAAGCTCCATATCATATGACACCAGTAGAAATGAAGGAATTGATGATACAATTGCAGGAATTACTAGACAAGGGTTACATACGATCGAGTGTGTCTCATTGGGGAGCACCAGTGTTGTTTGTTAAGAAAAAGGACGGATCAATTAGGCTATATCGATTATCTAGAATTGATTAGAGTAATGATCAAGAACAGATATCCGTTACCGAGGATAAACGACCTTTTAGACCAATTAAAGGGAGCAAAGTGTTTCTCAAAGATAGGCCTACGAACGGCTTATCACTAATTGAAATTAAGGGAGGAGGACATACCAAAGACGGCGTTTCGAACCCGTTATAGGCACTATATGTTTTTGGTAATGTTATTCGGATTGACTAATGCTCCGGCAATATTCATGGACTTGTTGAATCGAGTTTTCAAGCCATTCTTGGATAAATTCGTAGTAGTTTTCATCGACGACATCTTGATCTACTCGAAGACGAAGGAAGAGCACGCTGAACATCTGAAGATGGTTTTGGAAGCGTTAACGAAAGAGAAAATGTATATGAAATTTCAAAGTGTGAATTTTGGATGGAGAAGGTTCAATTCTTAGGACACGTGGTGGACAAGTATGGAATTTCATTAGACCCTTCTAAGGTAGAGGCAGTGAGTAATTAGGAATAGCCAAAAACACCAACAGTGGTAAGAAGTTTCTTAGGGTTAGCTGGGTACTATTGAAGATTCATCCAAGATTTTTCTAAGATAGCAACCCCGTTGACCAATCTAACGAGGAAGACGATAAAGTTTGTATGGATGGAAAAATGCGATGAAAGTTTTCAGGAGTTAAAGAAGAGATTAAGCGAGACACATGTATTATCATTACCAAACAATGTGGGAGGTTTCGTGGTGTATAGTGATGCATCGCATAAAGGACTTGGCTGTGTGCTAATGCAACATGGCAAGGTCATTGCGTATGCATCACGATAATTGAAGTATTACAAAAAATGATACCCTACTCATAACATAGAGTTTGCGGTAGTAGTTTTTGCGTTAAAGATTTGGAGACATTATCTGTACGGAGAGAAATGTGAGATATATACGGACCACAAGAGTCTGAAATATATCTTCACACAGAAGGAGTTGAATATGCGACAGAGAAGGAGGTTAGAATTGATCAAGGATTATGACTGCGAGATTCTTTATCACCCGAGAAAGGCAAACGTAGTTGCTGACGTGCTAAGCAGAAAAGGAAGGGAGAAATTGTTCTAATTGACGACTCAGTAGGAGTTAAAAAGTGAGATGGAGAAATTAAAAATAGACGTAAAAGGACCGGGGAGGTCTGAAGAAAAACTATTTGTAATGGAAGCTCGTCCAACATTATTGGATAGAGTAAAGGAATCACAAGAGAAGGATGTGGAATGCGAGAAAATAAGAAAGAGGATAGTAAAAAATAAAGAAGAAGGATTCAGAATGGATAAACAAGGTATCTTGAGATTCGAAGGAAGAGTATGGGTACCAGCTGTAACAGCGCTGAGAGAGGAAATCTTACACGAGGCACACAATACGACGTATTCTGTCCATCCAAGAGGCACAAACATGTACCGAGACTTGAGGCAACATTTTTGGTAACCCAATTTAAAATAAGAGGTCGCGGAGTGCGACAGCAGATGTCTCAGTTGTCAACGAGTTAGAGCAAAGCACCAAAGGCTGAGTGGTCTACTTCAACTGTTGGAGATACCAGAATGGAAATGGGAGCACATTACGATGGACTTCGTGGTGGGACTTCCAGTCATGAAGAAAGGTTATGATGCCACTTCGGTTATCGTGGATCGACTAACGAAGACAACTCATTTTCTACTGATCAAGATCCGATATAATCTAAATCAGTTAGCGAGTCTGTATGTAAAGGAAATTATTTCACGACATGGAGTGTCGGAGTCAATTATCTCGAATCGAGATCCGTGCTTCACGTCAAACTTCTGGAAAAGCTTACAAGAGTGGATGGGAACACAGTTGAGATTGAGTACTACGTATTATCCTCAGACAGACGGACAGAGTGAGCGAACAATACAAACGCTAGAGGACATGCTTAGAACTTGTGTGATGGACTTCAAGGGAAATTGGGACGATCACCTACCCCTAGTAGAAATTGCTTATAACAATAGTTATCATGTGAGTATCGGCATGCCACCGTACAAAGCTCTTTACGAGAGGAAATGCAGAAAGCCACTATGTTGGGACGAAGTCGAAAAACGACAAATTTTGGGGCCAGAATTAGTGCAACAAACAGCAGATGTGGTGACGGTAATAAGAGCCAGATTGGTAGCAGCACAAGATCGCCAGAAAAAGTATGCAGATTTTCATCGACAAAACCGAGACTTAAAAGTCGGTAGTTTCGTATTTTTGAAGGTATCTTCCTGGAAAGGAAAGATACGATTCGGTAAGAAGGGAAAATTGAGCCCAAGATTCATAGGGCCATTTGAGATATTGAAGCGAGTGGGTGAAGTGGCATACAAGGTAGCATTATCACCCGAATTGGAACGCATCCACAACGTGTTTCAAATTTTTGTGTTGCGTCCGTACAAGCCCGACTACAAGCACATGATTTCCTACGAGCCCATTCAAGTAGAGAAGAATCTGACATATGAAGAAATTCCTGCTTAGATACTATATAAGAAAGAAAAAACATTAAGAAATAAAGTTATATCTTCTGTAAAAGTAATTTGGCAAAACCACGATGCCGAGGAGGCCACGTGGGAATTAGAAGATAAAATGAGGAGGGACTATCCCCAACTTTTTGTGTAACCTTATACCAATTTCGAAGATGAAATTTTTATAAGGGGGGGGGGGATGTAATAACCGTAAATTTTATGAATAATATTAATATTGATATTAATAAGCTGGTGAATATTTATTTCAATATAAACGTTTATGAAGAATGAGATGAGTAACTCAATTATATTAAATTTAATTTATGATAATTGAGAAATGTGGAGAATTTATGATAGGCTCGTGAAATGCCTTGTGCGGCATGATGATGGAATTCATGCTGGTTTAATTAAATAAAAGAATGAATGAATTAATAAGTGAAGGATTAATTAATATTATATTGTTAATTAATTATTATTATGAGTAAGAGCATATTAATGAGAAAATAATTAATTAATATAAAAGATTAATATTTATTCAATTAATTGCTATGTACAATAATATGTAATGATTAATTATATGTTATATAGTACCTACATCTATTTAATATAAAATAAGGTGTGACATTACAAGGTAACTATATAATATAGGTAACTATATAATATAGGAAACTATATGATAAAATTAAATGAATCATACAAGTTACATAAATAAGCTTGTGTGACAACATGTTATGTCTGAATGCATTAAATGTGTGCTTTAAGAGAAATATTAAATTTGACTAAATAAATAATTGTTATTTAATAATTATTTCAATAAATAAGTATAATTAAAATAATAAAGTTTTATAATAATGTGGAATGATAGTACTCAACTAAATTATACTTCGGTATTATCAAATGTACATGAATTATATAATGATGTATATATATACCCCCAACTTATTATAATGTTATAACATTAACTCATTAAAGCTACATTGTAACTTAAAGGAGATTAAAACCTAAGTATGTTGGCATTCTTATTTTCAAATGCTGAGTTCTAATAGGCTTGTCCCACATGCATTGTCTCTTTCTCTCCTTCACGTGTATAGCCTTTGGCCTAGTCTATTCCCTTCATTCTTAATTCTCAGCAATCTAGTAATCAAATGATGAAATGGGGAGTGGTCTCAATATTGATTGGGGAACTATTCCACCATCTCTTCTAATCCATTGGCATCTCTTTTCTTCCATTGATTTCAAACATTGTGTAAAAGCTTGGCATGGGTTTTGAATCCTCTATAAATTGAAGCCTCTCCTTCATTCTCTACATTTGGAATTCTGAGTTTTGTTCATAAAGTTTGAGTATTAAGAGTTGGAGAGCAATCTGATATTGAGAAAATCTTCAAGAGGTATAATACTTAAACACATTTTGAAATTCAAACAATTGTAATTCATAGAAATTGCATGAATTAGTTGAAGTTTGATAGGTGAAATGATGTTAACATGTTAAGTAGAGTGCATATGTATGTTATAAAGCAATGTATGTTAATTTCAAGCATGTTTTATAAACGATTGCAACTTTGGTTTTGAAGCTCTACAATTGCAAAATCCATTATGGACTGGAACCGGAGTGGCGCGCACTAGCTCATACTCAATACAAATACGGCGCAGGGCGCGCCGTTTTGCAGAACATGAAATCCATTTTTGTGTTTTTTGTTTTGATGAGCATGTTAGTTTAACTTGAATATGCCTATATATGTCCCTAACATGCTAACATAGGTTACCTTACATGTAATCACTTACCTTAGATTGCTTTTAATGTTTTCTAAAGGAAACTTTAAGTTTTCAAAATAAAAACTTGGTGAATCTTGTGACCCTTGTATTCTGACCTTGAGCATGCTTATGTGGTTTAGTTATGTGTGTACATGAGTATGATATATAGAATGTAAAGTTTCTTTCCATGCTTGGTTGGTTTAACATGAGATTTTCAAAGAAAACTTAAGAGTTTGAAAACTAATATGTTGATAACTACACTATGTTGTATTCTGAAATTTATGACTACCATGCTAGGACATTATATGCCTCTAGATATGGCGGATAAGTTCATCGTCTAACTAAGCATGATTTAGACTTTTCAAGCATGATGTAAAATGAAATTCAGGTGTTAAACTATTCAACCTAAGTGCAATAAGTGGTTTACATGTGAGCATGTGTAATAAAGGTTTGTTGGTATCATTAGGTGATATAATGAGTAATGTAACGACCATGAATTTTAAACTCTTTATTAATTAAATATGTGATTTAATTTTTAACGAGTTAGTTTTGCGCGCTTATTTAAACCTTATGTGGTTATGTGAATTTGTGAAATAATTAAAGCGAGTCACTAATGGTTTAAATTAGTGGACTAACCCTAAGAGTTTAATATCAAAAGAATTGATAGAAGTGTTAGTAATTAAATATTCAATTTACTTGAATATAGTGAAAGAGTTAAATGTGTTGATTAATTATTATTGTGGATAAATAATGTATTAATGAGCAAAGAATTAATAAATATAATGAGATTATATTTACTTGATTAATTATTTTATACAAACATGTGATTAGTAAACCTTTAATATATGGTAGTTATCTATATTGTATATAATACAATGTGATGCATGAATGTGGATATATATTATATATATAGACTATGTAGTAAGATTAATGGCATTATGTAAGTTACATAATATTTTGCTTATGTAACATGATGTGACCTTAATGTATACCCTTTTGACATATAGTAAGTTCAATTGTTAATTAATATTGAATTCTACAAAGTTATAATAATAGTAATAATAACTGTTATAATAATGAACAATGATAATACCCAATTAAATTATAGTTGGTATTAAGGAAAATGTACATGGATTATATGTATATACCCTACTTGATGCATCATATTATTATTTGCTCATTAAAATTGTGACTTTAATTTAATTATAACCTAAGTATATACATGAAATAAAATGTGTATACATGATATAGCCTTAGTAAGCATGGTATATATATATATATATATATATATATATATATATATATAATAGTGTAGTGTATTGCATCCAAGTTGCTATTGCTGAGATTAATTGGTTGTCCCATAATAAGAGCCCATTTCCTACTACTCTATATCTTCCTCAATTTCTTCACAAAATTAGCTCATGATTGTAAGAGATGTGGGATTCATGATTGAATCCACCAACTCTCACCAACTTCTTCTTATCCATTATACATTCTTGCAATCCTTTGAATTGATTTGGAAGATAATAGTATTGTCTGGTTATTGAATTGGCTATATATAGTCTCCTCCTTCATTGTTAACATTGCTGAGATTTTTATAAATGTAAGTTATTTGGAGAGATACCAGTAAGGAAGAATTAGTATAGCAGTATGTCCATTTCTTAATAGAGGTATAATTTATGCTCTTCATTCTTGATTCTCTGTAAATTTCCAAAGTTATTGATTTCATTGGAATTGGATGTTAATGTGTTTGGAGTATACTTGTTAAGAGTTATGCAAGCTTATATATATGCTAGAATCTCAATGTATCATGATTAGACGAAAATTGTGAGATGGGTTTCCAATTCTGCCGAACAGGATGCTGTTTCTGGTTTGGCCGGACACCGGCGCAGCTGCGCCGGGTTTATACCTGGTACCTGCGCAGCTGCGCAGGGTCCTGGAATTTATTTTCTGCTTTTGTTAAATTGCTGATATGTACTAACATATGTTACCTCTTTTGGCAAGCATGTGGACATGGTTAATAGGTATATATATGTACGTAGACGTAACATGAGCATATATAACTATGTTAGTACACTCTATTAATGAAAGGATTTAAAGTTTACAAAATGAACTTAGAATTTGTTAATGTAAACTTGTCATGAGCATATGTGTACCATGTGTATATTTTGATCTTCGTGAGCATGACCGTATGGTTTATATGACATGAAGAGCATGTTTAAAGTGTTAATCATGCACTAGCATACTTGATTGAAAGATTCAAGAGGTTTTTCAAGAAAAACTTAAGACTTTCAAATTGAACTTGACCAAGAATTTTGTCTTGAGATTTCTGACCGTATGAGAGCGTTTATATGGCTTAGTAATGTGTTTTAATACATGTGAGACATGGTTAGAAAACACTTTGTTGATAATAAAACGACCTTTGTTGACTTAGTGTAATTTTGAAAGAAAACTTAAGATTTGAAAGTTAATAACATCAATTACAATGAGAATTATGTTATGATTACGCAAGCATGTATATTAGGATCTCATTATGCCTATAGACTTGTTGACATGAGTGTCATTTTGATTAAACATAGTTTTCACCTATGCACCCATATCCATGAAAAGGAAATTTCTAAAATATGAACTATGTGAGTATACATGTGTTGTTTACGCACAAGCATGACTACTTAACAATGTTTAGCCTTGTTATGTGGTAATATGACTTTAATAGTTGACCTTGAGGCATGAACTTGAGGTTTACCGCCACTAAACCATGTAACCTTGAACTATAGACAGAACCTTGCAATATGTGTATCTTAAACTGTATTGCATGCTTAAATTGATGTGATCAAGCCTATATTGATGCATAGAGACTAGACATTCTAAAGTTATTAATCTACGACAGGATTAAATGTTTATAAACTCAGTCATAGTAAATTAACTTACGTGAATTATGGGATAGACCTATATGAGGATTAGTTTCTTGTAAGTGTAGAATCATATTAGTTTACACATACTAATTGAAAGACGACTTGTGAATGTTAGGTCGTTCCAACGCAAGTTAATTAAAGCTAGAATTATTTGTAGCTGAGCAATCAGGCAAGTATCTTATCCTTGTATTTACTTTATTCAAGGAACATTGTAAGCAAGTTCTTTCGAACTCGTTCTTGTATTATTGTGCAAGTTCCCGAACTTCATTATTTGGTTATGCAAATTCTATAAACTTACACAAATTCTTTATTGTCTAAGTTTCTTACCCTTCTCACATTGTATTGAGTAGATTATTATTGTATTGCAAGTTATTTTATTTAAGCTTGAAACTTATTTCCAAGCATACTATTAGGTGGTTTAATTATTTTACAATTATTCCACATCGATCTTATTGATATTCGCACTTGGTGCACTTGAGTTCGTACAGTCTTGGACTTGTACCTTATTTAAAGTTCTATAATTCTTGAACTGCGTCAGAGAAAGTCTGAACCCTTGTTCGGTCAGACAATTGTATGAAGTTTTATAAAAGCTATCCAAACCGATTGATGATATGGATTCTTAGACTGAAAGAACACCCCTCATATATAGGGGAGTACCCCAGGTATCTAGTATAAAGATACAAATAACAGAGTTGAATGTTATGCATATAAATGGCGTACGCGAGGCTAATCCCCTCAAGTACTATTCTGTAGCCAGTAACCAAATGGTCAATCAGCTATTGATTCCGTTGGAGTTTTATAGTTCGAAGTCTACTTGACTATCAGTTATTCTAAAAGCAATCATTATTCTTGCTTCCGATATTCATATTATTGAATTCATTGTCAGATATTTTTTATTCATCATGATATATCCTTTATTATTGTATTTAAACTTGCTGAGCAAACTTGTTTCTCATTCTTGCTATATCATGACTTCTATTGCAGTTAAGCCCGAGACTTCAGGGAAGGACAAGGGTAAAGGAAAGATGTAGGATTAGTTTGCAAGGAGCAGACTTCACTTTATGCCTAGTTAAATTACTGTTATATAATATGAACCCTAATGTCTATTCTAGGGTATGTTTGTATGTTTGTATTAAGGTTATCGAATCTTGGGACTAGTAACACCTTTCGAATGAACGACATACGTTTATTATATTTCCGTATTTAGTTATTGTATGTTGTTTAGAGGTGGATATTTGTATTGTATCATGACGACCGAACTGGGGTTAGAGAACCCGAATTTGGGGGTGTCACAAGTAACGTGGTTAGTCTTTTGTGCAATAAACTTCTTAAGCCTTGTTAAAGGAAAAGTGAATATAAAACTATGTTGAAGGCAAGACGGAGGCCGAACCTAATCATAAACCTAATAACATGTGTGTCCTGCTTGTAACGTCGTCTAAAGAATGTTATTCGATAGGTTAGTTTTCTGCAGGAGCAAGCCAACACTTGTTTGAACTAGGAGCAGTGCAGCCGCGCCACTTCCTTGTTCAAATCTAGTGCGACCGCGTCGCCCTGCAGTGCAATCTGATTATGTTTATTAAGAATCTAAAATCTATGCATGCTATTACTAATGTCCTAAACTACAATACATGTATAGTGGGGTGTTCAAGTATTAATGAGCATGTTGACGATAGGAGACCATAGATTGATAATTGTTTATATGACTCAAAACGCTAATTCAACAATGATTACGAGCTATGTTATTTGATTATATAGCATCATATAAATTAATTTTCTGCTATGTGTATGTAAGGTATGTAATGACGTACGTATTGGATTGTACGACTAAGTTAGGATCTTATATGTGTGTTTAACTTATATATCAAAGATATGTATTCGACTTATGTAACTAATGAAAATATATATATATGCGTATCTATGTTACAATAGGATATCTTAGTCCGTGAAGTGTTGATAAGCTTTAGGTTGATAAACTACGCATAAGGCAAGTTCTCTATCTTACACAACTTTGAATATTGTGCAAGTATCTTAAGCCTTGTATTTACTTTATCTAATGGATTGTAATCAAGTTTCCTAACTTCATTTGATTTGATATTAAATGCAAGTTCCATAACTCTTTTCACTATGCATATTGTACAAATCCGAATTGTCGACTATATTTACATCAAACAAATATCTGTTGCTATTCGAAAATCAATTTTGTATCTTGACGTTGTTGCAAGAATTGAACTTATCATTCCTAAATGAATTACAAAAGTTGTCTAAGACATTTGATTCGGCTAGACTAATATCGTATGTTAGAAAGCTATCAAAACCAATTAACTTGGTGCGGACTCTTATAATTCTACTGATGTACCCTCATGGAAAGGTAAATTATATACAACTGTCGGGGGCCCGACGTGCGCACATGAGTATGATTAAATGTTATGCATGACGTAGGGTACTTTTGGCTGATCACCTGTTGTACTTGTTTTATTGGATTTTCAGTATAATACTATTATTTCTAGTAAGAGTTCATAGTCCTTAGTGACTACTCAGTGTTGGTTATTCTTGAACCTTGAAATGGTTAATCCTTGAATCCTATTGATATCTTTCTGTCCATAGTGTCGTTTAATGAGAACTATTAATACTTCTTGTTATTCTCAAAATATCATTTACTGTTATACCCTTGAGATTTCAAATATATATTATTCACCCTTATTGTTATATTACTTGCTGAGTAAACTCGTTGTTTATTCTTGCTTTTCCTAAAATATTTCAGTTAATGCAGAGCAGTGCGGACCCTCTGGCACAGATAAGGGCAAGGGCAAGGGCAAGGCTACGGCGTAGCTTTGTACTCTTTTAGAAATATTATGATGATTGTAATAAGATTATTCTTTATTATGTACTAGTTATGTTAAGCTATGTCTAAGTTATATTTAAGTCATGTTGGTGATATGTTTAAGTTACGAGACTATGTGACATGAATATTTATATTAAATAAATATAAATTATTCAATTATTCTGTTGCATGAGATGTTAGTATGTTATTAGTATTAGTACGCGATGCACCGAATTCGAGACACGTGTAGTCTGAATTTGGTGGCATCACATTCCCCCCGCTTAAGAAAGCCCCCAAACTCTATGAATCTCTGTTTCCAAGACCAATTAAACAGAGTCCAATATTGGGTCATATTGCAAATCATTTCAAAACTCGATTTAGTTGGTACAACCATTTAACTTATACCAACTGGCAGCTCTTTCAAATTCGAACCAATAAAATCAATCTTTTCAAATCATTTGTAACGATTGAGATTTTATAATTAATTTTAATATTTATTGAGATAAATAAATATTTTATGTGATTTATTTATTGAGTTAAATAAATAAATTATGTGATTTATGGAGTGATTTAATTAAGTGTTATATACTAATTAAATGAATGTGTAATATTTATTTAATTAATATTAATGTTATGTTATAGTTCTAATTTAATTGAGATAATTGAATTAGATGAATTATGCGATGAAGTGTTACATGGATTATAATTAGCGAGTAATTATAATTATGTGGCAATTTTATGAGATTAATTGATGTTAGATTTTAATTGATTAAATTAGATGATTGATATTTAATTAATTAAAATGTGACATTAAAGTATGTATTAAATAATTTGTTAAAATAAAAGAAAAAGGATTTTAAATGAGTTTAAATAAACAAGGCTTTGCATTTGTTTTAAATCTATTCTACCAAACATGGCCTTAGTAATAATAACCTGTTTTTTTAAAATAATGTTGTTTTGGCCAAACAAAGCCTTAAGGCTTTTTGAATTTTGAAACTTATGTAACTGCTAAATTAATTAGGCTAATTAGTATTAGTTAGTACGCGTATTATATTATATTACGTTAGTTCTATACTACGTTAGATTAATCCTAAGTCTAAACTAAGAGCAAAGAAGAAAGAAAAGAGCAGAGAAAAAAGAGAAAGCAGAGAAGAGTTGGAGAAGAAGAGAAGGAAGAAGAAGCTTGTGAAGGCTAGAGTGAATCTTTGTTTTCTTCTCCTATCACCGAAAGGTAATCCATAATCTCTACTTTCATATTTTCAAAACTCGAGTTAAGTTTCATTTTTATTCTCTGTGAAAACTGAGTTTTCATGTAATAGCATAAATATGGATGATATATATATATATATATATATATATAGGTGGTGTTGTTCATGGTGAATTATATGGTTATCAATGATTTTCAGAAATCAAATTACTGTAGAAATATATTTTAACAGAAAATTCATGTTTATATGAGTTCATATGGAATTTCATGAGTTTATATATTATGGGTGATTTTACATTGAGAAATTGGTATATGTTAGTATGTTGTTTAGAAATTTTCTATGATACTACCTTGAATCATGAGAATAAAGCATGTGTTATAAGTTAAATTGCTTAAGAATTTGATTACAGTGACTTATTTTGGAAAATATATGAGTTTTCATGAAAATGGCCAAATTGGATTTTTAAAACTTGTGATTATCATTGTTTAAATGGTTTTGTGTTGTGGAAGCATGTTATATATATGTATAATTGCATAGGTATGATTTACAATGTTTAAGTTACTGTAAATATCCATTTGTTGGCTTGTATGGGTTAATCGGTGAAGTAGAGTAACGTGGCTGTCTGCGTCTGGCCGAGTTGCTGCGCAGCTGCGCCGCTTGTCCTTCCCAGATCCTTACCCTGCGCAGCTGCGCCGGTGCCAAGGCATGTGGCTGCGCAGCTACGCCGTGCACAGTGGCAGTGAGTTTTAGTCAAGTGTGCAGTGTGTTGTTATGTTTCCATTATATTATTGCTAAGATAATGAGCATGTATCTAGCTGCTATAACATGTGTTAACATGAAGTTGATAATTTCATAATTCGAGAAAAAGAAAGTTTTGAAAAAACTAATATGGTATTTAAATTATAAACTATAATTGTTTAATTGTACAATAAGTTACTTAATTATAATTTTATTAATTAAGAGTAAATGTTTAATTTAAATTATAATTTTTGTGAAATTATAATGTATAGAAGTTGATTTATTTTAATCAATTAGATGTTAATTTCAATTATAATTTATGTAATTATAATTTAATAAATGCATGTTTAATTATGGATTATAAATTAATAATTTCATGATTAATTATAATTTGTGTAATTAAATGCATGATGTGGTTTAATTGATTATAATTATTATAATTTGTTTATAATTATAATTTAAGTAATTATAATTTGATTTAAGTGTTTGAATTATAATTGTTTAATTATAATTTAGTTAAATACATAATTGATTTAATTAACTATGTGATAGTTGATTATTATTATTAGAGTGAGTTAACCACGAGGGTTAACCACTTATGTGAATTAGTTACATGTTAACTAATTTAGGTTATTGTGATTAAAAATATATGTGTTTGAAGTATTAAAGTACGTGAATTGTGTTAAATAGCTTACGCTTGAGGCAAGTCTTCTAAACCCTAAACTCGTTAATTTTATGCAAGTTTTCTGTACCCTAAACTTGTTGATTATATACAAATTCTTGAATTCATATATTCATTGTTGAGAATGTCCTTTCTATTTCTGTATTAGACAATTATTTATTTAATTGAAATGATCTGAACTTATTGTTCAAGTAAGATCCAGTTATTATTTTAAATGCTTTAAGTTGATTCTAAAGCATATGTTAATTCATAATTCTTTTATTTATGAATTATTAGAAGTTGATTCAATTAATCCTTAGTTGATGAACGTGAATTCTAAATTACCCTTGCATGCTTATCCAAACCAAACTTTCTTTGGTGCGGACTTGAATTCAAATTACTGAGTTGAACAACCCTATTTACTAGGGGAGGTTACTACGCATAGCGTTAAGATATTTGTGCACAATACATGGTACGAAGGGCTGATCCCCCTAAGTACGAGTTAAGGTACATAGTCTTATTGACTGTTAAATGTTTAAATAGAAATATGTATAACCTAGGACAAGAGTTCAAAGGTCTTATGACACTCAGATAAATTCTATATTCGAATTTTAATGTTGATAGAGAATTATTATTCAATTCTTTATTGTTGAAGTAAGCTAAGTTATTCAGATTCTTTTTAAAGAATTCCTTTCATGTATATATTATTGTTAAACTCCAGTGAGCTGTGGTTTGCTCACTCTTGCATTAAATAACAATTTCAGTTAAGGTTGATAACGCTGATGCTCTGTCTACAAGTAAGGGCAAGGGAAAGCAAAGAAAGTGAAGACTTGTTTTTATTTAATTGAGAATGATTGTAATAATTGAATGTATGTTTTATTTCTGCACTTTATTATATTCATATTAAGGTTAGAGTAACCCTGGGATTGATTTTGAGAAGGTTGTAACCCTTGTTTTAAGGAAGATTTTATTAATAGTTGAATAAAGGTTGTAATTTATTTTAAGATATATTGGGTAGATGTTTGTTATAGTTATAAAGTGAACACCAAATCATATGAAAACGAAGTACCCGAATTTGGGGGTGTCACATCATCGACATTTTATGTTGGTTGTCAACGTCGGGAAAAAATTCGGGTCGGGTCAATCCCTGATCTTTCTCTATTCCTAATGTTTTGTCTACCTTTACTCTCTTTATTGTGAAAAGGTTTTGAAGGGTTCTTTTATGATTGATGTTGAAATCTATATTATCTGAAAAGTCATTGATCGCTTGGGAGGCTTATCCTTATTGTAGAATAAATATTATTTATTTAAATAGATTATTAGTTTAATTTATTTATTTAAATAAGATTAGAATTGCTCTAATTGATTTATTCACAACCGGTTTAATATGGAAAACCTAAAGGGTCACACCATAAAAGGAAAAGTAATTATTTAAGAAGGTAATGGCATAATCGTAATAATGCATTAAGTGTAATTAATTTAATCTATGATGATAGAATAAATTAAATATCTTAATGTTTCTTATTTAATTTTTTGGAAATATTAAATATAAATTAATAAGAGGAGTCTTATTAATATTATTATAATAATTATTATTTCAATTTATAAAGCAGTTTAGGAATTAATTTAATATTAGTGCTCTCATTTATTCCTAATAAGATTAGGAGGCAAATTAATTAAAGGAGTATAATTAATTAATCTCCATTTGTTGGGAAGCCTAATTAATTAATGGTTTTTAATTAATTAAATGAAAACTTATTTCTAATAGGATTAGAAGGGTTGACCAATATCTATATAAGAGGAGTTTTATGTTAGATATCAGTGAATGCAATTTCAATTGTTAAAAAGTACACATTTTCTAGAGAGGATAGAAACTAGGGTTTAGCCAACTACCCTCCTACTTAATAATTCCTCTTCCTTGATGGATCACCTCTAGAGGTCAAACACTTGGGTGGCTAACGTTGATCAAAGGAAGGAATCTGTGACACCCCCAAATCCGTGTAACATCGATTACAGGACATGGTGCTCACGATACAACATACATCCTCATCTATCTAAGTAAACTCCAGCAATAATAATAGTAATATTATAACTATTACGTACTTACTCAAAATAAAATCCCAAGTCTTTACAACCTTTAATAAACCAAAACTTAAACTTAGCGTTTATCGCTACATTACATCATATGCGAAAATATAACTTATTTTATAAGGTAACTAGCATCATTTCATCTTAGTCTTCCCCTTGTCCTTGCCCGAGCCCTCAGCATTCTCATCCTTAACTGAAAGGTTTAAGCAAGAATGAGCACAAATTGCCCAGCAAGTATATAAAGAAGTTTGAAAACATACATCCGGAGTAAAAATATCTGTATGACAATATCTTAACAGTTGAAAGAATTATCAGGTGTTAAACAAGAATATCAAAGATAAGAGTTTAGAATTCTCCATAGCATACTAAGGGGTGTTAAATACCCTGAACATTGCTTTGTTTCATCGAAAACCATCAGACGGTTTAACAATCAAATAGATTGTAAACGGTCTCTACAAGTACTCCAGGTGATCAGCCTATCGTACCCTACATTGTGCACAAGTATAAAGTTTAAACTGCATAAGCATAAATGGGACTATATGCCCGACATCTGTTTGCCCATTTATTCGGGTTGTTCATCTTAGTATTCATGCGAGACCGCACCAAAGCAATTTGGATTGGTAACATTAAATAGCTTCGAAAGATTTGAATTAAATCATTTTTCATCAATAATAACTAGCCGAAAACAAAGGCCAGGAAACATACTTAGAAACAGTTCGATAATGACATGAAACTTATAAGCATGGTTGTTAGCATAATAACTGAGTAATCATCGATAAGCTTGCAAGATAATTGAAGTTGTATAACTTCACAACAAAGGAACTTGCACGGATAAATAGCTAGCACAAGTCCAATACTTACCCTTACTGCGATAAAAATGAGTAAGGATTGAATAAATACCCAATAGAAATTAGGGTTAGGAAACTTGCCTGATACGTCTTCTACAGTTTAAGCTATCAATTAGTCCTTCACGTAACCTAATCACATATGTCACGTTAAGCAATTAGGTCCTCGAACTCTAATTTGAAAGCAAAAGGATTTCCTTTTATTTAATTTTATTATTAAACTACCATGTATGCTATCATCAAGCTAATTTAATCATATAATATGTTGCGTCTTATAGGTAAAGTGGTTCAGTATGAGATTCTGAGCAAAATAAGTTTCTGACATTTTTCTGACCCGGCCCGACCCGACCCGACCCGGATCAGACCCGACCCGACCTAGTACGGCGCAGCTGCGCAGCCTCAAGCCGTGTTACCGGCGCAGCTGCGCTGTCTGGCCAACCCGAAATCCATCTTTGTGTGGCGCAGCTGCGCAGGTATAAGCCTTATGAAAGGCGCAGCTGCGCTGCTCATCAGGCCCAAATCCTGATTTTTGTTTTCGAGCAGCCCATTTTGCAATTTAATTCCCACTTGTTTACAGGTTGTATGACCATGATATTTGGACACCATACACTCCATACATCATAGTATTTTACAAAAATACAACATACATGAGACTAACATGTTAAGACCTCGATCCAGCAGCCTAGATAAGCGTGCCAGACTGCCTTCCAGACTTAGAAAATTTCTGGAAATTCCCAGAATTATACAGATTTTTATACCAACATGCTTGCTTACGAAATTCATAACTTGCTCATTTTAACTCCGTTTCTTTTGAAAATTGGTCTGGTGAGACATCATACTACATAGTTTTTTACAAAATTAACACATACAACCAACGACTCACAGAGGCTATGATTCCAAGGCTCCGAAAAACCTAAAAAGTCACAAATTCTAAGTTAACCCACTTTGACAAAAATTCATGATTTTGATTCTAGCATGCAAGGAACTAGTTGCTACTGTCCAGATCACCTCTACTAACATATATACACATGTTACAATAATTAAACTCACTAACTTTTCATGTTTTGAAGAAATTGACATCTAAGAGGCATTTTATCGAATAGTTAGCATGCATACATGAATTCTACGATTCTCTACGAATTTGAATCATGATTAGACCAGAACTTTCGTTCTTAACACCCATATATCAGTATTACACACTAACATGGTATCACGAAACCACAACGAAACATTTTCCATAATTATACATGCATTTTCTTCACTATTTCCTTAAGAACATAATACAAGTTCGTAGTCTTACCTTGAACGCTATTCTTTGATCAAGGAATCCGAGATTGCTTCCCTCCTTGTTTGCTTAGTCTTTGTAAATTTCCAGAATAACTCCACACTAACTATTACTCTCAATTTCTCTCACGGAATGAAGTTTTTAGCAAAAGAGGTAGTGTTTTGGGTGGAGAGTATAAATAGAGATTGATATAGCTTGATAGAAGCTGATATCATCAGCCCCTCCATGTTATCATAACGGTTATACACATATTGCATGATTAACTAATATTAAAATGAAAAGAGGAGTTAGAGAATGGAAGAGTTTGTGGGTGTAAAGGATTGTAACTCCCTTCCTCTCTAACTCTTCTAAAACGTATACTCCCTTGTCCCAAATCAGTTGTCATGTGGGCCCACTCCAGCTGCTGATCAACATATTAAACTAATATTATAATCAATTAAATAACCATTTTGACCATTTTGCCCCTCGTAGCAAAACGTTGCGATACTTATATCGATTCCTACTAAAGTCGACGCCCCGGATGTCATGGAACTATCTGTTTCGTCAAAATCGTCTCCGAAATTCGTGGTTGACTTTTTAACCGAAAAAGTCAACCGGTTGACTTTGACCAAAAAGTCAACTGTGACACATTTTCGTGGTTACAGTCTAACCTGACTAAATTCGACGTCCCGGACTCAAATACGCAGTCAACGTCTCTAAATTCCGCTCCAAACTCAAAATCATGCTTTAAAGCCATCTCACGAAATTAATAGAATTAATTCCATACTTAACCTATTTAAATAGTTGAATTAAACTAAACCAACCATTTAAATACTCCTCATCACATATCATAAAATAACACATGTATGCATAATGCATATACATCTAAATAAAAGAAAACACACAAGAATTTCACATAAATTCGTTTATTGATAATTGTTAAAAGACATAATACTCTCGGATATTACAGAATCTACCACGGATATTCAAGAAGATCGCGACGAACAAGGAGTTGAACTTGTACCTGCGGAAGCTTCGTTCTACAAGGGTATGATTCCATAACTTCTTATTTATTATTTTTAATTAATAATATGCATAAATGATGATCCGAGTAATGGTTTTGTAGAAATTTTTAAACTCTGATATATCATGTTTTCGCTAATTTTTGCAATTTGATTGCGTTACGATTTCATAAAAACTCAACATTACTATGTTAATCAAACCATATTGGGATCATATAGATTGTTTAAGTTCATGTCTAGAGTGTTTCAAGGAAAGATTAGTCTCAAATTGAAAATTTTATCATTGTTTCCTCCTAAAAGCATTTTGTCAAGCACCTTGCGGACAATAGTTAAAATAACTATGATATGCTTATAGTTATAGCATTCTAACCTTAATAGAAATTAAAACACATCCCAATAACTTTAAAGATATCAAGATAAGTATAATTCATCAACAATTTAGTCTAAGACACCTTGTATGAATAACCTAAATGAAATTGCACATACCTTGTTTGGAGAGAGAAAGCAAATTAAGAAAGAAGAGATTTATTGCTGTTGTTATATCTGTGCTACTCAAAGTATTTTGATTTTGTAGTTGTGATGGAGTAGATGTTTGGTAGAGGGGGCTAGGGTTTATGTATAATAATAGAGAATGAAAGAAATAGAGGAATTCGAATTACAGTAGGAGTGTTGAATTGTTCACCAAGATCGCTACTTTTTTTTTAAAAAAAAACTTATACACATCGTCGGGGTGCTGTGTTTTGACCTGAATTGGGCGTCGGAAGCTGAGCAACAACATGCTCAAAGTCCAATAATTATCACTTGCATGCTATCCTTTACTCCTTAAACCTCCTTTTAGCCCTCAAATAACCATTAAAGTAGGGATTAATATACTATGGAGGACAATTAATATCAACTACAGATGAATTTATTCTATGAATTGAACTAAATAGAATTATACTAAATTGAAAATAAATTTGGGTTGCCTCCCAATAGCGCTTGGTTTATAGTCGTCAGCCCAACTATCGTTTGTTTACTTATGCATTTGCCAGATCAATCGAGGGTCGATGACGATCGATATCACCACCCCAGTAATGCTTTAATCGTTGGTCGTTAACCTTGAACATGCACTTTGAATTGGGTTCTTTGACCACAATAGCTCTATGTGGAGAAACAGAGGAAAAAACAAATGGCCCCGACCACTTTGATTTTACCTTTCCTGGGAAGAGTCTCGTTCTAGAGTTGAATACAAAAACTACCTGACCTAATTCAAACTTTTAATCAAGAATCCTGTTAACATGCCACCTTTTGACCTTTTCCTTATAGATTTTAGCATTCTAGTATGCTTGATGAAGGAATTCGTCCATCTCGTTCAATTGTAACAGTCTCTTTTCCCCTGATGATTGTATATCAAATTTTACTTACGAATGACCCAATATGCACTTTGCTCTAACTTCTCTGGTAGATGATATGCCTTACCATATACCATTCTATTGAAAGTAGTATGCCCTCAAGCCAATTACATTTGATGTAATAAGCAGTTACTTTGAAATCTCATTCATTTATTAATAAGAGAATTTATTTTATAAAAGACATTCTTTAACCATGTTAATTATTTGAATTAATAAATGTGATAAACCCATAGTTATTTTAGTAATTCTTTTAGAATTATGATGTTGATCATCCTAATGAGATCTAAATTCTTGAAAGCTCAAAACTAAAATGTTCCTAATAACATGGATCGCTAATGTGGGGTTACCGATTCCGGATAGAGTAGTACATATTATGCTTGCTCTGTTAAAGAGGATGATTGATCTCATGACCATTTGTGTGGAGACACTAAAGCAAGTATGTAGGTTCTTATTGGAGAATAAGTTCACTAAATGTGACTAATAAAGGAACCCTAATGGAGTTTTTCTTGACTGTCAATAGTTCTTAATGTGATAGTAGTATAAGTAATTCTTGGACTTGAGATCATCATAGTATCTTGTATATATTAAATTATGTTTTGATGTATTCCTTAATACTCTTGATGATGCCTGTTGGGTTTGTACTAAAATCGTGGGCGCAACAAAATTGCAAATTTAGTGAAAGCATGGTATATCAGAGTTTAAAATTTTCTACAAAACCATTACCCAGATCATCTTTTATGAAAATTATTAATTTAAAGCGATAAATAAGAACTTTTCATCCGAAACATCAACTTGCAGCTTCACTTACATTTATATACTTTGTCTTTGTCACTAAACCAACAACATTTTGCTGTTTGGAACCTTTCTAATTCACTGCACCACCTTTCAAGGTAACGACTTACCCTAAAGTGGATTTGAGGTCGTCATGGTCAGTCTAAAAACTTGAGTCTGTTTAGTCCTCTAGTTTAATTCAGACCCATAATGTGTCATGATGACATCCTTAGTGTCAGTTAGATACTTTGAGATGTTTATCACTGTATTACAGTGATCTTCTCCAGAATATGATTGATCAACATCAAGTCTCGTATATTTCATTGCATACATGATAGTAACTCATGCGATCTCTATTTTATTCAGGACAATTATAAAGAGATACGCTCCATGGCTCATCATCATGAAACACCTTTTGGAGTTTGCCATGCTAAATGCTTTTAGCATCTAATGAATATACGTTCCTTGGGTTAAACCGAACATCCTTTTAAATTTATCTATACAGATTTATATCCCCAATGTAGGATGTTCTACCAAAATCATGCATGGAGGAATGTTTAGACAACTTTATTTTGGTTGAATGTAACATAAGAATGTCATTCTTTATCAGTAATATATCATCAACACATAATACAAGGAATGAAACAGCGCTCCCACTAACCATCTTGTACACACATGGTTCATCCTCGTTTTTGATAAAATTAAACTCTTTGACTGTTTCATCAAAACGAATGTTCCATCTACGAGAAGCTCGCTTCAATCCATAAAAAGATTGTTGTAGCTCATATACATGAATTTCTTCAACCATTGAAACAAATCCATCTGGTTGTATCATACATACATTCACCTCTAATAATTTATATTTGAGGAAGGGCAGTCTCCACGTCCATTTTGCCAGATCTAATAATAATAAGCTGCAATCGCAAGTAAAATCCAAATGGTCTTGTGCATTACTTCAAAGATCCATTTTTGATTTTATGGTCATCTACCATTTCTCTGAGACTTAATTACTCATAGCCTGTTCGTAATTCAATGGTTCATCATCATTCATGACGTGTACCTCATTGTCGTCCTCAATAACGAATCCATACCTTTCAGGTATCTTCGTTACTCTTCCAGATTTACGAATAGGGTGTTATACAGTATATGTTCTACTTGGACAGGTTCATCCAATTGATCTGTCGTGTTTTGTGGTTCTTCAATTTCTTCAAGATCTAAATTTTCCTCCCACTAGCCCCTTCAAAGATAAACTCCTTTTCTAAGAAGGAATCATGTTTCGCAACAAACACCTTTTGCTCAGTAAGATTGTGACGCCCCCAAATCCCAGGACCGTCACGGGGTCGCTCGAATTCGGTTCATCACGTGCTCATGGTAATACATCACAATAATAATAACTAAATATCACACAATCACAGCGAAAAATCTATTCTAGAATAATTTATAATGATTTATTATAATTATAACCCCAAGTCTCGCAACCTATAGTACTTAATAGATTACATAATAATATCAATTAACGGCTTATTACATAATCTAACTTAAGCTTAAACATAATCAAATCCAGTCTTACTACATCATCTTAATACAATATTAAAATATTTAAAACATAAAAGAGACAAGCTAGTTGTTAGCCTTGCCCTTGCCCTTATCAACTCCCGAAGGTTCGCCCTGCTCTGCCTTAACTGAAATGTTTTAGGGAAAGCAAGAATGAGCACAAATTGCCCAGCAAGTAATATACAATAAGGGTAAGTGATATAATTCTTAATTCTCGAAAGGGTATATCAAAGTTTGATAGTTCAAGGATAACAAGAATATCAACAGTTTTCAATAATAGTCGCTAAGGACAGAATAATATCAATGTGATTCAATAACAAATCAGTTCAAGATTTCAAGATAACTGAATACTGAGCAGTCGCTAAGGACTATGAACTTCTACTAGAATTAATAGTAATAAACTAAAAATCCAACAAAAACAGGTACAACAGGTGATCAGCCTAAAGTACCATCGTTATGCATAACAATCAATCATACTCAAGTGTGCACATCGGTTCTCCGATAATTATATATTCCCTTCAAAGAAGGTTGTTCTTCTCAGTCAAATACAAGATTCCGCACCAATCAATTAGTTTGGGTCGCTTTTCAATAATATAAGTCTAGGCGAATCAAATGGCATAGACACTTTCACAATATTCAAGAACAATACCAAGTTCCACATGAATAATAGCTTTAATGAAATAAGAGTTCAAGTATGCTAATTCAATTCAAACGATTAAGTAGGAAACTAGTTCGCAATATACAAAGATAGAATACTTGTATCAAAAGAGATAAGATTTATATACTCGCTTACTATATCCGTTGAATAAAGTAATGCAAGGGTTTAGGATACTTGCCTTATGCGTAGTTTACTCACATAAAGCTAGCCAACACTTTCGAATTCCTATCGTAATACAATTACGTATATATATGATATTCATTAGTCATATAATTTAACTTCACATTTTGTCTTCGAAATTACGATCAACACATAAGCTAAGTTTTAACCTAGCTACACAGTTATATAGAATATAATTTCTATCCTTAACTTCCTCTTTTCTCAAGTTGATCATATTCATACATCATTATTATCATGTGAGACTATCACAATTAGCAAACATTGGTGTGCTGTCGCAGACAACCAAAAATAAACCTTACTGCGAACGATAATAATGTAGTAGTGCAAGTAAGAGTCAATCCCACAGAGACTGATTAATCTATTTTTATATACTTTGTATTCCAAAAGAGGGGGATTTTTTATTGTTATTAAAATAAACTAATGTGTAAAATAGTGTAACGAAGTAAATCAAGAGAACAAACCTTGGGTTAAGTCAACTTCCACCTTAGAAACATACACTGATCATTGACTCAAGCATACACAATCAATAATTTCAATATTCATCGTTAGAATCACTTCCATGTCTTTCCTTATTTTTAGTTAGATAGAAACAAGCGATCTAAATAACCCTAACTACTAAACAACCTCAGACAAGGGCTAAAAGTTTAATCTAGTAGAAGCTTTAAGAATTAGAAAAACCGATGAAGCTAAACAACACAAGCACAAGCGGTTGCATTTAATTTAGTTGAATATTTTTCCTAAGATATAATAATCTCGTGATCTGCAGTCAATTATTAATCTTAGTTGCTTCGCAAATTAGAGTGACCAAACAATTACGGATTCGATATCTAATTTAGCAGTAGATTTCAATGAATAATAAACTAGTATGCATCCTAGCAATTAAACAAATCAATCATATAATTCAAGCACAGAAGAATAATAAATACTCAAAATAATAATTGAACAATTAAAATCAATTAAATCTCACAGTGTATTTAATCCAAGGCTTCCGTCTTCTTAATCCAATAACGAGAAATTAGCTATCCATAGCTATTGAAAAACCAAGAATTATAGAGAGAATTATTTTATTGAATGAGTACAAGATATGAGATATGTGATCCCAAGCCCCCTATTTATAAGTAATAAAACCTAAATCTTCAACATGCCCTAGCTGCTACCTTTCTTGTTACACCCGTTCCAAATTGCGAAAGGAAAAGAGCTGCAAATTCTGCCTCCCCGCTGGGGCGGGAGGTTCCTTGTCTAATATCCCGCTGGGGCGGAATAGCACACTGCCCAGCTCCATTTAATTACTTAGTTCGTTGCTGCTGACTTAGTTCGTGAGGTGCTTCTCTTTGTGGGCTGATTTCGTGAGCAGCACATGAAATCCTTAAGCAATCTGCTTAACCCACTTGCAAGTTGCTACAATTTATGGCCCCCACATATAATGATTAGAAGGCTGGGCTCATAATACAAACCAAGCATAATAAACTTGACCCATTACACATAATACTTTGGATGTAACATTCCTTCATGAGCTTCACCAATTCGTGATATGCATGTGTGTGGCCCATATCTTTGCAAGCTACTGCCCATTTCTTTACTAGCTGCTAGGAATATGCATGCAAGGCTTTTAATTTGTGAGTAACTAATCACTTAATTTTCTGGCCCACATATGCTTCCTTTGAACCCATTTCGCTCACTTGGTTCAATTGTACCTAAAATAAGAAATATAAGCACAATGAATATATTTAGGTACAAAATAAATATAAAAGAATAAGTATTAAGGGATTAAAATATAACATATTTCATCCTTATCAAATTCAAAATTTGGTGTGCTGTAGCAGACAACCAAAAATAAACCTTACAGCGAATGATAATAATGTGGTAATGCAAGTAAGAGTCAATCCCACAGAGAATGATTAATCTATTTTTATATACTTTGTATTCCAAAAGAGGGGGATTTTTGATTGTTATTAAAATAAACTAATGTGTAAAATAGTGTAACAAAGTAAATCAAGAGAACAAACCTTGGGTTAAGTCAACTTCCACCTTAGAAACATACACTGATCATTGACTCAAGCATACACAATCAATACTTTCAATATTCATCGTTAGAATCACTTCCATGTCTTTCCTTATTTTTAGTTAGACAGAAACAAGCAATCTAAATAACCCTAACTACTAAACAACCTCAGACAAGCACTAAAAGTTTAATCTAGTAAAAGTTTTAAGAATTAGAAAAATCGATGAAGCTAAACAACACAAGCACAAGCGGTTGCATTTAATTTAGTTGAATATTTTTCCTAAGATATAATAATCTCGTGATCTGCAGTCAATTATTAATCTTAGTTTCTTCGCAAATTAGAGTGACCAAACAATTACGGATTCGATATCTAATTTAGCAGTAGATTTCAATGAATAATAAACTAGTATGCATCCTAGCAATTAAACAAATCAATCATATAATTCAAGCACAGAAGAATAATCAATACTCAAAATAATAATTGAACAATTAAAATCAATTAGATCTCACAGTGTATTTAATCCAAGGCTTCCGTCTTCTTAATCCAAGAACGAGAAATTAGCTATCCATAGCCATTGAAAAACCAAGAATTATAGAGAGAATTATTTTATTGAATGAGTACAAGATATGAGATATGAGATCCCAAGCCCCCTATTTATAAATATTAAAACCTAAATCTTCAACATGCCTTAGCTGCTACCTTTCTTGTTACACCCGTTCCAAATTGCGAAAGGAAAAGAGCTGCAAATTTTGCCTCCCCGCTGGGGCGGGAGGTTCCTTGTCTAATATCCCGCTGGGGCGGAATAACACACTGCCCAGCACCATTTAATTACTTAGTTCGTTGCTGCTGACTTAGTTCGTGAGGTGCTTCTCTTTGTGGGCTGATTTCGTGAGCAGCCCATGAAATCCTTAAGCAATCTGCTGAACCCACTTGCAAGTTGCTACAATTTATGGCCCCCACATATAATGATTAGAAGGCTGGGCTCATATTACAAACCAAGCATAATAAACTTGACCCATTACACATAATACTCTGGATGTAACATTCCTTCATGAGCTTCTCCAATTCGTGATATGCATGTTTTTGGCCCACATCTTTGCAAGCTGCTGCCCATTTCTTTACCAGCTGCTAGGAATATGCATGCAAGGCTTTTAATTTGTGAGTAACTAATCACTTAATTTTCTGGCCCACATATGCTTCCTTTGAACCCATTTCGCTCACTTGGTTCAATTGTACCTAAAATAACAAATATAAGCACAGTGAATATATTTAGGTACAAAATAAATATAAAAGAATAAGTATTAAGGTATTAAAATATAACATATTTCATCCTTATTAAACATACTCGTATATTATTAATATCACATAAGACTACAATCAATACTAAATATATTTCATTTTAGCAAGTTATGACATTCTCATAAGTTAACCGTCAAAATCGGGTTCAAGTAACATCATATAATATCATGTAGCATGTATACATTTTAAAGAATACTTTTATGTTTGTATAACTTTTCCAAATCCAATCATACATGGTATTGGTTCTTAAGTTAATACTTAAAGCCATTCAAGGACACGAACTCATAAGGTCTAACATGCTCGCTTTTTAAACACATAAGATATTCATATAACTTGTATTAGGCATGCTTATGAGTATTCGTATCGCATATATGTAGCTAGCATTGTTATTATCTTGAAAGCATGCTATAATCATGCTTGGTTTACTACCGTTATATCAAACATAAAAGAGTCATGCTTAGAGACATAATGAATGTAAACATGTCATTTTTTATTTTAAGAACTTAACTACTCATACTTAATGCACTTGGTTTGAAAACATATCCAAGTTTGCTTTTGAAACCATTTTAAACTTGAACAACGTAATTTAACACATACAAGGCAAGTTCAAAGCTCTTATCGTATGTAGTCAAGTCATGTTAACACTTTCGCAAGATCAGAATATCAACATGGCATGTACATATATCAAAGTTCATTTATAAACTCTAAGTTTGCTTCAACACTATAAGTCTTCACCAATCATGCATGCAACATAGTAAAACATTTTGCGTTATCTCCATGTACTCCTATAGGCATGCTACTTATGTTCTCAAACTTGTTCTAAAGTGTTATCATAAGTTAGCATGTAACAGTCTGGATCAAAAGTAGAATCTGAAACAGTGGCCGGCGCAGCTGCGCAGCCTCCCAGTTCAAAACTGGAGCAGCTGCGCAGGGCCTTGGCCAGCAAAACACAAGTTCAGCACTGGCGCAGCTAAACAACACCCCAGTATAACCAGGGCGCAGCTGCGCCGTTACCTGTATAGAGCTGGAAGTTCCTGCTTCGGAAAACATCAACCCAATTCACAAAATTTCCTCACGAAAATAACCACATTGTATTTCAATATGCTTATAAGTATATTATAACAACTAAACAAGCTTTTTATAATCCATTTGGCATGTTTTGCAGCCATAACCAAGAATTGGAATTTTGACAGAAACTGAAAAATGAAGAACAAGGAATGCTTAATACACCTCTGTTAATGGTTTGGGCTTGCTAATGCTACTATAGAGATTCCTTCTCAACTAAATAGACAATCACAGTATACTCTCTTCTCTTAGAAATTCTCAGCAAATCAATTTAGAAGGAGATGGGTTGTATTTATAGAGAAACCAAAATACAGACAATGCATATATACATCAAATTAAACCAACGAGATTTTATATTGTATAGAGGTTAATGGAGAGTTGGTAATTAGTTGGTGAAACTCATTATCAATACCACTCCCTTGTTCATCATGATAGCTAGAATGTTGATTTTGAGAGAAGATGCAGTAGACTAGCTTGGAGTTTTCCACGTGAAGAGAATGAAATGTGACTCTTATTATGGGACAAGAGAATGCAGCTCAGCCATTGGTCAATATGGATTCATACAACACTTATGTTGTATACTTATACATAATATCTACACTTAGGTTGTAATTTAATGTCACAATGTAATTCACATACTGTAATAAGTGTAATTTACACACATATAATCCATGCACATTTGTTTTACCGGATATAATTCAAATCAAATATTACCATAGTACATTATCTCATTCATTATTAGATTCTATTAATTCAATAATTGTTTATAATATATTCATGATATATCATTTTAATGTATACTTACTCACATTGTCACATAGGTATTAATCATGTAGCTCACATAGTTTAATTAATCTTAATACATGGTCCATATGTGTAATATATTCACACTGCATTATATAACATAGTTTATGTATACTTATATGGTCACACCTAAGTGTTTCTCTACACTATATAATATAGTCGTATTTTATATTATTGCATGCTTGTACATAACAATCAATATAATCTTATTATATTAATAACTTACTTATTTATTTTATTATTCATAATGTCAAATAAATAAATTATTTACCTTATCAATTAATTAACAATAATATTAATTAATCCATTCCTCATCGATTATTAATAACACCTACTTAATAATCATAGTATTCATTATCACATTAACAAGTATAAATCTCAACACAATTATAAACAAGTGATTTATCATTATTATATTTATTGCATAATAATAATCACATATTATTAATCAATCATAGTTAATATTCCACAATAATTATTTAATATTCTACGATAAAAATAAATTAATATTTTACAATAACAATTAATATAGATTAATTGTTCGCTTAAATTAATATAATCATTCTTATATTACGTCACTGTGCCACACAAGGCTATCAATGAGTTTATCGCAAACTCGATCAATTTCTCAATTATTATAATTATTCAATTTTATATAATTGAATTAATTCATCTCATAACACAAAATCATTTATATTCAAATAACTTCTCATTTCCATTAATATATCTATTTAATAATATTAGGAAATTATCGGGTATTACATCCTCCCCCCCTTATAAAAATTCTGTCCCGGAATTGCTACAAGGTTACACAAATAGATGGGGATAGTCCTTCATCATCCTATATTCTAACTCCCATGTTGCCTCCTCGACATCGTGGTTACGCCAAAGTATTTTTACAGATGAAATAATTTTATTTCTCAAGGTTTGCTCTTTCCTATCTAATATCTGGACAGGAATCTCTTCATATGCCAAGTTCTTCTCCACTTGAATGGGCTCGTAAAAAATCACGTGCTTGTAGTCGGCCTTGTACGGTCGCAACACGAAAATGTGAAACACGTTGTGTATGTGCTCCAGTTCGGGTGGTAACGCAACTTTGTATGCCACTTCTATTGGGTTTGTACGTAACGCAATCATGCAATCAAATCACATAAATAGGGCGGAAGCGTAAAAAACTAGGTTTTCAAAAATTTATACAAACCCATTACCATGATCATTCTTGTGCATCAATTATCAGTGAACTGAAGAAGGAGAAAAACAGAATTATACCTTTGAAGATACAAGCTTCCTCAGGTACAAGTTCTACTCCTTTGATTCCTTTGATTCCTCTGTAGTGGCTCCTTCCCTTGATCAATGTCAGCCACCCAAATGTTTGGCCTCTAACGGTGATCCACCAAGGAAGATGAAGAACTCAGTAAGATGGGTTATTGGCTTAACCCTTGTTTCTATCTCTATAGAATATGTGTACTCCCAACTCTTGAAAAATTCACGTACCTTATTTCTGATGTAAGACTCTCTTATATAGATATTAGGTTAACCCTCCTAGTCCAATTAGAATAGGGTTTTATTTAATTAATTAATTAAATACTTTTAATTAATTTATATCCTAATCTTTATTAGGATTGAGAGAGAGTACTGATATTATATTAATTCCTAAACTCATTTAGAATTAAAATAATAATAATAATAATAATAATAATATTAATAAGACTCCTCTTATTAATTTATATTTAATATTTCTAAAATATTAAATAATAAATATTAAGCTATTTAATTTATTCTATCATCATAGATTAAATTAATTATACTTAATGCATTATTACTATCATGCCATTTTCTTCTTAAATAATTATTCTTCCTTTTATGGTGTGACCCTTTAGGTTCTCCATATTAAACCGGTTGTAAATAAATCAATTAGAACAATTCTAATCTTATTTAAATAAACAAATTAAACTAATAATCTATTTAAATAAATAACATTTATTCTACAATAGGGATAAGCCTCCCTAGCGATTAACGACTTTCCAGATAATATAGATTTCAACATTAATCATAAAAGAACCTATGAGTTAATAGTTACCGTACAATTCAATCCTTCCACCATACAATGTCCCAATTAAATATAAGACATGGATTTACTGTCAAGTCTTAATTAATTTAATCATATGTATTTCGATTAGAAAATGCACAACTCCAAATAATGCAAATTAGAAACCTCTTTCTAATTTCATTCTACCTTGGCCAAGGATTCATGGGTTGTCATTTAACGAATCACATAGGACATATCTCCTCTTTTACTAGAGGTGGTAGATTCTTTATTGATCATTCATTATCTCCATATGTAACTCATTATACCCAAGCATACCCTATATATGCCTTAAAAGGCCTTAAGGAATTAGTCAAAGTATAATTTGTTACATACAAGATACTATGATGATCTCAAGTCCAAGGATCACATGTACTACTATCACATTAGGAATTCCTATTGACAGGCGAGTAAAACTCCATTAGGTATTCCATAGCGAGTCACGTTCAGTGAACTTATTCTCCAATAAGCACCTACATACTTGCTTTAGTGTCTCCACACAAATGACCATGAGATCAGTCATCCTCATCCAATGAGCAAGCAACATATGTACCAATCTATCCGGATTTACTAATCCCCATTTTAGTAATCCCACAATTGGGAACTATTTTAGTTTTTAAGCTTTCTAAGAATTTAGATCTCATTATCATGATCTCATCATGATTCTAAAAGCATTGCTTAAAACTATGGGTTATTTACATATTATAGAAACAGCACCATGTAGATAATTATATGCCTTAAATGAATATTTTATTAATAAATAAATAAGATTGTTTACAAAGTATGTGCTTTGTCATCATACATGATTGGCTTGTATGCACACTACTATCAATCTCCCACTTGCACTAAAGCCAATCGCCATGGTATCTCATACCCATCTTCTCTAAGTGACGATCAAACTGCTGTTGTGTTAAAGCTTTAGTAAATGGATCTGCAATGTTGTCTTGAGAGTCTACAGGCTCCAAGGTGACGTCTCCTCTTTCAATGATCTCCCTGATCAAGTGAAATCGCCGCAACACGTGTTTAGATTTCTAATGAGACCTGGGTTCCTTAGCCTGTGCAACCGCACCGGTGTTGTCACAGTATACGGGAACTGCTTCTCCAATGCTAGGAACCACACCAAGTTCAGTTATGAACTTCTTCATCCAAACAGCTTCCTTTGCAGCTTCACTTGCAGCTATATACTCTGCCTCTGTCACTGAATCAGCAACCGTTTGCTGCTTGGAACTCTTCCAACTCACTGCACCTCCGTTCAAGGTAAACACATACCCTGAAACAGATTTACTGTCATCTTGGTCTGTTTGAAAACTTGAGTCCGTGAATCCCTCGAGTTTTAATTCAGACCCACCGTAGACAAGAAAAATATCTTTAGTCCTTCTCAAGTACTTTAGGAAATTTTTCACTGCCTTCCAGTGCTCTTCTCCTGGATTCGACTGGTATCTGCTTGTTACACTAAGTGCGTGAGCAACATCCGGTCTAGTACATATCATACCGTACATGATAGATCCTATTGCAGAAGCATAAGGGATCTTACTCATACGGTCTCTCTCCTCAGGTGTCTTTGGGGCTTGTTTCTTGGAGAGATTTATTCCATGGCTCATCGGCATAAGACCTCTTTTGGAATCTTCCATGCTAAACCTCTTTAGCATCGTATCAATGTACGTTCCTTGGGATAAGCCGAGCATCCTTTTAGATCTATCTCTATAGATCTTTATCCCCAAAATATAGGATGCTTCACCCAAGTCCTTCATGGAGAAGTTTTTAGATAACCAGATTTTAATGGATTGTAACATAGGAATGTCATTCCCTATCAGTAATATATCATCAACATATAATACAAGGAATGATACTACGCTCCCACTAACCTTCTTGTATACACATGGTTCATCCTCGTTTTTGATAAAATCAAACTCTTTGATTGTCTCATCAAAACGAATGTTCCATCTACGAGAAGCTTGCTTCAACCCATAAATGGATCGTTGTAGTTTACAGACTTGATTTGTTCCAACTTTTGAAATAAATCCCTCTGGCTGTGTCATATACACATCCTCCTCAAGTTTCCCATTGAGGAAGGCCGTTTTCACGTCCATCTGCCAGATCTCATAGTCGTTGTAAGCTGCAATCACAAGCAAAATCCGAATGGACTTGAGCATGGCTACTGGTGAGAAGGTTTCATCATTGTCAACTCCTTGTCTTTGTTTGAAACCTTTTGCAACCAGTCGGGCCTTATAGGTCTCTACCTTTCCATCTGCTCCAGTCTTTTTCTTAAAAACCCATTTACACCCAATAGGTTTAATACCTTCAGGTGGTGAAACCAAAGACCATACTTTGTTGTCATACATGGAGTCCATTTCGGATTTCATGGCTTCAAGCCATTTCCCTGAGTCTTTATTACTCATAGCCTGTTCGTAATTCAATGGATCATCATCATTCATGATGTGTACCTCATCGTTATCCTCTATAACGAATCCATACCTATCAGGTATCTTCGGTACTCTTTCAGATTTACGAACAGGGTGTGGTACAGTAGGTTCTTCTACTTGGTTAGGTGCCTGACTTTGGTCCATGGTAACTTGTGGTTCTTGAACGTCTTCAAGATATATCTTACTCCCACTGACCCCTTCATGGATAAACTCTTTCTCCAAGAAGGTAGCATATTTCGCAACAAACACCTTTTGATCAGTTGGATGATAGAAATAATACCCTACGGTTTCTTTAGGGTATCCCACAAATCTACACTTATCGGATTTAGTCTGTAGCTTATCATTTTCAAACTTTTTGACATAAGCTGGACAACCCCAAGTCTTAACATGCTTAAGATTTGGTTATCTCCCTTTCCACATCTCATATGGAGTCTTTGGGGCGGATTTGATAGGTACCTTGTTAAGTAGGTATGCAGCCGTTTCTAGGGCATATCCCCAGAAGGAAATTGGAAGGTCGGTAAAACTCATCATGGATCGAACCATGTCCAACAGTGTTCGATTTCTCCTTTCAGATACTCCATTTAACTGTGGTGTACCTGGAGGAGTCCATTGTGAGATTATACCATTTTCTCTGAGACAATTGAGAAACTCACTGCTTAAGTATTCTCCACCTCGATCTGATCGAAGTATCTTAACACTCTTGCCCGTTTGTTTCTCTACCTCACTTCTGAACTCTTTGAACTTTTCAAATGATTCTGATTTGTATTTCATTAAATACACATATCCAAATCTTGAGTGATCATCAGTGAAAGTAATAAAATAAGAATATCCACCCCGTGCACTTGTTGTCGTAGGTCCACAAACGTCTGTGTGAATCAATGCCAACAACTCTGTAACTCTCTCTCCTGTTCCACTAAAAGGAGATTTAGTCATTTTACCCATGAGACAAGATTCACAAGTTGGATATGATTCATAATCAGATAGCTCGAGGAGCCCATCTTTATGCAACTTGGATAATCTTGTTTCATTGATATGACCGAGTCTACAGTGCCACATATAGGTATAATTAATATCATCTCTTTTCCTTTTCTTAATTTGTTCAATTTGAAATATATTTTCTTGTAAGTCAAGTGTATAAAGTCCATTTCGCAAATTTCCAATACCATATAAAACATCGTCTTTATAAATAGAACAACCATTGTTCTTTATAATAACGTCAAAACCTTCCATATCCAATACAGAAATTGAAATAATGTTTTTAACAATATTCGGAACATAATAACAATTATTAAGATAAATGGATTTGCCCGAAGGCATTGCTAAACAATAAGTTCCTACAGCTAATGCAGCAACTTTTGCTCCATTTCCCACTCGTAGGATCACCTCATCTTTGTTCAGCTTTCTACTTCTGACCAGTCCCTGCACAGTATTACATATATGAGAACCACAGCCGGTATCCAATACCCAAGTAGAATTATGACTTTCAGAAAAATTAATTTCAATCATAAACAAACCTTGATTGGAAGTCGAAGCTTCTCCAAGCTTCTTCTCTGCTAGAAACTTCTTGTAGTTCCTCTTCCAATGTCCCGGCTCATTGCAATGAAAGCACATTCCTTTAGCTGGTTCAGGTTTCTTTTGCTCCTTTTCTTTCCCTTTTCCCTTAGCCTTCTTAGATTTCTTCTTTTCAGAAGACACCTTGGGCCTCTTCCTTTTATTGGAAGAATCCACCATCAAGACATGGTTCTTCTTGGATGAGAAGTGACCTTCTGCAGTTTTCTGCATGTTAAGCAGCTCAAGTAAGCTGACATCTAGCTTATTCATGTGAAAATTAACCACAAACTGCGAGAAGGTCTCAGGGAGTGACTGCAAGACCAAGTCTTAACTCAATTCCCCATCCATGACGAACCCAAGCTGTCCAAGGCGTTCAATCAAATTGATTACCTTCAGAACATGAGTCTCGACGGCAGTGCCCTCGGTCATCCGAGATCGGAAGAGCTCCTTAGATATCTCATATCTAGCAGTCCTACTCTATTCACCATACAACTCCTTGACATTTTTAAAATTCTGCATGTGAAAAGACAACATTTTAGCAAACATTCATTTTATTAACTTTGCATACCAAAATAAATTTAGGTCTTTATTTTAAATTGGTATCTCCCACTATTTTCATCAAACTATATTACCCTCACTCATATAGTTCGGTAACATCTAATTAAAGATTTGCTAGTGAGATTAAGGATCCCATTTCAAATGTATATAACCTTGTGGATAGCACAACAAGCGATATACAAATAAATAGGTAGACAACTCTTGTCAATTACATCACCATGTAACTCCTTTTATTTTGCCTCTTATCATAATGGTCATGTGTGTGCACATCCGAACTAAAATGATTTAAGTTAAGTCCAGCCTAGCACTTCCATAAATTCAAAAAAGAAAAATTTTCGTCCTTGTGGATAGCACAACAAGACTAGATCGTTCAATTTTCTTGATAAGCATCAAATGTGATTAATTAACATCTTAAATATTCAATACTCGCCTTGTGGATAGCACAACAAACTCATATTAAATATTTAATACTCTATTAACTAATCATGCTAGAAGGCGACGTTCGATATTCCAAATATCATTTGAACGCTTCAGACTTAATAATGTTTCTTTGAGGGGTTTGTTATTATTTGTCTCATCTTTTTAAGCGCGCATGCACATATATATATAAAATACGCGTCATTTTATTAAACATGCGAAACATGTTTGTATAAAATATAATATATATAATATTTAGCATGCAATATAGAATACTATATTCTACCCGGATTGATTATGGACTTTTATTCTAGTTTGGTTCACAAGAGCCACCAAGTGAACCAAAAGGTCAAACCTAGGAGTGCAAAAATTTAAATTTAAACGTAATTGTTACATTTAAACCCGGGCTCCATACAAACGGGTCTTCACGCGCTCCTTGCTCCTTGGTCTCCAGTTTCTTCAAGATAATTCTAACTATCTCTATTACATAAATTATTTTTAAATAAAAACCTTGATCAGCAGTCAAGGGGAAGTACATAGAAGGGAGATAGAATTTTACACCGAGAATAAAATCAGAGAAGACGAGGTACGCAGACCCCATTTTATAAAACCCATACATTTAAGCATTCATCCAAAATAAAATCCAATCACATTGGTCATAGTCCATAATCAATCCCTTTTATTACCATACATATCATCATACGTATCGATAAAACTTATTCATCTCATGAAAGTAAATTCATTCCATATATGTATTAATATCAGTTAATGGGCAAAAGTTTGCTAAACTTTGTTTTTTGGAAAAATAAACTCCTTTATTTCATTCAAAAAACAATTCCAAATTAAACTCTTTAATTTTAGCAATTCTGAAATCTCATTTCATATAAAATAAACATCTTTATTTTAAACCTTTATTAATTAAATAAATCATTCATTTAATGAAATAAAACAAAAAAAAAATCAGATTCTGTTAGTGGCGCAGCTGCGCCAGGAATATAAAAAGAACCAGCGCAGCATGAAAAACCAGGCCAAGACACCGGCGCAGCTGCGCAGCAAGAAGGCCAGGAACCGGCGCAGCTGTGCAGCATGAAAACCAGCACAGGACACTGGCGCAGCTGCGCAGCAAGAAGGCCAGGAACCGGCGCAGCTGCGCAGCTTCGCAGAATCAGAAAAAATTTTGTTGCCCAGAACTCGATCCAATCGCATATTATACATGTATGGAATCACATAGACTGATAATTAGCACAAGATTGGCTCTGATACCACTGTTGGGTTTGTACGTAACGCAATCATGCAATCAAATCACATAAATAGGGCGGAAGCGTAAAAAACTAGGTTTTCAAAAATTTATACAAACCCATTACCATGATCATTCTTGTGCATCAATTATCAGTGAATGAAGAAGGAGAAAAACAGAATTATACCTTTGAAGATACATGCTTCCTCAGGTACAAGTTCTACTCCTTTGATTCCTTTGATTCCTCTGTAGTGGCTCCTTCCCTTTATCAATGTCAGCCACCCAAATGTTTGGCCTCTAACGGTGATCCACCAAGGAAGATGAAGAACTCAGTAAGATGAGTTATTGGCTTAACCCTTGTTTCTATCTCTATAGAATATGTGTAATCCCAACTCTTGAAAAATTCACGTACCTTATTTCTGATATAAGACTCTCTTATATAGATATTAGGTTAACCCTCCTAATCCAATTAGAATAGGGTTTTATTTAATTAATTAATTAAATACTTTTAATTAATTTATATCCTAATCTTTAATAGGATTGAGAGAGAGTACTGATATTATATTAATTCCTAAACTCCTTTAGAATTAAAATAATAATAATATTAATAAGACTCCTCTTATTAATTTATATTTAATATTTCTAAAATATTAAATAATAAACATTAAGCTATTTAATTTATTCTGTCATAATAGATTAAATTAATTATACTTAATGCATTATTACTAACATGCCATTTTCTTCTTAAATAATTCTTCTTCCTTTTATGGTGTGACCCTTTAGGTTCTCCATATTAAACCGGTTGTGAATAAATCAATTAGAACAATTCTAATCTTATTAAAATAAAAAAATTAAACTAATAATCTATTTAAATAAATAACATTTATTCTACAATAGGATAAGCCTCCCTAGCGATCAACGACTTTCCAGATAATATAGATTTCAACATTAATCATAAAAGAACCTATGAGTTAATAGTTACCATACAATTCAATCCTTCCACCATACAATGTCCCAATTAAATATAAGACATGGATTTACTGTCAAGTCTTAATTAATTTAATCATATGTATTTTGATTAGAAAATGTACAACTCCAAATAATGCAAATTAGAAACCTCTTTCTAATTTCATTCTACCTTGGCCAAGGATTCTTGGGTTGTCATTTAACGAATCACATAGGACATATCTCCTCTTTTACTAGAGGTGATAGATTCTTTATTGATCATTCATTATCTCCATATGTAACTCATTATACCCAAGCATACCCTATATATGCGTTAAAAGGCCTTAAGGAATTAGTCAAAGTATAATTTGTTACATATAAGATACTATGATGATCTCAAGTCCAAGGATCACATGTACGACTATCACATTAGGAATTCCTATTGACAGACGAGTAAAACTCCATTAGGTATTCCATAGCGAGTCACGTTCAGTGAACTTATTCTCCAATAAGCACCTACATACTTGCTTTAGTGTCTCCACACAAATGACCATGAGATCAGTCATCCTCATCCAATGAGCAAGCAACATATGTACCAATCTATCCGGATTTACTAATCCCCATTTTAGTAATCCCACAATTGGGAACTATTTTAGTTTTTAAGCTTTCTAAGAATTTAGATCTCATTATCATGATCTCATCATGATTCTAAAAGCATTGCTTAAAACTATGGGTTATTTACATATTATAAAAATAGCACCATGTAGATAATTATATGCCTTAAATGAATATTTTATTAATAAATAAATAAGACTATTTACAAAGTATGTGCTTTGTCATCATAAATGATTGGATTGTATGCACACTACTATCAACTTCGCCCACTCGCTTCAGTATCTCGAACGGTCCTATGAATCTTGGACTCAATTTTCCTTTCTTGCCGAAACGGATCTTTCCCTTACATGGAGATACCTTCAAGAATACGAAATTGCCGACTTTGAAGTCTCGTTCCTGCCGATGCAAATCTGCGTATTTCTTCTGGCGATCTTGAGCTGCTACTAATCTGGCTCTTATTACTGTCACCACGTCTGCGGTTTGTTGTACTAGCTCTGGTCCGAGTATTCGTCGCTCTCCGACTTCGTCCCAACATAATGGCGTTCTGCACTTTCTTCCGTAAAGAGCTTCGTACTGGTGGCATGCCGATACTCGCATGGTAACTATTATTATACGCAAATTCGACTAAGGGTAGGTGGTCATCCTAACTTCCTTTAAAATCCATCACGTAAGTCCTAAGCATGTCCTCCAGCGTTTGTATAGTTCGCTCACTCTGTCCGTCTGTCTGAGGATGGTAAGCAATACTCAATCTCAACTGCGTTCCCATTCTTTCTTGCAAACTCTTCCAAAAATTAGACGTGAAGCGCGGATCTCGATCAGAGACAATTGACACCGGCATTCCATGTCGTGAGATAATTTCTTTACGTATAGGCTCGCTAATTGATTCAAACTATAGCGGATCTTGATTGGTAGAAAATGTGCAGTCTTGGTTAGTCGATCCACGATAACCCAAATAGCATCATAACCTTTCTGTGTAACTGGAAGTCCTACCACGAAGTCCATGGTAATATGCTCCCATTTCCACTCTAGTATTTCTAACGGTTGTAGTAAACCACTCGGCCGTTGATGCTCTGCTTTAACGCGTTGGCAAGTCAAACATCTACTGACGCACTCTGCAACTTCCCGTTTCAAATTAGGCCACCAAAAATGTTGCTTTAGATCTCGGTACATCTTTGTGCCTCCCGGATGAACGGAATAAATCGTATTGTGTGCCTCGTGCAAAATCTCTTCCCTTAACTCGGTTACCGCTGGTACCCACACTCTTCCTTCAAATCTTAAAATACCGTCTTTATCCATTCAAAATTTTTCTTCCTCATTTTCCGTGATCCTCTTTCAAATTTTCTCACACTCTTCATCCTTTTTCTGGGCTTCCTTCACTCTATCCAATAACGTCGGACAAGCTTCCATTACAATTAACTTCTCACCAGACTTTTCTGGTCCTTTCACTTCTATCTCCAATTTTTCCATCTCTCTTATCAACTCTTCCTGAGTCGTCAAATTAAACAACTTCTCACTCCCTTTTCTACTAAGAGCGTCGGCAACCACATTTGCCTTTCCCGGGTGATAAAGAATATCGCAGTCATAATCCTTGATCAATTCTAACCACCTCCTCTGACGCATATTCAACTCCTTCTCTGTGAAGATATATTTCAGACTCTTGTGGTCCGTGTATATCTCACATTTCTCCCCGTACAAATAATGCCTCCATATCTTTAACGCAAAAACTACTGCCGCTAACTCTAAGTCGTGAGTAGGGTATCACTTTTCGTAATCCTTAAGTTGTCGTGATGCATACACAATGACCTTGCCGTGTTGCATGAACACACAACCAAGTCCCTTGTGCGATGCATCACTATACACCACAAAATTTTCCGCATCATCTGGTAATGATAACACAGGTGCTTTGCTCAATCTCTTCTTCAACTCCAGAAAACTCTTTTCACATTTGTCGGTCCATACAAATTTCACCGTCTTTCTAGTCAAATTGGTCAGCGGCGTTGCTATCTTAGAAAAATTTTGGATGAATCTTCGATAGTATCCGGCTAACCCTAAAAAGCTTCTCACTTCCGTCGGTGTTCTCGGTTGTTCCCAATTACTTACTTCTTCAACCTTCGCAAGGTCTACATGGAATCCATTCTTATCCACCACGTGGCCTAAGAATTGAACCTTCTCCATCCAAAATTCGCACTTTAAAAATTTCGCATACATCTTCTCCTTCCTTAGTGCCTCCAAAACAATCTTCAGATGTTCGCCGTGTTCTTCCTCTGTCTTCGAGTAGATCAAGATGTCGTCGATAAAAACTACTACAAATTTATCCAAGTATGGCTTGAAAACTCGGTTCATCAAGTCCATAAATGCTGCTGGAACATTAGTTAATCCAAATGACATTACCAAAAACTCGTAGTGTCCATAACGGGTTCGAAATGCAGTCTTTGGTATGTCCTCATCCCTCACTTTCAGTTGATGATATCCTGTTCGTAGGTCAATTTTTGAGAAACACTTTGCTCCCTTCAGTTGATCAAACAAGTCATCTATCCTCGGTAGCGGATATCGATTCTTGATCGTTACTCTGTTCAATTCTCGATAATCGATATAGAGTCTCATCGATCCGTCCTTCTTCTTAACGAATAACACTGGTGCTCCCCAAGGAGAAACACTTGGTCGAATGTAACCCTTTTCCAACAACTCTTGCAATTGTATCATCAATTCCTTCATTTCTACTGGCGCCATACGATATGGAGCTTTCGAAATCGGTGCCATTCCCGGTGCTAAGTCTATTACGAATTCGATTTCTCTGTCTGGCGAAAGACCAGGCAGATCATCCGGAAACACATCTTAAAATTCATTAACTACGGATATATCCTTAATTTGTACTCCCTTTTTGTCGAGTATCAACAATGTAAGCTAAATAACCTACACATCCTTTCCTTAATAATTTCTTGGCCTGCATCATCGTAATGCAACACGATTGCTTAAGCGATGAGCTACCATAAAACACTACCTTAGACTTACTCGGAGTCTGAAGGTTTACACATTTATCCTGACTGTCAATTATCGCAGCATGGTTATACAACCAATCCATTCCCAGTATTACGTCCAATTCTCCCAATCTAATAGGAATCAAGTCTGTGCTCAATTCATGTTCCCTAATGTTTGCGCGACAATCTCGATAAACGTATTCTACAGGGATTACTTCGGTATTCGTAACTTCTATGTTCAAAGGATTTTCTAATCGTTCTCGGGGGGTACTAAGTTTACTAGCAAATTCTTCAGATACAAAAGAACAGGTGGCACCCGAATCAAATAATACATAAGCATTTATATCATTGATCGGGATTATACCTGACACCACGCCCTTCGCAGCCACGGCGTCCTGGACGGTCATGTTAAAAGTTCTGGCAGTTAGGCGGTTGGGCGGTTGGATTGTTCCGGTCCGCCGATCATCAGCTTGTTACCTCCTTGCTGATTACTACCCCCGCCACTTCCCTTCTTTGGACAATCCTTAATACGGTGCTCAGTTGAGCCGCAAGCAAAACACCCTTGGATCTTCTTTGGTTTCGGACAGTTTGGCGAGATGTGCCCTTGCTGTCCGCAGTTGTAGCAAGTGCCACGTCCCTTCCAGCACTCGCCCTGGTGATTCTTCCCACACTTTGGGCATCCTTCAGCCCTCTTCTTGAAACCTCCACGAAAATTCCCTGATTTATTATTGTTGTTTTTGTTGTTGTTGTTATTTTCCCATTTTCTCTTTCCCAAGTTGCTTCCTCCGCTACTGCTTCCTTCCGTACGGTTCTCTCCTCCAGCATTCTTTCCTTTCTTCTCTTTGTTATACAGACTTAAGGCCTCACTGCCACCTTCCGTAATGATTGCCTTTTCTAGTAATGTTGCAAAGTAATCAATTTGAAGAACTAATACCTTATTGAACAGCCATGGCTTCAACCCTTGTTCGAAACGTCTAGCCTTTCTCTCGTCATCCCCAACTTGGTGCTCCGCAAATCACGCTAGTTCGTTAAACCTAGCCGCGTATTGCGCCACCGTCATCTCACCTTGTTTTAACTCTAGGAATTTCACCTCCATTCTATTCTTCATACTCTTCGGGAAGTAATTCTCGAAGAACAACGTCTTAAACTTATCCCAAGCTACTATCCCTTCTCCAACTCTTTGTTGATTAGCCTCCAACCAGTAGTTCGCTTCTCCCCTCAACATATACGTGGCAAACACCGTCTTCTGATCTTCGCCTACGCTAGCTATAGTGAAAGCTTTTTCGATCTCTTTGATCCAGGTTTGTGCAACGATTGGGTCGATAGTTCCCTCGAACTCCGGGGGTCCTACACTCTTAAAGTCTTTAAAGGTTGTTACTGGCACAACCTGAGGGTTTGGGCGAACGGGTTCATTGTTCCTTCCCCTTAAGGCTTCTCCTAACAAGTCTACCAATTTCTGGATCGGGTCTACTTGTTCCCTCTCATTGTTCACTGACTCCTCAGGTGCAGTCAATCTACGTCTGGGCGGCATTATCTGCATCACAAAATTTTCATTTTATTATTATTCAAGTATATTATTTAAGTATTTCTTTTAATACAAAAGAATAAATTTATAACACATTTCTGAAATAAACTTCATTTATATTCATATGCCAAATCGTTTCATTACATGATTTCCCTAGCATACTGCTATAAATGTTATCACATATATCCCCTAATATCACAAAAGACGGGGAATATACCAACCTACTACCATACTACCCCTCTATCAAAAGCTAACTCGGGGTTCACATCACTATCCCACATCTTACACAAAAGATTGGGATTACAACATAGAATGTACAACACATAAAGATAAATGCTACTAACTACTAGTAGACCATTAAGGAAATCTCATCACATCATCTCGGGCTCTACTGCGCTCTTGTACTCCATCTGCGCTATATAAGCAACCACCTCTCGGCTCATAGTGTGTAGGGTCTATCCCTGCTCTGCCGGGTAGTGGTACACACCATCAAGTACCCTCTCGAATGCTGAACGGAACACGTACCCCATCTTGTTCATCTTCCTCTTCTTACATTTGACCTGATCTTCCAGGTCGTCTGCTCTCTCATAGGCAGCCCCCCACTTCTCCTCGAAGTGTATCCTATCCATCACCTCTAATTCCAACTGAGTGCGGAGTGCTTCCTTCTCTGTCTTCTCACTCAGCTCCCTCTGCTCAACCTCTTCTAGCTTCTCTACCAAATCTACATTCCTAGCCACTGACCTATGAAACAGAGTCCCCATCTGGATCCCTGCCTCCTTACGGTAGGTAATCTCCACCTTTAACTCCTGCATGGCCAGCTTCCTCTGGTGGTCCTCGTCCCTCAGCTTCTGGAACTCAGACTCTCTCTCTTTGGCCTCTTCCTCTAGCTCTTGTACTCTGCAGTCTAACTCTAGGATCCGCTCCTCATACTCGCCTAGCATCTGCTCCTCTATAGTAACCTCATCAGAGTCCTCTACTGGCTCATCCTCCATCGACTCCTCCTCTGGATCAGACTGTAGGGTTGTCGGCACATAAACGCAACGAAAATTAAAAATTTTCGAAACCCTAAAACAGGATCCATGCGAAAACATATTAATTCAGAGGTTAAGATATGTTTTACCGATTATTCAAGCCTGAAAGGAGAAGATGGAGATTCTGGAACTGCTTCGAATCCTCAACGCAATCCAACGGAACTGCGCCTCTACGGTATCCACACGAACGTCCCGCGAATCGTCACACGATCTGCAGCAAGGAAAGCTGCGATACTAGCCGCCAAGGATCTGAACTTTTCAAAAAAAAATTCTCTCTAGTCTCTCTCTAAGAGCGGCTAGGGTTTTTGATATCGATGATACCCTAACCGGCTGATATATCATATATATAGCAGTTAAAGAAATTAACCAAAACCTAATCCAATTAGAAATATAAAATCTGAATTTATATATATATATATATATATATATATTATATCTTAATTAAGTCTTACTTAACTAATATACATATATATATATATATATACAAATTATCCTATTAATTTAAATTCATAATTTAAATACTATCAATCATATTGATATATTTAAATCCATACAATTTAAATTAATTCCCTTTTAATTACGTTCTAAGTGTGTGACCCTATAGGTTAATATTATGTTGGCAATAATTTTAAAATCATATTATAAAATTATAAACAGTGAGCGGCATCTAGTAATGCATCACTGCTACCCAAATAATAATAAGATCGGTGATTCGATACAACCTTTTCGTGACCAATGTTTTAATGTAATTTAATCCTTTTAACCTTGACATCCTAGATTAAACTCAAGGCATGGAATGTGTCATCTTCTTCATAATTTAATCTGAGTTTTCTTGATCGATGAGTAGACTATATGAAACAAATCACTATTTGAGCATGACCATGCATTTCATAGTCCTACTCAATCAAGAGGCCTATGGATATCACCCCTAATATATAGGAGGGTTAAATTCCATCTAGATCACTCATATTCCTCACACGATTCATGATATACCCAATAATCACCTTTATCGTCCACCTATTAAAGGTGGCCTTTGATGATATCAAAGTACATAAATTCTCGTGTAGTAATATAGTGATTTCAGGTCGGAGAATCATTACATCATTGTCACTATGAGAATTGCTTATGACACTTTGCATAATGCTCCACGTAGAATTCTCATGGTGGGTCTTCCCAGTACATTGTTCTCTAACATGTACCTATGCATTGACTCAATATCTCATATATTTATGACTAATGAGATTTGGCCATCAGTTAATCCACATACTAGTCTCAATGTATCATTGTTGTCCCATTAACAATGACACTCGACTAGGGACATTTAAGAGTAATGATACTAATTGTAACTATATGATCTCATGTTCAAGTCACATACTTGAAGCCATATAATTTGTAGCACTATTCTAAGGACTTTTATTATGTTAACATTTATATAACCAAGTAAATAAAACCATAATAAATAATTCATTTATTCAATCAAATATAATATCAAAAAATGTTTAAACAATTACATCAAAGAATTAGCCTCTAGGGCATAAACTCTAACACAGACTCTATCTCAATCTCGTCCTCGTCGTCAGACTCGAATGGTGCAACAGCCTGCACTAGGGTAGCCTCTAGAGGTGCCTCGTATACTACATGTATATCTCTGGGCTCCTCCTCTGCCACTCTACTAGGTACACCTGTGTCTGTCATCCTACAATCACAAACACAAGGCAAACAAACAGCAACTCCATTAGAATGTTAAATAAAACATAAGTTCATTGTATAAAATGAAGTTACATTTCATAACAGACTAAGCTTCTCAAGGAAAAATCTACATGAGTTTTATCTCCTTCCTAACTTCTAAGTTCGCCTAAGTTATAGTCTAAGGACACTCGTTCCTAAGGTTTATAACTACAGCTTTGATACCAACCTGTGACGCCTCCAAATCCCAGGACCGTCACGGGGTCACTCGAATTCGGTTCATCACGTGCTCATGGTAATACATCACAATAATAATAACTAAATATCACACAATCACAGCGGAAAATCTATTCTAAAATAATTTATAATGATTTATTATAATTATTCCCCCAAGTCTCGCAACCTATAGTACTTAATAGATTACATAATAATTTCAATTAACGACTTATTACATAATCTAACTTAAGCTTAAACATAATCAAATCCAGTCTTACTACATCATCTTAATACAATATTAAAATATTTAAAACATAAAAGAGACAAGCTAGTTGTTAGCCTTGCCCCTACCCTTATCAACGCCCGAAGGTTCGCCCTGCTCTGCCTTAACTGAAATGTTTTAGGGAAAGCAAGAATGAGCACAAATTTCCCATCAACTAATATACAATAAGGGTAAGTGATATAATTCTTAATTCTCGAAAGGGTATATCAAAGTTTGATAGTTCAAGGATAACAAGAATATCAACAGTTTTCAATAGTAGTCGCTAAGGACAGAATAATATCAATGTGATTCAATAACAAATCAGTTCAAGATTTCAAGATAACTGAATACTGAGCAGTCGCTAAGGACTATGAACTTCTACTAGAATTAATAGTAATAAACTAAAATCCAACAAAAACAGGTACAACAGGTGATCAGCCTAAAGTACCATCGTTATGCATAACAATCAATCATACTCAAGTGTGCACATCGGTTCTCCGACAATTATATATTCCCTTCAAAGAAGGTTGTTCTTCCTAGTCAAATACAAGATCCCGCACCAATTAATTAGTTTGGGTCGCTTTTCAATAATATAAGTCTAGCCGAATCAAATGGCATAGACACTTTCACAATATTCAAGAACAATACCAAGTTCCACATGAATAATAGCTTTAATGAAATAAGAGTTCAAGTATGCTAATTCAATTCAAACGATTATGTAGGAAACTAGTTCGCAATATACAAAGATAGAATACTTGTATCCAAAGAGATAAGATTTAGATACTCGTTTACGATATTCGTTGAATAAAGTAATGCAAGGGTTTAGGATACTTGCCTTATGCGTAGTTTACTCACGTAAAGCTAGCCAACACTTTCGAATTCCTATCGTAATACAATTACGTATATATATGATATTCATTAGTCATATAATTTAACTTCACATTTTGTCTTCGAATATACGATCAACACATAAGCTAAGTTTTAACCTAGCTACACAGTTATATAGAATATAATTTCTGTAAGACACCAACTTTTATGAATAAAGATTTAATTTTCTTTATATATTATTTCGAAATAGTAAGGTGTTGATTTGATAAATATGAAAGTTATGGGTGAAATGTGCAAACATTTTTAAAATGAGCAAGTGGTTATAAAATATTCTTGTTGTCGGGGAATATTCGTTTGGTCGTGGAATATTCTTGTTGTCGGGGAATATTCGTACGACGGCGCAACTATTTGTGGGCCCCCACAACGGAATAACTGTCGGATATAGAAAGCGACAGAAATAACTTTTGTTACAAGATAACGGCGTAGTTGTTACCGTTAGTACTGTTGAAATACCCGGTGGTTAAAATACAGTACGCGGTGTTGCGCAGTAGCACACGGTATTGCACAGTATTTCGAATTATTGAGTCTTACATGAGAAGGAACCTACTCAATTATTGTTACAGTATTTACTGTTCAATATTTTATATTATTGACTCAATAATTGCTACGTTGATATTTTATATTATTGACTCAATAATTGCTGCATTGATATTTTATTGACTCAATAATTGCTACGTTGCTATTTTTTTATGATTGATTCAATTATGGCTACAATTGATATTTTGTAGTATTGATTCAATAATTGTCGTTGCACAGTATTTCACGTTATCAACTCAATAATTCATATTATTTGAATAATATTATTAGATAGCATTATTGACAATGTCTAAGGAAGTTCTGTCTAGGAGGGGTTATTTAATTGCGCGCCAGTAGGGAGAAGTCCTTATCGGAAGGCCCCCTCTTTCCTGGGAACGACCTGGTTGTTAATATTGTAGTTCTATAATATTATTTGTGAATAATTAATTATTAATTTATATGATAAGGAAATATTTATTTTATGGATATTAAAGAAGGAATTAGTGCTGATGTGTTTTTATCAGTATTTTGGTGTGGGAAATCATCTGTTTATGGATTTCGGATAATTTATGTTTGGAATTTGGAAAAACTTTCTTCTGCAAAGTTGTAGAGAATTAAATTTCCTATGGAAGGACATAGAATTTGTATTTTTCTGACAAAGGGGCTATTTGTTATGAATTATTGAAGTTTCGGAAAATAAATATTTTTTAAATAAAATGGTGGGACCCACTTTTGTTGTTGAAAAATCTGAAATTTTTAGCCGCCAGGCGGCGGAATTTTTTTAAAAAATATATTATTTTATTATTTTAGTCTCCTTTGGCATCCTAAGCTTTTCCTATAAATAGGGTGCTTAGGTTAGAATTGAAAATCACACCAGAATCAGAAGTTTTCTCTCTATATAATATCGAGCGTATTTTTGTGAGTATTTCAATACTTTGAGTATTACTATTCAATACAAGCTTCCGTCGGTATTATATCCGATATTCCAGTCAGAGATACTGTTCTTTTGAGGTAAGGGATGTTATTTCTTTCGTAAATGATGTTATTCTTCTCAATATCATTATACAAAAATATTGTCATGGATTTTATGTTGAAATTCTTACTTTTTTCGTCGGGGTTACTATTCACGTATACGGCACTATTCACGTATACGGCACTATTCACGGGAAAATTTATTTTTCTTCTATTTGTCCAAATTGTCTGTTAAGGTTACTATCTTTGATTGTATCCAAGTTTTGGGCTTTATTCTTGAATTTTGCTCCACAAAGTATTATTATGGATTATTCTTGAATTTGGATAAACTAAATGACGAATCCCTAATCTTTGTCTTTTATCTCACTGGATTCGTTCTTTAAAATATTTTTCATCATCCTCAGTCCTAAAAGGTGATGTAACTGAATATCTTTGGCCTGTAGAGCAAAGATGAATGATTACCTGATGAATATCTTTGGCCGTAGTGCAAAGATGACAGGTGTTGAGATGAACATGACCACTGATGATACAAATGAATATCTTTGGCCTGTAGTGCAAAGATGAATTTTGACTCGAGATGTATATTGATTGATGTTACAGGGATAAAATATTGATGATGGACTTTTAAATCATAGAAGATAGTAGACTTCATTCTCTGCTTAACTCTTCTAATGATTTGTTATTTCCGCTGCGAATATTGATCTAAGATTGGTTGTCCATTATATTTTATCTAATTTATTGAAGGCTAACGATGATTTATTTTCCATTATCTTAGTCATAATATTCTTTACTGAGCTAGTTGAGCTCACCCTTTTCATCTGTTGTCCTCTTCAGGAAATGAGAATGTTGCGGGAACTAGTCGGGGGACAGAGTGATGGTCCGAGTTAGAGCAGTAGTAGTCCTCACTATTTCTGATAAATAGTGTGATAATAATTGTAATGAGGACTTAGTTTGAATCTTAATATTTTCTACATATTTGTATTGAGACTCACAGTTGTGTGGTCGTATTTTGCACGACCGTATGATATAAAGTTTGTATTTGAATTCTGTACCATGTATTTGGCGACTCAGAATGGGTTGGGTTGAATGGACCTATTCTGGGGGCGTCACAATTTCTATCCTTAACTTCCTCTTTTCTCAAGTTGATCATATTCATACATCGTTACTATCATGTGAGACTATCACAATTAGCAAACATACTCGTATATTATTAATATCACATAAGACTACAATCAATACTAAATATATTTCATTTTAGCAAGTTATGGCATTCTCATAAGTTAACCGTCAAAATCGGGTTCAAGGAACATCATATAATATCACGTAGCATGTATACATTTTAAAGAATACTTTTATGTTTGTATAACTTTTCCAAATCCAATCATACATGGTATTGGTTCTTAAGTTAATACTTAAAGCCATTCAAGGACACGAACTCATAAGGTCTAACATGCTCGCTTTTAAACACATAAGATATTCATATAACTTTTATTAGGCATGCTTATGAGTATTCGTATCGCATATATGTAGCTAGCATTGTTATTATCTTGAAAGCATGCTATAATCATGCTTGGTTTACTACCGTTATATCAAACATAAAAGAGTCATGCTTAGAGACATAATGAATGTAAACATGTCATTTTTTATTTTAAGAACTTAACTACTCATACTTAATGCACTTGGTTTGAAAACATATCCAAGTTTGCTTTTGAAACCATTTTAAACTTGAACAACGCAATTTAACACATACAAGGCAACTTCAAAGCTCTTATCATATGTAGTCAAGTCATGTTAACACTTTCGCAAGATCAGAATATCAACATGGCATGTACATATATTAAAGTTCATTTATAAACTCTAAGTTTGCTTCAACACTATAAGTCTTCACCAATCATGCATGCAACATAGTAAAACATGTTTGTGTTATCTCCATGTACTCCTATATACATGCTACTTATGTTCTCAAACTTGTTCTAAAGTGTTATCATAAGTTAGCATGTAACAGTCTGGATCAAAAGTAGAATCTGAAACTAGTGGCCGGCGCAGCTGCGCAGCCTCCCAGTTCAAAACTGTCGCAGCTGCGCAGGGCCTTGGCTAGCAAAACACAAGTTCAGCACTAGCGCAACTGAATAACACCCCAGTATAACCAGGGCGCAGCTGCGCCGTTACCTGTACAGAGCTGGAAGCTCATGCTTCGGAAAACATCAACCCAATTCACAAAATTTCCTCACGAAAATAACCACATTGTATTTCAATATGCTTATAAGTATATTATAACAACTAAACAAGCTTTTTATAATCCATTTGGCATGTTTTGCAGCCATAACCAAGAATTGGAATTTTGACAGAAACTGAAAAATGAAGAACAAGGAATGCTTAATACACCTCTGTTAATGGTTTGGGCTTGCTAATGCTACTATAGAGATTCCTTCTCAACTAAATAGACAATCACAGTATACTCTCTTCTCTTAGAAATTCTCAGCAAATCAATTTAGAAGGAGATGGGTTGTATTTATAGAGAAACCAAAATACAGACAATGCATATATACATCAAATTAAACCAACGAGATTTTATATTGTATAGAGGTTAATGGAGAGTTGGTAATTAGTTGGTGAAACTCATTATCAATACCACTCCCTTGTTCATCATGATAGCTAGAATGTTGATTTTGAGAGAAGAGGCAGTAGACTAGCTTGGAGTTTTCCACGTGATGAGAATGAAATGTGACTCTTATTATGGGACAAGAGAATGCAGCTCAGCCATTGGTCAATATGGATTCATACAACACTTATGTTGTATACTTATACATAATATCTACACTTAAGTTGTAATTTAATGTCACAATGTAATTCACATATTGTAATAAGTGTAATTTACACACATATAATCCATGCACATTTATTTTACCGGATATAATTCAAATCAAATATTACCATATTACATTATCTCATTCATTATTAGATTCTATTAATTCAATAATTGTTTATAATATATTCATGATATATCATTTTAATGTATACTTACTCACATTGTCACATAGGTATTAATCATGTGGCTCACATAGTTTAATTAATCTTAATACATGGTCCATATGTGTAATATATTCACATTGCATTATATAACATAGTTTATGTATACTTATATGGTCACACCTAAGTGTTTCTCTACACTATATAATATAGTCGTATTTTATATTATTGCATGCTTGTACATAACAATCGATATAATCTTATTACATTAATAACTTACTTATTTGTTTTATTATTCATAATGTCAAATAAATAAATTATTTACCTTATCAATTAATTAAAAATAATATTAATTAATCCATTCCTCATTGATTATTAATAACACCTAATTAATAATCATAGGATTCATTATCACATTAACAAGTATAAATCTCAGCACAATTATAAACAAGTGGTTTATCATTATTATATTTCTTGCACTAATAATAATCATATATTATTAATCAATCATAGTTAATATTCCACAATAATTATTCAATATTCTACGATAACAATAAATTAATATTTTACAATAACAATTAATATAGATTAATTGTTCGCTTAAATTAATATAATCATTCTTATATTACGTCACTAGTGCCACACAAGGCTATCAATGAGTTTATCGCAAACTCGATCAATTTCTCAATTATTATAATTATTCAATTTTATATAATTGAATTAATTCATCTCATAACACAAAATTATTTATATTAAAATAACTTCTCATTTTCATTAATATATCTATTTAATAATATTAGAAAATTCTCGGGTATTACAATGATTGTAGAAATAGTATCCCAAACATTCTTTAGGATATCCCACAAGTTGGAACTTATCAGATTTTGTCCCAAGCTTATCATTTTGAAACCTTTTCACATAAGCTGGACATCCCCAAATCTTAACATGCTTAAGACCAGGTTTCCTCCCTGTCCACATCTCATATGGAGTCTTGGGGACGGATTTCGAGGGGACCTTATTCAGTAGATATACAGCCGCTTCTAGGGTATAACCCCAGAATGATACTGGAAGAACAGTAAAACTCATCATAGAACGAACTATGTCCAACAATGTTTGATTTCTCCTTTCAGCTACTCCATTTAACTGTGGTGTACCTGGTGGAGTCCAATGTGAGATTATACCAATTTGTTTGAAACAACTGAGAAACTCACCGCTTTTGTATTCACCACCTCGATCTGATTGAAGAATTTTAATACTTTTGCCAGTTTGTTTCTCTACTTCACTTCTGAACTCTTTGAACTTTTCAAATGATTCAAATTTATATTTTATTAAATACACATATCCAAATCTTGAGTGATCATCAATAAAAGTAATAAAATAAGAATACCCTCCCCGTGCATTCGTTGTTATAGGTCCACAAAAGTTTGTGTGAATTAACGCTAACAACTCTGTAACTCTTTCTCCCTTTCCACTAAAAGGAGATTTAGTCATTTTACCAAGGAGACAAGATTCACAAGTTGAATATGATTCATAATCAGATAGCTTTAAGAGCCCATCCTTATGCAACTTGGATAATCTTGTTTCATTGATATGACTGAGTCTACAGTGCCACATATAGCTATAATTAACATCATATCTTTTTCCTTTTCTTAGTTTGTTCAATTTGAAATATATTTTCATGCAAGTCAAGTATATAAAGTCCATTTCGCAAATTACCAACTGTTGGTCCGATAAGATGACATAATTTACGCGCAAGTATACGCGGTCAACAAGTAATAAAGTGAAAGTACAGATATCGTTCCGACAAGGAATTAATAGATAAAAGGTAGCCAAATCAATAGTCCATAATCGCCTCAGTCTTATTTAAACGAGCGATAAAGAGTTGGAATTAAAATAAGTTAACTAGGCAAGGAATTAAACTTAAACTAAGTAATCCTACGGTAGAATCAGATAATGAAGATAAGAGATTCCAATTTCCCATAATGATTCGTCTAAGTCAACATACTTCCAATTAGGTCAAATTAATAGTTACAGTTGCTAGCCGAGAACACAAAAGTGAGAGAAGGCCATCTTTCGATGCACCTAATCTATCTCACGTGCAATCCACAGATGATAGAACGTATGTGAACACCCACATTATCTAAACCCCTATATGTCTATGGTGTTTACAAATAAATAGGGTTTAAGGTCAAGTTCTCTATTGACTACGAGCGGCGCTTCGGTATATATCTATCCTAAGCACAAATCATACGTCCAACGCCATGTGAACATACAATCGCCCGCCACCGCGATTCGATCTAAACCTACACTTTGTCTTTCAAGTCCACATAGGTTATCACACTAATTGGTCATGACTCAATTAAGCAATGAAAGCATATATCGCAGTAGACAATCACATAACAATCAATAAGAACCAATATGGAAGAGAAATCAACATTAACTACTCATTAGGTTCCATTGGAACCTCAAAAATAAGCTTAAGCCATAAATAACTCAAGTATATTATCCACAAGATTCAATAACATCATCTAAGTATACAATGTAATAGCAAAGAGAGATTAAGGATAGAAATTTCAAATCTTTCTCCAAGCTTGGACCCTTGATGTCAATTCTCTTGGTTCAATCTTCACACGCTAACAAAACCCTAGAATCTAACTAACTAACACTAAACTAGCACTAATCTACTCTCTAATCTACTCTTAATCTAGACTAAACAAGATGTAAAGGAAGAAAAGAGAGGAACTAGGGCTTAGGGCCAATATATGATGCTCTTTCTTGCCCCAAACAAGCCCCCTTATATCCCAATCAAAAGCCAAGTCCCGTGCAATTGAAAAGTCAAGTCTGGCACAGCTAAAGATTGACGCGGCTGCCTATCAAATCGAAGCTATCGAGGAGCTCTACAACTTTCATTCTTTGAGCATTGAGAAATAATAGATGGATGAAGGCTGAAATTGAGCTCCAAGTGACAGCTGTGCATGAAAACTCAAAACCGTGAGGTTTGACGTCCGTTGGTATACGGGGCATAACTCTCATCTTCGAACTCCGATTTGGATGATTCAAGATGTTCCGGAAAGCTTATAAGATGCTCTACAATATGAACCAAGTTCTAATCCAAGAACATGAAATGAACGTGAACCACCCAAACGATGTCCGGATTGCACTTCCTTCCTATTTTTGCTTCAAAGGCCATTCTTGCTCCTTTTGGCCTCTAGACTCGTGGCATCACCTTCATTGCTTCCTCACCCATGCTATCTTCATTCGTTAAGCCCATTTCAGTGCTTTGTCCCATTTAAGAGTTTTTTGCTCTTTTACGCTCAGTTTGCACCCGGAGAGTTTCTAAACCTAAAAATCACAAAACAAAGAAAAAACACATAAAATGCACAATGATACTTGAGTTTAAGCAACATAATGAGTTCGTTACTATTCGAATAAGTGGTCATAAAAGTCACTTATCACCAACACTATATAAAACATTGTTAGTATAAATAGAACAAATGTTGTTCTTTATTATAATATTAAATCCATCCATATCTAATACGGAAACAGAAATAATGTTTCTAATGATATTCAGAAAAATAACAATTATTTAAATAAATGGACTTGCCCGTAGGCAGTGTTAAACAATAAGTGCCTACAACTAACACAACAACCTTTGCTCTATTTTTCCACTCGTATGACAACCTCATCCTTGTTCAGCTTTCTACTTCTAACTAGTCCCTGCACAGTATTACATATGTGAGAACCACAGCCGGTATCCAATAACCAAGTAGAATTTGGACATTCTAAAAAATTAATTTCAATCATGAACAAACCTTGATTAGAAGTCAAAGCTTCTCCAACCTTCTTCTCTGCCAGAAACTTATCGCAGTTCTTCTTAAAATGACCCGGCTAATTGCAATAGAAGCACATTCCTTTGCTTGGTAGATCATGTTTCTTTTGATCCTTTCTATTCATCGTGCCCTTAGCCTTCTTAGATTTCTTATTTTCAAAAGATACATTGGGCCTCTTCCTTTTCTTGGAATAATCCACCATTAAGACATGGTTCTTCTTGGATGGGAAGTGACTTTCTGCAATTTTCAACATGTTAAGTAATTTAGACAAGCTAACATCTAACTTATTCATGTGAAAATTAACAACGAACTGCAAGAAGGTCTCAGGGAGTGACTGCAAGACTTAGTCTTGACTCAACTCCCCATCCAAGACGAACCCAAGCTGTCCAAGGCGTTCAATCAAATTGATCACCCTTAGGACATGAATCTCAACGGCGTTGCCCTCGGTCATCTGAGATCGGAAGAGCTCCTTAGATATCTCATATCTAGCAGTCCTACTTTGTTCACCATACAACTCCTTGAGGTAAAGCAACATAGTAGGAGCATCCATGTTTTTATGCTGACGCTGAAGCTCGTTATTCATGGATGCGAGCATGATGCATTGAGCCACAGATGTATCAACTTCCCACTTTACAATGGTGGCAACCTCTTCCTCAGAGGCTGATTCTAGAACAGTTCCAGGGACAGGCAAATTTAGGACATAAGAAATCTTTTCAGCAGTGAGAACTATTCTCAGATTCCTTAACCAGATCGT